>VCII01000280.1:0-600000 GCA_006030095.1 Triplophysa siluroides
CACGAAAGTTCTTAATTCTTTATTCCCAGTCCATAAGCAAGCCAACATAGCCAGGCATTACATGAAAGGCAACAGGTGCAACACACTTGCATTGTTACATGCCCTTTTATAGGCAACAAGACCTGGACTTCAGCGCCATCTCTTGACAATTACACAACACAACACAAAACGAACTTGCGAACAATTAAGATTTAAGATTGGCAGTGGCAGTCAGAGTTGTAACATAACTCATATATTATCACATGCTCCTAGACAGAGATGACCTTTCCCTGTATCATAAATATGTTTGATAATAATATTGTCAAAATTAGAAATATGTGACCCTGGACCACAAAACCAGCAACAAAGGTATGTCACTGCAGTATATAGAGACATTGCATTGTTGTAAACGTCTTGATATAACTTTTGGAGAACACTGGCAATTACATAAATGTGTGAGAAGAACTTTCCTTTGAGGAAGTGGTCGAGTATAGGAGTTTACTTTGACATGGCGTGTCTAGTTGCAACCCTTAAAAGCGATCACTTCAGACCGGGCTAACAAGTCTTTTTACACAAGACAGTAGTTTATTCACAGAATTCAACATGTCACTAATACCACTTTGTGTGCTTCTCTCACAGTTGTTTGTAAAAGGTAAGAACGTCTTTTTGATCATACAAAATAATGCATGTAACTCATGTAAGGGACTCACGGTTTCTCACGTTAAGCGATAAGAATGAACCGACGGGACGAGGCGCGCTTGTGTAGGGATGAACAAACACCATAACGCATGTAAAAGTCGATTCGTCTGTTGGTAGAAAATCTTGGTAGACACATTAGATCCAAAATATTACACCTGTTTACATGTATTATCTCACTCGGTGTCACTAATGTTATGTATTATTCCTCGCCCATTTCAACTTGCGCGACGCCTGCACCCGACGATATAGCGTAACTTCTCGTGGAAATGTTTAGTAAAACAGTATTTACTAAAAATGATATTAAAGAAAAACCAACCAGAACAAAAGGATAGTATTGATAAAATGTGACCCCGTCAAACCCAGCTAAAGTCATTTTTTGGTGATTTACTGTTTTAATAGTCCAAAGAATAATAGAAGTGATGGATTCAGGTATGACAGAAAAATAATATTTTATGAAAAGATCATTAACTGCACACTGTTGTCTATTAAGGTAAACCTTTATTCCTCCTTAAACGAATAATCAGTTAATAATTTGTTGTACATTTGATAAGCAGGTGTGTAATATCAAAGGCAATAAAGATAGACATAGACTGACCGAGTGCTGTAATGCCATTGTTTCATGATTAGTAAAGGGAGCAGTCTGGAAATGATTTTGCAGTCTTTTAGTGTATCGCATGGGCGTAAATCCCAGGGGGGGCGAAGAGGACACGTCCCCCTCCATCCGTAAATCCCAGGGGGGCGAAGAGGACACGTCCCCCCTCCATCCGTAGGGGGGTCCCCCTCCATCCGGGGTTGCCACCCCCCCAAATCATTCAAACTCGCACTGTCTATTGTGACAAATATGTTTAAATGTATAACTAAACTAATTGTGTAATTAGAAAAAATACAAACGAAAAAAATACGTTTTAAGTTTAGAAACAGTTGAGTTCCCCCTACCCTGCCTCACAGTGGTTTGGCCCACTGCCTGCTTCCACAGTTCATTTCACCTGCGCTACACATAAGTCAGGTATGCGGCTCAGTTCATAAGAGGCTGTTCAACTCCTGTAAAAAGGCTATTGTATTCACTTTAAATGAAGTGATTCTATTTAATGTAGTTGATGCTGATTCATTAATAAATTAGTTGTGGCAAAAAAGGCTGATTACCGATGTACTTTTTCATGAATCTGCTATGTTAGAGTTTAAAACGTTACTTAGCTAGTTAACATTAACTTGTTTACAATAGCTTGTTGCAAAAGACGTCAAACACCGCAACTAACACGCCGAAGCCGTTTCCCATGTGTGTTACAGGTCCCTCGTATTCAGATTAAAAACCTTTAATGTCAGGAGAAATATACACAAGAAACGGTTTGTGTCTTTCCTCAGATGCGGCTGGCAGCGTCTGTTTATTAACATATTAAACAGTTCAGTCATATATTCAGTTCTCTTCAAGTTCATCTGTTTCAAAATATTCTTAAAATAACAAGAATAGTGATTCTTTGTACATGTATAGCGTACATGTTCAATCAAAAATAAGGTTTGTATTTAAACCTGTCTCTTCTTTCACAAAGCACATTACATTGTCTATGAATCTCCTCCTTGTGCAGCAACACGTTTAAAAAGTTTCTTTTGTCAGCCAATCCGTTTTCTCTATGAGCATAAATGTAAAAAAGTAAACTATAAACCTATTCATCAGAAATATCTACATCAATATGACCTAAAAATTACAACCCCAACTCATGTGACAAAAATAACCATTGTATCAAATATACACTTTTCTTATTAACTTGAATACGATATATACAGTTTGAGCCCTTTTACCTGAAACGATTAAACTGAAATACATAAGTTAACTAACAGATGTGCCTATTAACGGTCACTATTTAAGATTCACAATCGACACATTACAAATTTCAATATTTCTCCACAGTAAGTAAGTTAAGTTATTTGATACCAAACAAAACATTAACTTACTCTGTATTACATCAATGTTTGCAAAAATATCTACTATTGTAATAAAATACCTGAAATTTTAGGAGAAATATACACAAGAAACGGTTGTTGGCTATCCTCATATGTGGCTGGCAGCGTCTGAGGTAAACACACGCACGGCAGAGGCCGGTTTTAAAACTCAGTGTGCTACAGTAATCATTTAAACAGGCTCCGAACACACATTAATAAAACATAAATATCTACAAATACACATTACAATGTGGATACATGTATGTATACCACCCATGCATTGTTTAATTTGTTGCGACCTGGCATGATGCTAACATTTACGGCCACAATTAGTCACCGAACCTTGCCATTCAGGTCCCGTGTCACACACAGTCATGCACATACTGGTGCAAATTTAGTGACTTTGGCTCTATGTTTTGCGAATTTAAGACCCCTTTTGTTCAGAAAACGTGCACAGCTTTCATTTAGTTGAAAGCTAACGTTAAACTGAATGTTGACTGAAACTTGGGCGATTCATCAACGAGAACAACACAGAATTTAAGCTTCTTTCACTGTTACTGACTGTTTGGGATACACGAACATGAACAAAGTTTGTTGGCGGAGGCAGTGCACTACAAGGGAAAATAACCAACCACCACTCTTTAGATGTATGGACTTTGTCAGACGATTTTGCAGTATGAATCAGGATAAAATGTGTTTTAAATTAAAATTTTAATTTAAAAGTGACTCATAATATGTAGTATCACGGGTAGTGTGTTTTTATAGTGGTTTCCTGTCTTGACAACAGATAAAAAGAAAAAGATGTAAATGGAAACCGCTTTATGAGGTGTTGACTTGTATTACAGTATGTGACAGTTCAGTTCAGTTATAATATTACTGAAAGTCTGCATGATGAAACTAACGCATATTGTCGCTTTGTGTCATAGTAAATACAATTTTGACTGGATTATTTGTGTCCCCTTCAAAAATTGCTCTTGCAATGTTTATCGTCCCCCGCACGGTTAAATGAGATTTACGGCCATGACATAACGTTTTGTTAAGTCATTGTATATCAATAGTGTGCAGCCCTTGGTAGGTTATGGCAGAAGTGATTACTGTGAAGTATTTGATCCTTAAAGGATCTAAGAGATCTTTGAGATCAGTAATGGGATTGGTGAGGTTGAAGAGGCAAACTAGTTATTTGTGACTCATTTTTGCGGAGCTGCAGTGCAGGTGAGCCGAGGGGCATGACGTGATACAAGCACAAGTTAACAACAACAAAAATCTTTCTGAATCCCTGTGTATCAGCACCAAAATTGTTTTACACTAAAACTTTACACTTGACTTGCTAATTGGTCTATAAATCCTTGAATAGTATGAAGAGTGAATTTGCCCACTGATAAATGTGCAGTGTTTTTATATGCAAAAATACAGGACAAGCAACATTATATTCAGAACTATTAAGCTCTCAATAAGAACTACACAGACGTAGCAGATGTGCCAGTGTATTAAATCAATCCATCTATCTCTCTCATTTTTATTCATGGTTTATTCAAGAGATTTTAGTTTAATTTCCTTTGTATTTACCCATATTTATATTATCAGTTCTGCTTGTGCCATATTATCCCAATTAATATATCAGACCAATGACATTAAAATACATTCTCCAAATGTGTTTCAGGTGTGTTTGGTGTTGATGCAGATGAAGTGATGTCAGTGTCAGTGATGGAGGGAGAATCTGTGACTCTTCACACTAATCTCACTGACATACAGAGACGTGATCAGATATTGTGGATATTTGGACCTCAAGAGACTCGTGTAGCTGAGATCCATACACAAAGTGTTTATATGTATAACAGTAATAAGATATTTGGAGACAGACTACAGCTTGACAGTCAGACTGGATCTCTCACCATCACAAACATCACAAGCACAGACTCTGGACTCTATCAACTACAGATCATCAACAGCAGTGGAACTTTATACAAGACATTCAATGTTACCGTCTATGGTGAGTAAGGAGAATTTCAGCTTTTCCTGACAAAACAAGTGAATGTTAAAGCAGCATTAAAATAGTTCTGAGATTAAACTATTTTTCTTTATATTTTCCAGCTCGTCTGCCTGCTCCTGACGTCTCCACAAACTCTTCTAAATGTTCGCCATCATCAGGAAAATGTGTGTTGTTGTGTTCAATGATGAATGTGGCACATGTGAGTCTCTCCTGGCACAAAGGAAACAGTTTATTGTCCAGCATCAGTGTGTCTGATCTCAACATCAGACTCTCTCTACCTCTGGAGGTGGAATATCACGATACAAACACATACAGATGTGTGGTGTCCAATCCGGTCAGCAACCAGACTCAACATCTACACATCTATGAACTCTGTCAGCTGTGTTCAGGTGTGGCAGGAAGTTCTAATATTGTATTTTATGATTTGACCTATATCTTGCTAAGGGGTGCACACAATTAAAGACTGTCAATCCCCAAACCATTAGTTATTACTTTAACGTAAAAGATATCACTTACAAATTTTTTTTTTATATATTTTTTACAGATCCCAGTCAGCATTATTTAATACCGCTGATAGCTGTTCTTGTGGTGGTGCTGCTGGTCATTTTTTGTGATTTACTGCCACACAATAACTGTAACAACAAACAATGAGAGTGAGTATTTTTATACTGTAATACTGATTCCTTAATATTGTAAATTCATTTATTTTGTAAGTCTTTTTTTTTCTATAGTTTAGACAAAGATAGAGATACACTGGACCCAGCCAGCCTGTATACATCACAAGTCACATGACTACGGTAATGTTGTTGCTTTGTTGCTTTAGTATTTTGAATTGCATTTTGAATCAGAAAATCAGTAACTTATCAATATGCACTTTTGTGGCTTTACTCATTTGATCATACTACTGAATATGCAAATTATGTCATGCAACCTCATCACTCGCTTTATTATATTTGGATTTCAGATTTTTTTATTTCTGTTTTTTTCTAACAGGACGTTGAAGCAAATCAGACGGCAAACTCAAGTGTAGTGACATAAATTCCAAAACAAATAAATTATTTTTTAACATAATTTTGACTGGTTGTTGTCCATTCATTAACATAACTCTTCTACTAATGTTTTTTACTAAAGAGATATTTATTCATCTTGTTCTCATTGTCTTGTAGCAGACTGTTGTGTGTGCCAACTCTGCTCAACCGTTTTCTGTTTTTGTGTAGTCTTGTCAATATCTTTGGAAATCCACATCTCAGGTGCAATAAGTCTGCTGCAGGTTTTCTTGATGTCTGAAGGTCCACGGTGGTTTAGCTCCAACAGTCCAATGAAACACACATGAACCGGCTGATCTAGTTTTTTAGGATTAACACAAAAAAATTGAAGAAGTGTTGGAACTAAACTCTGTGTTAGGATCTCCATGACCAGGATTACCCACCCCTGCTAGAGGCTCAGATAAATGTGTGGCGATGACCAAAATATGAATTTGAACGTGTGCTCTCTTCGGTTCATTGAAGAACACTCTTGCCGCTGCATTCTGGATCATCTGTAGAGGTTTGGATGTGCAAACTGGGAGTCCAGCCATCAGCGCATTGCAGTAGTCCAGTCTGGACCAAACAAGAGTCTGGACTAGGACTTGCGTAGCATGCTCTGATAAGAAGGGTCTGATTTTAGTAATATTGTGGGGCAGGGATGTCAAACTCAGTTCCTGGAGGGCCGCAGCTCTGCACAGTTTAGCTCCAACCAGCTCTAAACCACACCTGCTTGGAAGTTTCTAGTAATCCTGAAGATGTTGATTAGCTGAATCAGGTGTGTTTTATTAGGGTTGGAGCTAAACTGTGCAGAGCTGCGGCCCTCCAGGAACTGAGTTTGACACCTGTGTTGTAGAGGATGAATCTACAGGACCGGGCGGTGCTGCCAACCTGATCTGTGAAGTTAAGCTGACCATCGATCACCACTCCCAGGTTTCTGGCCTTTCTGGAAGGTGTGATGGTTGATGACCCCAGTTGACACCCATAGCTTGAGGGTGACAGGAGGATGTGATGGTTAACAGTGTCAAAGGCGGCAGATAGATCAAGTACGATAAGAACAGATGAGTTTGAGGTAGCTCTTTCCAGTCTCAGTGCTTCAATGACAGAGAGCAGCGCAGTCTCAGTGGAATGACCGCTCTTGAAACCAGACTGGTCACTGTGAGGTTGTTCTGGGTGAGAAAGGATGAGAGCTGGTTACAAACAACAAGTTCAAGAGTTTTAGCAATGAATGGGAGGAGAGATACCGTTCTGCAGTTTTCTGACAGTGCAGGATTAAGAGTGGGTTTTTTCAGTAGTGGTGTAATACGGGCCTCTTTGAAGAGTGTGGGAAAAGTGCCAGTGGTAAGAGACGAGTTGATAATGTGGGTCAGAGTGGAAACAACCGATGGAAAGATGCCCTGGAGGAGATGAGTGGGGATGGGTCTATGGATCTAGTGGGCAGGTAGTTGGGTGGTTAGAAGAAATGACCTTGGAAACGTCGTCTTCAGATAGGAGAGAGAAAGAGGGGAGCGAGCATGTGTCTGGGGGTTGGGCGTGGTCAAGAGGCTGTGGCGCAGAGAATGACTGCTGATGGTGGTCGTTTTCTTTACAAAGAAAGCTGCAAAATCATCAGTTAGGTCAGATTGAGGTGAGGGGGCAGGTGGGCAAAGAAGTGCAGAGAAGTACGAGGGTCAGGAGAGTTGTTCATTTTAGCATGGTAGCACAGGGTTTTCACAGAGGAGACATCAGCAGAGAAAGAAGAAAGGAGGAACTGATAGAGTGAGAGGTCAGTAGGTTCTTTAGATTTGCGCCTCTTTCTCTCAGCCGACCTGAGCGTGGCACAATGCTCACAGAGAACATCAGATAACCAGGGTGCAGAAGGGGATGCACGAGATGGCCTAGATGTAAGAGGGCATAAGCTGTCTAAGCAGGAGGTTAGTGTGTGGAGCAAAGAGCGTAGGTGGCGCTGTTAGCGTCCGAGAGAGAGAGCTGTTCAGAGGGAGAGAGCGTGGCAGAGACCGCAGAGGATAAGCGGGAGGGAGAGAGTGATCGTAGGTTGCATCGGAATGTGACCAGTGGGGAAGCATGTGTAGTGTCTGGAGGGGTTAGGTCAAGATCAAGAGTGATGAGGAAATGATCCGACATGTGCAGCCGGGTGACCTGGGAGTGATGAGTGGAGCAGTAGCGTGTGTAGATAAGATCAAGTTGATTACCAGATTTATGGGTTGCTAAAGTGGGGACTCGCTTGAGGTCAAACAACGCAGTCAGGTTGTTGAAGTCGGCAGCCTGCGGTTTTTCAAGGTGGATATTGAAGTCTCCAAGTACCACCAGGAGTACCATCCTCAGGGGAAGGATGACAGAAGCGCATCAAACTCCTCCAAAAAAAGCCATAGCTGACCTGGGGGACGATAGATGACTACAACATGAGTTTTAACAGGGTGGATGACAGTAACAGCATGAGACTCGAAGGAGATGTTGTCACATGAGGGTGCCAGCTGTTTGAACTTCCAGTCGTTAGGAATAAGTAGACCTTCCACCCCTCCCTGATATGTGTGGCCTGTGGGAGAAAGTGTAATTATTGGAGAGGGCAGCCGGTGTGGCAGTGTTCTCTGGTTTGATCCAGGTTTCAGTAAGTGCTAAAAGAGAAAGACCAGAATGTTTAGCAATGGCTAAACTCAATAACACAAGATTGATTCATTTATTACACTTGATAATTCAGTTGATTCTCCAGCTGCAACAAACTGCTTCTGCAAAATAAATTCTTCAACATATCTTATTTTGTGATGTACATGAGAAAGTCATACAGGTTTGAAATGATAAAGGGTGCGTAAACAAATACAGTGGTGCTGAATAGTTAACATCTTCATACAACACAGAGTTATGATTGAAGAATGGCCTTCTCAGCTGCTACAGTTCAACTGTTGCGCAATTTCGTTTCCGTAAAAAAAAATTCAACGTTTTGTTTCCTTTTTTTTTAGAAATTTGCCATCACACAATTTACAAGGTTGATTTAAAAATGTTACCCTGGACGACAAAATTTGACATTTTTTCGAAATTTATATTTTTACATCATCTGAAAGTTGAACAAATAAGCTTTCTATTGATATGGTTTGTTAGGATAGGACAATATTTGACCGAGATATAGGCATCCACTGATGATCCACTTTGATTTTTACGGAAGGAAATTGACATAATATCTTCATGGAACATGATATTTAATTAATATCCAAATTATTTTGGGCATAAAAGAAAAATATATAATCTTGACCCATACAATGTATTTTTGGCTATTATATATTTATTTCCAAAAATAGATAACTCTTTCAAAATCACGTTTTTTATTGTGCTTTCCAATTAATATAAATCAAACTGCAGTTGGTAACTAAAAGAAAAGCTAACTAACACAATACATTTTTTTACAAGGCATTTCTATTTGGAAATAAACTCCTCAAATGTTCTCGTGCCACTGGTTTTGTGATCCAGGGTCACAAATGATCCTATACTGTACATTTGACCAATTTGACTTTTCATTCCACCTATTTTAGATTGAATGCGTTCTGGTGTTTTTGTCACTCCCTCTCGTTTGGACACAACGCAAATCTTCTCCAAATAAGAGGAAGTTACGTCACGCAAGTCCCACACGTATACTCTTCTCATGTTACATACGGTCGCAACGAAGGACATGTTTTTTGGATCTCATTAAACGCTCTCTTTACTTTCTGTACGTTTAGTTTCGATTGCAAAAAGAGGACATAATACGATTTCTAACGGCAGGGTAACTGTGATATCGCGCCAGTGTATGTACATCGTGTGCGTGCATCGACTCAAATGCGTTTCGCTGCGCTCGGTTCAGGGTGCGGCCACGACTACATGAGTGTTCGGACAAATGTTCCAGAGCGAAACACTAGCAGAAGAAAAGACGCAACATGGATTATAAGTTTTAACATGAAGAAGAGGACTTTACGACACATCGCCCTTTATTCTCTGAGCTGAACAGAGATATGACTCATCAAACCAGGTATATATCATGTTAATATGCAAGAGATCGCTCCCTCTCTTTTTATTCGATGCGAATCGATGAAATTTGGGATGGTTTGAGATGTCGACTTTTTATAGGAAGAACTAGAACTAACTTTCTTCCACCAACGCAGTGTTACCCGATCCCTCCCCCGTACCATAACCCGAGTCTCCGTGACATTATGACTCCTCCCAGGCATTGGGGACTGATCACTAATAATCCGCCAGTTCTGTGTACTCTGTTCCGCGTCGCAGTTTTATAGAGGGCTTGAAAAGCAAGGCATTGGACACAATCTCTCTCATTCCGAACCAGGACAGCAGTAACGTTACGGAATATCAGCATGTTGGCGCGTTGTGTACTTTGTCTAGTGATTGCTGTGTATGGTAAGGAACCGTTTATGATGATATTTATGGCAGACTATGTGATTTACTTTAGTGCGGTCCGGTTCCATTTAGATTTAACGTTATGCATTTGACAGACGCTTTTATCCGAGAGAGAGAGAGAGAGAGAGAGAGAGAGAGAACTACTATGGTAGTTAATGGGTGTTGAGATCTGGTTATAAGCATTCTTCCAAATATCTTTCTCTGTGTTCATCAGAACAAATACATTTTTACAGATTTGGAACAACTGGAAGGTGAGTTAATGATGACAGATTTTTTATTTTTGGGTGAAGTATCCATTTAGTAGTACTAAGTACTAGTGTAGTACTAACATCATGAACAAGGGTGTGTGTGCTCTTCAGCGTGTGCTGTTGTTGGGTTGAGAGAGAGAGGGAGAGAGGTTTTCCTATGTGTTGGGTGTTGAGATCTGGTTATAAGCATTCTTCCAAATATCTTTCTCTGTGTTTATTAGAACAAATACATTTTTACAGATTTGGAACAACTGGAAGGTGAGTTAATGATGACAGATTTTTTTATTTTTGGGTGAAGTATCCATTTAACTGTGTGTAGTACTAACATCATGAATAAGGGTGTGTGTGCTCTTCAGCGTGTGCTGCTGTTGGGTTAGGATAAAGAAGACACAACTCTGGAAATTATTTCTGAATCGTCTGCAAAGATCATTTCTGGATTTCAGTAACATTAAGATACTTTTCTAAATGTGTTGCAGGTGTGTTTGGTGCTGATGAAGTGAAGTCAGTGTTAGTGATGGAGGGAGAATCTGTCACTCTTCACACTCATCTTACTCGCATACAGACACAAGATCAGATACTGTGGATGTTTGGACCTCGAGACACTCGTATAGCTGACATTCGTAGTCAGAAACTCAACACATACGGTGCGACTGGAATGAAGTTGGACAATCAGACTGGATCTCTCACCATCACTAGCATCAGAATCAGGAACTCGGGACCTTATAAACTAGAGATCATCAATAGCAAAGAAACGTCAGGAAGGAAATTCAATGTTACTGTCTATGGTGAGTAAAGAAAATGTTAGTCTAGTCGCCTGTTAATGGTCATTGATTTAATTTTAATAAGAAATAAAACAGAATAGACATTCTCACTCATATAGGGATTTCAAGACACAGCACAGTGTCAGTCTGCACACGGTAGTAAACAGGAGGTCAGGGTTTTGCTGCTTAACATCTGTTGAGATGCTTTATGTACCATTTCCAAAAATAAATAGCGTTTTAAAAGTATATCCTGACAACAGAAGTGAATTCTTCATAAGCGTATAGATTTTTATTGAGATGCTAAAAGTTTTCTTTAATGTTTTTCAGAGCGTCTGCCTGTTCCCATCACAAACCAACCTCAACATCTCAACATTACTCATGTCTGTCAGACGTGTTCAGGTATGTGAGGCATGTTTTTTTTCAGCCATGTAACTCATGTTGTTTAGGAATTGTCACACAAGCAAAAGTGATGTTCTACCAAATATCAACAGAGATGTTTATCGTATTATTGTCAGTGTTAACCAAGTTATTTTGTTGTCTGACAATATCTGTGGTAAATCTTTTCACATTTAAAGATGGTTGTGCAAGTAGTTGGTTCTGTTGTTTGGACCGTTTGAAAACTGATATTGTGTTCAAATAAAATGTTTGTTTGGACAATTCAATTTAAACATTATGCTAAAACTAAGATGACAACGTGTGTTGTAGGTAACAAGCATGACATGTGTGGGAAAATGTTTATGTGAAATAAAAATAAATCCCCAATCTGCTTGTTCCATGTCTAGATGCGTCTGCCAGCAACCGTTCACATGTCTGTGCCATCACAGTAGCAGCAGTGGTGGTGTTGGTGGTTTTCATCATGATTGTTGTAGAAGTCAAACACTGTTGGACCAATAGACAATCAGGACAGAGATGTAAGTATTACAGCAAATACAACAAATCCTGTTTGTAGATCACCTGCTTGTTTGTCAAGTTTGGTTCTGAACCCTTCTGTCAGATACTGACCCCATTCAATTACACACAGAAGATGACCCATGGGAGTCATTTGGATAACTTTATTGAAGCCCTAAAGCAGTCAAATTCCAAGCAGATGCCAGTGTTTCTTCGGTGTTTCTTAGTGTTTTGGTCGATTGGATCACAAGTGGACAAAAGAGGCACATACCCGTTTACAGCTGCTGCTGTAATCCGTCTATTTTGTCCACTTTTGACCACTTCTGTCCTCATTTCGTCAAGAAATATCTGAAAAAGCATTGGGTAAATGTATTTGCTTTTTCAGGTATTTCATTCGAATAGCAAAATAAGGGTGCCGAACACTGTATGCGTGTGTTAAATTGAATGGTGAGAACTCAGTACATTTTTGGTCCTTAAACCAATCTTTGAGGTCTATAGCAGACATGGTTTCTATCCTGTCTGGCCTGCCCGCTTGTTTACTCATGTTGTCTGTATGCGGAGAGTAAATGGTCTCTTGTGGCTGACCATTAAAAACAAAAGCTCACAGAAATAAAGCTGAAGTCTAACTGAAGCAGCTCCTGCAACACCGCAACGCTAGTCTCCTATTGCAACACTCCCACTTCTTGCCAGGGACAAAAAAATTATAAATTGTTAACATCTAAATACAATAAAAACCGCACTATATTGTTACAGCCAAGCTTTTTTAATTTACAGTTTTATTACATCTATGTTTTTATTTTACAGCCCATGAAGAGAAGGGGATATGCATCAAGTACTTGAACAACAATATGGTAAGATGCCATACTTATGTGTGTCATTAAGTTTAATTCCAAATTAACAAGACTTTAATGATATAATGAACAAGCCCATTAATAACTGCGTTGTACAAAAATGTTGAAAACAGCATAATGATATTCATTTTATGGAATAAGATGGTCAATTCATCATCAATGAAATAGGTCCTATAGTGATTTTTGTGTCTTTGAATGATGTTATAATAAGGGATAATCCACGATTAGCTGTGCATTAAAGGGTTTTAGTGCGCAACGTGGAGGCCGTAGAACCACACGACGCGAAGTTTATAACACGATCATTCATTATTATTATACATTAGCACTATATTTACATTAACACATTTACATTAACACTCACATTACTCTCAGGTTTTTTACTGGTTCTGTGTTCTCTTGCAGAGAGCCAACAGGGATGAAGTTTCTGTACCACTAGCCGCTGCTAATGGAGTCCAGCACCCTCCATGTTTAGGATGAAGACATGTCTTTCAAGCAGGACCTGCAAACTTCATCAAGATGCTGACTTTTACTCTAGTTTACAGTGTTTTTTATGAATGTTAATGTTACACATCTGTCACCTGAAATGGCACTTAACACTTGTCCCTTTTTGATGGATGTGTGTTTGTTGAATCACTCAATGCCTTATGTATGAAATACTAAAGTATTTAAAAAGTGAATGGCTTGCATTACTTTTATAAGCCAGGGGTGGGGGTCTCTATATCAAATAAAGTTGATATATTCTTACCTGTTATGTATGTGTAGTATAGGTGTAGAAAAAGCTTATATTGTATTTGGCCTTTCTAGGTGCAGATTTTTTTTTATTATGAGGCCGAGATGACCACCAAGTGGTTACTAAACACTGAGCCAACATATTATGATTTGTCACAGGCAGGGGTGTAGCACAGGGGTGTAGCACAGAATCTCGGGGCCTCTGCAATGTGTGGAGCCCCTCCACGCTATTCTTAAGTAAATTGTCATATTTATTTATAATAATGCACTGAATCTCATTTCTGTACGAATTGTGATAAAAAATTTAGCTTTAGCGCAAGTTCTGCCAGGAAGACTCAATCCTGCATCACTCACTACCAATCAACACCTTACCAATCAACACCTAACCAATCACCTTCCAGCATGGAACATAAAAGATCGCCACTTACCCCTTTCTACGTCCGCAGTCGAAGCAACAGTGATTCGCGCGCTCGTTCAGCCGCGATTTAAGGATGTTACAGATGATTTTATGTCTACACGGCTATTTGCTAATCATGCTAGGCTACTCTGCTGCGATTCTTTCAGCTCATACAGCCACTTGCTTTCCACAGATTTTTGGGATACAGTTATTTATGGTTGTTTAATACACTCGTCGCTCAAACCTCATACAGTGCATGGCAGGTGTTTCATTCAACAACCGTGTTGGAAGCTGTCAAAGGGCATCACTGGATTTATATGCAAGATGCTGCGTCATGCTTTAAATGAAACCACTTCATATGCAGCGTTTGTTCCTTAAAGCTACCACCAAATTCGTTTTGATTTGAAGCGTGCATAAGACGCAATTGTCATGTATGAGAGTGTTATGCATTTAAACGTGTGTGCTGGTCTGTTTGTTTAAATTCAGCATTGATGTAACGGCATCACAAATGGTCTGGCGTATAGCGCATGTTTACATCCGAACAGCTGAGCAGCGCAGGGAGATGGAAACCGTCCCTCGCGCGTTTTACCAACTAATAAATGAAACAGGTAATGTATTCTTGCTTTCCCTTCCTGGCGGCCGTTCAGCTAATGGCCAGCATGGGGATCGTGACAGTCGGTCAGTCCGCAACCTCTTTTCCAAATGTCATATTGTTTGGCCTTGTCATCATGGCACAGGCACGTTTTTCGATAGACGTGCTTCCCTGCACTTAACTGTGGTGTTTCATTATGATGGCAGATTCATAGAAAGATACGGGGAAACACCGTTTTACTTCAGTGGCCACAGGCCCTATTTGTACCGTCAAAGCTCCTTCATAAATTACAGCTGGTTCAAAACTCCGCCGCACGAATCATCTGTCGGACCTCTAGAGCTGAGCATGATATAACTCCCACATTACAACACTTGCACTGGCTTCCGGTGAAATATCGAATTAATTAAAAAAAAATGATTCTCCTGTCTACAAAGCTTTAAACAGTCGATCATTAAAGCCTTCAACTACGTTCGTCTTGATTGCGTTATTTGGCCAATCAGATCGCGATAAGTTAAAGGGGTGCTGTGACACGGCTGGAATGAACATTATCCATGAACATTAGGGATGGGCGATACCACCTTTTTTTGATGCGATACGATATCGATACTTTTTCTTGAAATTTTACCGATACCGATATTGATGATGGATATTATTTTTTAAATTAAAATATAATTACAATAAAAGACAAATTATATACTTGTAGTTGCTATTAATTACACATTTATTAAAAAAGTAATTTAAACAAATAAATAAAATGTTTTAACAACATTCTTACAAAAATATTGATTAAATAACATCTTAATAAAATAAACAAAAATACCACCAACAAAAACTTTGCATATTTTCACAACAGGCCATTTTCTGAACACTTTGTTTGAACTATAATACTGTATTTTGAAAATTTTGCAATCCATGCGTGTTGTGTACGTGTACGTACCTGAATAGCACGTCAATGTGACCGCGCTGCGCAGCCGGAGACCGATCCGTGTGTGACGTCAAACTGTCGCGAGAGCTAGTACTTTCATAACATAGTGTCACTGATCGGCATGCACAGAGCTAACAACATTTAGTTACGCTGAGACTATTAATGTAATTAACCAGATAATCGATACTTTTCTGAAAGGCCTCGTCTCAGTGTTGTGGCCTATCGGGGCCTTGTCATTGTTGTGGCCTATCGGGGCCTTGTCAGTGTTGTGGCCTATCGAGGCCCCGTTTCAGTGTTGTGGCCTATCGGGGCCTTGTCAGTGTTGTGGCCTATCGGGGCCTTGTCATTGTTGTGGCCTATCGAGGCCTTGTCTCAGTGTTGTGGCCTATCGGGGCCTTGTCTCAGTGTTGTGGCCTATTGTGGCCTTGTCTCAGTGTTGTGGCCTATTGTGGCCTTGTCTCAGTGTTGTGGCCTATTGGGGCCTTGTCAGTGTTGTGGCCTATCGGGGGCCTTCTGTCACTGGGGCCTATCGTGGCCTTGTCAGTGGTGTGGCCTATCGGGGCCTTGTCTCACCAGTGGCCCGTACGGGCCTCGTCAGTGTAGTGGCCTATCGAGGCCTTGTCATTGTTGTGGCCTATCGAGGCCTCGTCTCAGTGTTGTGGCCTATCGGGGCCTTGTCATTGTTGTGGCCTATCGAGGCCCCGTTTCAGTGTTGTGGCCTATCGGGGCCTTGTCAGTGTCGTGGCCTATCGAGGCCTTGTCATTGTTGTGGCCTATCGAGGCCTCGTTTCAGTGTTGTGGCCTATCGGGGCCTCGTTTCAGTGTTGTGGCCTATCGTGGCCTTGTCAGTGGTGTGGCCTATCGGGGCCTTGTCTCACCAGTGGCCCGTACGGGCCTCGTCAGTGTAGTGGCCTATCGAGGCCTTGTCATTGTTGTGGCCTATCGAGGCCTCGTCTCAGTGTTGTGGCCTATCGGGGCCTTGTCATTGTTGTGGCCTATCGAGGCCCCGTTTCAGTGTTGTGGCCTATCGGGGCCTTGTCAGTGTCGTGGCCTATCGAGGCCTTGTCATTGTTGTGGCCTATCGAGCCTCGGGTTGTGGCCTATCGGGCCTCGTTTCAGTGTTGTGGCCTATCGGGGCCTTGTCAGTGTTGTGGCCTATCGGGGCCTTCTGTCACTGGGGCCAATCGTGGCCTTGTCAGTGGTGTGGCCTATCGGGGCCTTGTCTCACCAGTGGCCCGTACGGGCCTCGTCAGTGTTGTGGCCATCGAGGCCTTGTCCCTATCGAGGCCTCGTCTCAGTGTTGTGGCCTATCGAGGCCTCGTCTCAGTGTTGTGGCCTATCGAGGCCTTGTCATTGTTGTGGCCTATCGAGGCCCTGTTTCAGTGTTGTGGCCTATCGGGCCTTGTTGTTGTGGCTATCGGGGCCTTGTCAGTGTTGTGGCTATCGGGCCTTGTCATTGTTGTGGCCTATCGAGGCCCCGTTTCAGTGTTGTGGCCTATCGGGGCCTTGTCAGTGTTGTGGCCTATCGGGGCCTTGTCAGTGTCGTGGCCTATCGAGGCCTTGTCATTGTTGTGGCCTATCGAGGCCTCGTTTCAGTGTTGTGGCCTATCGGGGCCTCGTTTCAGTGTTGTGGCCTATCGGGGCCTTCTGTCACTGGGGCCAATCGTGGCCTTGTCAGTGGTGTGGCCTATCGGGGCCTTGTCTCACCAGTGGCCCGTACGGGCCTCGTCAGTGTTGTGGCCTATCGAGGCCTTGTCATTGTTGTGGCCTATCGAGGCCTCGTCTCAGTGTTGTGGCCTATCGAGGCCTTGTCATTGTTGTGGCCTATCGGGGCCTTGTCAGTGTTGTGGCCTATCGGGGCCTTGTCATTGTTGTGGCCTATCGAGGCCCCGTTTCAGTGTTGTGGCCTATCGGGGCCTTGTCAGTGTTGTGGCCTATCGGGGCCTTGTCAGTGTTGTGGCCTATAGGGGGCCTTGTCATTGTTGTGGCCTATCGAGGCCTTGTCTCAGTGTTGTGGCCTATCGAGGCCTTGTCTCAGTGTTGTGGCCTATCGGGGCCTTGTCTCAGTGTTGTGGCCTATTGTGGCCTTGTCTCAGTGTTGTGGCCTATTGGGGCCTTGTCAGTGTTGTGGCCTATCGGGGCCTTCTGTCACTGGGGCCTATCGTGGCCTTGTCAGTGGTGTGGCCTATCGGGGCCTTGTCTCACCGGTGGCCCATACGGGCCTCGTCAGTGTAGTGGCCTATCGAGGCCTTGTCATTGATGTGGCCTATCGAGGCCTCGTCTCAGTGTTGTGGCCTATCGGGGCCTTCTGTCACTGGGGCCTATCGTGGCCTTGTCAGTGGTGTGGCCTATCGGGGCCTTGTCTCACCGGTGGCCCGTACGGGCCTCGTCAGTGTAGTGGCCTATCGAGGCCTTGTCATTGATGTGGCCTATCGAGGCCTCGTCTCATTGTTGTGGCCTATCGAGGCCCCGTTTCAGTGTTGTGGTCTATCGGGGCCTTGTCAGTGTCGTGGCCTATCGAGGCCTTGTCCTTGTTGTGGCCTATCGAGGCCTCGTTTCACCGTTGTGGCCTATCGGGGCCTTGTCAGTGTTGTGGCCTATCGAGGCCTCGTCTCAGTGTTGTGGCCTATCAGGGCCTCGCCTCAGTGTTGCTTACGGCCCAGCGACCGGATAATTGTTTATATCATTAACATTGCATTTAATCTCGTTCTGCAGGAACCATTAGAGACTCCAACCAGCGGGTGAGTAGAAATCCATCTCATTTTGGGGGGGTAGGCCACGCTCCAGAGGTAAGCCCTACGACCATTCTCAGGGGTTGGCTACGCCCCCGCCTTCATCTCAAGGCGGGAAGTGGAGGACTTCTTGGCCCTCTGGATGCGAGCAACGGACAGGGCCTACTCCAAAGACACCCAATATCCATCTTTACTATAACCATATATTCTGTCTAATAAATGTTCAATACTCAACATTAGCCTCCCGAGTCTTTCTGGTAGAAATATAGCTTCAGCGCAAGTTCTGCCAGGAAGACTCAATCCTGCATCACTCACTACCAATCAACACCTAACCAATCACCTTCCAGCATGGAACATAAAAGATCGCCACTTACCCCTTTCTACGTCCGCAGTCGAAGCAACAGTGATTCGCCCCCATCCTCCCCACCACCACCAGAAGGTCCCTGTCAATATAACCCCAGGGGTGTTGGCTACGCCTCCGCCTTCATCTCAAGGCGGGAAGTGGAGGACTTCTTGGCCCTCTGGATGCGAGCCACGGACAGGGCCTACTCCAAAGACACCCAATATCCATCTTTACTATAACCATATATTCTGTCTAATAAATGTTCAATACTCAACATTCGCCTCCCGAGTCTTTCTGGTAGAACTACTTAAACGTAGTACTAACTTAAATACGAATAAATCACCCCAGTTTCCCTTTCATGAATTGACAGTTTAACTATATTTAATTTGAATTGCGTTTCATTAATAGAGACTGTGTGGTCAAAAACATTACACATTTAACTATTGAACAGTATAAAATCTAGTACCAGTACTGCATAAATGGTAATAATGCCACTTCATGACTGTAACTGAGATTGACAATGAATATCTGTAGTCAAAGGTCTGAAACCACAGCCCACATTTAGGGGTCTTTGACTCAATGCCAAAGTGAGTATTTGCTGTTTTGGCAACATCCACATGACCAACAGAATATCACACAGATAGTAAGTTATAGTGTTATGGCTCATCGTTGTATGTCTACTGGTAGTAATACAACAGCAACGCACTTTTTGTACTATGCTTTTAAGTTGTTACATTTAAACATTTCAGTTGTACATTTGGCAATCTAGAAGTCCATTATATATTATTTCAATGAATTATTGCTCAAACCATGTCTATAGCTTTTGTTTGCAAGAACATGAACATGAGCGGACACACAAAATACATAAGTGCTCCCCAGTGTTCAATTTCCCTAACAACATACAAATTCAAAAGCACTTAAACATAGCACTGTACATTAAGGTTAAAATTTTTTATACTGTATTAAGCAATACTTGACAATATAGAATTTGTTGATCTTGATAAATGCTAAACTAAAAAAATATCTAAACTTCAGCTCTCACCCGCCCCCACAACATCTGACTCAACTCATCAGGCCCTCCAACTCCGAATGATAGCTGGCGTGTTGAAGGGATACTTAACCCTTTACTTACCTTCAGATTTTTTCAAACCTGTATACATTTCTTTGTTCTAATAAAAAACAAAGGACGCCATTTGTAAGAATGTTAGCTATTTTCAGTTCTGGGACATCAACCACTAACATAGTAGGAAAATCTTCTTTAATTGACAAAACACTGAAATTTTGATACTTCTTGGGAAATTTATCCTGCATAAGGCTAATATAATAACACCCTCTTTTAGTTTTTTTTGCATAGTGTGAAGATTTCACATCACCCTCAGTAATGTGTGGGTTAAGTTTATATCATTTTGTTTACATGTTTGTGGGGTTAATTTAGTGGAAATGTTTTCTGTTCTTTTTCTAGTCTAAGGTGCACATTAGATTGGAAGAAAGACACCAGTCATTTTCATCTCTTTACTTTATTTAGAAGTTGTGTTAATTCTCATACCTTTGACTCTGGGTTCATGGCTGCAGCATGGTTCTGGGGGGCGGGGTCTAAGAGGGTGTGCGGCTTTCCTAGAAAAGGCTGCCTCTCTGTGTTTTTGGGAGTGCTGGCTGGGCCCGCTATGGTGTATGGCAATGCATAATAAAGAAGTTCTTGTAGAAATACAAGTTTAAAAACATCTCTTGTATTAAAGCAAATACTGGATAGATTGTGCTAATTTGTATTTTCTGGAAAACGTTATATTATGTGAAACAATGTTGTAAGATTTTCTTTCTTTCTTTCTCTTTTATTTTGTTTATGTATAATAACAGTATGTGTTTAATGTATCCGTACGTCTTGTGTTTCCCTGTTTCTTTTTTTAAGCGAAAAGGCACACCCCTAGTGTGACGTCAGGCTGTCATTGCCAATCAGAGATTCGTTTCTGCTTTAGTGTGCAACCTCCCCTTAAGGGATATGCTAAATCGTCCGACGCTGAGACTATAATGCTAGTCTCGCGAAGGACTATCAACGTTTCCAGCAGATAAGTACACTCGGAGAACCTCATACAGAAAATCTGCCAAAATACGTGGAGTTGCAGTCGGTCTTACATTTTCGAGATATGATGATGTCATTATTACCACTATGTTTGATACTTTTACAAAGTATTGTACAAGGTAAGAAAACTTTTTTTGTGATTTACATACGATGCCGTTTACCTGAGTTGAGAGAAACTGCTCATTCTTAAAACTGTTGATACTTCAAAAGCGTCGTTTCTCTATATTAACAATCGACAAAGCAGAACAGTTAATCTGACATGGAAACACGATGATAGCCTGATATTTAGAACTGCAATGGTTGTTATTTATTATGTTGTATATTTTTTCACGAAGTGTTATTTTCCTGTTTCACTGTTAACCGTACTAAATATAAATATAATGCCGTAAGTTTCAGTTTAGCAAAATCGTCAGCGTTGACGCTATTATTTAAAGCAAACTCAAGGTTTGACGAGACGCCGCTAACTTTTTTACACGCCACGGGGGCTTGGAAGGCAGTAGAGCGGGCGCGCGCACGGCAAGGTGCTTTATCGAGAGTCGTGTTTCTGTCAACTTTTGAGAGGGTTTGAGAAGCCTGCACACAAGGAATATCACCTCTTTTATTGTCTTATGTGTTAAAAACTTAAGCTATTTTGATTTAGTGTGTAATGCAAATGTCAGATTTTGAAACAGAAAATCTGTCCTCGTGATAGTATACAGTGTGCCCCTATAGTGTATCCTATTAAAACCACGGTCACCACAAATTAAACATGATTTTGCTTTAGTAACTGTATGCTCATTTTGATAACTGTTGTAAAACAAATCGATCCGACTAGTTCTGGCGCATCTACTGACTGCCAGTGTTGCCAACTCTTTTCAATGGAAAGTAGCAAAATCCTGGCCGAAAAGTCGCTAAATCGCTAAAAAAATTGCATATCAGCGACGTCATCAGTAGTCAATTTTACAAGCTAAGCGCTTGAGGGCTGCCTCACTTTTCTACACCGTCGCTGAGAGCGCTAAGGCAGGACCAAACCATTTCATGCAGATACAGGGGGGTGGTCGGTCAATATAGATGTTTACTTTTTGGTCAATGGGGATTTTTAACTTTTACTTCCAAAAACAAAGAGATCATTAATTGTATTATTATATAAATGTATATACTGGATAATGATGGTTTAATAATTTTATATTAGTTTTTACCTATTTTTGGGGCCCCTGTCAGTCATGGGCCCTTGGAATTGTCCTAACTTTCCCCCCCTATACTGCGCCCCTGCGACGTTCTGTTGGTGATGTGACAATAAAAGTGATTCTTAGCGATTTGCGTGCGAAATGTGAATATATTATGGTAACTTAAGGAAGTTCATCATCTTGCTGTATTATCAACACATGGAAACACTGTTGTGACAAAATATGACATAATAGAAGAAAGGTATTCAAGGAAGACACTGTCGTGAGTGACAGAATATAACTAAATAGAAAAAATATATACAAAACAAATAATAACAACTATTAAGTTGTACTCAAACACTTAAGGACAAGAAGTTATTAAGGATAGAAATGCAATTGTTGGATGCAGGTATAGCAAAATGTATTTATTTAAAGATTAAGGGTTGCACTCTGTTTTCCAATTAACCCTTGTTTCTCATTAAACATAGTAAAATAATAATTTGTTAAACATTAGATTGCCAATTACTCAAATCTAAAGAAACCTAGATAAAAACATGCTGCCAGGGTCTCTGGAAAGATGTTTGGTTAGATCTTCAGGTTCCATGCGGTCAGGTGAGCAGTCTGATGATGGCAATATCTTCCACAGGTGAGACTAGGGCATGCTGCAAGGAAAAAGGAGACGGGTTGAGTCTTAAACAAGATGCTCATCCCCTGAAACACCAAGATGGTCCGAGCAGTCTAAAACATACAGATAAAGCCCAGACGTTGGTGAAGATCTCTGATGAAGGTAATGTGAAGTGAAGGTTTGCTTTTTTGAGCTTAATCTTGTTGCAAATGTCTGATGCAGTCTTTTTTTGGACAAAGTTGTGTTATAATTTTAATTTTAATGTTAAATGATTTGTTTGAGAACGCGAGGAAGGCTGTTCAATGAAAATATCTGGCTAGTGTTTGTCTGTTGTGTAAGTGGTGTCAAAGGATTTAATGTTCAGGTTAGGGCATAAAGAGCATTTACCTACAACTGTAAACTTTGTTCAATGAGCAGACGAGAAACCAATTCAGATTAAATGTTGACTCATTTCAGTTAGACTCAGACAACATATTTAACATTGTTGTATACACATCATCATTTAGAGCACTTTTAATTTTAGAAGAAAAAAACGTTAACTTAATGATGTTAAACTTCTTTTGTTGTTTAACATTTGTATGTAAAGTGATATTAGATAATAGACAACCAGTGAGAATATGGTAGCAGCGGGTGTCTTTCTGTACAGTCAGATGCCATATAACCTATAACGTTAGCATATCATACAGGCCACTCTAAACGCAAGCTCTATACAACACGTTAACCGCAATTCATCAGCGATCCAGACAGGATGATTACATCAGACCCAGGATATCGAGATGTCAGCACTGAGCGCATCAATATTGTTATGTATATGGTGACGGTAAGGAAGTCATTATTGTGTATAAATGTAGTGGCAAAACGTAGAGTATCTTATTTGCAGTGCATGGCCTGAGCGTGAGTCACGGTTGCTGTGTTTGGCTGCCAGAATAGAAAATCTAATGCCTTTCGTTGTAGTTCAGCTGTTACAATGTCGCCATCTAGGGGTTGAAGCAGGAATTAATAACAAAACGTATTAGTTACCCAGTGAGCCTTCATTTTGACCATTCTGTCACTACACACGCTTGTGTTTTCTCTTTTTTAACTTTTTATTGACTGATAAAGCATTGTTCTCATTACTGATCGGGTTATAGGCTGACATGCTTTTGATAACCTTTTTTACCAATTGAAAGTAAACCACAACGTGGGCTAGAAACCTTTTGATGGACTTGAGTGTAACTAAGACACTCAAAACAACGGAGCGGTAAAACTGGATGGAGGAATGCAAACATCATTTGAATATCAGTTGTATTTTGTGGCTTGCATGACAGAAAAGTGCAGAAAGCTGTACAGAGAAAGTGATTTTTCTAGCTTAATATGTAAAATGGGAACGGTTGAATACAAATAGGTTACATTTAAATCTCAACCAAAGCGAAAAGGACAGAATAACCCTATAGGCACTGAGGCAGTACAGAGGATAACACAGAAACCACTTTATTGTTGTGCAGGGCATCTGTTTGAGTACATTGAGCCCCAGCCCAGCTATAAATGCACTTTATATTGGGGGGTTCCAATGATAGATTTCGGCAATGCGAGCATTTTTAGATCCAAACCTCCACAGTATTTGGTCATCTGTGAGTGTTTCAGTAACATCAGTGGACAGTGTGACAGAATCTCCCTCCGTCACTGACACAGACTTCACTTCATCTGCACCAACACCTGAAACATTTGTACACACATGAAGCTTTACAGCAGTGAAAGTTTGTCAGTGGACATAGAGGAAGTGTCTGAGATCAGGAAATGGTGTCAGTGGATAGTTTTCACTTTGCTAATTCGTCTCATTTTATAAATAAGTTTATAATTATCTTAGCTTTACTTATTCTTAAGAAATCTTTTCTTTGGTGGTGGTTTAAATGATTATAAAAATCTTACCCCACATCAAGATGAAAATCAAGATGAAACGGCACACAGACATCTCTTGACAGGCCGACAGGTTGAGTTGTGGTGAGTTTAGTGGCTTCAGCAGAACAGATTCTGAGTAAATGTGGGCGTAGTTTTCTCCTTTTGTTCCATTGTGAGACAGGGCTCGTACAGTCCACTGCGTGTTATTTCAACAAACTTTGTTTTAAAAATGTTCATTTAGAGTGTAAAACAAAATGTAAACATCCCTCTATTGCAGCATTCCTCCAAGTAATTTGTGTATATATATACACACACAATATATACATTTAAGAGTTATATGATGTTTTGCACAGTTGTAAGCGGTTTATCAAGTTGATTTGTGTGTGTCCATGTGAGGAAAATGCATCATCTTCATTATGGTTAGTGTTCTCACCTTCATTCTGTCCACAACAGACACTTTGTTTCATTAAACATACAACAGTTTTCTTATTTCTCTACATTGCAACAGTTAAAAGTATATAATAATAAAATATTATCAGGCTCTATCAGTAATTCCGGTATTTGACATACAGTTTGTCATTTTAGGTTTAAGCTTTATTTACCGTCATGGGACTGTATTAAAATCTCACTTCATTTTAGAGAGATTTCTAATTTGATCTTAAACTAGTTCATTTATGTAGCGGATTAAACTATTTTCACTTGACAGGCTGTCACTACTTCCGTCTGTGTTGTATTGTAAAACCGGGTGCTTTGTTGGGATACAATGTTTTGCTGAACTCAGGAGTCGTATCACGCTTCTCTTGGATATTAAGAGTTATGCACCTGCATATTAATGTTGGAAAACACTTTATTTGTGTTTCAGGTGTGTTTGCTGCTGATTCAGATGAAGAGAAGACGATCACAGTGATGGAGGGAAATTCTGTCACTCTACGCACCAATCTTACTCAAATACAGAGAGATGATCACATACTCTGGAGGTTAAAAAATAACAACGGTGACACTCTTTTAGCTGAAGTATATATGCGTTACAATGTAAACCGTATATACAATGATATTGATAATGGAAGATTCAGAGATAAACTGAAGCTGGACAATCAGACTGGATCTCTCACCATCACAAACATCAGTACCGCATACTCTAACCTCTATATACTTGAGATGATCAACAGCGATGGAACCTTGTACACAAAGTTCAGTGTGATTGTCTGTGAGTACAGTGAATACATTTTGCCATGTTTTAGGATTCATTGATATTAGTTCATAATTAGAAATAATGCAAAAAGGACATACAGCTTGATGTCATTATAGTAGAATAATAAACGTTTTTATTTGCACTGATGGCCTCCTAAACAAATTCCCTGCTTCCTAGATTTAATTTAGTATTTTCTTTTTCATGTTTTCTAGCTCGTCTGCCTGTTCCTGTCATCAGCACAAACGCTTCGAACTGTTCTTCACCACCGGAAAGATCTTCAGTCTCAAAATGTGTGTTGTTGTGTTTAATGTGAGACACGTGGCTTACTAAACAAAACTAGATTTGTATTTACTTACACAAATCTTCTTGTTCCATGATGTGTAGGTGGGCCTGTCAGGATTGGTGTGGACTATAAAGCAGTGATGATCATTCTAGCAGCAGTAGCTGTCATTGGGGTAGCAGCAGTAGCTGTCATTGCCTTGAATCTAAAAAAACAAGCTGGACAGGACGGTGAGTGTTACAGTAAAGATGCAAATGCATGCTTATGACACCTACAGGAGTATTCTTCTTAAAACTCCCGTTAAGACGCTTGGACTATGCTTAAAAGAACTCGATTAACTTAAAATGTGTTTCATTGATTTAAGTTTAACTCTGTACTGACCCCCCATCAACTGGAAAAACTAAAGAAAAATAATCTCTTTGACTGTCATTTATAGTTTATCACAACTTTTAATTTTACAGTTGAGAAAACGGAGATGAATCCTACGAACAACAATAATATGGTAAGCCACTGTATTTATGTGTGTAAGGAAGTTGAATGGCATGGAAACACAATACAGACACCATATAAAAAAAAAGATTATTTCTAAAATATTCAGCCCAATGAGGTAAATGAGCAGCAGATCCATTTATTTATCTGCATCTTTAAATGATGCTTTATATGAACATATTAGCAATACCAGTTACTTTCTTGTTCCTCTTTGTGACTGGTTTCATGTTTACAGGCACATGATGGTGATGGGGTTTCTGCGCCACTAGCAGCTTCAAATGGACTTTCACATGAGTGCAGTGTTTCTGTAGCTTAAGGTCCCAGAAAACATGCATACTGATAGATGACATGTATAGGCTAAATACACCTATACACCAGTGCCCTCCATAATTTCTGGGATTAAGACATTCATTTGTGAAGATATTTTTTTTAAGCTATATGTGATGTCCCTGAATAAGACACCCACTGTGGTAAGAAGTAGCTAAACCCACCAGACCGAAGTGGACCATTTGGATCACAGCTTTGGTGACACTGACACACTGAAACTTTTTTCTTTAAGTGTAATGAGAGATTGCAATCCATGTATTTTTAGGACAATTTTCAAACGGGTGACAAATATTCAATCCAAGGTCAATACACAGAATAAATCCAGAATTCACTGACAAAACGCTCCGAAATGTCCACTGTGGAAAACATGATCCACAAAGAGGGAGAGAGATGTTTCTAAAAAGCTGAGATGAGATGAATCTGGTGTAGCAACAATCAGTCTGTGAACAGAATTGTGGGAAATGTAGTCCACAGCAGGAGTTAATACTCAGGGAGCCCTCTGCTGGTGAACAAGGGATGTCTCAGGCACAACATTCATAAAAGAGCTGAGCTTTTTAAGGCAATTTTATGAACTTTTGTTATTTTTATCAATATTTGTATTGTATTTTATAAAATGTTTTTTATTGTTAATGTTTTTTTAAATGGACTTGAACACGTTTGCTTTGAATTGCCACTCTTATAACTTATTCATGAAGGGCTCAAATGTACTGTAACTACAGGATGACTCCTACAGGATGAATCATTGTATACACTTGTTACAAATTGTGTTATATTATGATAATGTTGTTTACACTGTAAAAACGATTGTTGCTTTAAATAAGGTTTGTGTTAAAGTTGTGTAGTCTGTTGTAGCCTATGCATTGTAGACCTACACACGCACTTACTACTGCAACCTTTTACTAGAACAACCTTTGTTTATTATGAGTTTACAGTCGGGTAATAAATTAAGGGAAGAGCTAATCAATACATTTGTGTATGTAAAATTGACATTTATATTGTTAAATATATCAGCAGTTGGCAGCAAAAAAAACATATATAATATTTTGTAACTGTACCAACAACATCCATTTATTTTATCCATTCTCAGATTATTAATTGATGTTTATTCATTTGATTTGGATTTTTTTTTATTCTCTTTTTAGCACTTTAAACAAAGTAAAGATAACATGATGTTAAAGTCACACTTTCCAGTTGCAATCTGTCCAGTAGGTGGCATCATTACTCTACAGTCTCGATATAAGATGCACTTAAAGGAATAGTTCACCCAAAAAATAAAATTCTGTCATCATTTACTCACATCTTGTAATGTCAAACCTATTTGCCCTATTTTCTCCTGCAGAACACAAAATAAGATATTTTGAAGAATGTTGGTTTTTGGATATCGTTGGTACCAAATGAGTTATGGACACAAACCAATAACAAATCAATGGGTCACCAGCTTTCTTCATATCTTCTTTTGTGCTTCATTTTGAGACTGAAGATCTTTCTGATGATGAAGAACATGAGAAGAGCATCTGATGATGTTAGGAATTAAAATATCATTAACCTCTTAAATTAATATTATATATCATTAACATTGAGTTAATTTTGTGCACACGAGATGAAAACAAAATTTGCAAAACACAAACTTTGTACAGACCAAAGTCTCAACTCGTGCACCAGAACATTGAAGAACATTGAGAAGAGTTTCTGATGACCGGAACAGGCGGGACAGCTGCTAAAGATAAAAGATTAAACATGATATTTCAGGATTTAATTGATGTGAACACCAGTAATGATTTTTCTAACACATAGGCTTTACGGTCACTAGGACATACAAACTAACACAATGAACAGTTTGCAAAGCAACAGAACTGTTCTAAACTTTCTCATCTTTTTTAATTCTCTGAAGTTAATTCAGCTTGAAATGTGTAGTATACCACGGTGGCTCCGAACCGCAAGTAATAAAAAGTGGATGGTAATTCATTATAATGAGATGTAGATTCCGTTAAAATGACATGTTAATTCGTTATAACCAAATAATAATCCGTTAAAACGATTCATCATAACGAGATATAACAAGAGATTTTATTTTGTTAAAATTTGATAAATATAATTAATTCCTTATAACAATATATTAATAAATTGAAACGAAATATTAATTCGTTAAATAGAAATTTTCATCCGTTAAAACGAAATACCCATTTTAACGTAACACTGTGCAAAATAATTTATATTAGGCGGACCTCATAAACAACAGCAGCTAAAAAGCTAAAAAGCAGCTAAAAAGCAGCTAAAAAGCAGCTAAAAAGCAGCTAAAAAGTACATTTTATAGCTGTGAATTCTATCATATATACTGTTTATATTGAGTAAATCGAATAACTAAATTACTTTATATGACAAATAAATTCGAGTAGACCTACTTCATTTTATTTGTGATATCTGAATAACTAAATTTTTTCATATGACACATAAATTCGAGTAGATCTACTCGATTTTATTTGTCATAAAAAATACTTGAGTTATTCAGATTTACTTATTTTTTTTCTTGCATTTACTGTTTAAACAGTAAATTTAATTGATTTTGCAGCTATAAATTTTACTAAATTTATTTTTGTGTAAATTGTTTCACCAAAATAAATGAGTAGATATAATTGAAAATATAGCATTTTTTTGTTAAAATTTTAACTATTTACTAAATGTGCATTTAATGTAATATTGGACTATCAATTATCAAAATGTTGCATTTACTTGTACATTGTATTTACCCTTTACTCCAAGAGTACTTTACAATGAATAATAAAACCAAGTAATAAATAAAGCACCTGTGAACACATTATTTAAATTACAAAATGTATTTGTGACTATAACATTTGACAATGTGAAATCATTTTCAAAATCATTATAACATTGAAGTATTTTGCATATAAAATAGCCTTAAAGACTAAACCTTCCTGGTGCATACCAACCATATCACCCACCTTTAAAGCAATCAATTAATAAATGCAATTGTAACTGCCACATTAAAATCAACATTAAAAATGAACATGAAAATGTTGTCATTCTGTACTCATCATCAAGTTGTTCCAAACCTGTATAATTAGTTTCTTCTGGGTTGGGCCCCATTGACTTCCACGGTAATAAATAATACTATGAAAAGTCGATGGCGTTCATTAAATGTCAGAATGTTACCAACATTCTTCAAAATACCCGATTTTGTGTTCAACGAAGAAACCGCTTTGGAACAACTTACAGGTGAATGTTCAACGGAGAAACCGGTTTGGAACAACTTACGGGTTTCATGAATTTTTTTTTGTTTTTGAGTCAACTATCCCTTGAAGACAATCAATCATAAAACATTTCAACAGGAATACCCATTCTTTGCGATAATCTTGAATAGTAGAACTGTTCAAGATCAAGAACTATCACTTGGAGACAATTAATAAGATAAACTTTCAATTGGAAAAACAATTCTCTGAGATGATCTGTACAAGATCAAGAACTATCCTTTGAAGACCATCAATAAGAAAAACTTTCAAACAGGTACCCATTTTGTGGGATGATCTTGAATAGTCTATCCAAGCAGCTGTTTTTTTAGTCTCTGAACCTTAACAGACAGTTTTGCTGGATCCAGTTCAAGATGAAGTTTTTTGAGCACTTCAAATGAGTATCTGTGAGTCTTGGGATATCTCAGATCCAGCGAGTAAGTGAGACCCAAAAGATAGCAGCAAGCTCTGCTGAGATTGGCAAGATTTTTGAGGACAGTGATGCCCTCAATCACTACTCCTACATCGGTGACTGCCCCATTGCTCTGCAGGATGTAGATTTTAATACCTCTGCCAACTCCTCTTCCACAATGATCAGCAGAATCCTGTAGACACATTGTAAAGACTGCTGGTTGGGGTTCACCCTAACTTTCAGCCCGAATGTTACAAGACAGTGACAAATACACAAAAACATAGCCTCCCTTAATGATTACTGGGGAAGGTGTTACAACAATTAACAGCAATTTTCTTGTTCTCCATTGGGAAATGCATTTTTAACAAAAAACCATGACAAACGAAGAGACCAACTATGATTTATTAAAAAATAAATATTTAAAAAATCTTTATTTTTCTTAATGAAAAACAAAATTATAAAAAAGTATCATGACAAATTCCATTATATATATTTTTGTTAATAAAGACGACTAAACAAAAGAGTAAGGAATCAAAAACCACTTGTCTAGCTTGTGGTTCATTATTATTTTTAATGAAACAACAATAAAAATAGTACATCATCGAACTTGCTTATTCTTAACAGAACGTTTATTAACGAAACGATAATATGACACAACATTGTACCTGCTTTGTAAGAAAAATACAATTACACTGTATTACAGTGTAATACTTTTTTATTATTTTTTGATTCTTCAATTAGTTGGTTTTGGTCTACCTCTTGCTGGTCTTTAGCACTTCCTGCAGGATAGCATGGAAGAAACACCACTTCTCCTTTACAAGCTTTCTTTACATTCTTTGCAGGTGTCCTGTCATCGGGGCGCTTGTTCTTAAACGAATTGCAGGTAACTTCAGGAAATCCAAGACTTCTGAGCTTCGTTCTGTAATTTCCCATCTTGTATTTATGAGAGTACATCCATCCATTCCAACCGCTATGACTGCCTGGTTCTGCCAGACACGGGTGAATTTTGACCAAAGCCTCTTTCACCTCACTTATCTGACGTCCTGTGGGGTATGCTGTGTAGCTGTACATGCAGTCTGCCAATTTTTCCAAAATCTCAGACCTGACCCGAGTAGTAGTTAGCAAAGTACCATCTTTGACAAATTTCTCATTGGCATTCTTCAGTGCTTCCTCTGCTGCCATTGAGAAATGTGGAATGATGATTTTATCTGGCCATAATGATCTATTAGCGCTTCCAAGAGGGGACAGTATAGCACTGTCTTGTGGAGACACTGAAATACCATCTGTCTGGATATCTGGCCTTGTGTCAGTAGAAGAGCTTGGATCATTTTCAGTTAGAGCAGTAAATGTAAGGACTACTGACGGAATGATCACAACTTAAATTGTTCCCTTGTTTTAAATATCGTTGGTAGAATGGAGTGTGAAGTAATCACCAAAGTCCTCATCCAAATAATGCAGGGTAAAGTAGTCCAAATGTCTCTTTCACAATATTACTTAACTGCTCTACAGTGCTGGGTATTCCTGTGGACAGAGTAAGCTTCTCACTCCTGTGCTCTAAAACAACTTTCAAATCCATCTGGACAAAAACAGGAAAACAGTGTTAGACTTAAAGAGTCTTTTAATAGTCTCTTCTCATAGTCTTTTCACCTAACAATTGCAAAAAAAATTATGTTTCAATGTAGGGCTGCATTGAATCGATTAAATCGATAAAAATCGATTACTAAAAGAGTTGGCAACGAATCTCATAATCGATTCGTTGTGTCGCGCGACGCGGAGACGTTTGATTATTAAAAAAAAAACGAGCGGAGGTAGAGGAAAGATATATGGCGGAGGCTGAGAAAACCGTGCGACCAAAGTCATCCAAGGTGTGGGAGCATTTCACACTAAATAAACAGAAAAAGTGTGTTAACTGCAAAATATGCAAAAGCGACATGGCATGGCAGGGGAGCACCACGGCAATGATCCAGCACCTGAAACGCAAACATGTTGGAGTCTTTGATGAGGAGGAAGGGAGTTCAACAGCAGTCGAATCCTACTTCTGTTCCGTTTGGAAGTGAGGAACGTAATGTCCTGGTCTGGTGTTTACTCGTTATCCAGCTTGACAAGCATGACAAGTTAGCGTTAGCTCGTTCATAACAGTAGTAAAGCAGGGGTGGTATAGTTACTTTGCATTGCAAGACTAAAGACACTATTTATTCACTCGCCTTTTCTGGACCATTCATTTTTCAATCTGTCGTCATGTATAGCTACACTGCTACTATTACTTAGTAATTGTGTCTCGTTTCCAGTCCAAATATCTAAAAAATCTTAAATCAAGATTACTAGACAAGAAAAATGGCATGAGAAAATTAAGTGATGCTTAAAACTTCTGTTTGAGATTATATCTCATTAAGATTATTTTTCTTATCCCATTGGTAGATAATTTTGCTAGTTTTAAGCAAACAATCACCTCATTTTGAGGTGTTTTTTCAGAAAACAAGACACAATTTCTTATGCTATTTCATCTGTCTAGTACATGTATCTTGATTTAAGATTTTTTATATTTGGACTGACAACAGGACAAAACTACTAATTATTAAGTTTTTTTAATAAATTATTTATTGTTCTGGCAGCTCAGGTGGCACTTTAAAAAAAAAGTCTATATTTGGCAGATGTAAAGCATACATGTGTATGTTTTTTTTGTGTAAGTCCATTTTTTTATTTTATTATTATTTTATTAAATGTTCAAGGAGCAACATGTTTGAACTTTCTAAAGATTTTAGTTCTGTTTTTGAATAAAGGGTTGGAAATGAATGCTTTTCTTGGGTTTTTGCTTTTTTATCCGATTTATCTGTCATCAATGACAATTTGTGAAATCTCAACAAAATTTGGTAGTCCAGCAGTTGACCCATAAGGCAATACCATCCCAGCAGCATATTTAGTTCCGTGGTGTTTTACTACACTGGTCAATTTCACAGTGGTTTGGGTTGGATAAACTTCCTTGAAAAACTGCTGTATTTCCAAATCAAGTAGTTCCAATGGAAGTGAAGTTATTTTAGGGACGCATGCAGGTTTTGAAGCATTCGCTTGTGAATGGTATGCCATCATCATTTGGTGCTTTGAAGCAAGTGACAGGAACCGGTTTCGGAAGTTCTTTTTTTGTGTTTAACAACTTGCTTGAAGAAGCTATGTTTAGCCTCAAAGCGCATAGTCCAGAGATTAACCAGAGGTCCAAATCCTCTTATCAAGTCTGGATAATGTTCCAGAAAGTGGTGCTTTGGAGTCAGTTTTAGCTTTGGGAAAACTTCTAACAGTCTGTGACGATGTTCTGATATCAGTGTGTCCAGATAGCAAATGGTTTCCTCTGTATGAAGAGGAGATACTGCAAGTTCAGTAATGTCTTTCAAATTCATTAGGACTTGCCATGCTGGATCATTCAGTGGTATCTTCATACCAATAATGAATGACAATAGTCTCAATAATGTCCAGTTCTCATGTGCATTCCCACAAATTATTTTGCGAAGGGCAAAATCTGTTGGGATAGGTATGGGTTGATCAGTTTTTATCAGTCCATCTGTATGTAAAATTAATTATGGTCCTGTTAAGTTCTTTCAAGGTGAAATACTGCTTGTGGATCAACAATTAAGACATAATGTCAATTCCAATGGAATAATGCCTTCAAAAAGATCATGAAGAATATCCGGTGGGTACCCAGTTACAAAATGGAAGTAACTTAAATTCTCAGTTATGGGACAACATTTCTTCACGCCATAACATTGCAAAAGCGCAGGATCTTTCTTAACAGTCTGAACATGCAAATCATAGTTCTCTTTTGTTCTTGGCGGAAAAGCTCCTGAACGCACTTCCTTCTGCTGATAGTCAGAATGGTCCCCAATACAAAACCTACAGATATAATGTCCAGTAAAGCTTTCTACAAGTCCACTTAAGGAATGAGCACCAAGATTGTCTGCTGAAACACAAACAACAGTCCCCCTGATATTCCTTCCAACTTGATGCAAAAAATACCTTCTTTCTCCAATGTTGCGAGTTCTTTCAAAAAAAGGCTCCAGTACACAGTCATAGGCAAATTGTTTAACATCATTGGCTTTACAAAGAAGAGCCAAATAAATTGATGTAAGCTGTGATCTCAGTTGAGACGATACATCAACAAACCCAGTATACTGCTGCTGACTTTGTGTTTTGTTCACGAAGATCCAAGAGGATTGCAGATTTCAAAATCGTCAACATCGACTATAACAGACATGCTAAAATCGTCTTTCGCATGACATTCATTAAGCTTGAAATAGTTACCATCATGGAAGGATGCCAAATGAGAAGTGTTTGAATGTTTAGTCAGTATATGGTTTAGAATATCTTTATTATTTAACAAGTGCTGTAAAGTTTGAAGAAAGGAATGTACTGAAAGCTGCGATCCTCCTCTTGATCCAAAATATACTCTACTGGCTCAATCACATTAAAGTTTCTTTAAAATATGTTTCCCTCTTCAATTTTGTAGAGAAAGGACCTTTAGGACAAAAGGCTACATTCACAGGATTAGAGTTACACAGTTTATCTACTAATTCTCTGACAACGTCTTGATCAACAGCACAGTCATTCTTTGTAAAGATATCATCAACTAACTTTGGAACATACTGAGTAGATGACGTGCAAATAAACTGAAACTGTTCCACCAGGTTTACTGTTCTTGTCATTTTACACTTTTTATGTTTTTATTTTACAGTATTTCAAAAGCCTAACCAGGGACTGTGGCTACAAATTAGCCATTGGCTAGAAGTCTGTGTGTAGAGCATCAGTAATGTTATCCTGCATTGTTCCTGTTGAATAAACACTTAAATAAATAAAAATTTAAGTTAAATTTAAGGGTTTTTTTTTCTCCATCAATCAATCATTGGAGTTTTGGTTCCTCCCCACTTCAGGGCAGTGTTGGCTTGCTCACCGGGAGACTGCATTTATTTATTTATTAGATATTATCTATTAGAATGATCTTGCTTGTTCTATAAACACCATGCACTGTGCTGTGTTTTACCTTTGTGTTTTCTTATTTGCTCCTGTAAAGCTGCTTTGGAACAATGCACATTGTGAAAAGCGCTATATAAATAAACTTCAATTTAATTGAATTAAAAGTTATCCGAGGCTATCAAGAAACAGTCAGAAAAAAATCGGACCTTGAAAAACGGAGTCTTTGGTAAACCTGTAAATTATTTAGGGCATTTTAAAAACAGAACATTGAAATTATTAGATTTAAAGAAATAATAGAAATAAAATTGAAACTCAAACCGCCAGTAGGTGTCGCTACTGCTCCTCAGCTGCTGGTTTTGTTTGGCATTATTTTAATTGACACAACCCGACAATACTATATCTAAAATGTATTTCGCAACAATAACTTGATGTATAAAATAAATGTTACTTTAGAATCTGACATGCTGGTATTGGTAAAAAAAACATAATTTTGTGGTTTCGTGCGTGATGGGTTAAAAGCATTAATTATAAGAAATGTATTTTTTTTAAATAGTCAGAAGTCTAGAAGATGTTCGACATTGGTCATCATACATAAAATTACAATAAATAACCAACAGAATTTTCGTATATTTTGCTCCGAATTCCCCCTCTCCAAGCTCTGATAAATGATATGATCTTTCTGTGTGTCCAGTTTCTTACATGGTCGTTTTCATATGTTAATTAACTCATTTGAACGGCTGTGTCGAGTGAAAGATATGCTTTCTGCATTCAGACTGGCGCGCGGGTTTAGGGTTACCTTACCTTCATTGACCAATCGTTCATTTTACGTTCGAATGTTTGCAACTTTTACTTTGACATTGTCAAACAGACACCCGCCTCTTACGTCTCCAACTTCTCGTTTCAAATTCGAATCGATAGTGTAGCGCTGGGAAAGCAGACAGGGGCGATTTGCTTTGCGCATAGCCATCGTGTGTTGGTACACGGCGTGTGCAACAGTCTGCTTTGCCGATTGCGAAACGTGATCGGGAAGTAGGGCGTTAGAATACACCTGACACACCCCACGAAGCAAAGGTAGCCACGAACCACACCCATGTATATTCTCTGCCAGCTTTGAGAGGGAGAGGGAAAGAGGGAGAAACAAACTGCTGCCTTCTGCTACAATCAATGCACTCTTGACTTTTATTACATTCTCATGTTTCTGCCTGAAATCTCCTTTTGATTTTGTTTTTTTATTTCCATATTTCACCATATTATACTTTATTTTATATGTAATTCTATATTTATGCCTTAGTCAGCACCTTAGTTTAATTTGACTCTAATGTTTGTACTTATTGTATGTCTTTTGTTATATGTTCAATGCTTTGGCAATATTGTAAGAACACCCAATCATGCCAATAAAGTACCTTGAAATTGAAATTGAATTGAGAGAGAGAGAGACAGACAGACAGACAAGGCACATACCCCACGGATCGAGAGACACACCTTACACCCTTTAAAAAAGAGAGACAGAGAGAGAGAGAGAAGTTTACAGTCTTAATCTGTATTTGTGCATGTTTATATTTATTGTTTCTGAGCTTTGATGGAGAGAGAGGGAGAGAGAAAGGGATAGAGTGAGGGAGAGACACACCCTACATTTATTTTCTCATCTTTGAGAGAGAGGGAGAGGGAGAGAGACACCCCACAAATGCTTATGAAAAATGTAATACTTGAGTAAATTTATGTAAAACATTTTACTCATGTGGGTAAACAAGCTACATGTATTTTTGAAATGTATAGTGGGGTAACAGGTGTAATATATGTTTTATTATAAAGTAAATACATTTTTTTTTTCAAAGTAAAAACTATAGATACTTGAAAATATACTTTTTTACTACTAGAGAACCTAAGAGAAGAAGTGTCAAAAAAACAAATAACCATAAATGTTAGTGCTGTACGCGGTGCGCAGCTGCTTACGGAATGTAGCAGAACCTAAAGTGAAACTTCACCCAAAAATGAAATTCCGATATAATTTACTCGCCTTAGAGCAGGGTTTTTCCTGGCTCAAAATTAGGTGTGGTACCGGGTGTGGTGTGGTACCGGGTGTGTCTCACCTCTGTGGAGTGTCACTCCCTCTCTTTCCCTCTCCCTCTCAAAGCTGGCAGAGAATATACATATATGTGTCTCTACCTCTGTGGGGTGTGTCAGCTTTGAGAGGATGCACACACTACGTTGTAAAATGTGCGCTGGTACCATCATTTTGATTTGATTTTGCATTATACAGTATGTTTTTTTAAGTGAACTTGATGTTATACAGAACATTAAAAAAACTTAAATATAATTTGTCATCAAATATTAAACACCCCTAAAATGCAAATATAACATACAATTTTAATTTACAGTTATTTTAGTTTTGAATTACTATTTTGAATTAACTTAAATGTTTATGTTATTTTAATTTAAGGCAATTTCTCATGAGTGCAAGTTTTATCATTAAAGCCTAGTTTGTTCGTTTTCAATTGTCTTAAGTTTTAGTTGAAGATAATCCTTATTTTTATAATGTAGCTGAACAGAAACATAAGCTTTACATTTATAAGCCTTTTATTTATTTTTTAAAGTTTTTTTTTATCTTTTAACTTTTCATTTTTACAACCAACATATGCAGATTGGAGATCATTGTAGTTTGGCTATTTTCTTATCTACACAGTTCTCAACCAACTGCAGAACATTTAAGTCTCCTATTTTTCTTTTTATAAAATCTCCTCAATCACTCCAAGGCCACATCTGGCTCTGCATTACTCGTTTCAGACCTAACAAATTTCCTGCATTTCGTAACATAATTTATTTATGTCCCGCTTTTCTAATTTGATAGATTCGATGTATTGTTTACAGAACAGTGGATAATTTACAGACTGGAATAACGCTAGCCTCTTGCGGTCTGCACTGTTTACCTGCCCTCGTGATCCGCCTGCTCACAAACTGGCTTTAAGGGCGCTCTCTCACCTTTAGTTCGGTTCAATTGGTCCTGACCAATTACAAAAAATGATACATTGTAGCATTTTTCAGCGGTGTTGGTTCCCTTTCACACCACGCTGATTGCTTTGGTCCGAACCAGTTGAAACGAACCAGTTGAAACGAACCAAAATGTAGTCACATGAAAACGCGACGCAGATGTACATCCCGCACTTGGATGTACTGCATGGCGGGGTTTCTTCACCTTAACCCGGCACTGTTCCACAGATCTATTAAACCCCCTTTCCCTGAGTTGTTTGCTAAACGATGAAAATATCTTGCTGTTCGTGAGTTTTCGAAAGTTGGAATGTAAAAGGAATGTGCACGAATGTTGAAATATTCGATCCGCAATAACTATTCAAAAATTAAAAATGCTATTCGAATATTTGTATTTTACATACGAATAACACTGCGGAACCACAGGGATAATTTACCGCTACAGAAGACCTTAGAGTTGTCACGTCTTATTTAATGCTTCTTCAATTCATCTGTAATGATTTTATAACATAAAGAAAATATAAAAAAAATATTTGTATGTGTTCCTAAATCTTTGTTCACTCAGATCGCAAGCTATTTATATTTAACTTATATTTTAAGTTTACACACCGGATGCCTGTATCGCGTGTTATGCTCGGCTCACATATTAAAATGTTTAAAAACTGGTGAGACAGAGAGTTTGTTAACATAACTTACATTAGGTATACAATTACCAACGTAATATTAGATGATTAACAAGAATTCATGTATTACCATAACTTCGTTTGGAGCGGTTGTTCTTGGTAAATGCATATTCGTTCGTTAAAAATATATAAGTAATAATGCTAACTTCAACAACTTGGAACATGAAAATGTACATTTCACTGCAACTAATGTTAATGCCTTAGCATATGACTGGCAACTTTTTCCAAATCTAAAGCCTGAATTTTCCTTTTAAGAAGTTAAAATATAGGTCGTCTCCTTCAAGTTACAGCCTGTAAATAAAATCGCACAGTCATAGTTAACAGGGAAACAAGCATTACAATGGCTCGGTCTTTTGTTGCGGAGTAAATTTTAGGATCTGAACAGAGGTATATCAGGGTATCTTCCGTTCATTCAATATTCTTTTCAAACACTTTTTGTTTATATCTGCGTATTAAACTTTGGATATGTATGAAGTAGAGGCAGTTCTTCTGACATATATTCGTTCTATCCCTAATAATATATTAACATTCAATTAAAACAATAACACTCTAAAGTTAAAAAGATAGAAAAATATGCAAGTATTAAAATGATGTGCTAATGTATTTGGGCCTTTTTACTTTTGACAAAATATGATATAATGGTGAGCCATTGTTTCTTGACATACTCGACTTGGCATTAGCCTTTACAGCTGCTGCTGTAATCCGTCTATTTTGTCCACTTTTGACCACTTCTGTCCTCATTTCTTCAAGAAATATCTGAAAAAACATACACATTGGGTAAATGTATTTGTTTTTTCAGGTATTTCATTCGAAACGCACTGTATGCGTGTGTTAAATTGAATGGTGACCAAACTTTTAGGTCTTTAGCCGACATAGTTTCAATCCTGTCTGGTTTGCCCGCTTCTCATAATGTTTACTCATGATGTCTGTATGCGGAGAGTAAATGGTCTCTTGTGGCTGACCATTAAAAACAAAAGCTCACAGAAATAAAGCTGAAGTCTAACTGAAGCAGCTCCTGCAACACCGCAACGCTAGTCTCCTATTACAACACTCCCACTTCTTGCCAGGAACAAAAAAATGTATAAATTGTTAACATCTAAATACAATAAAAACCGCACTATATTGTTACAGCCAAGCTTTTTTAATTTACAGTTTTATTACATCTATGTTTTTATTTTACAGCCCATGAAGAGAGGGGATATGCATCAATCACTTGAACAACAATATGGTAAGATGCCATACTTATGTGTGTCATTAAGTTTAATTCCAAAATTACCAAGACTTTAATGATATAATGAACAAGCCCATTAATAACTGCGTTGTACAAAAATGTTGAAAATGTTATTCATTTTGTTAAATAGACTGCAAAAAAGTAAATGGAATAAGATGGTCAATTAATCATCAATGAAATGGGTCCTATAGTGATTTTTGTGTCTTTGAATGATGTTATAATAAGGGATAATCCACGATTAGCTGTGCATTAAAGGGTTTTAATGGGCAACGTGGAGGCCGTAGAACCACACGACGCGAAGTTTATAACATGATCATTCGTGTTAGGCGTTTGGTCTCATCTTTGGTGGGGACATCCCCCCCTCCCCCTGGAATTCTTTTGTTGTAAGCAGTTGAAGCATTTGTATAATGTGCTGGACCAACAAATTAACACTAACACTAACACCGGCCCCGCCTCTTTGTCTGACGCCTCTCGTCCCGCCTTCCTCGCTACATATACCTATTTAAAACTCTGGAATTTGAGGGTGCAAAAAAATCTAAACATTGAGAAAATCACATTTAAATTTGTCCTTCAGATGTGCTGTGACCATCCACTCACAAAAATAAAGTTTTGATTTTTTACGGAAGGAAATTGACATAATATCTTCATTGAACATGATCTTCAATTAATATCCAAATTATTTTGGACATAAAAGAAAAATATATAATCTTGACCCATACAATGTATTTTTGGCTATTATATATTTATTTCCAAAAATAGATAACTCTTTCAAAATCACGTTTTTTATTGTGCTTTCCAATTAATATAAATCAAACTGCAGTTGGTAACTAAAAGAAAAGCTAACTAACACAATACATTTTTTTACAAGGCATTTCTATTTGGAAATAAACTCTTCAAATGTTCTCGTGCCACTGGTTTTGTGATCCAGGGTCACAAATGATCCTATACTGTACATTTGACCAATTTTACTTTTCATTCCACCTATTTTAGATTGAATGCGTTCTGGTGTTTTTGTCACTCCCTCTCGTTTGGACACAACGCAAATCTTCTCCAAATAAGAGGAAGTTAAGTCCCACACGTATACTCTTCTCATGTTACATACGGTCGCAACGAAGGACGTGTTTTTTGGATCTCATTAAACGCTCTCTTTACTTTCTGTACGTTTAGTTTCGATTGCAAAAAGAGGACATAATACGATTTCTAACGGCAGGGTAACTGTGATATCGCGCCAGTGTATGTACATCGTGTGCGTGCATCGACTCAAATGCGTTTCGCTCTTCTCGATACAGGGTGCTGCCACGACTACATGAGTGTTCGGACAAATGTTCCAGAGCGAAACACTAGCAGAAGAAAACATGAAGAAGGGGACTTTACGACACATCGCCCTTTATTCTCTGAGCTGAACAGAGATATGACTCATCAAACCAGGTATATATCATGTTAATATGCAAGAGATCGCAACTCCGCCTACAGAACACAGCGGAGTACGCCCCTTGGCTCTTTAAAAGCGATGTCTTGGTTTGGTCTGCCAGGAGTTATTTTACAGTCTAGTGTCAGGAGGACGTGAAATGCAAGGGGTGGCTTGTGGCTTGTGTGGGGTTTGTCAGTAGACACGATCTCTCTCATTCCGAACCAGGACAGCAGTAACGTTACGGAATATCAGCATGTTGGCGCGTTGTGTACTTTGTCTAGTGATTGCTGTGAATGGTAAGGAACCCTTTATGATGATATTTATGGCAGACTATGTGGTTTACTTTAGTGCGGTCCGGTTCCATTTAGGTTTAACGTGATGCATTTGACAGACGCTTTAATCCAAACTTTTGGTTATGCATTTGTCTTATTCTTCTTTTATGTGTATGTGTGTTCCCTAAAACCGACGAACCCTTTGCGTTAGCGCAATGCCTTACCTGTAGTCGAGAGAGAGAGAGAGAGAGAGAGAGAGAGAGAGAGAGAGAGAGAGAGAGAGACATTCATCCCCCAGTTTACAAACTTCCACAAAGACTTTAACTAATGGATAAGATTTCATACATACTGAGAGAAAACTCAAGTAGCTCAAACCTGGCAGCAAGATATAACAAGTCCTGCCACGACAAAAGAACAACCAGCACAACACACGCAAACTGACAATATGACAGAGTCCTGTCACACTGTCAAGTATAGTTCTACTTCACTATAAGATTTCTGAAATACTCTTTTACATGTTTTTTTTTTCATGCTTATGAAAAATCTCATACTTGAGTAAATTTAAGTAAAACATTTTTGTTGTACTCATGCGAGTAAACAAGCTACATGTATTTATGAAATCTAGTGGGGTAACATGTATAATATATGTTTTATAATATAGTAAAGTAATTTTTTTCCAAGGTTAAAGCTATAGATACTTGAAAATCACAGATCACTGGAACTGCACCGGCTTATTTCTCACCCTCCTACACTCCTACACCCCATCAAGATACCTGCGTTCAGCAAACCAGCGGCGTCTTATATTGCTTTCCCATAAGGGCAGTAAATCGTCTCCCTCTCATTGTCATTCACAACTCCTTCATGGAACATTTTTACTAACTCTGTTTGGTCAACCACATCTCTCATTCAAAAAACTTAAAACCTACTTAAAATAATTTTATAAACTTTAAAAACTACTGAATACTTGACAGACAAATGAGAAAAAAAAGAGAAAAACACTAACCCTTTCTCTCAACAGGAAGTGGTCTAGCTTTTTTTTGAAACCAGTAACTTTGTATTGGCACCTACTGTATTATGGCTCCTGTATGACATATCGCTTATTGCTCCTAAACTCTTTGTAAGTCGCTTTGGATAAAAGCGTCTGCTAAATGCCAAAATGTTAATGTAAGCTGGATTTTTACGTCCCTCCTCTACGACAACTGGGCACAGGCATTGGCTTAGCATGTGCTGGGGGGTGTCTAGGCTGAAAGAAGCATTGCTTCTATGTTCGCCGCATTTGTCTTACATTTTCGAGATATCAGGATGTTAGTAAAACAACTATGTGTGATGCTCTTACAAATTATTATTGTAACGTTACAAGGTAAGAAAACGTTTTTGTGTGTGATTTACATACGATGCAGTTTACCTGAGTTGAGCAAAACTGCTTCTTAAAACCACTAAGCCTAGAACAGTTAATCTGACATGGTAACATCATGATAACCTGATATTTAGAACTGCCATAGTCGTGAATTATTATGTTGTACACTTTGTTCACGCGGTGTTATTTTCCTGTTTCGCTGTTATCCTTACTAACACATGTCCTTAAATATAATGCCGTAAATGTCTATTTAGCAAAATTAGACTAATCTCGCGTATTATATAAAGTTGGTATGATGTGTGTCGGGCTGACATGCCGCATAGATGGGCGTGTTTTTTAGGAGGATTTGAGAAGCATGCACACGGTCTGGCTTCCAAGATAGAAAAACGAATGCCTTTCGTCTGTTATAATGTCGCCATCTAGCGGTTAAGCAGAGAACAACAACGAAAGAGAAGGAAATAATAACACTATGTATTTCACGGAGTTCCCCAGTGAGCTTTAATTTTGACCATTCGGTCACTACACACGCTTGTGTTTTCTCTTTTTTTTTTTACTTTGTGTTGGTTAAGTTTATAATTATATAATAACATATCAGAGAAAATGTCTTTCCTGTAGCTCAGTGGTAAGAACATTGGGTTAACAACGCAAGTTTGTGGGTTGGATCCCAGGGGATTGCAAATACCTATGTAAAATGTATAGGATAAAGCAATGTAAGAAAGCGTCTGCCAAATGCATAAATGTAAATGTAAAATAAACACTGTTCATATTACTGACCAGGTTTAAGGCTGACATGCTTTTGATAACCTTTTTTACCAATTGAAAGTAAACCACAACCTGGGCTAGAAACCTTTTGATGGACTTGAGTGTAACTGAGACACTCAATTCAACGGAGCGGTAAAACTGGATGGAGGAATGCAAATGCTTGGGCGAGGGGATTATAAACATCATTTGAATATCAGTTGTATTTTGTGGTTTGCATGACAGAGTGCAGAAGGCTGTACAGAGAAGTGATTTTCTAGCTTAAGATGTAAAATGGGAACGGTTGAATACAAATAGGTTACATTTAAATCTCAACCAAAGCGAAAAGGACAGAATAACCCTATAGGCGGTAAAGAGGAGAACACGGAAACCAGTACCGCTATAGCAGTGTTTCCCCTACCATTACCTTAGGGGGGCGCTCCGCCCCTCCAACGGCACCACCCCCCCCTTGAAGGTCAAGTTAATCTTATTTTATATATAGCGCCAGATCACAGGAGTAGAGAGAGCGTTTAATTGTACCTGTCCTACAGAACATGTCTATACCTTTTTATTTTATTTAACAAACTAAATAGCATTATGGTCTTTATCTTATTTATACGGCGGCATGTCATTTCAGTCTCTACGTTTACAATTCTCCTTTGGTCTCCGTATCGAGTTCCGCTCCGATGCGCGCGCACACACAGACACGTGCGCTCCGCTCACGCACAGGTAAGCACACTCCGACCAGTGGACAGAGCGCGTGTCCCACACTATTTCGTGTCAAACACCGGAAAAGCAAGCAGATACAAATATTTGCGTTTTAAAACGCTCCCAGGCTGGTGAAAATGGCTAAGCACAGAAAGGACGCACATAAAAGCATAAGGGGAAACACTGTATAGTGTTGTGCAGGGCATCTGTTTGAGTACATTGAGCCCCAGCTCAGCTATAAATGCACTTTCTGTAAGATGTTTGAAATTGACAGTGCTTGTTGTTAAACTAGACAGCAATCTAATGTTATGGATGACTTCAAAAAGAACAAACACACATAAGGCTCTTAAACAACAAAGAATCAATTATTTTCATGCATTTATTATGAATACTCTCAGTGCTGGATGGATGATGTCTGTTCTCTCCTCTTCAGCTCTCTGATGTATCTGAAGTGATCAACTAATACTGCAACAGTAGCCACACCCATCAGAGCAGAAATAACCAATCGAATGACAGCTTCAGTAAAACCAGAGCACCAGAAAGGGCCTGAAAATAAGAGAATATGGTCAACCTGATTTCCCCTTTCTCACTTTGGCAATTGCATGACCTTATTTGTCATTAATGTGACAGTTTTAAGACACCTGAAGTGTTAACACACCTGAACACGTTTTACAGATATCATTGATGTTGAGATGTTGTGTGTGGCTTGAGATGGTGTCGTTGATAACACATCTGTATGTGTTTGTATCGTGATATTCCACCTCCAGAGGTAGAGAGAGTCTGATGTTGAGATCAGACACACTGATGCTGGACAATAAACTGTTTCCTTTGTACCAGGAGACTCACATGTGACACATTCATCACCGAACACAACAACACACATTTTGAGACTGAAGATCTTTCTGATGATGAAGAACATCGAGAAGAGTTTCTGATGATGACAGGAACAGACAGACGAGCTGAAAAAAAACAGGAAATACAAACACATTGATTAGTTGTGTAGCATTTATGAGCAAACACCATATTCAGCAGAACAGGGCCCTTTAAAGGTACTGAAAGAATAGCAAACCAAGCTGACTGATAAGAATAAGAAACAATATAGCTGCAAGCAGTAGGAATGTGTTCGAGCTGACCCACGACACAAAGAGAAATATCTGTGCACATCTATGACGTGTTTAGACAAGGTAAACTATACATATGTGACCCGTGCTTAATGAGTCGGAGTGCACAGTCTAATGTTGAGCTAAAGGCAAAAGTGAAAAAAACCTTGATTTTGGTCTATTTTAAGGTTTTCATAAAAATAAGTACACTAATCCCGTCTAGTGATCAATGGTAATTAAACATCCAAAATGATCTTTGAGTCAAGTGATGAGTCACCATCAAAAGCAAGGCACTCGCGTCTGATATTTTGGTTTTAAAAGGAAACTGAAGGAATAAGAAAATATCGTGCAGGAGTTTAAAAAAGTGGTTTTCATGAATATAAACATACAAGTATAAATATAATTCAACTTAAAACTGTCGGTGGCGCTGGAGGGTTTGAAATAGAGAATCTGCTATTGTATCAGTGCAGATTGTCTTTTATCGTTGTGCCATTTCATAACTTTCTATAATGTTCTATTGACTATGAATACATTCTGATAACATTGAAACACCTACAGTATAAAACCTTCAGCTGAGTGGTTGCATTATTAAATAATTGTTGGATCAAATTTAACTCACAATAGACGGAAACTGTGAATGTCTTGTACAGGGTTCCGGTTCTTCTGATGATGTGTAGTTGGTAATCTCCAGAGTCTGTGATGCTGACGTTTGTGATGGTCAGAGATCCAGTTTCACTGTCCAGCTTCAGTCTGTCTCTGAGTCTCTCATATTCTCATATATTGGGGTTTCCAATGATAGATTTCGGCAATGCGAGCATTTTTAGGTCCAAACCTCCACAGTATTTGGTCATCTGTGAGTGTTTCAGTAACATCAGTGGACAGTGTGACAGAATCTCCCTCCGTCACTGACACAGACTTCACTTCATCTGCACCAGCACCTGAAACATTTATATTGCATGAAGCTTTACAGCAGTGAAAGTTTGTCTGTGTGTATAGAGGAAGTGTCTGAGATCAGGAAATGGTGTCAGTGGATAGTTTTCACTTTGCTAATTTGTGTCATTTTTTAAGTAAGCTTACAGTTTTAATGGCTTTACTTATTCTTAACAAATCTTTTCTTTGGTGGTAGTTTAAATGATTATAAAAATCTTACCCCACATCAAGATGAAAATCAAGATGAAACGGCACACAGACATCTCTTGACAGGCCGACAGGTTGAGTTGTGGTGAGTTTAGTGGCTTCAGCAGAACAGATACTGAGTAAATGTGGGCGTATTTTTCTCCTTTTTTCCATTGTGAGACAGGGCTCGTACAGTCCACTGCGTGTTATTTCAACAAACTTTGTTTTAAAAATTTTCATTTAGAGTGTAAAACAAAATGTAAACATCCCTCTATTGCAGCATTCCTCCAAGTAATTTGTGTATATATATACACACACAATATATACATTTAAGAGTTATATAATGTTTTGCACAGTTTTAAGCGGTTTATCAAGTTGATTTGTGTGTCCATGTCAGGAAAATGCATCATCTTCATTATGGTTAGTGTTCTCACCTTCATTCTGTCCACAACAGACACTTTGTTTCATTAAACATACAACAGTTTTCTTATTTCTCTACATTGCAACAGTTAAAAGTATATAATAATAAAATATTATCATTCTCTATCAGTAATTCCGGTATTTGGTTTTGTCATTTTAGGTTAAGCTTTATTTACCGTCATGGGACTGTATTAAAATCTCACTTCATTTTAGAGAGATTTCTAATTTGATCTTAAACTAGTTCATTTATGTAGCGGATTAAACTATTTTCACTTGACAGGCTGTCACTACTTCCGTCTGTGTTGTATTGTAAAACCGGGTGCTTTGTTGGGATACAATGTTTTGCTGAACTCAGGAGTCGTATCATGCTTCTCTTGGATATTAAGAGTTATGCACCTGCATATTAATGTTGGAAAACACTTTATTTGTGTTTCAGGTGTGTTTGCTGCTGATTCAGATGAAGAGAAGACGATCACAGTGATGGAGGGAAATTCTCACTCTACGCACCAATCTTACTCAAATACAGAGAGATGATCACATACTCTGGAGGTTAAAAAATAACAACGGTGACACTCTTTTAGCTGAAGTATATATGCGTTACAATGTAAACCGTATATACAATGATATTGATAATGGAAGATTCAGAGATAAACTGAAGCTGGACAATCAGACTGGATCTCTCACCATCACAAACATCAGTACCGCATACTCTAACCTCTATATACTTGAGATGATCAACAGCGATGGAACCTTGTACACAAAGTTCAGTGTGATTGTCTGTGAGTACAGTGAATACATTTTGCCATGTTTTAGGATTCATTGATATTAGTTCATAATTAGAAATAATGCAAAAAGGACATACAGCTTGATGTCATTATAGTAGAATAATAAACGTTTTTATTTGCACTGATGGCCTCCTAAACAAATTCCCTGCTTCCTAGATTTAATTTAGTATTTTCTTTTTCATGTTTTTAGCTCGTCTGCCTGTTCCTGTCATCAGCACAAACGCTCCCTGTTCTTCACCACCGGAAAGATCTTCAGTCTCAAAATGTGTGTAATAATAATTTAATGTGAGACATGTGGCTTACTAAACAAAACTAGATTTGTATTTACTTACACAAATCTTCTTGTTCCATGATGTGTAGGTGGGCCTGTCAGGATTGGTGTGGACTATAAAGCAGTGATGATCATTCTAGCAGCAGTAGCTGTCATTGGGGTAGCAGCAGTAGCTGTCATTGCCTTGAATCTAAAAAAACAAGCAGGACAGGACGGTGAGTGTTACAGTAAAGATGCAAATGCATGCTTATGACACCTACAGGAGTATTCTTCTTAAAACTCCCGTTAAGACGCTTGGACTATGCTTAAAAGAACTCGATTAACTTAAAATGTGTTTCATTGATTTAAGTTTAACTCTGTACTGACCCCCCATCAACTGGAAAAACTAAAGAAAAATAATCTCTTGACTTCATTTATAGTTTATCACAACATTTAATTTTACAGTTGAGAAAACGGAGATGAATCCTACGAACAACAACAATAATATGGTAAGCCACTGTATTTATGTGTGTAAGGAAGTTGAATGGCATGGAAACACAATACAGACACCATATAAAAAAAAAGATTATTTCTAAAATATTCAGCCCAATGAGGTAAATGAGCAGCAGATCCATTTATGTATCTGCATCTTTAAATTATGCTTTATATGAACATATTAGCAATACCAGTTACTTTCTTGTTCCTCTTTGTGACTGGTTTCATGTTTACAGGCACATGATGGTGATGGGGTTTCTGCGCCACTAGCAGCTTCAAATGGACTTTCACATGAGTGCAGTGTTTCTGTAGCTTAAGGTCCCAGAAAACATGCATACTGATAGATGACATGTATAGGCTAAATACACCTATACACCAGTGCCCTCCATAATTTCTGGGATTAAGACATTCATTTGTGAAGATATTTTTTTTAAGCTATATGTGATGTCCCTGAATAACACACCCACTGTGGTAAGAAGTAGCTAAACCCACCAGACCGAAGTGGACCATTTGGATCACAGCTTTGGTGACACTGACACACTGAAACTTTTTTCTTTAAGTGTAATGAGAGATTGCAATCCATGTATTTTTAGGACAATTTTCAAACGGGTGACAAATATTCAATCCAAGGTCAATACACAGAATAAATCCAGAATTCACTGACAAAACGCTCCGAAATGTCCACTCTGGAAAACATGATCCACAAAGAGGGAGAGAGATGTTTCTAAAAAGCTGAGATGAGATGAATCTGCTGTAGCAACAATCAGTCTGTGAACAGAATTGTGGGAAATGTAGTCCACAGCAGGAGTTAATACTCAGGGAGCCCTCTGCTGGTGAACAAGGGATGTCTCAGGCACAACATTCATAAAAGAGCTGAGCTTTTTAAGGCAATTTTATGAACTTTTGTTATTTTTATCAATATTTTTATTGTATTTTATAAAATGTTTTTTATTGTTAATGTGTTTTAAAATGGACTTGAACACGTTTGCTTTGAATTGCCACTCTTATAACTTATTCATGAAGGGCTCAAATGTACTGTAACTACAGGATGAATCATTGTATACACTTGTTACAAATGTTTTATATTATGATAATGTTGTTTACACTGTAAAAACGATTGTTGCTTTAAATAAGGTTTGTTTTAAAATTGTGTAGTCTGTTGTAGCCTATGCATTGTAGACCTACACACGCACTTACTACTGCAACCTTTTACTGGAACAACCTTTGTTTATTATGAGTTTACAGTCGGGTAATAAATTAAGGGAAGAGCTAATCAATACATTTGTGTATGTAAAATTGACATTTATATTGTTAAATATATCAGCAGTTGGCAGCAAAAAAAACATATATAATATTTTGTTACTGTACCAACAACATCCATTTATTTTATCCATTCTCAGATTATTAATTGATGTTTATTCATTTGATTTTGATTTTTTTTATTCTCTTTTTAGCACTTTAAACAAAGTAAAGATAACATGATGTCAAAGTCACACTTTCCAGTTGCAATCTGTCCAGTAGGTGGCATCATTACTCTACAGTCTCGATATAAGATGCACTTAAAGGAATAGTTCACCCAAAAAATAAAATTCTGTCATCATTTACTCTATTATACCTATTTGCCCTTTTTTCTCCTGCAGAACACAAAAGAAGATATTTTGAAGAATGTTGGTTTTTGGATATCGTTGGTACCAAATTAGTTATGGACACAAACCAATAACAAATCAATGGGTCACCAGCTTTCTTCATATCTTCTTTTGTGCCTCATTTTGAGACTGAAGATCTTTCTGATGATGAAGAACATGAGAAGAGTATCTGATGATGTTAGGAATTAAAATATCATTAACCTCTTAAATTAATATTATATATCATTAACATTGAGTTAATTTTGTGCACACGAGATGAAAACAAAATTTGCAAAACACAAACTTTGTACAGACCAAAGTCTCAACTCGTGCACCAGAACATTGAAGAACATTGAGAAGAGTTTCTGATGACCGGAACAGGCGGGACAGCTGCTAAAGATAAAAGATTAAACATGATATTTCAGGATTTAATTGATGTGAACACCAGTAATGATTTTTCTAACACATAGGCTTTACGGTCACTAGGACATACATACTAACACAATGAACAGTTTGCAAAGCAACAGAACTGTTCTAAATGTTAATTCGTTATAACCAAATAATAATCCGTTAAAACGATTCATCATAACGAGATATAACAAGAGATTTTATTTTGTTAAAATTTGATAAATATAATTAATTCGTTATAACAATATATTAATAAATTGAAACGAAATATTAATTTGTTAAAATGAAATTTTCATCCGTTAAAACGAAATACCCATTTTAACGTAACACTGTGCAAAATAATTTATCTTAGGCGGACCTCATAAACAACAGCAGAAATGATGTCAAGTTCATTGTGCACTGTAATTAGATTAATTCATTAAAACGGGAGTTTTTTGTGAAATTAAACAGAAGTCAGTGATCTTTCCTTGATGGGGATTAATTTATAGGCTTCTATTTATATCCAGTTTACATAACCGCTTTTTAAATGCATGAAACATCAATAAAGAAAAACGCAATAAAGGCAATACTTCCATCTAGCCATCCATTTTCTTCCGCTTCATCCGGGCCGGGTCGCTGGGGCAGCTGTCTAAGCAGGGATGCCCAGACTTCCCTCTCCCTAGACACTTCCTCCAGCTCTTCCGGGGGGACACCGAGGCGTTCCCAGGCCAGCCGGGAGACATAGTCCCTCCAGCGTGTCCTAGGTCTTCCCAGGGGGCATCCGGAAAAGATGCCCGAGCCACCTCAGCTGGCCCCTCTCGATGTGGAGATGCAGCGGCTCTACTCTGAGCTCCTCCCGAGTGACCGAGCTTCTCAACCCATATCTCTAAGGGATCGCCCAGCCACCCTGCGGAGAAAGCTCATTTCGGCCGCCTGTATCCGGGATCTTGTCCTTTCGGTCATGACCCACAGCTCATGACCATAGGTGAGAGTAGGAACGTAGATTGACCGGTAAATCGAGAGCTTCGCCTTGCGGCTCAGCTCCTTCTTCACCACGACAGACCGGTACAGCGACCGCATTACTGCAGAAGCTGCACCGATCCGTCTGTCAATCTCCCGTTCCATCCTTCCCTCACTCGTGAACAAGACCCCAAGATACTTGAACTCCTCCACTTGAGGGAGGAACTCTCCACCAACCTGAAGTGGGCAAGCCACCCTTTTCCGACTGAGAATCATGGCCTCGGGTTTGGAGGTGCTGATTCTTATCCCAGCCGCTGCAAACCGTCCCAGTGCATGCTGAAGGTCCTGGTCTGATGGGGCCAGCACGACAGCATCATCCGCAAAGAGCAGAGATGAAATCGTGTGGTCCCCAAACCCGACACCCTCCGGCCCCTGGCTGCGCCTAGAAATTCTGTAGAAAGGACTCCTTCAGCTTGACGGCATCCCTTACTTCCGGTGTCCACCACCGGGTTCGGGGATTGCCGCCTCAACAGGTGTAATGGAGGCCAGCTAGTGAAGAGCTGCGCCTAGAAATTCTGTAGAAAGGACTCCTTCAGCTTGACGGCATCCCTTACTTCCGGTGTCCACCACCGGGTTCGGGGATTGCCGCCTCAACAGGTGTAATGGAGGCCAGCTAGTGAAGAGCTGTGCAGTGTGTAAACCTCACTCCCGACCTCAAGTGACGCTCTAGCGACAGACGCCTTTAGCCTCCTCGTTAGAGCGCCCGACTCCCATGCCGGACCGACCTGGTTCGAGGCCCGCAGAGAGCGGTGCAGTTCGTTCCGGTTACATTGGTGCCGTGACCCGGATATGGGAGTGAGGTTTAAGTGTAATGGAGGCCAGCCAGTGAAGAGCTGTGCAGTGTGTAAACCTCACTCCCGTCCTCAAGTGACGCTCTAGCGACAGACGCTAGAGACTGCGGTCTTTAGCCTCCTCGTTAGAGCGCCCGACTCCCATGCCGGACCGACCCGGTTCGAGGCCCGCTGAGAGCGGTGGAGTTCGTTCCGGTTACACAGGCACCGGAGACCTTACGGCCACAGCTCCGAGTGGCCGCGTTGACAATGGAGGTGGAGAACATGGTCCACTCGGACTCAATATCTCCAGACTCCCTCGGTATCTGGTCGAAGCTCTGCCGGAGGTGGAAGTTGAAGATCTCTCTGACAGGGGATTCGGCCAAACGTTCCCAACAGACCCTCACAGTACGTTTGGGTCTGCCGAGTCTGTCCAGCTTCCTCCCCCGCCATCGGATCCAACTCACCACCAGGTGGTGATCAGTTGACAGCTCCGCCCCATAGGCGCACACGACAGTGAGAGACCTATCCCCGACCCGAAGGCGCAGGGAAGCTACCCTCTCGTTCACCGGGATGAACTCCAACACATGACAGCTGAGCTGGGGGGCTATAAGCAAACCCACACCAGCCCGCGGCCTCTCACCATGGGCAACTCCAGAGAGGTGAAGAGTTCCAGAGCCCAAGCTGTGCGTAGAGGTGATCCCAACTATCTCTAGTCGGAATCTCTGAACCTCACGCACAATCTCAGGCTCCTTCCCCGCCAGAGAGGTTACATTCCATGTCCCTAGAGCCAGATTCCACGTCCAGGGATGGTGTTGTCGAGGCCCCCGCCTTCGAGTGCCGCCCGATCCACTAAGCACCGGCCCCTTACGGTCCCTCCTGCAGGTGGTGGGTCCACGGGAGGGTGGCCCCACGTCGCTCCTTCGGGCTGAGCCCGGCCGGACCCCATGGGGGGAGCCAGGCCCAACCCCGGGCCTGGCTCCAGGGTGGGGCCCCGGCTGCGCCATGCCGGGCGACGTCACATCCTCAAATTTGTGGTCATCATAAGGGTTTTTTGAACCGCTCTTAGTCTGACCCGTCACCTAGGACCTGTTTGCCTTGGGAGACCCTACCAGGGGCATATAGCCCCAGACAACATAGCTCCTAGGGTCTTTCGGGTACTCAAACCCCTCCACCACGGTAAGGTGGCAGTTCAAGGAGGGGTAAGGCAATACTTATTTTTGTTTTAATCCTTCAGTCTTCTGTAATGATTGCGTGTTTTTTATATTTATAACATCATAAATAATTTAAATCATTCATGTATTGCAGTCATATATTGCAGAGTTAGTTTGTTGAATTCCAACAAAAGCCTTAAGAGTGACAATCAGCAATAAAAAATTTAAAGCTTAAGGGTTATTTCATAAAACATCATTTTTTTAAACTTTTTCTAACATTTACAAACATTAGTTTGTGTTAGTAAAACTGAATATGAACTTGTTTAGGTTTTTTGCGATTTTTCTGTTTTAAAAACGCAGATCGTCTTTTCTGTTGTTTTGACCCGTTATTTCTCCAGTTCATTTTCTGCAAAACAATACAATATTTTTATATGGGAGAAATGTTGTCAGAAGTTCACAGAAAAAGCCTTAAAAAATATTAATTTTACCAAAACACATTCTTATCAGAAAAAAAAACTTTTCAAAATGGTCTCTTAATTTCTTTTGTAGGTAATACTGTGTAAATGCCCACCCAGGATATCTGATTGCCCTCCCTTTACACCTGGCAGGAACCGGGCCTGGTCGAACATATATTTATGGTTCGCTTTTTGTGCATATGTGGATTTAAAAAATATTTTGAAACTCTCTTTATTTATTTGCGGATCATATTTATTCAGAATATTGCAACACTTCTGGTTCCATATGCATATGCTTATTAGCACTGATGCACAGGTCAAATTTTGTCCTTGATTTCAAAGTAACAACGTTGGCAGCCCTTTTGCTTCTGATCATTTACGATCCTCGTCAGCGATGTCCTGAATTAAGTACATTGCTTCTACAGTTAGACCAAAACAAAGTGGAATGATGCTGTCATACAGTTCCGACTTAAAGTTCATATTAAACGTTTATTGCAGCAATTTTTTAATATAATGGGTTAACCGATGACAGTCACTCTGTATTTACACAATAGTTTTTAACCATATGTTCCGCCCGTATAGTACACACATAAGGCTCTTAAACAACAAAGACAAAATTATTTTCATGCATTTATTATTAATACTTTCAGTGCTAGACGGATGATGTCCGTTCTCTCCTCTTCAACTCTCTGATATATCTGAAGTGATCAACTAATACTGCAACAGTAGCCACACCCATCAGAACAGAAATAACCAATCGAACGACAGCTTCAGTAAAACCAGAGCACTGGATAGGGCCTGAAAATAAGAGAATATGGTCAACCTGATTCACGTTTTCTCTCTTAGTCTTTGGCAATTTCATGACCTTATTTGTCATTAATGTGACAGTTTTAACACACCTGAAGTGTTAATACACCTGAACACGTCTGACAGACGTCATTCATCTTCACAGACGTACCTTTCAGTAGTGAGCAGCCCGGTCAGTAACATTTCTGAAACTGTAGTTACCGACCAACCTCCCTCGCATTCAGTATTGTACACCAAAACAGAACCGCACCGCCTCGAAAAAGAACCTCCCTTCGATCACATCCTTACTCTGTATTATAGTATTGGTATATACTAATAGTACATCGTTTTGCTGTAAAACTATTTTTGTGTAGAGTGAAAAATGTACTCTATTCACACAAACACCATTCACACCTCTCATATACACGAACACAAATGCACCTACAAAACATCAATAGACAAGCACACAGTCAAAACCACATCTCTTTGCACCCCGACACAAGTGAAGTCACCGGTTTGCACTTGAAACGAAGCTGCAAGAGTGTCGCATGCATTCGCAGCTAAACACAAAACACTAGAAATACTGTTTGTTGTCTTGACAAGAAAAAACACAATGAATCTGATGATACTTTACTGCTGTCGGTTAACATTTTTTAATACTCGATCAGCTGTCCTTCACACGACTGTATACAATCTCTAAAAGTCATTTTGAAACGGACAGCGTGTGTTCTCGTTCATTTACTCTGTGTTTCCTGCAGACGCAGATGATCAGAAGTGTAGACACAATCTTCAGAGATCCAACAGCAGCACAACACATCACAAGTTTATGAATAAAGGTGAGACCTGTCATGAACCACAACCGTCATTACTGTAAGTGATCTGATCTCAGATCAGTGAATAAACTGTCGTACTCTACCTGAACACGGCTGACAGACATCAGTGATGTGTAGATGCTGTGTGTGGTTTGAGATGGTGTCGTTGATAACACATCTGTATGTGTTTGTATCGTGATATTCCACCTCCAGAGGTAGAGAGAGTCTGATGTTGAGATCAGACACACTGATGCTGGACAATAAACTGTTTCCTTTGTACCAGGAGAGACTCACATGTGTCACATTCATCACTGAACACAACAACACACATTTTGAGACTGAAGAGCTTTCTAATGATGAAGAACATCGAGAAGAGTTTCTGGTGATGACAGGAACTGACAGACGAGCTGAAAAAAAACAGAAAATACAAACACATTGATTAGTTGTGTAGCATTTATGAGCAAACACCATATTCAGCAGAACAGGCCCCTTTAAAGGTACTGAAAGAATAGCAAACCAAGCTGACTGATAAGAATAAGAAACAATATAGCTGCAAGCAGTAGGCATGTGTTCGAGCTGACCCACGACACAAAGAGAAATATCTGTGCACATCTATGACGAGTTTAGACAAGGTAAACTATACATATGTGACCCGTGCTTAATGAGTCGGAGTGCACAGTCTAATGTTGAGCTAAAGGCAAAAGTGAAAAATTGGTGATTTTGGTCTATTTTAAGGTTTTCATAAAAATAAGTACACTAATCCCTCGTCTAGTGATCAATTGGTAATTAAACATCCAAAATGATCTTTGAGTCAAGTGATGAGTCACCATCAAAAGCAAGGCACTCGCGCGTCTGATATTTTGGTTTTAAAAGGAACCTGAAGGAATAAGAAAATATCATGCAGGAGTTTAAAAAACTATGTTGTTTTCATGAATATAAACATACAAGTATAAATATAATTCAACTTAAAACTGTTGGCGGCGCTGGAGGCTTTGAAATAGAGAATCTGCTATTGTATCAGTGCAGATTGTCTTTTATCGTTGTGCCATTTCATAACTTTCTATTTCATAACCTTCAGCTGAGTGGTTGCATCAATAAATAATTGTTAGATAAAATGTAACTCACAATAGACGGAAACTGTGAATGTCTTGTACAGGGTTCCGGTTCTTCTGATGATGTGTAGTTTGTAAACTCCAGAGTCTGTGATGCTGACGTTTGTGATGGTCAGAGATCCAGTTTCACTGTCCAGCTTCAGTCTGTCTCTGAGTCTCTCAATATTATCATATATTGGGGGGTTCCAATGATAGATTTCGGCAATGCGAGCATTTTTAGGTCCAAACCTCCACAGTATTTGGTCATCTGTGAGTGTTTCAGTAACATCAGTGGACAGTGTGACAGAATCTCCCTCCGTCACTGACACAGACTTCACTTCATCTGCACCAGCACCTGAAACATTTATATTGCATGAAGCTTTACAGCAGTGAAAGTTTGTTAGTGGACATAGAGGAAGTGTCTGAGATCAGGAAATGGTGTCAGTGGATAGTTTTCACTTTGCTAATTCGTCTCATTTTATAAATAAGTTTATAATTATCTTAGCTTTACTTATTCTTAACAAATCTTTTCTTTGGTGGTAGTTTAAATGATTATAAAAATCTTACCCCACATCAAGATGAAAATCAAGATGAAACGGTACACAGACATCTCTTGACAGGCCGACAGGTTGAGTTGTGGTGAGTGGCTTCAACAGAACAGACTCTGACGATAAATGTGGGCGTATTTTTCTCATTTTTTTCCATTGTGAGATGTGGCTCGTACAGTCCACTGTGTGTTATTTCAATAAACTTTGACATATATATAATATATATATACACAATATATAAATGTAAGAGTTATATGATGTTTTGCACTGTTGTAAGCTGTTTGTCGAGTTGAGTTGTTGGTGTGCATGTCAGGAAACTGCATCACCATCATTTGGGTTCATGTTCTCACCTGCATTCTGTCCACAACAGACACTTTGTTTCATTAAACATATAAAGGTTTTGTTATTTCTCTACATTTCAACAGTTAGAAGTATAAAATAATAAATAAATAAAAATCACTAGTGGCTCTATCAGTAATTCCTGTATTTTGAATACAGTTTGTCCTTTTAAGTTTAAGCTTTATTTACTGCCAATTACTTTCAGAGAGATTTCTAATTGGATTTTCTTAAACAAGTTCAGTTATGTAGCGGACAAAACTATTTTCACTTGAAAGGCTGTCACCACTTCCTTCTGGTAGTAAAAGAGCTCTGCTTCAGTATTGTGGATGGCGCTCAATGTGACCGTCATGTGTTACATTCCTTTTCCGAGTATGCTCACATATTTTTGCTTTGATCATGTCAAGGTGTGAAGTTTGTTCATTCTTATATTATAACAATATATTTTTTATGAAATCAGAACAAGAGGATTTTTTATATAACGGCAGAGAATTGTAAAACAGCAGTGATCATCATTGTAGCAGCGTTTGGGGTCATGATTCTAGTAGCAGTAGCTGTCGTTACCTTTAAGAGCCATAAACAAGCACGACAGGAGGGTGAGTGTTACAGTAAATCTGCCGAGTTTTGTGTGTTAAAACACTTGAACTACCCATAAAAGACCGTGATTAATCTGACATGTGTTTCATTTGATTTGAGTTTAACTAACTCCTGAACTGAAAAAACCTGAAGGAAGAACATTTTTATTTTTACTTTTTTATTTACAGCTTTTAAATAAAACTTTTTATTTACAACTTTTTTTACAGTTCAAGAAACGGAGATGAAACTAATGAACAACAATAATATGGTAAGCCACTGTATTAGTGTGTTTAAGTAAGTTGAATGGCAAGGATACACAACCTGCACAATACAGATAGTATATTAAAAAAACAGATGATGTAACAAGATTTCTAAAATATACAGCCAAATGAGGTATAGGCAGCGGATCCATTTATTAAGTGTTTATCTGCATCTTTAAAGATGCTTTTTATAGAAATATTTGCAATACCAGTTACTTTCTTGTTCCTCTTTGTGACCGGTTTCATGCAGGCACATGATGGTGATGGGGTTTCTGCGCCACTAGCAGCTTCTAATAGAGTTTCACATGAGTGCAGTGTTTCTGTAGCTTCACTGGAAGAGCAACCTTAAGGTCCCAGAAAACACATATAATGATAAATGACATGTATAGGCTAAATACACTATAAGCCTATACACCAGTGCCCTCCATAATATCTGGGATTAAGACATTCATTTGTGAAGCAAATTTTGTTTTGCTATGTGATTTCCCTGAATAACACACCCACTGTGGTAAGAAGTGGCTACGCCCACCAGACCGAAGTGGACCAGTTGGATGACGGCTTTCGTAAAACTGAAATGTTTTTAAGTGTGATGAGAGATTGTATTCCATGTGCTGCTTTAAGACAATTTTCATACGGGTGACAAATAATCATAAATGAGAAAACAGGCAGGGTGTCAGGGGAGGTAAACCATCAGTACCAGAGAACAATCCAAGGGCAATACACAGAATCAATCCAGAATTCACTGACGAACAGCTCAGAAATGGTGGCAAAACATGATCCACAAAGAGGGAAGAGAGATACATTTCTAAAAAGCTGAGGTGAGATGAATCTGGTGTAGCAACAATCAGTCTGTGAACAGAATTGTGGGAAATGTAGTCCACAGCAGGAGTTAATACTCAGGGAGCCCTCTGCTGGTGAACAAGGGATGTCTCAGGCACAACATTCATAAAAGAGCTGAGCTTTTTAAGGCAATTTTATGAACTTTTGTTATTTTTATCAATATTTTTATTGTATTTTATAAAATGTTTTTTATTGGTAATGTGTTTTAAAATGGACTTGAACAGTTTGCTTTGGATGGCGACTCTTATAACTTATTCATGAAGGGCTCAAATGTACTGTAACTACAGGATGACTCTTAATCATTGTATACACTTGTTACAAATTTTGTTATATTATGATAATGTTGTTTACACTGTAAAAACGATTGTTGCCTTAAATAGGGTTTGTGTTGTAGTTGTGTTGCAGCATATGCATTGTAGACCTACACACGCACTTACACTTTGTTTATTATGAGTTTACAGTCGGGTAATAAATTAAGGGAAGAGCTAATCAATACATTTGTGTATGAAAAATTGACATTTATATTGTTAAATATATATCAGCAGTTGGCAGCAAAAAAAACATATATTATTTTGTTACTGTACCAACAACATCCATTTATTTTATCCATTCTCAGATTATTAATTTATGTTTAGTCATTTCATTTGGATTTTAGTTTTTTTTTCTTACTTGAAAGCTCTTTTAACAAAGTAAAGATAACATGATGTTAAAGTCACACTTTCCAGATGCAATCTGTCCACTAGGTGGCCTCATTACTCTACAGTCTCGATAGAAGATGCACTTAAAGGAATAGTTTACCCAAAAAGGAAAATTCTGTCATCCTTTGATCACCCTTTTGTCATTTCAAACCTATGTGCCTTATTTTCTCCGGCAGAACACAAAATAAGATATTTTGAAGAATGTTGGTATTGAGTACTGAATGTACACGAAACCCAAAACAAGTCAATTCTTCAAAATATATTCTTTCGTGCTTCATTTTGAGACTGAAGAACATTTATTTTTATGTGCACACCAGATGAAGCCACATGTTGTACAACACAAACTTTATACAGACACAGTCTTGTGCACCAACAAGCATAATAAACCACATTCATTTGGCTCAGACCTCAACCAAACTAGCAGCTCACAACACATGTGAATCTACTGAAGAACACAAACTGACCAACATTTACACAAACACAGACAAACAGAACAAATGCTAAAATTCAGTTCAGTATTTTATTTTACTTTAATTCAAATAAAACACACTGAACATATAAAGTTGAAGAGTAATTACATTTCATGTTACAATATTCATATTTATGTAGAACAAAGGATGTGTATGCAGAGTTTGATCTTGACTTTCACTGTGTTGTGTGTTGACCATGGTTCTGTCCATATGCTCATCTGATGCCTATTTGACAAAAAGTATTTATTAGACAAAGTAATAGAAAACAGAAACATGTTTGATTGCTAAACTTCTGTTAGAGTGCAAAACTGTCATTCTCTGAATCTCTCTGTTATATTGAGCTAACAGGAAGTAGATGAAAAGAAAGTCTATATTATTATAAATACATATGTGTGATGTTTATTCATTGACCTGTGACGGATCTCTCATGTGAAGACTGTAGATGACCTCTGTGTGTTCTGACATGTTCTTCTCATCTCTCACCGTTTCATCTGAAAGCACATGTGTGTTGTCTTAATGTTGTTTAATTTGTGGATGAGTTGAAGGACACACTTACACTCAAATCCTCCTTTGTATTTGATGCACATATACAACTAATATCACAAATGTATAATATGACACAATCATAATCACGTAAAGAAATGAAGGTACTCCTGTGGAGTCAAAATAAGAGAAAAAACGTTATTCAGTGAAAGACACACAACCAAAATGTACCAAGCTTTGTGTTTAGTACTATCAACATCAGATCGGTTCAGTAAATTAACTTTAATATAACTGTTTATATACCTGAACACGTCTGACAGACATGAGTGATGTTGAGATGTTGTGTGTGGTTTGTGATGGGATTGTTGACCACACATCTGTATGTGTTTGTATCGTGATATTCCACCTCCAGAGGTAAAGAGAGTCCGATGGTGAGATCAGACGCACTGATGCTGGACAATAAATTGTTTCCTTTGTACCAGGAGAGACTCACATGTGTCACATTCATCACTGAACACAACAACACACATTTTGACACTGAAGAACATTGTGAACAGTCTCTGCTGATGACAGGAACAGACAGATGAGCTGAAAACATGATCATCGAGCATATAAAAGTTCTCACTATAAAAGTGTATACATTAGTAAGATATTGTTTTTGTGAACAAATCGCTTGTGCGCTTCATTTTACAGACAACAACGAATGAAGCAGACAAACGAGCGTGTGCTGTTCACAAGCCTCCTGTATGAACATGCACGGAAACTTCAACTGCGGGTGTCAGTAGGGCTTCTCATTGGACGACACAGGGATTAACTGCGAAGGTTTGTATATCTCACATTAAATCCTGAATGTTTTTTGTGTGATGCTTTAATGCTTTCAATTACATAATGTGTAACCTTTTTAGGCCAGGCAAAAAAGGTTTTTGGATTTGTTTTACAGATGTTGACGAATGCGGAGGAAACCACCGCTGTCAGCACAGCTGCCAGAACATGCTGTGCGATCTCTGCTGCGGCTGCCCGCAAGGCTACGTTCAGCATTCCAGTGGAACCAGTGTGTGGGTAGGTGCATGTGCACACTTGATTCACCAGTGTCCGTAAGGGTTCGACTTTGACACCTCGGCCAGTGGCTGCCAGGATGTTAATGAATACTCCCTTGGCATAATCCCGGCAGATACCGCTGTTCTAACACAGATGGCAGGTACCTGTGCAGATGCCCCTGTCATGAATCTGACAGGAGAACTCTGACTCAGACAGCCAAGGTAGTAACTGAAGACTTTTAATTAAAAAAACACGATGGGGCAAACAGCACATCAAACAGGGCTTAAAACAAAACATCAGGCAAAAAGAAAAAAAATCTAAATACCGCAAGAATCATTGTCCACTTGACAAGACGGGCAAGCCAGGAACAGGGAACTTGACGCAGGGGGATAAACTCCACATGAGCTTACACAAAACGCAAATGAACCACAAGGGATAGAGAACACAAAGGCCTTAAATGGGGAAAACTAACAAGGGAATAATGACACTTGGCAGGTGAGGGGAATGAACGCTTAGGGCAAGACTGGGAAACTAGCACTGGACAGGTGAGGGGAATGAACGTGTAGGGCAAGACTGGGAAACTAGCACTGGACAGGTGAGGGGAATGAACGTGTAGGGCAAGACTGGGAAACTAGCACTGGACAGGTGAGGGGAATGAACACGTAGGGCAAGACTGGGAAACTAGCACTGGACAGGTGAGGGATCATCAGCGATGTCCTAAATTAAGTACATTGCTTCTACAGTTAGACCAAAACAAAGCGCGATGATGCTGTCATACTTGACAAAATACAGTTCCGACTAAAAGTGCATATTTAAACGTTCATTACAACTATTTTTAAATTAAGTGGGTTAACCGATGACAGTCACTCTGTATATTTCACTTCCGGTTAATCTGTAGGCCAATAGTTTTTAAGCATATGTTCCGCCTGTATAGTAAACGGGCAGCCTCGGCATCCAATCGTCAAGACCTTTCGGAACGCCCATTTCTCCAACCTGCAGTTATCCCTACCTCATTCTTTTGGCAAAACCTTAAACAAGTTTAGTTTGCAAAACTCATACCCTTTATTATATTACTGTAGATATTTTTACAATGTTTGAAAAGTGTCTGTCTATGTACCAACGTTTATGCCCTGGATGCTTTTTTCTGTTTTATCACATGCGTGATAAATGAGTTGTTAATATAAGGGCGGCGATTTCGGTAGGGACGATGGGACGTGTCCCTACGATTAGCCATGGAACACCAAATTGTCCATACCAATAATTTTTCTCAAATAATGAACATACATTTATACATAACCTCTGATGTCCGTCTGTGTCTTGTGGTTTTTACTTATTATTTATTTTATTTAACATGAATGTATCCAGGAATCAATTAATTGAACTTAAACATGCCTTATAACCGCATTCTGAAAAAATAGCGCAATTTGTTGTTCACACGTTCTCTGCAATAAACCCCGCCTCCGTAACTCACGTCGCTAATCGGATTTGCCTTTCCTAAATCCCGCCCCTCTAATCCACGTCGCTTTATGATTGGCTTTGCCTTCTCTTGCTAACTTGTGGTAGGCTTTTAGCTGATTTGGTTGTCGAAAGCGCCAAAGCAAAGCTCGGTCAACTAGACGCGTTTTTACATTCTTACCAACAGTTTATTGACAAAAATACGGGACAAGTTGCGTCACATATTCATTCAGGGACAGTGTTTTCTCAATACATGACAATCCCATATCTACAGTAGTTAATCATTGTGTGTTTAAAATGAGATCTGTGAATTGTACAGATGCCATGCACCAACATTGCCAAACTGTAGCCCAAGTGGAGTGACAGAGCCTTGCGATTAAGCTTATAAACATGATTATGTCATTTGTTGTTCATTATATTAGGGTTATACTTTATATTAAGGTTGCACTGTTATAGGTGTCTATTAAGCACTCAGTCATACATATAGTAGTTTTAACAATGTAGGCATAAATATGTATGTAAGTTATATAAAAAAGTAGTTTTTAGCCCGACTGTACATGCAGTTGAACATACAGTAGTTGGCTAATAAGGAAACTGATCTTGTGTAGCAATGAGAGTGACAACAATGATGAACAGTGTAGAAAACATTATTAAATAAAACCATTTTAAGTGCGGCTCTTCAGACCAATTTTTTGTCCCCACCAATGTCAAAATCAAACATACGCCCATAGCCTATATTCACCTATATTTTGCGAATCTATTTTGAAGATTTGGCCTTGTGTTTAAGGTTTTGAGAAAATGAACCATGGTTTCAAGAAAAGTGTGTTGGCAATTGTGCAGAACTGTAATTTCAGCGAATATCCTGTTCGTTTGGATGATTCGCTCCTAAACGGTTCACCTGATTCGTTGATTAATTTACCTCAAGTGAAATACATTTAAAATTCTGTTAATTACATTTACATTATCCAAAGCGACTTACAAAGAGTTTAGGAGCAATAAGCGATATGTCATACAGCAGCCATAATACATTAAGTGCCAATACAAAGTTACTGGTTTCAACAAAAGCTAGACCACTTCCTGTTGAGATTATATAATTATACTAATTTACATATACATATACGTAATTATATGATAGTTGATAATTGATAATTATACTTAAAAATATATATTTGTTTCTGATTATATATGTTTATTTCAGCGAATAGCCTATCCTGTTCGTTTGGATGATTCGCTCCTAAACGGTTCACCTGATTCGTTGATTCATTTACCTCAAGTGAAATACATTTAAAATAAAAATTATGTTTAATTATACTTAAAAATATATATTTCTTTCTGATTATATATGTTTATTTCAGCGAATATCCTGTTCGTTTGGATGATTCGCTCCTAAACGGTTCACCTGATTCGTTGATTCATTTACCTCAAGTAAAATACATTTAAAATAAAAATTATGTTTAATTATACTTAAAAATATATATTTCTTTCTGATTATATATGTTTATTTCAGCGAATATCCTGTTCGTTTGGATGATTCGCTCCTAAACGGTTCACCTGATTCGTTGATTCATTTACCTCAAGTGAAATACATTTAAAATAAAAATGATGTTTAATTATACTTAAAAATATATATTTCTTTCTGATTATATATATTTGATAAATCGATTCCAGACTTGAATTCGGACATTAACGGTCACGAGTTTCAGCTCTAAACGATGAACAACAAAAACTAATGTATAGGTTACGCCACTAAATCTCATGAATATTTTGCGCCGTGACGTTTGTATTCGCCCTTCCGCATCTCGCGGAAGACAGATCGAGCACCTCCCTCATCGCGGGCGTGGAAACGCCTTCAACACGTCCACACACTCGAGAGAGAGAGAAGGGGGCGGTCATCGTTTCTTTCTGTCCGTCCTCCCCTCAATCTTCAGTTCTCCTCTAAACATGGCTGCGCTCTCAGCCTGGTTCTGGAACGAGCGCTTCTGGCTTCCGCACAATGTCACTTGGGCGGACCTGGCCGACCCGGCGCCCGGCCTGGAGTACCCGAAGGCCGGGCACCTGCTGCCCGCGCTCCCGCTGGCTCTGGGGATCTTCGTAGTGCGCATCTTCTTCGAGAGGTACGATTCGTTTCGGAGTGGTTGCGAGAAACGTGAATTAAACTCACGTGAGGTTCATTGCATCACATGCACGTCTATGTGTTGGCTGGAAATGTGCGCGTGCATGTGGACGGAGGGTTTTAGCTTGTGAGAAAAAGTTGTTTTGGGATGATGCATTTGGGTTTGGATGAAGCTGATTTTTAACCCTGCTGGCTATGAACTTCCAGCATGAGACATCTGTCAGCTGACCAGAGAGGCCTAGATTTACAAAAGAGGATTACATTTGCTTGTAACTGTGTAAAATAGGTTTACTTGTTCAATTTCACCCCTTTTCCTCTTTATTAACCCTTTGAAGAGCATGGGGTTTACAGAAGCTCCCCTGCTCAGTGTGAGCAGATATACATAGGTGGGATTGAATATTAGTGCTTATTTTGCAAATGACTGGCAATGTTTAGTGTTGAGATGAATGAGGAATCAGTGCCACACCTAATGAAGACCCAGCTGGTGTGTAAGCATGTGTAATATCTGAAGAATGCTCTGAATTCATCTGAACGTGTGTGTGCACCTCGCGAATAATCGCTTTTAAAGGGACAGCGCGCCAAAAAATTGTTTTATTCTGACGTCATTACTCACACACGTCTCATAAACCCATAAACCCATATGACATACTTTCTTATTCGGAACACAAACAACGTTTTGTAGAAAGTCTGTGTGGCTTCTTTTATGTACAGTTAAAGTGGATGGGGACTGGAGATGTTGAGCTCCAACAGTGGCAGTTCCATAAAGGTGCTGTATGTGACTTTTTGTGAATGGTTATATAAATTGTGTTCCTGTAAAAGCCTCACACGGCTGTTTTCTTAAAAAGATCTTCTTTTGTGCTCTGTGGAAGGAAGGGAGTGGGTCGACATGGGAGTGAGTAAATGATGACAGAAGGGCTGTTTTCTGGCAAACTAACTATCCCATTAATACGAGCTGAACTTTGAATAAATATCCAGGGTTCAGTGCGAAAGCTGCTGACAGTGTTTGTGACGACCACAAAAAATGATTTAATCGTTTTGCCTTGTTTATTTAAGTCACGGTTACAGTAATGCACTAGCAGGTAAAGTGTAGGGGGCGGGGCCAGTGCATAAACATCTTTTGCATGAACAGATTAGGGTTAGTGAGCAATTTTATAGCTGTGAAATCTTGTTATCAGGTACAAGGTTTACAGTTTGTGTCATTATTTGTGAAGCGGTGTGTTGACCATTTATAGACTTGCTGATTCGCTGTTGAAAGTACCTTGGTGTACAAAAGTGGGAGGAGTCAAACGTTTGGTGGGAATCAAAATGATGCCCCAAATATTGTCGATTGAACATTAAAAACGCGTTGTTATTGTTTTCCTTTAAGGAAGGCACATTTCTTATACCAAAGCCCAGGCTGTCTGTCAGAACACGATTCTGTTACGTACGAAACTCTTTGCTCTTGGGTTTCTCCAGGAAACACATTCAGCGTCTTGAACTAATGTTTCAGATTTAGCACTAAGAATAGACTGCAGAAACATTCCAGAAGTTTCTCAGATCAACATTCGGAGGGTGGGATTTACGACAGAGTTGACGTCTAAACCCAGTTTCCACGGTTAAAATGGGTCTTGTGGTAAGAGCATTGGGTTAACAACGCAAGGTTGTGGGTTCGAGCCCAGGGGATTGCACATACCTATGTGTAAATGTATAGGATAATGCAATGTAAGTCGCTTTGGATAAAAGCGTCTACCAAATGCGTGAATGTAAATCAGATTGTAATACCATGGAACTCCAAAAAGTTTAAACTTCAACATAACACGGTACTTTCACCTTCGCTGGTTTATGTTCCTCGGGCCTTATTTGACTTTCAGTATGATCAGAAGAATCCTCTTGACAAACTTGCGTTACTGTCGTCGAACTAAAAGCATATATTTGCTTTGAGTCTGGTCCCACCAGTTCCATCCTAATGGTGTGTGGTATGCGTCAAAAGCCCTGAAGATAGCAACCGAAACCAGTTAAGAAAACCAACTCTGTGATCTTCAGCCAGACGAGATTGACATCAGGCCAGATGTCAATGTTCTTCTTAAAGGGAAACTTCTATGGCTTTCTTTTTCGGAACAGAAAAGAAGATATTTAGAAGAAGGTTGATAACCAAACAACATTGAACCCCATTGACTTCCACGGTATGAACAATACCACTTTTCTCAAAATATCTTCTGTTGCGTTCCACAGTGGAAAAGAACCATACAAACGAATTTTATTTTTCTCTTTAAGTCATTGAAGGTGTGTTATACATGTTATACATACAGTTATCAGATTTCCTTTCATTCAAATGAAGTCATGATGAAAGCTTTTATTTATGTGGTTGCAGTTCCATCTGTCACGTCATGAAAACGTCTTGTAGATTAGTTGGAGAATGAAGGCCGACCTCATTCTGGAAAAACTTGTAAATGACGTTCAGTGAGTTTTTTTCTGACAGGTATCCGCGTGTGGTTTGCGGCGTTGTGCGTGGTGTTTATGTTGTGCATAATGACTCTCGCTCTGTTGTGTTCTTTTGTCTTGTGGGTTTTGCGGTGGACGAGCGTTGTCAGGCATGTCTCACGTCTGGCCAAACCTCCGAGGAGGCCAATTACACTAGTTGGTCCAGAGGGGGTTGATGTCGTCCGCATGCAACGGGCCAAAATGACATCATCAGCGCCTCTCTCTCTCTTCATTTATTCATCAGTGACTCTAGACCGGTCTTTATGTCCTCTGACAATGAGAAGTCACACATGTATGTCTAAACCTGAGGCATCTGTGCTCCTTCAACCACAGAACGTTTTACTATTAATAACATTTCGTATTTTTAAAATATATTTTTATTGATTGTTTTTGTGACATTTTAGACCGAGTAAACAAAAAAGGACGTTTTCTGACGCGTCACTGTGTTCTTGGCTCGCGTGTGTCTCTGTGTTCCCCGAGGCATCAAACATTTACCTTTTTTTAAACACAAACGCACACAAATACACACAGTGTGTTGTTCTTGCGGCTCTTTTCAGAGGAACGTGTTAAACCGTCGCTCTGATAACATCAGATCAGGACTGACTTTGGTATTTTTAGAGGTTTTTTCATCTGGAAATCAGTCCTTGTTGCTTTCCAGGATCTCTCTAGAATTCAGTCTGTCACTGAATAGTTAATGTGCTGAACGTCTCCTCTGGGAATCCGCTGCTGTGACACTTCTCTGTGTTGTGCTTATAATGTCTTATTTGTTATCCGAAAAAACGAATTTGAAAGTAAATTCTTGTTTTTATTGATGTATGGCAAGTGTGATTCGAACGTGAAACCTGATGTTTTTTTTGATTGATTGATTGACATCTGCGTCTTCAGCACGTTTTGGAAAATATTTAAAATCTGTCACCATTTACTCCCTCTCATGTCATTCCAAATGCCATTTGCTTTCTTAATATTTTGAAGAACGTTGATAACCAAACAACGTTGACCCCCCCAGTTACTTCCATTGTATGGACACAAAACCACTGAGACATTTCTCCAAATATCTTCTTTTGTCTTCCACTGAAGAAAGACTCACATACAGGTTTACAAGCACATGAGGGGGAGTATTTTGGTTAAACTGTTCTTTTAAGCTAAGATGAATGGACATGATTGAATGATGATGATGCATTTGTACGGTCATCGTCTTTTTGGTTTATTGCAGCTGGACACAGAGTCTTATGCGAGGCCCCGCCCACTCAGGACATGGTCAGGTCATGTACCTTTTATCAGAATCAAATCGAATTAGTGATAAAATAGCAAACGACGTCATGCAGATGTGAGGGAGTTGTACACAGGGAAAGAAGTGAGCCTCGAGACGCCAACAGCCCAGAGTTTTGAGTCTGCAGTATGACAACATGAGTTAAAACAATGCCAGGAATGTTGTGGTAGTGACGTAACATACATCGTAGAGACGTTCAGATTAAACATGAGTAAATCTGATTTTCATATGAACGCAACACAATTCAGCAAATCATCTGTGTGTGTTCTGTGTTGTGACAAATCGGATGTACTTTAGGACCCAGGAGAAAGCGGCCTGACATCTGCACTCATAACAGCGCTCACAGCGTTTCAAACTCACCATATCACATCATTTAATGAAAAACGAATAGAAATGATGGGTCTGTATAAAGAAATATGAAGTAAACATGTGTCAGTATATCTAAATTTCCACAAATGTGCACATTTTTGGATTAAAGTCCTAATAGGCCCATTTCACAATGACGTCACTTTACTTCCGCTTTCTCGCAAAGCAGTGTATCATGACATCCGTCTTGCAACAAACAAGAAGTAGAAGAACTTTTGTTTTGTCGCGCAGGCATTTAACAACAGTGACAGAACACTTATTCAAGTACTTATCCTAGCACCTTCGCTAACACAAAAAGAAAACAAAACACTTACCTTCATAATCAAACAGGAACTGTTCAACGAAGTATTTGTATCCTTTATCTAGCTTTGATCTTATCATAAGCAAAACTTTGTCTGCAAGATTTTGTACATCATCTAGCCGTATTTGTGGCAGATGTGCAAGGGACTTGGTAAACTCCATTCTAATGCGCTAGCGGAAGTAACGATACACTGCTTTGCGGCATAATGGAAGATGAGTGACGACATGTGAAAAGGGCCTATTAGTGAAGCACTGTCATCCCAAATAAATAGATATGTGCATTATTTTGTTCCGAGCGTCAATACTAAATACTCTCCTGACATAAATGATCAAAACCCACGTTTCATGTTGCATCTATGTTATAAGTTACTCTTGATAACTTTGTTTGAAGCTGGACTGGGTTTTTGAACCTGTACGGTTTATCGGTAATTACAATATGACGCGGTCATACTAGCTGTTGGCCGTTATTATCACGGTAAACCATTAAACCGGTAATCGTTACATCCCTACGCTGTAGGGACGCCGTAACGTTTGGTTTTCGACTCTGTGAAGCCGTGTGGAACTTCCTTTTTTGGTTTAGTTGGTCTTGAAGCGCTTTAACGGTTTTCTTGGGATCAAATCTGAATATTTTAGATATTTAGATTGACGGATGTTTTTCCTTTACACACAACAAACGATCACAAGCACGTTGACTATGCCTTCTGTTGTCTTAATGCTGGAAAAGCCCGAGTCCACATGGAGTCTGGATGTTCTCAAGTTTATGTTTTCAGACGGCCACCTGCGCAGTCCACGCAGGACCAAACAACTTCAACAAACTGGCCAGAGAGATTTTTCCAAAGACTACTCTTGGGATTCCTCAATACCTCAGTGTATTGTCTAAACATATGTACATTGATTTACTGGGAGTATTGTTAGGGCATGCTATGAGAAGTCTCTTGTATCAGCCATGGCCAACGAGCTAATGTTTAGTCCGGACTCGACTGTCACTTTGACCCCGTCGTCATGAGGGAATGTTGCAAAGGCCTTTGTGTAAGACAAGGAAAGTCACTGCTTGCACAACTTGGTTTGTTTCTTAGCCTTGCATAAGCCAACAAGACCAGTTCTGGTGTATCTGCGCAGATCCAAACGCTTTAAAAAACTGCATTTACCAAGCGCTAATGCACTGAATATTTTTTAAATTGAAACTCATTGATGGTGATTTATTTTTATGATGTGTTGTATGTTGTGCTCATGGACAGGCCCGAAGTCATAGTTCAACATCTTGTGGCCATTCTGAGTTAATGAACTGCTCAAAACAGCATGACGGGTCAATGTAGATATTTATGAAATCGCTTGCTGGTTCTTATTGTTCGAAAGACAGTTTTATGTGAAGAACTTTGTAACTTTGCAATTGCAGTCTGTTTTTTATTTTCTTGTTAATGAGACGACTTGTATGGAAAACCTATTTTGAGGAGGGTTACAAAAAGTTTCCACCAAGTATGTTAACTATGTTGAAAAAGCAATCTCGATGTGTTTCCAGAAAATCAACATCAAAATGTTAAGAAAATATATTGAGGTATTTATGAAAAATCTGTGTTGAACTTGTTTTGGTGCAATAACTATATAAAAAATAAAGTTGTCAAAAATCGTTCTAAATTTAAGAGAATAGTGGAGTCAACTATGACAATAACGATACAGATGATTGGCATTGTTGGAATGAGGTTTTGCTGCAATTTTCTTTCACTTCATCAACGATAAAACACCGACAGCCAACCAGAATCCATTCGAAGAAGCTTGTGCATTTAAAATGTGAAAGTGCAGCGCAACAGTAGAATCAACATAATGTTGTTGTGGATTCTAATATAGTTACCATTACTGTCATCTTTATAGTCATCGTTCACACAAATCTGAAGTCGCCTTTGCTATTGTCCTGGGCTTTAGCTTCTGGCTTTCATTAAAAAGGCAGTCGGACAATTTGTTTGAGGAATGTAGTTGGATTTTGCATGAGTCAAATGAACGTCTTGTTGGTTCAAAGCTTCAGAAAAGCTTTCACAGCTGTTGACAAGTTCACGATGTATGTCACTAATCTTATTGGGATATTTTGTATATAATGCAGTTGAGATATTGTATATATATCGTGATTATAATTTCTTTTGTGTCTGTATTAAGGTTGAATGGATGACGCGTGTTCTCCTCGAATGATGCAAACCACTTCTTGGAAGTGTCTCATGTAGAGCCAGATTTACGAGCGGCATGTTTATCACTCGTCAGATCTAACCTTACGTCAGTCGAGTCTAATTTTTGTGTATTTTGTCCTGCAGGTGTATCGCAGGTCCATGCGCCTCTATTCTTCAAATCCAGACGGAAGTGAGCCGGAGAGCCCAGCCCAACGCCGTGCTGGAGAAAGTGTTTACATCCATCACAAAGGTGTGCTGCCTATTCATTATTGTCTTAATTCCTTGTAAACATTATTATTTAGCATTTTAGATATTTTGGAGTTCACATGACTGTTGTTGCTCTTGTTTTATGAGGCCACCAGAACAATACGGTCATGCAGGATCTCACCTTAAGCCAGAAACCTTGTTAAGAACGCAAGTCACTCCTCAGAGCAGGTTTAGCATTACCAGACATGAATAGAGCTCGTGGTATAGAATTATAGCATTATCTTTACTTTGAACAATGATTTCAAAGGTCCGTCTTTTTCAGCTGCAGTTAAACGTTCTTATCAGCAATAAAACCAAAGCGTTTTGTTATAGGTGGAGATTTTATCTCATAGATTTGGTTAGCCGTGAGAAAAGACGTCGTCAATATGTGACCTGATTTTGCATCGACCGCTTTGTTTCTGATATGAATGTTCCAGGACATTTATGCCCCGGGGTTAATTTATTTAAATTTTATTCTGGTTTATTAAAATGTTATGCCAATTATTTTCCGATTTTGCTTTGGTTTTATCATTTTTGTCTTTACCTTATAAAGCAATACCTGCAATACCTTATACCTGCAATCCGTAACTAGTGCTTTTTTCGCCTTATCTGTTCAAAACACAAAATTACAGATTATGTTATATACTTATATGTGTGAAAAAACGACTTTGTGTTGAAATCTGACCCGACAGCTTTTTCTAACCAAAAAAAGTTACAGATCGCAGCTTTAATATAGTATATTCTAAATATGATCTTAACATAGTTTGATTTTTTCATTTGCAACAACCATTGGACCATTTCTACATTTATTGTGCCAATGAGAAGTGTTAGATGTAGTATGATGATCTTTGTAAAATGATGAGTCCGTGTGTATCTTCTGACGTTGTCATATTTAATGAAAGTGTGTTTCTTTGCGTAGTCCCCAGAATCACGCCATCTAGAAGGTCTGTCCAAACAGCTGGACTGGGATGTCCGAAAGGTCCAGAGGTGGTTCAGACAAAGGCGGAACCAGGACAAACCCAGCACACAAACCAAATTTTGTGAGAGCATGTAGGTTTTTATTTCAGTAGCTTTTTGCTGCAGTTGGTGTCTGAATAGACTCCTTAATGTTAAAACTGTGACTGTGGTTCATCTTATTTGTTAAAGTTTGATTTCTAGCGCATGCTCCGTCTGACGTTCGCTGTGATTTCTCTACAGGTGGAGGTTTACCTTCTATCTTTGTATATTTATCTATGGCGTGGCTTTCCTGTGGCAGGTAAGCTTGAGGTGAACGTGTCAGGAACTGGATAAACAATTTAGCAATTTTATATGGAGCTACTGTTGATCTTACTTTTTTAGTTATTCTTAAATTAATTTCGAGTTACTTTGGTCAAATCAGTGTTTTGACTTCAGATTAGGGATGCACCGAAATGAAAATTCTTTGCCGAAGCCGATTTAAAATTAAACACTTGGCCCAATGCCGAACATGGCTTTTCGTATTTCTTTCCTTTTTTTTCACTATTGCATAAACTGAATGGTCAAAATGTGCTTTTTATATTTTGTCTTGCTTTTCAATATAATACAATTAACTTAAAATTAAATTGAGGAAAACAAGAAGGCTAAATTAAAATAAAAAAATGTAGCCCTCTCCCTTCTTAAATAGCCTATATTAGGCCTATGACTGACGAAAGAATGTTCTGACTGACAACCATTTTATTTTACGTCTCTCCTCCAAACTCCGCCCACAATAGCGAATGTGCACTTAGCTGCAATTGTGGCCGGGACGCATAGAACTTACTTTGACAAGTTGTTTAGTGCAGGGAATTGTGTGCACGTGACCACTACATGATGTCAAAGGATGTCGTTAGCGGCGAGCCTACTGTCAGCCCGCGCCAGTCTGAAGTACACAAGTTACCGACAGATAAAGACGCTTTCATTCAGAAATCTCTGACCATTATTATATGCTCCACACACTGCAGACATGTTTGCTGCATTAATAATGTGCGCGTTTCGCCCTCTCTCTGCACTGGTTGCTACTTGATCATATCACACGTCAAGCTTTTTTTCGCTATTTTCGGTTGCCAAACATTCGGTGCATCCCTACCTGCGATGATATTTACATGATATATACGGTATGTATATATTTAACAGTGGTATGTGTGTTGCAGTCTTCCTGGATGTGGGACACAAGGCAGTGCTGGTTCAATTACCCCTATCAGGTAACGTTTGTCTGTTAATAATGTAGAATATAACAAGTGGGTTCAAACGGATGCTGGACTTTTTCAGTGTTCAATTATACGTTGTTGTGGTCTAAACACAAATATCTGAACGTAAAATCTCACATCTGTCCAATCAGAAGGCAGTGTTCCAGAGAGCCTTGTAATAATTATTTGAATATCAGTTGTTAATAGTGATATCGGTCTATAGTCTGAGCGTCTTTCTGTCTGTGTGTTGTTCTGTAGGTGCTGACCCCAGGCCTGTATTTTTACTACATAACAGAACTGGCCTTCTACTGGTCACTAATGTTCTCACAGTTTACAGACATCAAAAGAAAGGTGAGTGTTCATGAGCTGTTAGGATACAGTGTTTTATAATGTAGTGAGCACATTCTAGTGTCCCCCCACAGCCGTCGATTTTCATTCATTGTGTGTGTGTGTGAGAGAGAGAGACAGAGAGAAAGTGTTTTCCTTCGCCATGTCAGCAGCTTAGACTGCCATGTGATACGGATTTGTACTTTAATAGAAAATTTGAGAGAACAGGCTCTGTGTGTGTGTGTCAGTATACAGTATGTCTGTACACAAAATAATCTATGAAAATACAGAGTAAGAGGAAACGCAAACAACAGCTGACAAATGCTCATGGCTTTTGTTCGGCTGTTTGTTTGTTTCTTCGGGTGCAGTTGACTGTTTTCTCTTTAGCTGTGAGTGATGACAAATAACACAGTTCTCTCTCTCTCATCTGTGTGTTTTGGGCGGACTCAGTATATTTGTTCAGGAGACCGTCTTTATTTGAACATTATATTTAGAGTGGCAGCTTCATTCAGAGGGAAATGCTTTTGTGGAAGTGACAGAGCCAAACCAGAGCTGGCTTCTGCAAGCACACACATTAAGAAACGTTGCAGATTTACTTAAACAGAAAGTTGCACATCGATTTCTGTTTTTAGCCTTTTAATGGGCTTTGTTTTTAGGCTCTTTGTAATGCAAACTATTTTGAGTTGCATCACTTCGATGTTACGTTTTCCTAAAACATACTCTTTGTACTTTTGGACTCTGACCTTAATGAATGTGTTTCTTGTGTATTTCCGCAGGATTTTCTCGTTATGTTCATTCATCATCTGGCCACGGTCAGTCTGATCAGTTTCTCATATGTAAATAACATGGTGCGCGTGGGCAGTCTGGTCATGTGTGTTCACGACACCTCAGATTTCCTGTTAGAGGTACGAGCGTCTGTACTTAATCTTCTGATATTTAACGTAAAGATGCTGATGCGGAATTTAATCACAAAAATAATGTCACATTTATAAAGCAACATATATAAACAATTGTGGATTTAAAAAATGTACTCGTTTTTTCTTTATTCTGTATGATTTGTATCCAATGACCAACATTGAACAAACAATTCATAGGAGTGTAACAATATATCACAGTCATGTTTCAATACAAATCACAAGTTTAAAAAAAAAAGTGCTTTAATTTACGTTAAAAAGTTTGCTTTATGTAAAAACATTTTTTTAATTTATATGCAGAAGGTTTAGTAATTTTTACATAACACCTAGTGTGTACAACAACAAAAAAATTATGTTTTGGGAATAAATCTATTATTTGAATTTCAGTTTCAACTTGTACATTTTGTGCCAAATACGATACAATCGTAATCGTGAACTTGGTATCGTACTTTGTATCGAATTGTGAGCTAAGTATAGTTACACCCCTAACATACAATGTAAAATCCTACACAAAAAGTAACAGTATTTTCTCCTTTTGTTTTTTTTAATAGGCTGCAAAATTATCAAATTACGCCAAATACCAGCGATTATGCGATGCCGTGTTTGTGGTGTTTGGAATGGTCTTCTTTGTGACGAGATTGATCATTTACCCCTTCTGGTTAGTATCCGTGTGCGTTTGTTCATTAAATAGTGGCACTTAAGTGTCTTGGACCTCAGTTGATGCCTCCTGCAGGACTCTGAAACCCGAGCGTCAGGGTTTGATGGAGGTCTGATGTCACTCAGAATAAAACCTGTACGGGGTGTGTGCTGATGACAGAAACCACACAATGATCCAGATAGACTGACACCCCCTGAAATCATTCATTAACATATTAAACTGGCAGCGCTCTGTGAGCTCTTATTACTTCATTAAACCCATCCAATATGAGTATTTCTGATGTTTCTGGTTTATTAACTCAAAGGTTCATAGGCAATAATTGAAAAAATATTAAGCTGTGGGTTTTAGAAAATAAGGGTAAATGTCAATTCTCAGCTTGTTTTTTGTGTGTGTGTTTGTGTAAAAGCATAAATCATCCATATACAAGTTACGCATTAAAGACATGTATGACGGAGAATAAAAATGAGCAAATTTGTATAGACAAATCAATCATCTTGTTGTGCGTTGCAGGATCCTGAACACGACGCTGTTTGAGAGTTGGGAGATCATCGGGCCGTACCCGTCATGGTGGCTCTTCAACTGCCTGCTGCTGGTGCTGCAGGTTCTGCACATCATCTGGTCTTACCTCATCGCACGCATCGCCTTAAAAGCCATCATGAGGGGAAAGGTCTGAACCCAGATCCCGCTAGCCCTCTCTCACCTGTCAATTTTAAGCTTATTTTGACTGCCACGTTTGATATTGTTATGCACAAGAATGCAGAAAAGAAGAAGAAAAATGATTCCACTCTCTCTCTCTTGATCTTCCCTGCAGAAATGGTTTGTCTTCTCACTCTTTCGCTGGCTGGAAAGCTGTCGGCACCTTTCATCTTTCGTCTCCTGACAGATCTTTCACTCTCTCGGCTAAACTTATTTGCTTCTGTCGTCTCACTTTTGAGTCTTTGCTTCCGTAGCTCTGTAAGTTTGCTTTCCTCGTCTCCCAACCTTGTCTTCCTCTTTCAATCCTTTGATATTTAAGACTGTTTAAAGGCCCGTTCCGGGTTCGGTACGTGTTAAAGGCTTGATAAGACATGTTTCCTAACGAAACAGGAAGTTTTGGGGCTTTTTTAGATGCCCAGAAGGCTTTACCTACATCACAGCTGTGAACAATGATCTGATTTTACTACTGCTACTCTGTAAAGAATCCGATTACACAAAAATTTGGTTATTCTTTTTCTGTAGGCAAAAATTGTGGTACAGAAACACACATAGTTTTCGTTGGTTGGTAGAAGATTCTTTTAATCGCTGACCTTTAGTTGGGTAACCATCAAATCATGCTAGGTTTTTAAATAAAGTTTAAACATAAATATAAGTGTTTTCGTAGATAATAACCCGAGTGTCTTTCTAGGTTTCCAAAGACGACCGCAGTGACATCGAAAGCAGCTCGGAGGAAGAAACCGAAACGCCCGCCAAAGATCGGCTCAAGATGGCCGCCCGCAAAAACTCTGCGTCGCCCAAAGGAGAAAACGGCACCAACGGCCATTACGGCTCCAAATCCTGGAACCAAAACCACGGCGACTCGTGACACTCCACAGACCTCCCTGTACCTCCTGCTTCAAACCCAAAAAATGAAGAACTACAAAAAACAGAACAATCCTCTTTTGGGGTATTTATGAGACACAGTTGGGAGTTTTTTTCAGTGACGATAAGTGATGGACAGTAACGTTGACAATACGGGCACCATATATGAAGCTTGTGAAAAAGAAAACAAGATGAATGAGAGAAAGGAATTAAATTAGTGATATTTCTATTCCCTTGTTTGCTTGTTTTGGGAGTCGAGAAGAGATTTGACGTTCTTCTTTCGATCTTCACGTTTTACTGAAGGTCAAGGAGCTTCTCTTTAGATTTTATCGGTTGGAAGTGCTTGAGTTTCTATTCACGGTTGTTTTTTCATTGTTTGTTTTGGTTATTGTTGTGTTTTTAATGTGTTTCCTGTTCTGTTTTTCATTTTGCAAACCAAATAAGATTATTGAAATAAAAGCCGGGACTTTGTCTTATGAGATGATTGAAAGCACAAATATGAATATTGGTATTAAGTATGATTTTAGCTTCCAATAGGAGTGTAGTGTTCTCAGCTTTAATCAACATACTTTCACGTTTACATTAATTTCTTGAAGACTTCCCAAAATGTGATCAGATTTCCTGATTTTCCCATTTTTTGATAACTGAAGTAATTTCTTGCATGAGGAAATAAATGTAGAGTTCCCATTTTACAACATTTATAAAGCCTAGAATACATTTTTACAGTAATGCTCCGCACTAAAATTGATGTGTGTTACTTGTGTGTCTTTGGCCAATTTGAAAACCAATATTTACAGACGAAAGCTGAAAGTGTTCTTTTGGGTCATGTATTTATAACACCATTTCAAGTCACGTTTTTCACCATTTTATAACACTCTGAACGGTCCTTTCGTGTGTGTGACAAATTAATCTATAAAAGTGCAAATATTGCTCTAAATAATCATTTTATCCAAACCTAAATTATAAAAGGAGGACTGAAAAATATTGAAAAAAATGCAATGCAATGTTTATGAATCTCTGTTTAAAGTATGTACTAAATATATGAAAATCCACTGGCCAAAGATTGTTGAAAGGCTTCGAATTGAAAATACACGGACAAACACTCATGGTGATCTTATTATACAAGGTACGGTATTTTTTTATATATTACAACAATAATGGACAGGATGTTTCCATAGCAACACGTTCATTGAGGACCACACAAAAAGCAGATAAGCTTTCAGATCCTGTTTATATCTACATCATCTTCTTTGCCAGAGTCCCACTCACACACTTGACATGATAAGTGTAAAGATGTCTCAGTCTTTAATGGCTTCTGAGTCTGTGCTTTGGTTCGGTGCCTCCAGCTGTAGTTGGTTCTGTTTGTCCATGTATCTCTTAGCCCGCAGGACACACAGGTATCCACCATATACCGTCAACAGCATCATAGAGCCCGAGAAGAGCTTGTATCCCACATCAGCGACGCGCTTTCCGAAGACCATGATGGACCTGTGAGACATGAGGGATCAGACACATCCTGTGGTAAACATTTACATCAGAGCCTGTATTTATAACAGCTTTTGTGCCAGCTCAGTGGTGTAGAGATGATGCCATACATGCCATAAGAAAATTAACTATGATTTTACTACAGTAGTCATAGCATTTGTAGTTAAACACTAGTAATGGTGATCAAATAATAATCAATCTGGCAAAAAACCATAGTTACTACACTTTAACTTTAATACAACTATACTTTTCCAAATGATTACATATCTATATGTATTTACATGGTTCTTCAAAAATTAACACGGTATTATCGTTTTACATTTTAAAACATGGAACTACCGTAGTAATATCGTACTTTTTTGTCCCAGAATATTACGTTTATTTCTTAAATTCAAGATATACGTTTAGATGTTTTGGATCAATGCTAATCGTATCAAAGACTCGGATCTTTTCACTGAACTGTTAGCAAACAGCACGCGTCCACGTGTATTTAAAACAAATACGACAGATAAAAAGCTTAAATACTGATGCAATTTCTAAATTAAGTTCTTACCTGTTTAATTTTCCGATAGTAAAATTGGCGAAATGTGCTCTCAATGTCAACGGGAGGAGAGTTGTGCGCGTGCGCAATGTCGTTTCGTAATTCTAAGGAAAAGCGGAAGGGCCAAACAGAGTAAACGCGTTTTTTTTTCGTATCGTCTGAACAGCTTCATTTATTACGTAATACGAGACCAAAAAACGTAACCAGGCAAAGTCAAATACGTAGATCTTATTGCAGAATAAATTGAATTCTTTCATTATTATGCCTCCACACGTTTCTTGGTCAAATTAATAGCAGGAACTAATGTTCCTCTCCAACGCGATCCTTCCGGAATTATTTTGTTGCCGGACAGAGATGGAGACTCATGTGGGTGCAGACGGATCTGCTGTGAATGAAGATCCAGGAGCTGCTCCTTTCGGAAACTTTATTAATTATTACACGTTTAATCCACCAGAAAATCGCCTTAGTTTAATACCAACGTCCCTGCTGGAAAACACCGGATACTGTTCTGAGAACAGCTCAACGGGTTTGATGCTGGATGTGGGCTGCAACTCAGGGGTGAGATTGACAGGTTCATGTCATTTATTGTTCAAATGATGAAATTTGTCTGGTTTACTTTCTTATAGTAACTCATCATTTCTTTCTATACTTTAATTATGTAATTTATTTATTATTATTTTTTGACTATATCTGTATTTATTATTATTTATTTCACAGTGTGTTTTCAATAAACATTAAACAATTGTGAAAAGCACTAGGGAAATAAACTTAAATTGAACTGAATTTAATCTCACTGTACGTGAATAATCAGAGTATGATCTGTATTATTATTTGATGTCTTCTCAGGACCTGTCTGTTGCTCTGTACAAGCATCTGTTGCAGGAAGACACCCCTAAAAGTGACTCTTCCAAACGAGAGGTTTACCTGCTTGGATTTGACCTGGACCAAGATTTAATCCTCCGGGCACAGAACCTCAACCCATTTCCCCAGAACATCCAGTTTATCCCTCTGGATATCACAGATGAGCCAGAGAGCCAGACGGTGCTGGACTCTTATCTTGAGAAGTTCGGACGCACTCGATTTCACCTGTGCACGTGTTTTGCAGTAACTATGTGGGTTCATCTCAATCATGGAGATGCAGGGTTTCTGTCTCTTCTCTCCAGACTCTCATCTCTCTGTGAGTATCTTCTGCTGGAAGCTCAGCCGTGGAAGTGTTATCGCTCCGCTGCGCGCCGGTTACGCAAAGTGGGCCGCAGCGACTTCGACCACTTCAAGACTCTTGAGATTCGTGGGGACATGGCAGCACATGCTAGAGAACACTTGGAAAAGCAGTGCGGCATGGAGCTGGTGCAGAGTTTTGGTAACACAACATGGGACAGAAGCCTTCTGTTGTTCAGAAGACGATTATAGGGGAGTGAAGATCACATATTTATGTATTCTGTTCTACCTGTTTCAAGCTTAAATGGTTAAAATTGTGTTTTTACTCACCCTTTCCTTACATGATAAACATGTTTTACTTTCTTCCATGGAACACAGTTTTCATAATGACATAAATAAGACAACTGACAGCTCCTAACATTTAGCCTTAAATCAGATTTTGTGTTCCATGGAAAGAAGTCACAGGATAGGTTTTTAAAATCAAAGTTTTTATACTATACTCTAAAACATTGGAAACAATTGGCAACGTTGGCAAGTTATTATTTGTAATTCTGTTTATCAAACACAAGAGGGCGAATGATGTCTGGTGTTTATATGAAAACTGAATTTCCCCTTTTTATAATATTCAATGCAAGGACCATGGACCCTGTGCAAAAAAGACAAAATCCTATTCATTTTACATTACAACAGGTTTGTGTCTAAAAAAGCATCTTTGGTATTTAATTTAGAAAATTGCTTTTTATTTTAAATAAACACATTCCACTGTAATATTTGGTGTTTTGTTTTATTAATCTGCCCATCTCCTCTATATATTTACGCAATAAACTACTCGTTTTACAGTGAAAATCGTTTTTTCCACCAAAACAGGCAAAGCTGTGTCAAACACAGTTGTTATTATTTAGAAATCGCCTTGCGCGCTGCTGACTGACTAACTGCCTGCCATTGTTCATTTTTTATATTTTCATATCTTTTTTTCTTTTGTCACAAAAATATTAAAAGTTTTTTGCTAAAAGTAAGTAAAACAGAATGTGTAACAGGCTAACTAAGTTAATATAGAAAGGAGCGACGCTATACTGCAAAAGTCCAATGGTCAGAAATTAACAAGATATTATTTATATTTTGGCACTTGTGACTGCCTACATGTGTGTGTATAACCGACAAAATGTATCCTGTATTAATCTTTTCAACGTTTAATGTCTGTAACGCATGTAAAATCCTCTTCTCATACCTCCTACATTGTGTTGCAGTCAAAGTGGGCTATGATGAAAAATTTTGAGAGGAGCAGCAGGTGTATCATGGCCTTCAAAGTGTTATTCCTATACACAGTGTTTATTGTTTTTCAAGATTTTCATTCTTCAGGATGTCATTTTGCAAAAATTTGTAAGCAGGTTATTATATATAGTCTTATAATTTACTGTAACTCGAGATTACAGTAGATCCGATACCTCTGGTCTCTGAGCTGCCATCGCTCATGTTGAAACTTTACTCACTGGTGATCTGGTATTGCTGATAATAATGTCACACATTACACACTGTTCTACATTTATATTACAGCAGTTTTCACAAAAAGAGTGTTGGTTCTTTTGGTGGGGTATTTTCTTCTGTATGTTGGGTATTCAAAAGTAGAATAGTTTAAATGAACAAACAATTTTTTATTCAGTCATTTTTTTGCATAGTATTTGAATCAGTAACGGTCTTTAATTCAAAAAATCTTTGTGGATTCCTTCCACTGATTCACAAAGGAACTATTTCTACACTATGTTTATAGATATGATATAAGGTATAGCATTTTTTAAAGTTGAAATGTTGAACTTTTAAAATGTTATATTTTGAGGGTATATTTTGGTCTTTAGTGAGTACTAAATCTGGTATTGTTTCTGGTTTCAGTAGTCTTGATCAGGATCTTAGGTGATGGAGAGCTGCTCTGCTGAAAACCATTCATCCCCTTGGAACCTGAGAAGAAAACGTTTAAATGTTATCTCCGTCCTATAAGCCTAAATGTAGGCTTCATTCAAAGATAAGAACAAGATTCATTTTAAGAATCAACATAACTGCCACAACATAGGGTACGTCATGGTCATTATCACGCCAACGATTTTAAAAGTTATATATTATATGGATTTTTTATATTACTTATCCCTTTAGACTCACTGTAGTTAGGGACCGCCTGGATATTCACAATGGACTGCTGCCCGATTCTGTCACAGTTAAAAAGGGAATGACACAATTGATATGCGAATATGAATGTGATTCCATTTCAACCCTCTATGTAAAACACCCCAAAAAAGTATTTTACCTGTCCTCTTCGCCTTCCAGCAGCTTCCTGTAGGTGGCGATCTCGATGTCCAGCGCCAGCTTGACGTTCATGAGCTCCTGATATTCGCGGAGTTGACGGGCCATGTCCTGCTTGGCTCTCTGCAGTGCCTCCTCCAAATCCTTGATACGGTTCTTGGCCTCCTTCACAGTCATCTCGCCACGGTCCTCTGCCTCCGCTATCTGGTTCTCCAGGTTAGCACGCTGAAGTCATTGTAGTGTTTAGAGACATGACCAATTGGTTTAAGGTAAATCAAGAAGCGGTAAAGTGTGTTTTTTACCTGAGATTTAATGGACTCGATCTCACTTTGCAGGCGGCTGATCATACGGTTGATTTCCGCGATGTCTCCTTTAGTGTTGCGCAGTTCGTCGTTGTACTGAATGGCTTGGGAGGACATCTGGTCGAACTGAAACGAATCAGTAAACACATCAGTACCATAGTCAACGTGGCATAAACTTTAGATGAAACGATGTCTAATTTTAGGCACAGATTAAGGTCAATATAAAATCTAAATTGATTGTTTTCTCAATACACATTCCTAGACCGCACGGTTAATTGGTGCATGTCAAGGAAATTGTCTTTGTAACCCTCAAGAGTTGACTTTGTTGACTTCAAACAAATAACCAAACTGCTCTGTGAAAGGATCTGTAACCGCTCTTAAAGTTTGCTTTTTGTGTCTACCTTGGACTTGTACCAGGACTCGGCTTCTTCGCGGCTCTTGGCCGCGATCTCCTCATATTGAGCCTTGACTTCGGCTACGATGTGGTCCATGTTGAGGTTCCTTGAGTTGTCCATCTGCACGATGACGGACGTGTCTTTAATGCTGGACTGCATTTCATGCAGCTCCTGATTCACAGAAACAAATAATGTTTAGGACCGATCCAGGTACAGATCACCTATTCAAAGTCGCATACATTTTACACATTTAACAAACAAGTTTTTCTAATTATTTATTTTGGTGACATCCGTGTCATTGGAGCAGAGACCTCATCATAGATGGTCCTCAAAAAGTTGATCTCATCTGTCAGGGCACCAACTTTGTCTTCCAAATCAGCTTTCACTAGATACACCGAGTCGACGTCCTGTGAGACACACAATATTTTGTATTTTCCTCTACTCAGTTTCAGCTCTGAATCACTTGGCACATACATGAGCAAACGCTCATATCAGTTTATGAATAGCGCTTCATCTTGTAGACTTTTAATATGCATCTTCATGCTACTCTGTCGGCTGCTGAAAACAGATCTGCTCCGATGTATAAATAATGCCATGTCCCCACCCAGGCTTTTGTCACTGGCGATATGATCCCTCCGGGCTCAGAGGTCTTTCACCACTCCCAAACTTCCCATTGTTCCCTCGCTAGGACAGCTTTTATTGTAGGTGTTGGGAAAGTTGAAATTTTCCTTTTTTCTTATGAGTCTTGTTCAAAGATCTTGCCGATTTCCAAGTAAATACATGGTTGTAATTTGGACAAAGAAAAATTGGGCTGGTGAACAAACCTTTTTCAGAATCACAAAGTCGTTCTCCAGGTTGTTCCTTTTATTGATCTCGTCTTCATATCTGAGAATGCAAAGAGGATATTTCATTGATGTGCACAATTTTAAACATTAGGAAATGCTAATTTGAAGAACGTTGGTAAATTAACAACATTGACCCCCCATTGACTTATATTGTATGAACACAGAACCACATATATCTTCGTTTGTGTTCCACTGAAGAAAGACTCACATACAGATTTTGAACCACATAATGGTGTAAAAATTGTAACTGAATTTAGATTTTTGGCTGAGCTGTTCCTATAGTAGTATTGGGGTTCTATGAGTGATATGTGGACACTGTACTTGTGTTTGAAGTCCTCCACCAGACCCTGCATGTTGCGTAGCTCTCCGTCCAGCTTGGTCCTGTCGTTGTTGACCACGTCAAGCTGTCTGCGCAGGTTGGCCATGTAAGCTTCAAACATGGGCTCAACGTTGGACCTGCTCGGGTTTTCACACTGCAGCAGGTCCCACTTTGTCTCCAGCATCTTGTTCTGCTGCTCCAGAAAGCGAACCTGCGAAAGAGACATCAAGATAGTTAACTTTTATTCTATGAATTTTTTTGTTATCGGTGGTTCAACCATATTGGAGGATTTTATCATTTTCGGATAGTTCACTCAAAAAAAATCTGTTGTTATTTATTCACCCTCATAGTGGTTGAAAGAGGTCATATGGCGCGAATACGTGTTTTCCTGTGTTTTTGGTGTGTTTTAAGTTGCCCGTGCATGTATTAGACACATAAAATTGCAAAAATTAAAGTGTCGGAACAAAAGCGAATGCTCACCCAGAACTGCCTGAAACGCCTCGTGTAACCACACCTCCACAAATCTACGTCCGTTCGTGGTATGATTTGACTAAGACCGCCCAAATGTACGCAAGTAAGGTGGGCGTACCCGTCAGTACAATTGCTTTGGAACCTGATAATCCAAATATTGTAAGAGGGTTTACATTTCCGTCACACGCTTGCAGTATTCGACCAATCACTATGCACTGGTTAACTGGCCAATCATAGCACACCTCGCTTTTCAGAGCGATGAGCTTTTTTAAAAATCTGCGCGTTTCAGAGAGGTGGGGCAAAGAGGAGATACAAACATGCACGGTGTGTGGAAAATACAGTGTTTTTGAACCTTAAATTGTGTATACACATTGTATTACATCTAAAACAAACGATAATATTCGGTTTAGCCATGTCTCTTTCTTCAGTGGAACACAAAATAAGGTATTTTGAGAAATGTGGTTTTGTGTTCATACAATGGAAGTCAATGATGTTTAATGTTGGTTGGTTATCAACTTTCTTCAAAATAACTTCTTTTGTGTTCTGCAGAAGAAAGAAAGTCATACAGGTTTGTAGTAAATGATGAAGGAATTTCTGAACTCTTTTGTGCAAAGTCAATTTTGTAAATGATGTTACCCTCCCTAGATGTTGATGTCGAATTTATCAGCAGATATCAGGTTGTGCCTGAAGCAGTGAAGCTTAGCACTTTCATCGGACGCCCGTGCCAAGGGTATACTGTGTTCAACCAGCGTCATGTTACAAATGTCATTCTCTCTGTTTTACAGCAAAGTTCCTGTCATTTCTTAAGCAAGAACACCAAAAAAAGCATCCGTTTTTTAAGAGCCACTCCTTGTCAGTTGTCAGTTCACTGCACATCCTAAATGCCAGACCGCTTTAAATGATGCCCACCCTGCTTGGATCAACTTATTAACGTCGCAATATGACTCCCCCATTAGTGGCACTGCAACACTCCAGAGATAAGCAGCTGACCTAGATGGGTTCTTTCCCCCGGCTTGCAACAGTGACTCGGTTGTACTGAAATGCGATTGAAGTATCGATTTCAGTCCAGCGGGCTCCAGGGATTTGGTTGCATGTCCCTCCAGCGCACAAAAGCTTCCTTCACGGTCTCCGGATAGCGCTGTCTTCAGTGACTTGGTCAGATCTGACCTGTTTTTATCAAGTTACAGACTTCAGAGAAATGGGTCAGGCTATGGAACGCTATCATTTTCGTGTGAATCTACCAAAGCGAGGGCTCCTGAGGGCCTCAGAGAGGTACTCTCTGTAAGAGATGTTCATGTTAACTCATCTACACTGAATTTAAAGGTTCTTCACAGCGATGCCAAAGAAGAACCGTTTTTGGTTCCACAAAGAATCATTCAGCCAAAAGGTTCTTCAAAGAACCATCTCTTTCTTACCTTTTTATGATCTGAAGAACCTTTTTTCGCCAGAAAGAACCTTTAGGGTTCTTCAGACATTAAAGGTTCTTTATGGAACCAAAAGGTTCTTATATGGCATCGAACAACATTTTGAAGAGCGTAATAAAGATACTTTCGGAGTTAATTTAGAACACTAACAAAAATTAGTTATTCACTTCTTCATCTCATCACAGGAAACGAGAGATCCGACCATACCTTATCAATGAACGTTGCAAAGCGGTTGTTCAGCGATTTGATCTGGTCCTTCTCCTGCGTGCGCACCATCTGGATGTTGGGGTCGATCTCCAGGTTGAGGGGCGCCAGCAGGCTCTTGTTGACCGAGACGCTGACCATGGGTGGCCCCAGGTACGCCGAGCTGGTGCTGAAGCTTTGGCCGGATGCGCCCAGCGAGATCCCGCTTAAACTGCTGTAGCCATATCCTCCCGCCTTGCCGCTGCTCCTCATGGAGCTGCTGGAACTGATGCGCTTGCTTCTCAGACTCATGGTTCAAAAACAGGACCGTGGAAGAGCGGATGGAAGACGTTACGGATGAGACCAGGTGGGCAGACCTGAGCGATAAGTGTCTCTCTGTGGAGAGGATGGGCTTTTAAAGTCCAACCAGGATGGGGTGGAGAGTTCTATTGTGGGAGAACCTGTTTTAGATGGGACAAACTCACACAGGGCGCATTATCTGAGCTCGCTGGTCTGCGGTAAACACTCTCTCTCATTGTCTCAGTGCACTTGAATAGCACCTAAATGTTTAATGTGGCCCTTGACAGCAGCGTTCTCAAATACCTGCACAACCTGTAGTCACTTTCAAAAGACGCAGTCATATCACATGCACTTAATGCGTGCAAAGGTATTTTAGATTTTAGGGACGTTTCGGTGAATAATTATTAGAATATATACATTACACTTCCCTTCATATAACTATCACAAAATCCACACCAATATGTTTTCTATAAAAAATATGAGTGAAGACCGAACTAATTCGTCACTATATGAATAATCACACTACGTCAAATGTACAGGCACCATAATGATGTCATACCTTTAAATTTGACTAAGCTCACTACAAAACACTTTTGTGCTTTCTTTTTAAGGTACTGGTTTTATGTGTCTGTAATATTTTAAATGTAAGGATATACATGTATTTTGTTCATAAGTTTTTGCATTGCAGGTTTAGTTTTTGCTGTGTTCAAATCTTTGCACAGGTTTGAAACGATGTGTTCAGTTTGTGGCTGTTATATCAAAAATATTCCTCTTCAGAAAACGAAACTTGTTCCCACCTGTCCTCCTTCCAGCAGTGCAATGTATATAAGGACATGTTGAGACACCATCTGGTGGTAAGATCTAGATTACTCAATGTTTCCAATTATTTTTATTTTTAAACGTAAATTATTTTTTAAACGTTATTTGTAATTCGTTTATGCATGTTTGACAACGTGTGTACGGAAAGACATGAATATAAAGCTCTAAATCTAAAGACTGGTGGTTGAAATCTTACAGTAATTAATGTTTTATGTTGTAGATGAACAGTAGTCATTTTTTACACTCTTGCTGTCTTGAAAACACATTACTTTATCCTTACTATATTGAAATTCTAAAAAATGCATTTTAAAAGCATGTATTTTTATGCCAGTTTTTGTATAAGCCTATCTGTACTTTTAAATGGTAATTTTCAGAAAACTCATGATGGTTTCATTCTGGTACGATCATTTCTGTCCTCGTTTAGCGGGATGAATCAGAATCGCTGTGGTTGACGCTGTTTACGTCTTCATTAAATTTGTTGTTTAGATACAAAAAAAAGTGAATGCAAGTGAATGCAAGTTTTCTCTGAAAGGTTTATCGAGTAAAGTCCTGCTACAATCTACATTTAAGAATTCTGACCAGGATTCGTTGTCGTGAATTTAACTATTCTTTCAAGTAAATACAATATTTTATTTGACTTGCGGCCTCACGAAATCGTCCACAAAGTTAAACGCATCGCGAGTGCGATTTGAAAGCACCGCTTTTCTCACCACGCTGAGCTTTTGAATCGCTCTCGCGATACTTGATGTCATTCACCGATCGTTTTGCGCAGCGACATTTGAAGTCGATTCCGTACCCTCTCGTCCAAGTGCATGGTCACCCACATTTTATTTTTCTTTGGCGGTTCCAAAACTTATAAACATAACCTCAAATATGCATCAATATGATTGCTTATCAACACGAGTTATTTTGCCGTGTATAATTATGCACTCGTTTTAGTTACGCAATGATTTATCATTTCCTTATCATTCCTGTTTTCAAACGACCACTGCTGCCCTGAGCTCCGCCCACTGGCTCCTGTTAATGATTCTCATTCTGGCGAAGCGTTTGCGTTTATTTACCTCAGATATCGCTTATTGTTTGCGCTGCTGTACGATGAGTTCACATAAGGTGGATAAGGATGTTGAGTCTGAGGAGACATCAAACGAGGTCGAAGAAGAACACGACATAGCGAGTGAATGCGAGGATTCGTCTGAGGGGGAGAGCGTGGTTTCCTCAGGAGAAGAGATGGTTTTTGATAAGTGAGTTGCACTTTTTCCTCTACATCTTATTTTTACAAAAAGCGAAGCTTTCATAATTAGCTTTTTGACTGGAGATAGAATCAAATTTATATATATTCTGTGGTCAGCGCGCATTTAAAAAATTGTTAAAGGTAATAATGATATTTGTGTAATACGTTGTTTACCTTGTTAATAAAAAAAAATATGTCAAATGATGTATAAATATAAATACAAATACAATTCATTTATTTATAGATTTTTTTGTTCACTTTTAAAAATTAATGAAAAAATAATCATTTTAAATGATTTTAAGTCAGAAAAGGGTGGCTTGCCCACTTCAGGTTGGTGGAGAGTTCCTGCCTCAAGTGGAGGAGTTCAAGTATCTTGGGGTCTTGTTCACGGATGAGGGAAGGATGGAACGGGAGATTGACAGACGGATCGGTGCAGCTTCTGCAGTAATGCGGTCGCTGTACCGGTCTGCGGCTCAGCTCTCGGTTTACCGGTCAATCTACGTTCCTACTCTCACCTATGGTCATGAGCTGTGGGTCATGACCGAAAGGACAAGATCCCGGATACAGGCGGCCGAAATGAGCATTCTCCGCAGGGTGGCTGGGCGATCCCTTAGAGATAGGGTGAGAAGCTCGGTCACTCGGGAGGAGCTCAGAGTAGAGCCGCTGCTCCTCCACATCGAGAGGGGCCAGCTGAGGTGGCTCGGGCATCTTTTCCGGATGCCCCCTGGACGCCTTCCCGGGAAGGTGTTCCGGGCATGTCCCACCGGGAGGAGATCCCGGGGAAGACCTAGGACACGCTGGAGGGACTATGTCTCCCGGCTGGCCTGGGAACCCCTCGGTGTCCCCACGGAAGAGCTGGAGGAAGTGTCTAGAGAGAGGGAAGTCTGGGCATCCCTGCTTAGACTGCTGCCCCCGCGACCCGGCCCCGGATGAAGCGGTAGAAAAATGGATGGATGGATTTTAAAAAATATATAAATTGTACAACTCTTTATTATTAGTTCCTTTAATTTGTATTTCAAATTGCTATGTGAAAAGCATCTGGAATTTTCTTAATGTAAATGTACTGGACAGCTATTTTACTTTTTGTTGCTATAGAGTCACTCCCCATTTATATTATATTATATTTTAATATTAAATTATAAAAACAGTATATCTTTTATTAAGTCTTTTAGATGACGATTCATCGTCGTCTGAAGATGAGTTGAGTCCTGCGGTCAGCCCACGGAAAAGGAAGATCTCCCGTCCCTCCGCTGTTTCTCCGTCTCCAGCTAAATCGATTAGATCTGCTTCCCCTGCCCCTGTCGGCAGTGGAAAATGGAGCGTCAAGAAAAAGAGCGTCAGGCAGTCATTGTCGTTTTCTCTGGACATCAAAAATGATAAGTGGCATAGTGCGGATGAGCCTGATATCGAGCCACCTCAACAGCAGTTCAGACCCCTCCGCACACCCGGACCGCAGGTTGTCTCCACTGCATCCTACAGTCCTATGCAGTTTTTTGAATTATTCTTTTCATCAAGATTAATGCTGAAAATTATAGAGCACTCTAATGCATACAGGGCAAACTTTCTGGGTGCGAAGCGACAATCATGGCGGAACATTTCTTGGGAAGACTTCAAGTCGTTCTTGGCGCTAGTCATCTACATGGGTCTGGTAAAGTGCTTCAACCTCACAGACTACTGGAAAAAGTCGGACATCTACAGCCTGCCGTATCCTGTACAAGTGATGTCTTGTAGGAGATTTCTAGCCATATCCAGCGCTCTTCACCTCAGTGACCCTAAAGAAGATGCAGAGAATGAAAAGAAGAAGGGAATGGCTGGATATGACCGTCTGTTTAAGATCAAACCACTGTATGAGAACATTAGAATGGCCTGCCAAACTTACTTTCAACCCTTTCAGAACATCTCCATCGATGAGAGAATGGTAGCATCAAAGGCTAGAAATGGACTCAAACAATATATGAAAAACAAACCGACGAAATGGGGCTACAAACTCTTTGTTCTGGCAGATTCGCTCTCTGGCTACACGTGGGACTTCTTCGTATACGAGGGAAGGTCAGACACAAAGCAGGGCAAAGGGGTCGGCTACAATACTGTCATGAGGTTGGTGAATGAAAAGTCATTGGGCACTGGATACAAGCTGTATGTTGACAACTTTTACACCAGCCCCACGCTGTTCAGGGACCTCCTGAGTAAGAAGATTTTGGCTTGTGGGACAGTTCGAGCAAACCGGATTGGACGCTCAACAAAAGCAGCTCCTCGAGGCAGCATACGCTGGTTGAGAGACGACAATCTCCTGTTCGTCGAGTGGAAGGACAGAAGAAACGTCCTTCTCTGCTCCACCTTTCATAAAGCATTCAATGGTGACAAAGTGAAGAGGAAGGTGAAGGGAGGCGATGGAGTTTGGACCGAAGAAGACTTCCCGGTTCCAGCTGCAGTGATGGACTATAACAAGTTAGTCAAACTTTATTCAGTGTTATGAAGCATGATCAAATTGAAAATTGTACAATAATCAGTTTTCTTTTACTTCCAGGCACATGGGTGGAGTGGATCTGTCCGACGCACTCATTGGATATTACAAAGTCCTACATAAGACGAGAAAGTGGTATCGGACCTTCTTCTACCACTTTGTGGACATCGCTGTGGTAAACGCCTTTATTTTACATCAGCACGTGGCCAGGTCGAAGAACCAGAAGCCGATGACGCAGAAGATGTTTCGAGAGGCTCTTGTTTCAGAGCTGGCAGGAACAGGTCCTGTTCTGCCCCTGCTCCAGATTACACCGCTCCTAAAAATTCTTCTTATAATTCCCACATGCCCAAGTACGTCTCTGGTGATAGCACGGCTGGAAGGCGCAGATGCAAATTGTGCCACCTTAAAACTCCACTTAAATGTGTTACCTGTGATGTGAGTTTGTGCTTTGTTACCAAGCGTCAGTGTTTCATTGAATGGCATAAATCTGGTCATTATAAAGAGAAAGGTAATGTGGTCTGAGCCCACAAGTTTTATTTAGAGTACGTAAATGAGCATGTACAGAAAGAAACAGGAAAGCTCTAAATTTAAAGCCTGGTGGTTGGAAACAGTAGTTCATGATTTATCTTGTAGTAACACTAACACTCTTTGTTTTTTATGCTGTTGCTGTCTTGTACACTTTATCGTCACTGTACTGAACTTCCTACAAATGCTTTTTAAAAAGTGTTGTATTAAAAACGTTTGTATTATATCATTTGAATTGTTTTTATGGAACGGTGCCTTTATAGAAATCCTTCGGTTGTTTCATTCACAGGTGTGATCATTTCTGTCCTCATATAGCTGAAGAAATCAGAAGCGCTGTGTTTGTCACTATTTACCGTCTCCATTAAAGATGTCAAACATCCAGATGTGAACACGAGCTTTCTCTGAAATGTTTATCAGTGTTGAGTTAAATCGATCTCACTTCTGCTTGGAAGGGTGAAAGGTCAGTGTAAACTTTTGGTTGCTTCACTAAATGTTAAAGCAAGTCAAAATGTACTTACATCCCATGTCTGCGAGACCTATTCCAGATGAGCAAACTATGTCTTGCAGACGTCAAATAGACGTAATCCAGATTTATGTGTGCTATCAGGGGAGTATGACGTCGAGGTATCGCGAGACGAATTCATTGCTCAATTTACTACCCACGCACAGCTTTTGAACCGCTCTCGCGATATTTCGATGTCTTTCACCGATCGGTCTGCGCAGCACCGCATGAAGTCGACCCCACCTCTCGTCTGCAGAGCCCTGCATATGTGCGCCTATTTCAAAGCTTATTTTCCTTAAAGTTCCGACATTATAAACATAATTTCAAATATGCATAGACGATTGCTCGTTAGTGCAAGTTTGCTTTTTTAATTTTTGTGAATAATTTTTAATTCCCGTTTTCAAACAGCATCGCGGAGCTCCGCCCACTGACGCCCGAGTTGTTCGATACTTGTGATTCTGCAGGGCTGGCGAGTTTATTTACCTCAGACATCGCATTAGTTTACGATGAGTCCACGGAAAAAGGTTAAAGTTGGTGAGAACAATGTTGAGTCCCAGAAGACAGTAGACGATGTCGAAGAAGAACACGACATGACGAGTGAATGTGAGGATTTATCCGAGAATGAGAGCGTGGTGTCCTCAGGAGAGGAGATGGTCTTGGATAAGTGAGTGCTCACTTTCTCATCTTATATTAAAAAAAGCGACGCTTTTTAAATGATGTTTTCTGTGATGTGTTTTTTCCGTATAAATACGGACTTGCGTTTTCTTTTTACCGCTGGGTTCACCCGCGTAAATTGGAAAAATACGATGTATTTTAATTCGTGACGGGATTGGGGGTTGGGGATGTGCCCGTAGTCGTCACAGGATGCTTTCTACGCTTTCTACGTCATGCACGCGCTTGTTGTAAATGCAAAGCGATCGTTTCATTCAGTACATGATTTTGCGAGATATCTTTATGTGTCCAGAGAGTCCGTGAAAAATAGACGCCAAACACATCTGTTGTGGTTCTCAAAAAAGCACGTGGTGTTATTTTTTATTATGTGGGGAACTGAACAGCGTTTTGTAACGTAAACAGAAAATCCCGAGTCTGTAAGTTGGGACGTCTATGCTTTAACATTATCTATACACAGAGACTATAAAAGGCCATTCCGCGATTTCATGGCTTGAAACCATATAGACCCGTTAAAGTCTAATATAGACCCGTTAAAGTCTCTACTTAATGCATACTTTTAAATGAACTAAAACCGCTACATGCAGCGTTTGCAAACACCTTTACCACATGTGGCTTTTCTTTTGATGCCATGGGTGAATAAAGAAGAATAAACTTTAGCAAGTATACATTTAAAGCAAGAGTACAGAATACATTAGAAAATAAATTACAAGTAAATAAGTTGGAAAAAACCCAATAACAAAACAAACAAAAAATAAGGAGAAAATTAATGAAACAAAAAAAATCCGCACAGGTATAAAGTTTGATGGGCTTTAGTGTTTTTAGAAAATGAAAGAGCCTGAATGTACTGTCGAGTTTCATTTTTAAAAGCAATAAATGAAGGCAATGAATTACATGCGGATAAATGCGGACAAACGCTGAATGAATGACGTAGATGCGCCATCTAGTGGCTGTGTATTAAGGTCTGTTAATTTGTTATTAATTATTGCTGATTACAATCAAATTAGGCCTAATATAAACTACTCAAGGGGTGCCATTTGTTAATGCCATCTATCATAATATATTTGAACAAAGCATCAACCTATTTTATTAAATATTGTTTAGGTGACTGTTAAACTAATAAACATTTGACTGATATTTCCAAAATAGCCTATAATATAAAAATTATAAGAGTATGTTTTTGTGTTGCTAAGTAAAAAATATATATGGCAAACAATTGCCTGTTTTTAATAATGTAACAATTAATTAATAACATTAAAGACATGGACACCAAGTTTTTTGGGGGGGTTGGGTGAGGGTGCGTGGAGTCTTCCTTCTTCAATGTCCTTGGCTGATCACATGCCTGTATTTTTGAAATCCAGAGGTTAAGGCAGATTTTTAGATAGTAGATTTTAGATGCATAGTTTAAGAATTTGATCGTATTATTAAAAGTATAAATGTCATTTAAATAATGTTTTTATTTTAAAAAAATACGGCAGACAATGTCTGTCAAATAAAAAAAGATTAAATTGTGTGATTTATGATTATGATATACATTGATATTTCTGTTTACTTTTTGTAAATGAATGAATGATTTTTTACGTTTATTTGATGTTTTATAATACTGTATAGGCTATAGTACCTGTCATACAATTTTTCTATTTTTTTTATACAAAAGGCTACAATCCTATTTCAATAAATCACTTTGAATAAAAGTGTCTTCTAAATGCTTAAAAGTACATGATATTACATCTTGATTTACAGACAGGCTATTTTATTTGTTGTTGCGAGAGATTCACTAAAGTTAGTCACGTAGATAATAAATAAAAACCTACAAAATGTCATATATGTGCAACTTTTTCTCAATGTGTGCTTTAATAATGCTTTTTTGTATACTTTTTGTCTGTTAAAAAAGTCTTTCAGATTGCGTTTCGTCGTCTGATGATGACGTGAGTCCTGCAATTAGCCCACGAAAGCGGAAGATCCATGTTTCACCGTCTCCAGCTAAATCTAACAGATCTGCTTCACCTGCTTCTGCAGGCAGTGGGAAAGGGAGCGTCAAGAAAAAGAGCGTCAAGCGCTCATTGAGCGCCAAGCGGTCATTGTCGTTTTCTGTAGACATGTCAAATGATAAGTGGCATAGTGCGGATGAGCCTGATATCGAGCCACCTCAACAGAACTTCAAACCCCTCCGAACACCCGGCCCGCAGGTGATCTTGACTGCATCGTACAGTCCCCTGCAGTTTTTTCACATGTTTCTTTTCAGTATCAGTAATGAAGAAAATTATAGAGCACTCTAATGCCTATGGGGCCAAGTGTCTGGCTCCGAAGCGACAATCATGGTGTGACATTTCTTTAAAAGACTTCAAGTCGTTCTTGGCGCTCGTCATCTACATGGGTCTGGTAAAGTGCTTCAACCTCACAGACTACTGGAAAAAGTCGGACATCTACAGTCTGCCGTATCCTGTACAAGTGATGTGTTGTAGGAGATTTCTAGCCATATCCAGCGCTCTTCACCTCAGTGACCCTGAAGAAGATGCAGAGAATGAAAAGAAGAAGGGAATGGCTGGATATGACCGTCTGTTTAAGATCAAACCGCTGTATGAGAACATTAGAATGGCCTGCCAAACTTACTTTCAACCCTTTCAGAACATCTCCATCGATGAGAGAATGGTAGCATCAAAGGCTAGAAATGGACTCAAACAATATATGAAAAACAAACCGACGAAATGGGGCTACAAACTCTTTGTTCTGGCAGATTCGCTCTCTGGCTACACGTGGGACTTCTTCGTATACGAGGGAAGGTCAGACACAAAGCAGGGCAAAGGGGTCGGCTACAATACTGTCATGAGGTTGGTGAATGAAAAGTCATTGGGCACTGGATACAAGCTGTATGTTGACAACTTTTACACCAGCCCCACGCTGTTCAGGGACCTCCTGAGTAAGAAGATTTTGGCTTGTGGGACAGTTCGAGCAAACCGGATCGGACGCTCAACAAAAGCAGCTCCTCGAGGCAGCATACGCTGGCTAAGAGAGGACAATCTCCTGTTCGTCGAGTGGAAGGACAGAAGAAACGTCCTTCTCTGCTCCACCTTTCATAAAGCATTCAATGGTGACAAAGTGAAGAGGAAGGTGAAGGGAGGCGATGGAGTTTGGACCGAAGAAGAATTCACGGTTCCAGCTGCAGTGCTGGACTATAACAAGTTAGTCAAACTTTATTCAGTGTTATGAAGTATGATCGAATAGAAAATTGTATAATAATCCGTTTTCTTTTACTTCCAGGCACATGGGTGGAGTGGATCTGTCCGACGCACTCATTGGATATTACACAGTTCTGCATAAAACGAGAAAGTGGTATCGGACCTTCTTTACCACTTTGTGGACATCGCTGTGGTAAACGCCTTCATTTTACATCAGCACGTGGCCAGGTCGAAGAACCAGAAGCCGATGACGCAGAAGATGTTTCGAGAGGCTCTTGTTTCAGAGCTGGCAGGAACAGGTCCTGTTTCTGCCCCTGCTCCAGATAACACCGCTCCTAAAAATTGTGTGAATAATTTTCCCAAGAAATCTCCTAATAATTCTCACCTGCCAAAGTACATATCTGGCGACAGCACCTTTGGAAGGCGCTTATGCAAATTGTGCCACCTTAAAACTCCAGTTAAATGCGTCACCTGTGATGTGAGTCTGTGCTTTGTTGCGAAGCGTCAGTGTTTCACTCAATGGCATAAATCTGGTAGTTATATGTAAGAGACTACGGGAAAACTCTGAGTCCCGAAGTTTTGTTTAGAATGATTAAACGAGTATGTACAGAAAGACACTGGAAAGAAAAGCTCTTTGTCTAAAGCCTGCTTCCTGGAAACGTGCCCCCGATAGCACACATACATCTGGCTTACGTCTATTTGACGTCTGCATTTACATCTGCAAGACATCTACAATACATAGTTTGCTCATCTGCAATACGTCTCGGAGATGTCTGCTGTCAGACGTCATATAGACATCTAGAAGATGTCTGTAAGACGTTTATGATTTAGAATGGATGTAAAGCTGCTCTTTCTAAGATGTTTAGCAGATGTTTTTACGCAGCAGATCTCCAGATCTTTAGCAGACGTATTACAGACGTTCAGACGTCTCCGAGACGTATTGGAGATGAGCAAACTATGTATTGCAGATGTCCTCCAGATGTAAATGCAGACGTCAAATAGACGTAAACCAGATGGATTGTGCTATCTAGGCTATACACTGTGAACAGTACATAATTTATGATGTACTTCCTTTTTAATACGTAGTTATATGAACCGTAGACATTTTGTTACACTGTTGATGTCATTTACAATGTACACACATAACTATAGTGAATTTTGTAATAAAATTCTTTTTAATTCTATTCCAGGTGTTTTGAAATGCGATAGTGTGTGCTGTCATGCCCATTTCTGTATATTTAGCAGTATGTCCTTAATTTTTTAAATAAAAAAATGATTTTTTATTTAAAATTTCAGGTAAGCTGTAGTTTACAAGGTCTTGCAATACCTTTCTAGAGTCACTAAAACTGACCGGACAAGGGCTAGCGTCATGGCTTGTACACGTTTTTACCCCGAGGTGGTTATGCGGCCGCGAAGCGGAGTGGGTGTGCATTAACTTTCGATAATGGAAAGGACCGAAGTCAATTATTACGATTATACCACGGTTACCACATCACAAGTAATTTTTCAGGTGTTTTATTTCAAGAGATCTGTTATGTTTGCCGCACTTCTAATGCTACTGTGAGTGGGGGACTATTTTCTCATCCGGAACTGCCGGACGTCATCAAGGCTTGAGAGAGAGCGCGCATGTTATTAGTAGTAATGACAAAACCCTGCGATCAAGTAGGCTTTTCAAAATGTATAAATTATTCATATTCATATCGATGTACAAATTTCAATCGATGTTTATTTATTCAGTTAGTGCCAGCTGCAGTTATCACAGTTGCATAGAAAGTTCGCAGGTGGTTGTTTAAAGTGTTTGCCCACTCTCTTTCTACCTCTTCAGCAGACGTATTTTTTGTTTTAAGCCAATCGTTGAACACATTTACTGCCAAATCTGTTGTCTTTTTGGTGTTTTTTACCTTCAATATTGTCTAGTTGTTCGTCAGTGAACGTTTTATGATGTTTGCTAATGCTGGCTGCCTTTTATGTTCGCTTTGTTTCATCTTCTGGACTGTCAAGTACAGCTTTCACCCAATTGTCGGAATCTTCTTAATTTCCATAAATATTAAAAGTTATTTCTGGAAATTTAAATCGTGTTTAATGTTGTTTGTGGACTGTAGCAACAGTATTAATCCGTTATAACGGTTAAACTTGGCGCAGTGATATCGAACTCTAATTCGGTCGACAGATCTGGAACTACTTCATAGGTGCGCGTTTGACTGAAAAATAATGCACACCTGTAGAACCTTCGTCAGCCAATCAGAATCAAGCATTCCACAGCCCCGTGGTATAATATGTAATAATGTGTTTGACAGTTGACAGCACATTTTTAGGCATTTTCTCAAATGGGATGCATTAAGGCACTAGTCGTGTCGTAAATCTGTCATGTGTAATTAGGTTAACGCAACTGCCATACGTCCTGCGCGTTCTCAATGTTTTCTTCATCTTGCAATCATTTCATTCATTTTGTCCTTTTTGTTTTAATTGTCGCGATATTTTCCTGTACAGGCAATTACCATGTTAAAAACGGTGTGGCTCACATGTAAATGATTTAAAAAGTAAACTTTCCTTCGAAGAAAGATTATTTACTGGTATATAGTGGAAGTAATGGACAATCTCTTTCATAACTTTATAAAGCGAGCATTTGAAGGTCTCCACATGGTGCCATTAAACATTTTTTCATTCCTTAGGAAAATTAAACATAGTTTTATGATAGGAAAATTCACCTTGATTTTGGAACATTCTTTATTCTTTGTAGTTACTTCATTTTAACCGCAATACGTTGGAGTACATGGTTGCTCTAGTCTAGTGAAATTAGGGTAATTTTGGACTACTGAGGTTTTACTACAAATACTCTACATTGCACAATAATGTAGTATACTTGAGATCTTTTTAATTTTGCCAATATTAATTTATATGACCGTATGTTAACAGTTTATCAAAACTACAGAATACTGTACATTAATGAGGACTATTTAGTGTAGTATTTACTATAATATAACGTTACTCCAGTGTTTTTTCGTGTCAGTTGGCACAATTTTCGTAAGAGATGCCAACCTTCAGATTTTCCTTTTTTTAATCCAGGTTTTATTTAAAAATAGCCAATGAATACCACTGATAGAGGTGACGTCATGATACATGACAAAGACAGCCAATCACAATGCGATCACCGAGGCACGTTTTGCTTGCATTCCTCTATAATGCGGGTTAATGCCTGCATCTGTATCGCAATGCAAACCTGCATTGATTTTTGAGATTCACATGCAGTTACCACCACAGCCGAGGAAAATCTGCAGGATTTTACAAACATGAGCGACGTGGAAGAAGATATGATCGGGTCCGATGATCAATCTGATATGGAAAGTGTGGCTTCCAGTGGGGATTTTGACGAGATGACCGTCGATCCTCTACTGGATAAGTGAGTTCAATTTTATTAAATTATTGCATTGCACATTATAAAAATGGTGGCTTTCATTATGAGGCGAAGAAAAAAAGAATGAAGATAGAATAAGACCTGAATTTATATGCATGTAATCTTCGTTAATTCTGCTTTGAGCAACACACTTTTTGTTTCGTTTTGTAAACAGACTATTTGATGCAAAATGACTTTCAAATGAGAGAGCATTTAACATTTTGCCAAAGAGCTAACAGCAATGTAGCTGGACTGAACTGTAGTACTGTAAATATAATTAGAATCAACAATTAAAACAATTACAAATATTATTATTTTTAATAAACAAAATCACGCTTAATAAATCAAAACAGTTCCCCTGTTGGTTGTAAGTGGTGTAACCCATATCGAAAGAATGAAATATTGTGAATTGGGCTGCAAAACCATATACACGGAAATATCGCGGTATGCATACCTCGCTGTAATAATGCGTTGTTTATAAGAGAAATATGTGATATCATGTATTATTATTTTATTAGGATTTAAGTGGATTTTATAAACAGAGAACATAATCGTATTGCTATGCAATTTTTAGCAAGTTATTGCATATCATGAGTGTTTTCAATATCAATCAACTGTAAGTGTGAAGTAACCATAAATATAATGCATAGATTATATACGTGCAAATACGTTAATATATTTCTGATTCCACTATTTGTTTTTACATATGTGCTGACTTTTTTACGTATACGATTTACTGTATGTTAAAAAAAAATTATGATATGGTTTAGTTTTATTCCTTTTATCAGATTTCATGCAAAATATGTCTTGTGCATGCATCCAAGAGATGTTTCAAAATGGGTAAAAATCATTCATTATCATTTTTCTTTACAATTTTTCAATGGTTCATGATCTTTCGCTTTTGGCATTTTTTGTTGTACAGTGAGCTTTCAGATAGCAACAACTCTTCAGATGAGGTCTGGAATGCAGAGGTTACCCCAGAAAAGAGGAAGACATTTCCTTCTCCAGGAAAATCTGCTGACTCTTTTTCAACACCAGCCACTATACCAGTTGTCAAATGGAGAGGCAAGAGAAGGAGCCTGAACCGATCATCTGCAGAGTTTCAACTAAACACCTCAGAGTTGAAGTGGAACCGGATGGATAAACCTGATAATGAGCCGCGCCAACCGGTCTTCAAACCCGTCCAACCACCTGGACCACAGGTGGTCTGCAGCCCATCCTGTAGACCTCTGCAATATTTTGAATTGTTCTTTACGAGGTCGGTCCTTCAGACGATCGTTGATCATACTAACATTTACGCAGCACAGAAGTGCAGTAAAAAAGCATGGAAACATGACACTTCCGTACAAGAATTAAAGTCGTTCCTGGCACTGGTCATCTACATGGGGCTGCTAAAATGCTCCTCGCTAGCAGACTACTGGAAAACCTCCAACATCTACCGTCTGCCCTTCCCTAACCGAATCATGTCAGGTAAGAGATTTTTATCCATATCCGGCGCGCTTCACCTCAGTGATCCCAAAGTAGATGCAGCGAATGAAGAGAAGAAGGGAACAGATGAGTACGATCGTCTGTGTAAAATCAAACCGCTGTATCAGGACATTCAAGAAGCCTGCAAGAACTCATTCCAGCCCTTTCAGAACATCTCCATCGATGAGAGAATGGTAGCATCAAAGGCTAGAAATGGACTCAAACAATATATGAAAAACAAACCGACGAAATGGGGCTACAAACTCTTTGTTCTGGCAGATTCGCTCTCTGGCTACACGTGGGACTTCTTCGTATACGAGGGAAGGTCAGTTTTAATGCAAGGCAAGGGGGTTGGCTACGACACTGTCATGAGGTTGGCAAATGAAAAGTTGTTGGGTTCTGGCTACAAGCTGTTCGTTGACAACTTTTTCACCAGCCCTTCGCTGTTCAAGGACCTCCTGAGAAAGAAAATTTGGGCTTGTGGGACTCTTCGTGCAAACAGTATTAACCACTCGAAAACACCAGCTCCTCGTGGAAATATACGCTGGTTCAGAGATGAAAGTCTCCTGTTCATCGAGTGGAAGGACAGAAGAGACGTGCTGATGTGCTCCACCTTTCATAAAGCATTCAATGGTGACACAGTGAAGAGGAAGGTGAAGGGAGAGAAAACAGGCAGGAGCATCAAGGACTTCCCGGTTCCACCTGCGGTGCTGGACTACAATAAGTAAGTCGAATTCATTCAGTGTTATGAAGTTATGAAGCACGTCAAAGTTGTATGATAATACATTTTCTTATACTTCCAGGCACATGGGTGGAGTGGATTTGTCTGACGCACTCATTGGATATTACAAAGTCCTACATAAAACAAGAAAGTGGTATCGGACCTTCTTCTACCACTTTGTGGACATTGCTGTGGTAAACGCCTTCATTTTACATAAGCACATGGCCAAGGAAAAGAACGAGAAGCTGATGTCCCAGAAGGAGTTCCGGGAGGCTCTATCCTCAGATCTTGAAAAAGCAGGGAGTGTATCTGACTCAGCAAAAGGTACTCTGACTTCAGAACGGTTTCACCTGCCCAAGTACATCAGTGACGATGTCTCTGTAAGGCGGAAATGCAGAATATGCAGCCTCAAAACGCCAGTCGTGTGTGCTGTTTGCGAAGTGCCATTGTGCCTTATTGTCACACGTGAATGTTTTAACGACTGGCATGAATCTGATTAGAGCTTAAACAGGGTCAATATCCAGGAACAGAGATTTAGTTTTAAGGTAATGAAAATACAGAAAGGGAACATCGAGGAACAGGTGAGCACAATAAGGCTGCCTAAAGTCATTGGCAGGGTTTCCTGCAGCTCAGTGGTAAGAGCATTGCGTTGAGATCGCAAGGTTGTGGGTTCCATCCCAGGGATTGCACATACCTATGTATAAAAGCGTCTGCCAAATGCATAAATGTAAATGGTTTAGAAACTCAAAAGCTGGATGAGAACAGCACAGAGGTAAAGCCACATAAAGGCATAGATTTACAGTACATGATTTACGAATACAAAAACTGTTTTGTTTTATTAAATGCATGTCATTGTGTCCATTAGTGGTTACTTAATCTATAAATCATTTTAACTTGTTCGCTGATATCCCAGATACGTCTGGGAGACGTCTTTTTGATGTCTGCATTTACATCTGCAAATTGTTTTTTTTGTTTATTGTTTGACCATCTGCAATATGTCTCAGAGACGTCTCCTGTCAGGTGTCATATACTGTAGTCATCTAGAAGATGTCTGTTAGATGTTTAAGATTTAGAATGTATGTAAACCTGCCTTTTCTAAGACGTTTATCAGATGTTTTTAACACGGCGGATGTATTCCGGATCTTTAGCAGACGTCACATTTTGCTTTTCTACCTAATGCAATATATTGTGTATATAATGTAAAATTGCCAAAGTAAACAAACGCTTTTATGTCAAAAGTTATTATTGTTTTTTTAACAGTAGTAATAGACTGCTGAGGTTGGGTGTTGAGGATATATTTACATCTTAGTTTAGGATTACATTTAAAAAAATGCATCATATTGTTCTACACCAACTCTAATATTGTAGTTTTGATATTTATTCTCGAAATAACCTCGTAAAAAAGCAATTTTAAGACGATTCACTCGCAACTGAACACCTACCACCACATGTAGTGCACGTTTTTTTATTTGGCCAACAAAAGTTGTTTAAAGACGTAATTTTAAAAGGTCTGTACTACACTTAGAGTTTACTTTAGTAAAAAAATAAAGTACAAGACAGTATTTTAAACTCGTGTTCCTGCAGTAAAATCATGGTTCGTTTTCGTTTGAGATTCCGCTTCCACATCAAGACGTGTTCTTCCCAAAGGAAAAGTCCTGTACTACTATTGTTTCAAAATAGCCAATGGAGACTACCGATATCGGTGACGTCAAGGTACAGGATAAAAGCCGCCAATCACAGTTCGATAACTGTGTCGTGTTTTGGTGTGTATTCCCCTTTAATGGGATTTAAAATTCTGCAGCGGTAGGGTCGCTTCTCTTCAGTATTTTGCGATGGACCCCCATTAAAAAAAGGTTACAACTAGGTACGTGAAAAACGCGCAGGATTGATCAATATAAACATGAACGACGTCAAAGAGGAAAACTCGCCGAGTTTGAACGACACGAGCCCCGCAACAGAGGAATGCTCGCACGATGCAAAGGGGGAAAACTCGCAGGAGTTTAGCGTTAACACGAAGGATGCAAAAGAGCAGACCTCGCCCGGTTTTATATACGCGAACGATGTTAAACAGGAAAACTCGCAGGATTGTATAATCGCAAACGATGTACAAGACGAGATCCTGGAGTCTGAGGAGTCATCCGATCTGGAGAGCGTCGCTTTCGAGGACTCTGAAGAAGAGATGACCGTCGAAACTCTCCTGGAAGGGTGAGTTCACATTTATCAAGCTTTTGCATGTATTCAATAACTTTGGTTTTCATTGAGAGCCTTGCTTGAGGCATTTCGAATAAACAAGTGAATCTAGTGTCGAATTCTAGAATCCTTTTTTGTGGAAATATTTAAGTGTTATTCAAACAACATGGTTTGCAATGACATGGTCAGAATTGTTTTAGTTCCAGACTAAAATGAATGGTTGACCTGTTTAACTGAATATAACTGGCCCAAAAATATCTTAAAATATATCGGTGACATTGATTTGTCTTGAAATGCACACCAGTAATGTATTCTTCCAAGGCATTTTTATAAAAGCGATATAAATATCTACATTCCACTGAGGCAGACGTCCTGGCTCAAACTAAACCGTGTCTGTGAAACCGGTGTTGTGCCGAGAAAGCGGTTCTAGGGGGGATGGGCAGAGGGGACCAGTGCCCCCGTGTCAGCACACTTGGCCACCCCCTGGCCCCCCTAAATCTGGAAGGATATTTCACCAAAACAGAGCAATTTTGAGCTGAACTTGTTTTCAAATGAAAAATGACTGAAAAATAATCATGATAACAAATGTTATAAAAGCATAAGTGGCCCCTGCGTGGCCCCCCCCAGTTACAGTAGTCTAGAACCGCCACTGGGCCTAACACAGTCAAACATGTTTTTTCAGTATCAGAAGCTGTGGTGCTTTCTTCACGAAATATGCTGGTTATATAATTTTCAGTTTTAAATATATTTTAATGTAATGTAATGTAATTTGATTTTTTTATCTTGAAGCATTATCTTTTTACTTTATGTGGCTAATAATTGTGGAAACGCGGGGGGCGAAGATGAAGGAGTGAATTTCAAGAAGTTTCGGACATCCTCTTTAAAGAGATCGTTCACTCAAAAATAAAAATGTTGTCATCATTTACCTACATCTTTTACATACATCCCCAGCTAGAGTCCCCCTATTTCCAATATTTAGCAAGTTATTGCATTTGTCTTTAATATCTTGCGGCCCTTATATGTTGTATATTTCTATGTACAGTGAGCTCTCGGAATCCAGCGACTCATCAGATGAGGTCTTAAATCCAGAGGTAACCCCACAAAAAAGAAAGAGACCATTTCCAGAAAAGTCTGTGGACTCTTTTTCAACACCCGCCACTATACCAGTTGTCAAATGGAGAGGCAAGAGAAGGAGCCTGAACCGATCATCTGCAGAGTTTCAACTTAACACCTCAGAGTTGAAGTGGAACAGGATGGATAAACCTGATAATGAGCCGCGCCAACCGGTCTTCAAACCCGTCCAACCACCTGGACCACAGGTGGTCTGCAGCCCATCCTGTAGACCTCTGGAATATTTCGAATTGTTCTTTACGACGTCTGTCCTTCAGACGATTGTAGATCATACTAACGCTTACGGAGCACAGAAGTGCAGTAAAAAAGCATGGAAACGTGACACTTCCGTAGAAGAATTAAAGTCGTTCCTGGCACTGGTCATCTACATGGGGCTGCTAAAATGCTCCTCGTTACAAGACTATTGGAAAACATCCTGCATATACAGTCTACCCCTTCCTGCCCAAATTATGTCACGTAACAGATTTCTAGCCATATCCAGCGCTCTTCACCTCAGTGATCCCAAAGTCGATGCAGCGAATGAAGAGAAGAAGGGAACAGATGAATACGATCGTCTGTGTAAAATCAAACCGCTGTATCAGGACATTCAAGAAGCCTGCAAGAACTCATTCCAGCCCTTTCAGAACATCTCCATCGATGAGAGAATGGTAGCATCAAAGGCTAGAAATGGACTCAAACAATATATGAAAAACAAACCGACGAAATGGGGCTACAAACTCTTTGTTCTGGCAGATTCGCTCTCTGGCTACACGTGGGACTTCTTCGTATATGAGGGAAGGTCAGTTTTAATGCAAGGCAAGGGGGTTGGCTACGACACTGTCATGAGGTTGGCAAATGAAAAGTTGTTGGGTTCTGGCTACAAGCTGTTCGTTGACAACTTTTTCACCAGCCCTTCGCTGTTCAAGGACCTCCTGAGAAAGAAGATTTGGGCTTGTGGGACTCTTCGTGCAAACAGGATTAACCACTCGAAAACACCAGCTCCTCGTGGAAATATACGCTGGTTCAGAGATGAAAGTCTCCTGTTCATCGAGTGGAAGGACAGAAGAGACGTGCTGATGTGCTCCACCTTTCATAAAGCATTCAATGGTGACACAGTGAAGAGGAAGGTGAAGGGAGAGAAAACAGGCAGGAGCATCAAGGACTTCCCGGTTCCACCTGCGGTGCTGGACTACAATAAGTAAGTTGAATTCATTCAGTGTTATGAAGTTATGAAGCACGTCAAAGTTGTATAATAATACATTTTCTTATACTTCCAGGCACATGGGTGGAGTGGATTTGTCTGACGCACTCATTGGATATTACAAAGTCCTACATAAAACAAGAAAGTGGTATCGGACCTTCTTCTACCACTTTGTGGACATTGCTGTGGTAAACGCTTTGATATTACATAAGCACATGGCCAAGGAAAAGAACGAGAAGCTGATGTCCCAGAAGGAGTTCCGGGAGGCTCTATGCTCAGATCTCGCGAAAGCAGGCAGTTATTACTCTAAACTTACTCCCGCTCCTGAACTTTTACACCTGCCCAAGTACATCAGTGATGATAGCACTGTCGGAAGGCAGAAATGCAGAAATTGCTACCTTAAAACTCCGATCATGTGTGTGCTTTGCAAGGTGCCTCTGTGCTTTGTTTCTACACGCCAATGCTTTACCGACTGGCACGAATCCAAAGCGCACGAAGCAGAGTGCAGCAATTCTGTTGGAAAGATATCAAAAGCACAGAAAAGAAAGAACTCTGTGGAAAACACCTGGATGGAGCCTGTGGAGAAGTTATAGTAGTTAAAGGGGCAGTTCACCCACAAATTCTGTCATCAGTTACCTACCCTCAGGTTGTTCCAAACCTTTAATTTTTTTGTTCTGATGAACACGAAGGAAGATATTTGGAAGAATGCCAGTAGCCAAACTAATCTCATCCCCGCATTGACTCCTATAGTAAGGGGAAAAAATACTATGGGAGTCAATGGGGGATGTGATCTGTTTGGTTGAACTATCCCTTTAATGTTTTATGAATGGTAAAATCGTATTAAATGATTGTACTACTGTGCATTAAAGGGCTTACTTTCCTGTTGTGTTTACGGTTTTTACTTGAACTAACTCGACTAATAAAATTGTGTCCTGGAACAAATTTCGCCATTTTAGATTTTCTGGCTGTTGAGTTATGTTGCGTGAACAAATGTTAAAACTTTTAAGTGACAAGGTGTGATTGATCCGACCTTATTCTTATGTTCGTTATGTTATTATTGTAATGTTACAACTTTGTGAACAAAAGCTTTTTGTTGACATTAAAGGCCTCTTTACAAGGTTATTGGGTGCCAGTGTTTTTTTTCAATAAAGGGGAAAAACGTATTGTTTTCGGTCTTGTTTTATTACAAACACGAATTCAGAGAAGTTCAAATGGAAAAAAAATCACAAACGTTTTTTTAATTACACAATAAAATTAAAATGAAATGCTACCTTTTCTTAAATAAAATGCTACATCCTGGTTTTCCTAATAAAGAGGTAGCGTCTCTCCTTAACTAGAGTGATGAGTTCAGTCATTTCTAAAGAAATTAAAAGGCCATGCAGTGATATCCCATCATGCTTTGCGTTTCTGTGTCTTGGGTTTGCTGGTAGTCTTTGCTGCTGACTGCTTTGCTGTTGACTTCTTTTTCAGAGTCACCTCCACAGGATAATGGTCACTGATGTCTAGAGCCTGCCGAACATGAATGATATTCATCAATAAAAATATTTCATTACATCAATGAAAACTAGACTATTCCTGCTACTGAAAGCACATACTCACCATCTCCTCGGAAAGCTTGTAAGCTTTTTGGAAGTTAAAGGGTTTTGCGGATCTTGGCACGACAGCTTGCAACATGTCATATTTATACACCACGATTCTAAACAAGGTAAATATTAATATCCAGTGAGACAGAATTTACAATGTATTTATATAGAACGGTGTAGCCACCATAAAATATTTTGATGCAATCTCATGACAATTACATTACTTTTTATGAGGGGGCTAATTTGTATTAATTCGTACAATCTTATTCATACTTTTATTCAGTACAATCTGCTTTAAAGTGACATTAGATTTAAGGGTTGGGCTGCATTATCGCATTTTCCCACAAATCTTGCATTTTGGTAAATTGTTCCAGGATTTTATCTGCTTCACCTGTCGTAGGTGTGATCGTTGGACAGACTGGCTGTAGTGTCGACGTCATCCCCAATCAGCCAATGAAAATCTGGGTCGCTGCGGATTCTGATGTCCTTCATCTTTTTCTTGGAGACATACGCGCCGTCTGCATTGAAGTCGCCGAGGATCATGACGTTCTGTAAGAAGCCAGTATAAGTTTCCTCTTAAACTCTAAACAGTGTTCATTTTAGCACCCAACTGCTCAATTTTTCAATTTATTTTCTGTGCGGCGTGTGTGAGAGAGAAAAATCTTCATTTGAGGAAGGTGTATAGATACTTTATGTGTAAATGTAAGATATTTACACATTATTTTGTATTAATTTTCATTTTATTGAAAGATGAAATATTTATTTGTATTCATGTTTATTTTAAATGTAGTTTTGTTTTACAGGTCGAACTCACATCCGTCTTCCATTTGTCCTTGACATCCAGAAACACATCGTACAGTTCGTCTAGTTCCTTCTTAGAGTCTTTTGGCTTTGTGTGAACTGGAATCAGCACTAAATCCTTTAGCTCTGCAACACACACAATATCATTTTGGAAGCAGATATGGACTACTTTTTATTAGAGATGCACCGATATATCGGCTAATTATTGGTATCGGTTGATAAAAGCAATTTTTCACAAAACAACGGATGATCAGGGACGATATATCCGGTCAATTAAAATCCAATGAATTTGCGCTCTGTGTATGTTAAATGTTTAGAAACATCACCAGTTTTATGTTCAATATTAATAGTCGTTATATGAATTATATGAATATTATATAAAATATTGAACACAAAGAAAGAAATTGAAAGAATGTCAGCAATATTCAGTTCTGGGACTTCATTGACTGCCGTTGTAGGAAACATTTAATTGATTGTCAGAACCAAAAAATATGCAATATTTTTTTTCTATGATGGTAGTGATAGATGTCCCAGAACTGAAAATTGCGAACATTCTTCCAAATATTTTTCTTTCTGTTTTATAGAAAAAAGAAATGTATACAGGTTTGATACAACCTGAGTGTGAGTAAATTATGACAGAATTTAAATTTTTGGGTGAACTATCCCTTAAATAAAGATTTTAATATTGTTTTACGCTAGTTAACGTCTACTAGTCTTCTGTTCGCAGACGTGGGCTACCTGTGTGTTTACAACTGAAGCGCAGAATGAAAGGTTCACGTGAGAATGCGTCTTCATCGCCCTCCTGATTGTCCTCATATTGGTAAGTGTCAACCAGTTCAGCTTCATCTTTTCTATTATCAGATATGAGAAAATTGTGGTTAACAGCGTCTTATATAACATCAAAATGAGCCACTAATTTTGCTATAATAGCGACCGCGCTGAAAGCGTCATACCTGTAAAAGCAGACAAACTGCTCCTTATAAAGAGATCGGCCCAGTCTGGAGCTCCTGATCATACTGAAGGGACGTTTCTTAATGGCTCTGTACAAGAAACACAGATGTCGTCTTGTAGTATAATCCAACAACAGAAAACACAATGCATGTGTGAAGATTTAACAGACCCTGTGCTGTTCAGCTCCCTAAGAAACTTCTCGATGGATTTGCCTGATTTGTCCACCACTTCAAGAATTACGACAATATCATAGCGAGAGAATATCTACGGGCAGAGCATTGAGATATCTTCAAAAACAGCTTTGAAGTGTTTATGATATCTTGACAACATAGATAGAGTGCAACAGTTTGGTTCTAAAAGTAAAAGTATTTTCTTGAATTCATTGCAGTCTGTAGGGGACACCGTTAAACTCACTTTTATGAGATATTTTACAACGTTTTCGTTTGACAGCTTGGTCGGGCCCAGACGTCTGATGTTAAAAGACGCGATCTTCATGGTGCCGATCTACAAAAGAGTCGAGAAAGGTTTCAGTGTGTCGTGGTAAAACATGTTTTTCTGGCTTTAAACCACTTGAGACTGATATCGCCTCGGCCGTATGTTTTCCTGTGTATTTCAATACATTTTCCTGTTGTAAATCATTGTTCTCACAAGGGAAGCAGATGTAGTTTATAAAGAGCTGACATGACAGATTGTTTCAGACCACAGCAGATGTGTTAGACACTGAAAGGAAAACCACAGCGATACTCATTTTGAAAACAGCACCCAACACAAAACAAAACTATTTGTACCAGTGGGAGGTCAAAAGTATTTTAAAACATTCAAGAATGAGCTTTGAACTTCAATTGGTTTAAACAAAAAAAAAGTCTGTTAAGTTTGTAAATGTTGAACCTAAATGTTAAGTTACAGTAGTCACAAGTGACAATCTAAACATTTAATATTATTTTAATGGGTACAAACAGAAGGATATTCAACTCTTACCTAAAGTAGCGGCAGTGTTTTCAAATGTTGGCTTGTCTTCCTGTGTTGTCCGTTAGGTTGATTGCTGATAATGGGGTCACGTGTCCACTTCCTGTTCAAAGTAAAACAAAAGTGTCTGCGGTACAGACGTGTCATAAAGTAGAGAACGGGTATACGTCTCCCTTTCTCTAAGCGGAACTAAAGCAACTAATTGTGACAACGTTTTCTGTTTTAGATGTATGGTAATGTTTGGTGATCTAATACTGGTTAAATGATTGACAGAAATAACATTCTTCATGCATTTTGTTGCATTTTTGAAACGCCAGCCCACTGTCTTGAGTGTTCTTCCAATGTAACGCAAATAACACATGAAGAGTTTAGTTAAAAAATGAGACATTTTAACATTTTTAAAAAATCATGTTTTTTATTATGTTCCCATGTTTTTATTGTGTAAGTTAGCTGTATTTTTTTTGAGTTATTATGCCTTAAATAAAAAAAAAACTGCAGTTTGATTGATATTAATTGGAATGCACAATAAAAAAACATGATTTTTGAACATTTTTAAAAATGGGGTTAACTCATTTTGGGACCAAACTCTTCAAACATTTACTTTAAAACCAGTCAATTTACACTTCAGATGTTACTTTAGAACGTTGGACTTTCAGATAACGTTCTCTAAACGTTCTCTCAACGTTATCAATAGCACCTTGCAAATTGATATAATATAATAAATTATTTTACACATTGGCATTAAAATATTATTCTTACACTGAAATGTTAAAAAAGTGAGAGATGACGTTTTCATAGCATAATGGAAATATTAGCAAAACATACTACAATGTGCATACATTTTTGTTAGCTGGGTTGTTTGTTTAACACTAGAAAAGAATCAGACGGATAATAAAGGGAACAATAGTGAATGCACTGTAAATAGCACTAAAGGCGTTGTTTATGACTTTAGGTTTAAACATTGACTGATGGTCTGTTGTCGTTTTTAATCTTATCTGTTGCGCACAACTAAAATGCAAAGGCTGTACTCACATTTCACATTGCCAGGGCGAGACTGACTGCATTTCAAGCGGAACATCGGTCATGTGTCAACGTGAATTGTGTGTAAACAACCGATATAACACGAAACACATATGTGACATGGAGGATTTTTGGATACGCAGCAGAGGATTTCTACAAAAACAAAAGGAGCCAAAAGTGTTACAGCCGTTGAGTTAATCCACAACAAATTACTTTGGTGGTTATAATTTAACTCAACATCAATGCAACTCCATGGCAAAGATCACACCCCCCTCTATCTTAAGGAGATCGCTTTGTTCTACACCTGACTCATGAACTCTGCTTCCCTCTAAGGGCAGAACCTGTTTATTGTTTCCTCACACATTGTCTTGCTTGAATGGTCAAAATCTCTTACTCTTTCCTACCTGCGGAGGATGTCCAAACCTTCCTGTGCAATGTTAAGCTCTTAATGACATTGACGGTTACGTTGACTAAACTCACCTGCAAGGTTGAGCGTTCTACTTCCGTGTGAGTATTTGCCCGGGGGAGGAACTGCTTTGTTTCTTTTATAAAAGTCCATCCCAACAGTGTCCAAACTGGGGCTGGGCCAAAAAAAGCGTTAGCAAATCACAGGGCAGGTTTCGGCTATAAGTAATGCGGGCGTGTTGATTTCATGAAAGTCTTGTGGTTTCTACCTGTGCATCTTTAGACCATTGGTTGGGTGAGTTAAGTATTTTGCATGGGCTACATATAATCTAGTTTTTATTTCTATTTTTTGCAGAATGCAAAGTTTTATTTTTTATGAAATTCTTTAAAACTACATTTTTGTGAAATAAAAAAAGGGTAAGAATTCTTCATTTGAGTCAAACCAACAGATGAGAATTAAGACCCTGTATTTGTTTCTGCTTTTGATGTTTTTAAAGGGTGAATATGATTGTTAAAGTGAAGCTTGATCTCAAATGCTGGTTTGGTGTTTTTGAAATGTATGTAGAGTTTCTTTAGGTCTGGAACTAATGGCTGGATCATTCAGAATGTTGTAGAAACCCCTCTGGCTATTAAAGACCTCTTGTACCAAAGGAATCCAACACCACATATTGTTGAAGACACTGGCATGGTTTTACCCATGAATTGTCTTTTGTTTTTAGCGCGCAAAATGAAACACAAAAATGTGTTGCGTGCCTATTTTAAAACAGTTGAAATGGGATATCTCAATGGGGGATCTCTTTTCCGCCCAAATTCTGCATAAGCTGCTGATCTCTGGTGTCTGCTAAAACAGGTTTCTCCACTTATCACAGCATTCTGATGACAGAAAAATGTCTGTTTAACAGTATCTGTTGACAGATGATCGATGAAGACATGCATGTCTGTAGGTCATAACAACAGGGGGTGTGGCCAAAAAGTCAGCATTACATCATTTTGAATATCATTGTTCCAAAGAAACAACTACAGGATGTTTTTATCTGTCTGGTTCTATTTGTCTGTCCAGTCATCCGTCTGTCTGGCCATTCATCTATCTTTTCATTTGACTATATATCCAATTGTCTATCTGTCCATCCATTTATCTGTCTATCCTTTCAACTCTCTGTCTTTCCATTCGTCTGTCTATCTTTTCAACTGTCTACTCATTCATTCTCTCCGTGTCTTTGTTCAACTGTCTTTCTATCCATTTATCAACTGTTTGTCTATTCATTATCTATTCTAGGTTTGTTACTGAATCGTTCGTTCACAAATGTTGCTGCATTTCTGTAATGAGTGAATTTATGTTTTCTCAGGCATCATGAAGGTCGCTGCTTTTAACGTTCAGAAATTTGGCAAATCAAAACTATCGGATCCTTTAGTGCGGAAAACCCTGATTAAGGTGAAGCCCTGTCCACACCCCCCGAAATCCCAGAATCCCGTGTTTACAGAATCATGTATAATCACACTTTCGTCTCAATATTCGTTTTCTGTCGCTCCCTCCTTTCAGATAGTGTCACGCTATGACATCATCGTGATTCTGGAGGTGGTGGATTCGAGCGGAGACGCAGTGGATGAGTTTCTCACAGAGCTGAACGAGTGAGTCAGAAAGGTGGGATTTTTACTGAAAAGCGTGTCATTAAATGTGATTAGTGGTCATTACTCTTCTTTCACAGGTGTAACAAGCAGCATCATTACACCTTGGAGATCAGCACACGCCTGGGACGAGGAACTTACAAAGAACAGTTTATGTTCCTTTACAGGTTACTGCCTTAGTTTAATTTTATCTCGATTTTAATGGATTTACATAAAACATTTACTTTTTATTGACCTTAATGGTATTTGTTTTATATGAAAAGGGACGACCTGGTGGATTTGATTGGTTCCTACCAATACAAAGACAACGAGCCTGGAGACGAGGATGCTTTTGCCAGAGAACCGTATGTTCTGCGATTCACATGTCACGAAACAGGTAAACTGACTCATACTGTCATTATTTCAGTGTGACAGTCCCATGAGTCTTGGGCATTGCAGATCTTTATGGGCACGGCCAAGACTGATGCTCTTTTGCATGGAGATTGTGAATGTAGAGACTTTCCTTGAGACTACAAGGAAATGATTATTTTTTTTAATGAAGTGTTTATGTAATGAGTGTTTGGTGAATCACTTCTGTCCAAATGTATGCAATTAAAAAAATAGAAATAGTAATGACAGCAGCAGTAAGTTTTGGGTGTGTTTAGATGGAATTTAGGTAATCGTGTGTGGTGTTTGTTTCTATGCAGTGTTGAAGGATTTGGTGCTGATTCCTGTTCACACAAAACCTGAAGATTCAGTGAAAGAAGTGGATGAACTTTATGATGTGTTCCAAAATGTCAAGGAGAAATGGAAGACGGATGTAACTAACTAATTTTAGTTATTTCTGGTGGTGTTTGTCAGTGAAAAAGCCTACCTCAAAATGTCTGTCACTACGAGTCACATTTGTAAATGTTTTATTTGTAATTATTATTTGCCAGATCGCAATTTACCAAATGAGCCTGATTGCTTAAAAAATTTTTATAACTGTAGAAAAAACATAAATGCATAATTAAAGTTTATATATTCTAGTCTCTGGTTCGTTCAGATATCATGGCAAGCACCACCAATAACAAAAAAATATATATACATAAATGTTCTATCAATCGTAAGACATACAAGTACTCTCATATGTCTAGAACATCATGATACTGGGGGACTTCAATGCAGATGGAAATTACGTGTCTGAAAAACAAATGAAAAAAATCAGAATACGAAGCGACAAGAATTTCCATTGGCTGATCGCGGACGACGTTGACACCACAGCCAGCGTTAAAAATGACAACACTTATGACCGGTAAATCATTCTCATACCACATAAGCCAATAACAGCACTTATAAAACATTAATGTAATTGAATGATGCTCAATATCACGTTTAAATGCAGGATCGTGGTATATGGAGACGATATGTTGGATGCTGTTGTTCAAGGTTCTGCAAAATCATTTAACTTCCAGAAAGCCTACAAGCTAAAACTCGAGAATGTAAACAAAAGAATCATCTTTTTCATTACTAAAACCAGTTGTTTAATCAATGTTCCCATGAAGATCAATCTGCACATGACGTTTACAGTATTGTATTTTTAGGGGTCTAATCGGTATTTCAAAAACACATATTTCCACCTTTACACAGGCACTGAAAGTGAGTGATCACTACCCAGTAGAGGTGGAACTGAAGCGGAAAAGTCAGCGGCCGAAGCGGGAAAGTCAGCCGCCGAAGCGGGAAAGTCAGCAGCCGAAGCGGGAAAGTCAGCAGCCAAAACGCAAACGAACATGTAAGAAACAAGTTCAGGTTGAAATAACAATGAAATGAAAGAGTATAAGCAATAACATAACGCAATTCTTTGTTTAGGATCAACAAAGATGATACTACAAGCTAGAACTTTGTGGAAGAGCCGAACAAGAGACCGAATTCTTCTACAAACGTGACCGAAGATCCAAATATGATATTGGAACAGTTTAAAAAATATATCGGTGATTAAACTGCTCGCAAGAAACCATTCAGAACTTGAATCGTCGTTTAAAAATGTAGTGAGAGTTTCACAAAGAAGGACATTAAATCATCTCAAACTGAAATTGACACGCATTACAAACTTTATTCCTGAACTTTGTCTTTACAAGAGTAATAAACTAAGAAAGAAAGTGATTTGCCATTTTGTGGACCCAAATGATGTTTACAGATACTTTAATCAGACAGTGTGTTGCCAAACATGGCGAGCAAATATATAATAAAAACACTCATTCATTTCTTCCCAGACTTCTTGATTCCACCCGAGGCTATAAAAAGAAAAACACATTTATTAAAACCAAAAGTCAAAACACTGAACCCAAGCAAATCATACATAATAATTTCAACACGGTGAAACACAATGATTAATGCCGATTCGGTATCTCGTACCTAAAGGTCCTTTTCCAGAAGCTTTAGCTTTCAACTGTTCCAAAGCTTTCTGATCGTCCTTCTGTTTCTGTTTGTAAGCCATTTCGTCCTGCAAGGAATTCATTTTAATAGACAAGTTTAAGCAGATAATGCTTAACATGCAGGCAAAAAAGGGTTCACATGTGAAAATTCCTTCAGGGTTCTCATAAAGTTGGTTGAAAGAACTGTCAAAGGGTTGCAGAAGAACATTAAATATTTGTCATTTCTTAATTCCCATACTTGAATTGTGTCCATTTATAACTTGGATGAGTCTAAAATGTTAAAAATAGTAACCATGAAGAATAATCATGTAGGCCCAAGGAGACAAACACTAGTTGTAGGGCAACTGAATCCGTCCACAAACCTATAATCTCAATGTTTATATATAAACACGTCAACAGAAAACTTACATCGTCCATTTCTTTAGATTGCTTCTTGGGAGCCTTGAGCGGTTTCTTTTTACCTCCTGTTTAACAAAATAAACACCACGTTTAGTATTCTCTGGTACCAAATGAACACTGAAATATTTTGGACGAGACAATTTAATAAGATGAAAAAATATTTTGATTCGCCATAACACATGCGTGCATAGAAATAAAAAAACATAGAGCACATTTAATTTACAAAGATAAAGCTTTACTCATCGACAAACACCTATTTGGGTTAAAAAAAAACGATTTCCTATTAAATATAGTAACACCGTTAATGCAGCTTAGCATCGTGAGTATAATACAAATAAAGATTGAAATGCTAACGTTACATCTTGATGTTGTGTATGAATATCTGTTTCATTATTATTTGGAAACAACGCGATTAATGTACTTGATTCATTTTTACCTTCTCTTCCAGACATGATGCTCGGATTATTAAGCAAACGCTTTTTTACGCACTGTCAAGACCCCAGCGGTTTTCCGGCGGATGTAGTTCTCCAACCACCTGCCTGATATGACTGAGAAGATTCGTGACGATTATTTAAAAGAATCGGTTCGTGTTTCGTGATTCATCGCTCAACATTGTTTCCGTCGGTCGCGAAAAGATTCGACTGAATCGTTTGTAAAAGAACCGGCTCATTCGTAAGGGAGTCGGACAGCAGCAGCAAGTGCCTGAGTGAAATGCGCTCATACCGCAGAATGACAGTCGAGGATTAAACGGCTATTTTTATTATTTTACAGTTTGTAAATATGTTACATCACTGACCGAGCAAAAGACGAAACTGCGAACTGCTGGTATGTGTTTTATGGGTTTGTCAAATAATAATGACATTACCAAACACTAGAATCACTTACAAATAGTATTGGATTCATTCATCGGCTTACATTTTATTTTTGCTTTTGACTTTATGCACGTAAAATGAAGCCCTGTCGAACAGCATCAGTACTTTTAGTTTCGCTGTGTGATTCACTTTAAATGATCGACATTCTTTGATGCTTTGTTTTCTTTTTTTTTGCTTTTGATTTAAACTTGTATAGAAAGTAAAAAATGCGCTAAACTTGTAAAAACAAAGCATTTTTACATTAGCATGTTTTATTGTTGTCTTGTCTGTATGAATTGTTTGCGTTTAGTGTTTGTTTATATCTTCTTGTTCATTTAAATGCCAATCAAATGTATCGGGAAAATATAACGATACGCGCATGGTACGATACACGCGGAAAGGTTCACGGTTATGATTTTGCCACGGTATTTTTTTATGTTAAGGAAATTCAACTTAAATTCAAGTGATAGATTTATATTCAAGTGACAGATTTATTTCCCAACAGTTACAACTTTGTTAAAGACTGTGTGTTAATGATATGTATGTTTTTTGTATTGCAATATGCGATACATCAATATATTTTTACACTGCTTTAAAACATTAAAGTGTCATTGATATTATGTCATGCGTCAAATTATTTGTTACTACTATTTTACTAAATGTATGTATTTTGGAACGCTTTCAGATGACGTGTGGAGTGAGGTTTCGAGGGAACGCTGTGTTTCCAAGCAGCTATGGCACATGTCTCTACAGACACCACATGTCCAGGTCGGTCCGGTGGAACCTGTGCAGAACGTACTGCACCCAGCAGCATACCCCAAAGGATGAGCCCAGTAAAATGACAGCAGTGAAAGAACGCACAGCGTCTGTCTTGACGTACGCAGGAGAGTTAGGCCGCCAGTGGGGGCGGAAATCCATCAAAGTCGTGACTGTGACTGTCAACAATTGGTGGGTGAAATACGAGGAGTTTGTGGGGCTTAATGAAGTCAGAGATGCTCAGACACAAGTCACTGAGGTAAGCAATTGTTTCAGTTGATGTATTTTTCGAATCTCAGTATAATCTTAACCAAATATACATTTTTATCCTAATCATTTTTACTGTTAGGGGGAAAAGGCCTTCATGGTCGCCAGAGGAATCGTGCGAGAGGCTCATGGTAGCCTGGAGGCCCTGCAGGTTCGGCTGAAGGAGGTGAGGGACCGACTGGACCGTGTGTCACGAGAAGAGGCACATTACCTGGAGTTAGCCACAATGGAGCACAAGTTACTACAGGTGAGGTATTAATCGAATGCTTTATTAAAAGGCTGCGCAGTTACGTGTTTCAAACGTGGTTGTTTGGGTATACAGGAGGAGAGACGTCTCAGAACAGCCTATGAGAATGCAGAGGAAGGCGAGCGAGAGAAGTTCGCCCTGTTCTCCGCTGCTGTGCGCGAAAGCCATGAGAGAGAAAGGACGAGGGCCGAACGCACCAAGAATTGGTCCGTCATCGGGTCCGTGCTGGGCGCCGTTATCGGTGTGATGGGGTCTACTTACGTGAACAGGGTACGTTTGCAGGAACTCAAGAGCTTGTTGTTGGAAGCCCAGAAAGGACCGGCGAGTCTTCAGGAAGCCATGAAGGTCCAAGACAGCATGTACAAAGCCCAGCAAGATGAACTCGGCAACCTCATCAACTCACTCAGGTTGACTGTAAAAGGCAGCGTAGATGATGTGAAATCGGTCAGGCCGGCGAAAGTCCCACCGAGAGACTTCGTAGCCCAACCTGTCACATCAAGTGCCTCGGATAAAGCGATCAAAGAGATTCTTCAGCATAGCCAAAGAGCCCAAGGGCTCATGGAGAGCATTAAACCTCAGCTGGAACATCTGGAGGAGAACGTCGGGAAGGTCGAGACTGAGTTACGGGCGGTGAAGACCACATTACAGACTCGTTCTGTGGAGAAGCCGGTCATTCAGACACGAGACAAGCAACTGTTAGTGTGCGATACGGAGGTGGTCATCCAGGGCCTCGGTCAGGCTGAGAAAAGACTGGACGCTCAGATTAGCAAGACGAGTCTGTATAGCACAGTCGTAACGTGTGCCGTGTTCGCCGTGACCGTACCGGTTTTGTATGTGATTTTGAAAGGTACTTGAAACTCTACATGGACGTTTACACTTTAGGGGCCATTAAACACACTAGAGAATTGAAAATGTATAATATAACTACATTGTCTGAACTGAAATCATGCAAGTATTGTCGTAAAAGATTAATTAAATTTCTCAATGCTAACTTTCTGTTTCCTGTTTCATTGTTATTGAACACAATATTGTGATGTCATTGTATCTTTATTTATTCTTAAATGTGACATTTATCCAACACAAAATGTGTTGCATGTGTCACATAGTGTTCACATAATATCATCTTACAAGAATGTCAGTCTGATATTTTGATGCACTGTCAATTTTTACTATAAATTTCTAGATGTCCTGCTTTTTAACTATATTAAATATACAACAGTTTGAGTTTTTCAATCCATACTACAAACACTGTAGTTCACACAGTGTCGTCATTACTATAATATTCTACAGTATACTGAAATGTACTACACTTTATTATAGTAAACACCAAAGTATGCTACATTTCTTTTCAAGTGGGCATCTTACAGAAACCCCCCTCCGCGCTGCGCAGTGTGTTTTTACAACAGAATTAAAGTGACCGGCCCATTATAGAAGCGCAACCAATGGCAATTCAGTGCGTTGTGACGTATTGATCACAGAACCAATCACCGCGCTCTGACCCGCGTTGCCGTGTCACGTTCATGATGATTTCGCGCGCTTTGTGGTCACGTGGAGCGTTTCGCGCGAAAACTCTACTCCCCGGAGAAGCCAGTCGCGAGGCGAGCAGCACTCAAACGCGGACGTAAGACAATGGCGGTGAGTGTATTTATTAAACTAATTTATATACATAACATGGTAGAAGGTGTAACAGTCTACATGTTTTAAAGTGTTTTAACGTTACTATATGTCAGCGTGATTGTAGTTGTCATGGAATTGTTTATAAGATGGATCGACTAGTTCTGTTAAACTTTGTGATCTGTGGATATTATGTTAAATCTCATTTTTTCATTGAATGTTGCAATTTCTGATTTTAATTCGTCATACTGTGTCATACTGTGTCATACTTATGGTTCTTTACTACTTTTAAGTAATTTCGTTATAAAAATACAAAATAAAAGTATCTTTGTTTTTATTTACTGCAGTTTTTTGAGCTGCAAATCGTCATGAGCTGTCATGTAATAGCATTTTATTTTTATCCCGTTGCATTGTTTTAATTAAATAAATAAAATGTAATTGTCTTGAAAGTCCCACGTGGAAAACTCTTTCCTTTGTTTAAACGTTGTGGCCTAGTTACAACATAACGTTACTAGCACATTTAAATGTTTTTGGCAATTTGCAGTGTGTGTATGTCGATGTGTGTTTTTAATGAAGCCGGTTTTGTTTCATCATGACATTCTCAGTGTAATATTTTCACATCTGGACATAAAAGTCCAGACTGGATCTTCATTGTGACATACATGTGTCTGTTTGTGATTTTGGCATGAATGTGTATGTATTTTGACAGGAATAATACCCTAAACATTGTTGCATAAATGCAACAGTATATGCTCTGTATATACTGTATATACAAACGTGTTAATGTGTGAAGGATGTGATGTCATTTTGAAGTATGAAATTAGAGTGACTCTTATTTTGCCCGTGAACAGGATTCATCAGAGTCATTACACATGGCCACCAGCCCCAGTCGCACCTCCAGACGGGGTGATCTGACCTCCAGCCCGGGCAGAGACCTGCCCCCATTTGAGGATGAGGGTTCTGAGGGGCTTCTGGGAGATAACATTCCCGACGAGGAAGACGGAGATGGCGAGGAGCTGATTGGAGATGCGATGGAAAGGTGACATGCGTGTTTGCCTTTAGCGATCGGTTTAAATGTGCAACTTTTAGTAGATGCTTTGTGAAAGAATTAAACGCATTTTACATTGAACTTTTGTCTTTAGAGACTACCGCCCAATCCCAGAGCTGGACCGTTATGAAGTGGAGGGTCTGGATGAAGATGAAGATCTCAGCGAGCTGTCTCCGGGTGCTCGGGCGGCGGCAGAAGAGGCCATGAGACGACGGGACAGAGTAGAGGGCATGGGACGGATTGGACGTGGTCTGCTTTACGGTGGGTGCTGTGTTAATCTAATAGTATCTTGTGATCATTTCTCGTGACGTAAAAACTAAAGCAGCGCGTTCCTCTGCCGCACAGACAGTGAAGATGAAGATGATGAGCGTCCCACTAAGAGACAGCGTCGTCTGGCGGAGATCGCTGCCGAAGGCATCGGGACGGAGGGCGAAGACGAAGAGATGATCGAAAGCATTGAGAACCTGGAGGACATGAAGGGTCACACGGTAGAGAGTGGGTGTCTATGGCCGCCCCGCGACTGGAGATCTACCACCGCTTCAAAAACTTTCTGCGTACACACGTGGACGAGCACGGACACAACGTCTTCAAGGAGCGCATTAGCGACATGTGCAAAGGTAAATGAGAACAAAGAAAGAGTGGATGGAAGATTGTTTTTTATGCATCTTTATAATGTTCTACGGCACTTTTAGAAAATAAGGAGAGCTTGCTGGCGAACTACGAGGAGTTGGCGTCCAGAGAGCATGTTCTGGCGTATTTCTTGCCGGAAGCACCTTCAGAAATGCTGAAGATCTTCGACGAGGCGGCGAGAGAAGTCGTGCTGGCCATGTACCCCAAATACGACCGAATCGCACATGAAATTCACGTCCGTATCGGAAACCTGCCGCTGGTGGAAGAACTCCGATCGCTCAGGTGAGGATAGTTGCGTTTCTATTGTAACTATGCACAACAAAAATTTGTTAAATTATTTAACTAAATTAAACCTTGTTTTCTCAGGCAGCTTCACTTGAATCAGTTGATTCGCACCAGCGGGGTGGTGACCAGATGTACAGGAGTTCTGCCACAGCTGGGTATGGTGAAGTACAACTGTAACAAGTGTAACTTCATCTTGGGTCCGTTCTTCCAGTCCCAGAACCAGGAGGTGAAGCCGGGCTCCTGTCCTGAGTGTCAGTCCCTCGGCCCGTTCGATATCAACATGGAACAGGTGCGTGAGAAAGATGGACCTGCGAGATGGCACAAAAATGCGTTATGTGTTTTTTCGTGATATTAACGGTTGTTTTCGCTCTTCAGACCGTGTACCAGAACTATCAGCGTATCACGATACAGGAGAGTCCTGGGAAAGTCGCTGCCGGCCGTCTGCCTCGATCTAAAGACGCCATCCTGCTTGCCGACTTGGTGGACACCTGCAAACCTGGAGATGAAATAGTGAGTTAGCAGTATATTAAATAATTATTTTATTAAATAAGGATTGTAATAAAAGCTTTGAAGTGTTTACTAACATTTTTTCATGCAACTTGTAACTTTGTGTTTCTGATGAACACAGAAAAGATATTTGGAAGAATGCTTATAACCAAACAGACCTTGCCCCCATTGACTCCTATAGTAGAACAAAATACTTAATCAATTTTGTTCTGTTGAACACAAAAGAAGATATTTTGAAGAATGTAGAGCAGCAGACAGTGTTGGGGCACTTTTGACAAACATTGTATTTTTTCCTACTATGGTAATCAAAGGGGGGCAAAAATGTTTATAAGCATTCTTTAATACTATAATATACTTTGAATATACTAATGATACTTTAATAAATTAAAATGTTCATAATTTGGTTTTGATTAATAGGAGCTGACTGGGATCTACCACAACAATTATGATGGCTCCCTCAACATGGCCAATGGCTTCCCGGTGTTCGCCACTGTGATCATGGCCAATCACATCTCTCGTAAGGATGAGGGCGTGGCCGTGGCAGAGCTTACAGAGATGAAGACGTGAAAGCCATTGTGGCTCTATCCAAAGATGAGCGCATTGGTGAAAGAGTGAGTGATGGTCACACAAAGTAGCTTAATTGTCATGAGACAACTATGTAAAACCTCAAGTTGACATGTTTTTTTTTCGTCTGCTGTAGATTTTTGCCAGTATTGGTCCATCCATCTACGGGCATGAGGACATTAAACGTGGTCTGGCTCTTGCTTTGTTTGGCGGCGAGCCCAAGAATCCAGGTACTGAACACTAAAAATGTCAACTAGGGAGCCACAGAGATGACGTATTTTTGTATGCATAACCCGTAAGCGAGTGCCTTTGGAATAGCATAGGTTCCATCGCTCCAAAGTCTGCAAAGTCATCGCTCCATCGCTCCAAAGTCTTTTTTTATGTTTTTTTGGTAAATCGCCTAAAATAAGATCTGTGGTAAACAAAACCTCTAAATATTTTTACCTTTTTTTTTTCTAGGACAAAGCGCACCAATTACAATCCGTTAGTGACTTTTTTTTTTAAAGCCTTATTGTGTCTTAAAATCGGCGGTTGCTAAAAGCAACTGGTTCCTTTGGTGGGCACGTTAGACGCCATAGTTCATATAAAGCTCACTTATATTGCAACATGGACACGAATCTCTTAAAACGTAGATGTGGATTAATTCACAGAATAATTACTTGCCAGGGAACACACTTTTAACAAAGTTTGAAAGAGTTGTCGGAGGCTTGGTGGTGACGTTGATATCGAGCAACCTTAAGTGTGGTCTGTTTATAGCATCGTGTTAGCATTTTTTATCTGCTGATTGTATTTCAGCTTCAAAAAAATAAATGTGGTAATTTGTAAAGACTCTCTTGATAAACAAAATGTGTTTGGACTCTTCCAAAAGTCTCTTGGAAAAATGCATAGGCTTTCGGCCGAGGGAACCAGCGAGGTGTTTACTTCTGGGTTCGCCTACAAAAATCCTCCATTAAAAGTTTAAAAATGCACTGTAGACTGAGCTGTGTTTTTCTGGTGCCCTCTACAGGTGGAAAGCACAAAGTGCGTGGAGACATCAACATGCTCCTGTGTGGAGATCCGGGCACAGCGAAGTCTCAGTTCCTGAAGTACATAGAGAAGGTGGCGAGCCGGGCGGTCTTCACCACGGGTCAGGGCGCATCCGCCGTGGGTCTGACCGCTTACGTGCAGCGTCATCCGGTGACCAGAGAGTGGACGCTGGAGGCTGGAGCTTGGTCCTGGCGGACAGAGGAGTGTGTCTCATCGATGAGTTTGATAAGGTTAGAGAATCTCAGACCATTGCAGAATACAAATTACTACATAGTGTGATGTACGATATGTGCTTGAAATTTGTAGCATCGTTGCAAATGTTCATAAAATATTAAATATTTTAGTAATTAAAATATTGTTTTTATTTAATGAAGACTTTCATTGTGTTCCTAGTGTAGCGATGTATCAAAATGATTAGCCTTATTCCAAAACCCGTTTCTCAATTCTAAAATCAATACTATGTATTGCATCAATCATTTCTTAAGTGAAAAGTTGTTTTCTTCTCTAGATGAATGACCAGGACAGGACCAGCATCCATGAGGCCATGGAACAGCAGAGTATCTCCATTTCTAAAGCTGGGATAGTCACATCATTGCAGGCTCGCTGTACCATCATCGCAGCTGCCAATCCTATCGGTGCGTCCTGATAGCAGCGACAAAACATTTGTATAAAATTCACAAAATGAACTTCGTAACTTGAGGAGTTGTGCATCCTAAAATGTTCATTTAGGTCGACTTATTTTTTGCAGCAGTATGTTTAATTCAACTTCTTCCCCAAAGGTGGACGATATGACCCGTCCCTCACGTTCTCTGAAAACGTGGACCTGACCGAGCCCATCATTTCTCGATTTGATGTTTTGTGCGTCGTGAGAGACACTGTGGATCCTGTGCAGGTCAGTCCGTCTTTGCCAAACACCTGCCAATATTCGTAGGTTTTGGTCGCTTGTGTTAACCAGAAATCTTTGCGTGTAGGATGAGATGCTGGCGCGCTTCGTGGTGGGCAGTCACATCAAACATCACCCGAGCAACAAAGAAGGGGGCATGGCCGGTCTGGAAGAAGTGGTGCTGCCCAACACGTCGGATGTCCCGCCCATTCCTCAAGAGCTGCTCAGGAAGTACATCATGTACTCCAAAGAACGCGTGCGGCCCAAACTCAATCAGATGGACCAGGACAAGGTGGCCCGAATTTACAGTGACCTTCGAAAAGAGTCCATGGTGAGAATTAGCTAATTTTCGCCCGGTCGGCACTGAGGTGTCTGTAGCATTTATTTTGCTGTAGTTTAATGTTAGTCACGTTATACGTTTGCTCTCAGGCCACAGGCAGTATCCCAATTACCGTGCGTCACATAGAGTCCATGATCCGCATGGCGGAGGCACACGCTCGCATGCACCTGCGGGATTATGTGCAGGAGGATGACGTCAATATGGCCATCCGTGTGATGCTGGAGAGTTTCATTGACACGCAGAAGTTCAGTGTAATGAGGAGTATGAGAAAGGTGAGTGGATGGAGATGGTCATGTGGTTTCATGAATTCAGAGAATCAGAGTTTGTTTGCTTACCAACTATCAATTACCAACAATCCCCAGACGTTTGCACGGTATCTGGCGTTCAAGCGGGACAACAATGAGCTGCTGCTGTTCATCTTAAAGCAGCTGATTTCAGAGCAGGTCGCGTACCAGCGCAACCGTTACGGAGCACAGCAGGACACCATTGAGATTGCCGAGAAGGACCTGGTGGACAAGGTAAGAGATGGCGAAGTTTTCAATCAGAACGTCTGGAGACTTGTTGTTTATGAATTTAAATAATCCTTGTTTCTTTTCAGGCCCGACAGATTAACATCCACAGCCTGTCCACGTTTTACGACAGCGAGCTGTTCCGCTCCAACAGATTCTCCCATGACGTCAAGAAAAAGCTCATCGTTCAGCAGTTCTAGGCCAGTGTTCATGGAATTGTTTGCAAACGCAAGAAGTTGTCTAGAATCTCCTAGACTTGTATATAAAAACAAGATGATAGTATTGGACAAGTTCTGACAGGAATTGTGTTGTTTTGACCATTCATGAACTTAATACCGTAGTCTTTACGGTTGTAGTGGTCTACTGTCCTATTGGCTGCTTGAAGTTACGTGACAAGACATGGTTCTTGAACTTTCACCGGTGTTTCATATGCAGTCATCTGCATCATTTAGATGTTGTAAAAAATCTATTTTCTAATATTTTTGTTCTGAATAATAAACTAAAGCTTTTTGTATGTGATGAGGGGGTTTGTTGATCTGTTTGCATCAAGAAAAGACAACACCGTAGGTATAATTGCGTTTTAACGTACGATCCAATCCCCTAAACAAAACTTACTAAGAATGTACGTTTTACTATAGTAACAGTTTAGCTTAGCATCTTTGTTATTTGGTGGATTGATTGCTAACTGTATAAGTTTACTGCAAATATAGTTCAACTGTTTACTCTAGATCAGTGGTTCTCAAATGGGGGTACACTTACCCCCAGAGGTACTGCAGGGGGTACGTGAGAGAAACTGGCATTTAGGATTAAATAACGAAAATCAATAAATTATGATAATAGTATTTTTATATGAAATTAGGACTTCACAAAGATGCATAAAAAATAAATTAATACATTTAGATATAATTATTTTTTTACTCTCTTTCACTGAATTTTAAGGTAAAATGTTGTCTGGTCAAGGGGTACCCCTTTTTAATTGTAAAAAGGGGTATTTAAGCCAAAAAACTTTGATAACCACTGCTCTAGATAATCCATGGTCATTTCCGTCAAGGATGACCACAAAAACATGCAAAACATGAAGATTTTAGATGGTGACTTTATGAATTTTAATAAAAATGTGAAAAAGAATACATGTTTTCAAGAGGGAAAACCCCAGAAAAAAATCTGGTCAAACAACTGTGACCTATTTTATTTAACTTCAGATTATTTGACATTTTATGGTACTTGCGAAAAATGTTCCAAAAGCAGTTTTATGACCCTTTTTCTGCTTGATTTTTCTGAATTATTTTATATTCCCGTTAACCAGACAAACATCGTACAGACAGCGGGGTTTTTTGACGTCGCTAGAAGGCTGCAAATAAGGAGCGATCTGATCTGATACCCGGCGGTATTTAGGACCTCGGGTCGCTGCAGTCACTGCGCCAGGAATCAAAGTCTCCGAAATCCTCAATATTTCACTGCAAATGCATCGACTGCAGCCGAAACTGCGCTTTAGTTCTTCACATCTGTGTTTTCTCGTGTATTTTTTACAGCCTAGGCTATGAATCGCCCTTTATTTGTGTTATTCCGATGATTGATTTGTGTTGCTGCGTCTTTTGTAGCTCGCGCATATCGAGGTCAGTAAGTCACATATGATGCGCGTGTGAGCTGACACACATGCGATTATTTCACGCGGCGATCATCTGTAAAGCTTCAAACATGTCCGTGTATTCACACTGTCTCGTGTTCGGTGAGTTCGGCCGTTTTTCTTTGTCTCAGTGTCTTCGTTGTTACGCATTTTCAGTTTCTAGAAGCTGAATAACTACAATTGTATTATTGTACATTCGTAATATTTAAAATAAAACGCGCATTTGTTGCATTTTAAAGAGTAGTCACAGAATATTCATTTTGTGAAAAATCACGTTATAATAATGTTGCTACGTTGATCTTTAAAATATTAGATTTAAAATATAAACTATATTGCATTGATCGCACGCATTAATATCATATTCAGACAGGGTGAAAAATCGAATTGAATTAAACGATGTGAAGTGAATGAATGAATTGTCCGATCACACAGATCGATCAGATATATTTTTGTTTGCGTTGTATTAGTTGGGGAGCAGCACACGCCCCTTTTTTCTTCCTGAGATGTGATGTGTCACATTCACCGTCATGAATGAATCAAGATCATGTGCACCTGTTATGTGAACGCTGCGTGTGTGCGCGAGACCCGCCGGGTTAGCGAGCGCGTGACAGATTGTGCGGGTCACTGTTGTGTCCAGACAGAATGTCGAGCAGACACAACAATGACGGGTCAGATTTGTTTTCTCTTATTATAGCAGCACATATGCACAGTTCAAGACATTCTATATAAACACTGTAAATACTTTATTTTACATGCATGCTGTTATGTTTTGACGAGATACTATGAAAATATATTGTTTTTTGTTGTTGTTCATGGTGGCAAAGTTTGAAAGTAAGAAAAATTAATGATGGTTTATTAGTGTTGACAATGCTTTTGGTAGATTGATTGAAATTTGTAACTACAGTTTTACTACAATTATCGTTGTTAATGTATGTATAACTGCATTATACAAATGGTAAATAGTCTGCCAAAAACATGCCTCCTGCACATTTTATACGAAGATGATTCATTTTTGTAAGTGATGCATCAAAGTGCACGCAAAGCACATTGAATTACATGAAATACGAATGTTACCATTCATTGTCACAATATACTATCTGATGTCATCATTTGACCGTAACACCAGTACTGATGGCCTCTGAGCCAGGCACTGCAGGCCTTCTGCCATCCCGAAAACTATAAATCTGACCCGTGTGCCATCCGCACCCTCCTGCACTGCTGCAAAATGAGTTGGCACGGTTCAGACACCCACTGAGGGCAGAGGAATTTAGCGTTTATCTTACAGTTGAGCTGTGTCTGGCTGGTGGTTTGAGTTGTGGTTTAATCTTCAATGAGCACAAGAAGAGACGCAAAGATGTTTATGCAGATTAAATCAATTTTATTAAGCAGAAACTAAACTTAATGACTGTTATGGATCTTAAGAGTCAACTTTGTTATTTACGCAATATATATAATTCCTCAAACTTTCTCAAGTTCCCACTAAATTGTCTCTGAGCACTAAATGTTCAGTTATAAGTAGAATGTGATAGTATTTCATCATTAAAAGAGTGTGAATCTTTGACTCATGTCTTTGGTGAGATATTTTCTCTTTCTAGTTGTTTCCCACTGCAGTTATTTGGAATTCACGATGCGAGTTCTCCTTTGCCTTCAGGTTCAAAGACAAACCTTTAATCTTCATTTCATTTGGTTTGCCCTCTGACTTTCCCATTCAGAGTTTGCTGCCTCAGAGGCGTTTAAAGGGAGATATTAGCTTTTATGATGAATGTGCCGACAAACCCGTGTCAAGTTTAGGAGCATCTGGGGCAGAACGCCAAGCCGTGTCCTCTGAGATAGACGACTGACCGTCAGCGAATTCACTTTTCTGCTGCCGCACTCCACCGAGGCCAAATGAGATGAAAATGAACAAGCTGAGATAAGGCTTTCAGGGGACACAAATTCAACTTCTACGGTGGAAAACCATTTCCAGACAGCTGCATAGAAGCGGGATGTTCTCTGTTTTTGACAGACTTCATTTTTGTGCAATTACAGTCTTGCTAAATATAATACAATGGACGTCAGACTGGCAGTCTCTGTAATTAAACCGTGCCTCGCTGGAGGACATATCCTATTAAACAGCTCCATGAATAAAAGTAAAACCATATTAGAGATGGAGGACTGTGTAATTGGCTTAAAAACTTCATCTCGTTTCTGGTGGTTCAGATATCACCCCCGTTTGTCAGTATTTGGGTTGTCCAGTGCTAATGCTAATCCTCTGGTGACCGACGGCATTGAGAAATCAAACCGGGTGATTTGAGTCAATGCTAAGCTGTCATGAATAGAAAACCATCTCCTGTTAAAGTGTTGTTATAGGTTTTTTGTTTATAATGGGAGTGGATGGTGACCCACTTATCGCAATCTTCCAAAGGACGCAAAAGTGTCTGCTAATGCTAGTCCTCTGGTGACCGACGGCATTGAGAAATCAAACCGGGTGGTTTGAGTCAACGCTAAGCTGTCATGAATAGAAAACCATCTCCTGTTAAAGCGTTGTTATAGGTTTTTGTTTATAATGGGAGTGGATGGTGACCCACTTTTCTCAATCTTCCAAAGGACGCAAAAGTGTCTGCTAATGCTAATCCTCTGGTGACCGACGGCATTGAGAAATCAAACCGGGTGATTTGAGTCAACGCTAAGCTGTCATGAATAGAAAACCATCTCCTGTTAAAGCGTTGTTATAGGTTTTTTGTATATAATGGGAGTGGATGGTGACCCACTTTTCTCAATCTTCCAAAGGACGCAGTGTCTTGAACGGGAAAGTTCTCCCAGAAATGCAAATTCTGTCATCATTTATTCGCTCTCAAGCAGTTGTACATGTTTGTGACTCTTTCTTCTGTGGAACACACAAGAAGATATTTTGAGAAATGTCTCACTGGTTTCGTGTTCATACAATGGAAGTCGACGAGGATCAATGTTGTTTGTTTACCAAAGTTCTTTAAAATATCGTCTTTTGTGTTCTGAGGAAGAATGAAGGTCATACAGGTTCGGAATGACACGAGGCTGAATAAATAATGACAGAATTTTCATTCTTGGGTGAACTATCCCAAGCTTTCAAAGCCTCAAAACCAAAATCTCTCTTCAATTCAGGTTCTCTTCTCCTGGTTCTGGTCCCATCTGAGGTTCTGACTGCTGGGCCAGTGCTTCTTCCCAGTCCTCTCCGGTCTCACGGGCCAATTCTGGATGTTCCCGTTGGCTTCGAGGAGCATGATGAGGTCTCTCGGAAGCCTGGAGTTATGGAGAGCTCTCACGAGAGCTCCGGGTTCTTCAATGAGGACAGTGAGGACACCAAGAGCGTCCAGCTGATCAAGAGATGGGAAACACAGACAGAGAATAAAGAAGGTTCAGACGCGGATGCCATGAGCGGTGGGTGAACTTAAAATACGAAATTCTCAAGTGAACTGGTTTGTCCTGCTCTTTCTTTATCACTCTCTATCGCCATCTCTGTTTGAAACATAAAATTGAAAATCGAATTTTCATCTATATCTTAATAGAACTAATGCATGGGTCAGTGTCTGCTGTGACTCAGCTGTGGTTTGCACCAATGGTCTCTGCAGTCATTTACCCCGCAGAAATGTTCTTGATTGTCAAAACAGCAGTTCGACGTGTAAAACGGTGTGAATAACAGCTCTTAAGAGTGCGTCATCTCCTCGACACCTGCCGTCTCCCCCCCGTGTTTTAGCGCTGCTTCGTTGATGAGCGTTCTGAATGCTTAAAGTGTGTGGTGGACGTGTCTACTGTCTGTTCTTTAGTTGTGGATGTGTATGGCAGCAGTATGCACTTTGTGAATAAAATATAACAGCACACACTTCAGACTCTCTTAAGACAACAACGCCTGGGAATTCATGTGCCCAAAAACAGCTCGTATTTTTAGATCACCTGCTAACAGTGAATCCACTGCAGTGCCCTGTTGTGTGTGTAAGAATGAGAGAAGACCACCAACCCACCTGTCTGTCTGTCAACCTGTCTGTCTCTCCATCTACCTGCCTGTCTTGTCTGTCTGTTTGAATGTCTGTCTGTATATTTACCTGTCTGTCTGTTTGCAAGTCTTTCTGTCTGTCCATCTACCTGTCTATCTACCTGCCTGCCTGCCTGTTTGGATGTCTGTCCATCTTCCTGTCTATCTGTCTGTCTGTCCATCTACCTGTCTGTCTGCCTGGTTGGTTGTCTACCTACCTGTTTGTCTCTCTGTCCAGCTGCTTTTCTGTCTGTCTATCTATCTGTCTGTCTGTCTATTTACCTGTCTGTCTGTCCATATACCTGTCTGTCTGTTTATCTATCTGTCTGTATTTATGTCTGTCTAACTTCCCGCCTGTCTGTTTGAATGTCTGTCTTTATATTCACCTGTCTGTCTGTCTGTCTGTCTGTCGTGCTGTTTGCAAGTCTTTCTGTCTGTCCATCTACCTGCCGTCCTGTTTGTTTGAATGTTTGTCTGTCTACCTGTACGTCTGCCTGTCTATCTGTCCATCTACCCATCTGTCTGTCCATCTACATGCCTGTTTATCTACCTGTATGTCTGCCTGTCTGTCTGTCCATCTACCTGTCTGTCTGTCTGTCTGTCTGTCTGTCTGTCTGTCTGTCTGTCTACCTGTATGTCTGCCTGTCTATCTGTCCATCTACCCATCTGTCTGTCCATGTACCCATCTGTCTGTCTGTCTGTCCATCTACATGCCTGTCTGTCTGTCCATCTACATGTCTGTCTGTCTGTCTACCTGTATGTCTGCCTGTCTGTCTGTCCATCTACCCATCTGTCTCTCCATCTACATATCTGTCTGTCTACCTGTATGTCTGCCTGTCCATCTACATGTCTGTCTGTCTGTCTACCTGTATGTCTGCCTGTCCTGTCCATCTACCTGTCTGTCCATCTACATATCTGTCTGTCTACCTGTATGTCTGCCTGTCTGTCCATATACATATATGTCTGTCTGTCTGTCTACCTTTATCTCTACCTGTATGTCTGTCCACCTACATGTCTGCCTGTCTGTCTGGTTGTTTGTCTACCTGCCTGTCTGTCTGTCTATTTACCTGTCTATCTGTTCATCTACCTACCTGTCTATATATATATATACACAGTATATCTGTCTGTCAGTCCATCTATCTGTCTGTCCATCTATCTGTTGGTCTGTGTACGTATCTGGGTGCTTGTCTATCTACCCGCCTGTTTGTCCATCTACCTGTTTGTCTGTGTACGTGTCTGCGTGTTTATCCATCCACCTGCCTGTCTTTCTGCCTCTTTGTTTATCCGTCTGTCTTCATGCCTCCTTGTCCCTTTTAGTGTTTCTCAGTGTGAGTGACCTGACACATTTTGTCTCCCGACAGTTTCACTTCAGTAATTGCATAAAGACAAATAATGTTCCTGGGGGGCCAGAACAGTTCTTCTGGATCGCAGTAGTCGGGAATGTTGTAACTTGTGTTTATTGGGTGCATCTGTTCTTGTCCTCAGAGCGCTGTCTGTTGCCCAAGAAGGTGGGGCCGTGTCGTGGGGCTTTCACTCGCTGGCACTTCAACCCCGTCGCTAACATGTGCATGAAGTTCAAGTTTGGAGGGTGTAAAGAAAATGGCAATAACTTCCTATCGCTGGAGGAGTGTGTTAAAGCCTGTCACCCAAACTCCGGTACACACTTATATCTAATGAAATCCTTATTACGATCACTGCTTTTGTAAAGTGTAGATATATCCACTCCCTTCTGCAGACAAAAGTGTTTGTGTGCGTGCGAGTGTGTGTGTGAATAATCAGCCTGTGATAAAGAGATCTCTGCTCGCTGATGTGTGTGCGATTGTGTGTGTGTGTGTGTGTGTGTGTGGTCTCAGGTGCAGTACTGCAGTGCAGCTGCTAAATTTCACTGTACTCAACATATTGCATCTACCACAAACAAAACTCTGTACTCACATCTGATACAACTACAACACATCCTACTATAATAATGACAAACTGACTGTCTGTCTGTCTGTCTGTCTCACTCTCTCTTTCTATCTCTGTCCACCTGTCTGTCTTTTCGTCTGCCTGTTTTACTCGCCCTATCTGCAGAGCAGGGTAGATTACTTAGGAATTGTAATCAGTACTGATTACAGAATACATGACAACATTTGTAATATGTAACGTAATCTCTTAGGCTACACATTTTTGGTAACGTAAACGGACTACTTTTGGATTACATTTATATTACTTTTGACATTTATAAAACTTTACTGTCATGCTCAACTGTTCTCACACGTCTTGTTTTTTTTTATCAGAATACAGTCCCTCATCCCCAGAACCCACATCTTCCTCCCTGATCAACAAATCCTCATTATTCGTCCCCACGCCGGAGCCCATGAAGTGGGAGAGTGATTCAGAATCTAGCGGCTTCCCCCTTCACCTCTCCCCCGCCTCGTCACCTGCACCTGCCGCTGACCCCGCCCACTCCACAAACACACCCCCCGCCCTTGATCTCACCCCTGAGGTCACAGGTGGCTCTGACAGACCTCTTACATCTGAGGACCCGTTCGATGACGAGAGCAGCCGCACGGTCACTCAATCACCCACGGCTCCTGAAGTCGGGCTCATGCCTAGCCGAGGGCCGCTACAGCCCGATGAGCGGCACGGCGACGATTCTGAGGAAGATGAAAAGATGGTGTTTTGTTTCACACAGCCGAATGAAGACAGCGACGAATGGCGATATCTCACGACCGGCCCCTCGTCCTCCCCTGCCTCTGATATACCACCTGTGGTGTTCACTGAGACATCCTGGCAGGGAGCTCCGCCCACCACAACTGAGGACGAGGGAGGGGCGGAGCTTCGTCAAGGCGGACCCGAATTTTTTATAGAAACTGAGCTTCATGACTCAGAAGTGTCCCAGGAGGCCGAGCAGGTGTGTCAGATGATGTTCATTGCTCAAAGCAGAATAATTTGTGAATAATTTTTATTTCATTGTCTCATATTGCCACGTTCGTATAGATGGTTAAGATACATGTATGTTTATCTGCATTTTACAATATACAGTTAACATTTTTTATTTAAAAAGGTCACTTAAAAGGTCAACTTTTAAATAAAAAGAAAGTTGTTGACAAATGTTGTATGTAAAAATGGAAAATGTTATATATTTTGCTGTTTGTAATGTTTTTTGGATTATGTCATATTTATTTATTTAATGTTTGATATAGTAACATTTTATACAGTAAAAAAAATATATATATTCATTTATTTTATATTGGAATATATACAGTATACAATTAGTTTTTTTACAATAATATTTAATTTAATAAAAAATAAAATGTTTGAAATGTTTTATGATAATACATTTTATTATGATGCACTTATTGATTCATTCTCAGGCAGGTTGTAAATTTTAATTGATGTAAAACGCATTGATTCTGTCTAATATTATGACCTCTAAACCTTGTCTCTGGTCTCGTTCAGGTGATTTGTGTGGACTGGAGTAACCTCGCAGGAAAAGGTTACGTCATCCTCACCATGACCGACAACTTTGACTGTGTAAGTGCTTTTCTTATTTAATACCAGCATATTAATATGAGTGGTTAAATATGTGCCTTTCTCTAGAATATCATACGGACTTTTCCCTGTATGCAGAGAAAGTGTAGAAATGCAGTATTGAATTGTGAGATCTGCTGAATTGTGCAGGTTCAGATGCGTCTCAGAAACTTGCTGACTGCTCAGCACTAACAACGATACACCGCCAGAGCATTTGTCTTATTATCAGCCCATGCGCCTCACTTTTGCCCTTTAGAGTTAAGAAAAAAAGATCTGATTCTTAGTCACATTCACTGTTAGTGACACTGCAGAAAAACACACAGACACACACAGAGAATACACAACCATATAGACAGACAGACATAATGTTTGCTTTTTATAGCTCCAGAGCTTTGTTCTCTGTTGTCTTAATTTAAAGATACAGTTTACGCACAAATACAGATCCTTTCAAACATTTCCTTCGTCCTAGGAAATAATAGTGGATGGGGACTGGAGCTGTTCAGATATTAAAATATAAAGTACTTCGTATATAGGCAATACAGACATTAACATTTTATTGACACTTTTATTGTGGATTTTAGTAATTCGGTCTCTTATTTAGTCATTAGCATACCCAGTCCCCACTAATCCTCATTCTTTTGTGATAAGAGCACAGCGCTATAATAATGTGAACGTCGTAGTTCGTGCGATGTGGAGTTTGAATATGATGAGAAGTGTGAGCCTTCGAGAAACATCAAGTAAGTCTTCATTTGTTTTTCATTCAGTTTTACTGCATCAAGGAGATATTTTTCTCGTTGAATGAACGTGTCTCTCCACCCTCCATCAGGCACAATTGTCAATAACATACCCAGCAGGCCAGTTGTCTGTTGCCATGGTAACGCAAAAATGTCACGTTAGGGCGGTACAATCGCTGGGAGATTTTAACTGGAGCAGAACTGCAGAGCAATTGATCAGACACAACAGCACAGACAGATCTCTCTGTCTCTCTCTCTCTCTCTCTCTCTCTCTCTGTCTGTCTGTCTGTCTGTCTGTCTGTCTGTCTGTCTGTCACAGTAAGCAGATGGTGTGAAACACTGAGATTTCGGTAACCATGTGACGTGTGTTTCGGGTTTGTTGAGGCTGATTGAGTTTTAGAAAGAGTTTTATAAGACTCCGCTGATTTGCTCTTATTCTTTGCTTTTTATATTACAGTTTCATATCAAATGGTATTTTGATTTAAAGTATTTTTTTTTTAATATATACAATTTGTGCGATTTATTTTTAATTTTATTTTTAAATATTTGTATGTATTACATTTTTTAGCGCTATGTTTAATATTATAAATTTTAAATATCTTTTATATATATATATATTTTTTTCCATGAGTCGTTACTATTAGTCATCTGCAAAAATGTAATAAAAAAAAACTTTTTTGGAAAACTGCAGAGAAATTCGTTTTCGGGCCATCAGCAATGATAATACGGCATAATATATTTGAATATTTCCATTCTTTTAATGTATTCTCTTTTTCAATTGCAATAATCCTATTGAAACTGAGGATGAAAGTCACAGTGGCAACATTTTTACTGGCGGTTGACTCTTGCAATAAAGTTCACGAATGACCTGTTTTGAACCTTCAGTCTTTCATGTTATCAGTGGTTTCAGTTTGATGTGTTATAACATGATTCTGTGTGTGTTTGCAGGACGAGTTTCGTATGGAGAATGGAGACAGACTCCTGGAGATGCTGGAAAACACTTTCTCCAGGAAGATGAACATCCCGCAGGGGTCCTGGCTCATTTTCCTCAGCAAACCTACTCAACAGGACCACCAGCTCCTCATGACACTCGCCAGCAAGCACGGTAACAGACGCACCGGATTGTGATGTTTTTTCAAAACAATGAACACTTATTATTACTGCAGCGTGGACAAATGTGTATGTTCATACTAAACTAAAGTTCAATGTGAAAACGTTTTTTTTTTTACATATTTATTTTGTGATATACTAAAACTACGCTATCACATCGCTCTTGAATAATTTCAGGCTGACTTTCTCCATTATAATGTATTTTTACTCTAGAAATTATCGCACCAAAAGAGGTTGTGTCAATGCTGGGAGAAATCAGAAGAGGTTTGTTTGAGGTGAGATACAAAAAACGCTTAAAAAAACAAAAACATCTTCAGTATAATAAATGTAGTGAGAAGTTTATGCCCCAAAATAATGTTTTAATTTTGTTTTAACTCAGATTGGCATACAGAATTATTCCACGGTAAACACGTGCCACTCGAGACCCAGTCAAACCCGCAGCGACTACGGCAAACTGTTTGTGGTTCTGGTGATCATCGGCTCCATCTGTGTCCTCATCATCGCTTCTGGAATCATCTATATCTGCTGGCAGCGCCGTTTACCCAAACTCAAGAACATGGTACGTCTACCCATCTACAATCTGTAACTTTTTTGGATCCAAAATGAGCAAAGATCAGTTATTGCAGCTTCAAATTACTTTTGGTACACCTTTCGCTTTTATCACTGATGATTTGGAACAAGATGTGTTTACCATTTCTCTTGTTTCGTCTTTGTGTGCATCCGTGTTGGTTCGTGTTCCATCTTGTAAGTCGCGTGGTGAAGAGCTTCACTTCGTGGAGAACGGCTGCCACGACAACCCCACGCTGGACGTCACCAGCGACAACCAATCAGAGACCCAGGAGAAGAAACACAGCGCCAATGGAGTGCAGGCGGGTGGGGAAGCGGGAAGCGGCTGGCAGGTGCTGGTCAACAAACCCGGAAAAGAGGAGGAAGACAACCAGGAGGAAGACACGCACCTTTAATCGGGAAAACGGTCGGCGTGGAGAAGCAGCGTTGCGTTTGAGACTATGAAGGCACAAGAGGTTTTCAAGCTTTTTCGAAACATCCGCTGTATAACATGTGACGTGTTTTGGCTTGTACGACATTTTACTTTATCTGCATTTACGACGATGAAATTCAGATGGACTGACGTGCTTTGAAACGCGACTTCTGCGGCCGGGGACAAATCAGTAGGATTTATTTCAATTGAATGTGTCAAACAATCGTTTTAGAATTTTGAATTGGTTCGAATATCTCAGATGTTTGGTCTGAGGAAAAAATGCACTGTTAAATGAAGATATTTGCAAAAAATGAACATTCTGTCATGCCATTCGGATCCAGAATTACATTCCCAACATTTACGTCTGTAAGATGTCTGCTAAAGATCTGGAAAACTTCCGTTGTGTAAAAACGTCTGATAAATGTCTTAGAAAGAGCAGTTTTTACATCGGCTAAATATCTGTAGGTCTGGAGAACGTCTGCTGTGTAAAAACGTCTGATAAATGTCTTAGAAAGAGCAGTTTTTACATCGGCTAAATATCTGTAGGTCTGGAGAACGTCTGCTGTGTAAAAACGTCTGATAAACGTCTTAGAAAGAGCCGTTTTAGATCATAAACATCTTAGACATCTTCTAGAGACATCTCAGAGACGTATTGCAGACGTAAATGCAGACATCAAATAGACGTCTCCCAGATGTATGTGTGCTATCTGGGTAAACACAAAATAAAGAACTGAGAAATAGCTTTGAACGAATTTTAGGGCAGTATCGGTTATTTTTTTCGCTCTTTGCATGCTAAAACAATACAAGTAAATTACAGAATTTTTATTTTTTGCCTAAACATTTCCTTTAGAAACACTAGTACTTGACAAATATGATTGTATGAAGGGATTTTTCCTAAAAGGTTTGGACAGTGTATTCTAACAATACACTTTTAACTTAATTTCATTTATTTCAACGCAAATTGCATATTGTGTTTAACATGCTGAATGCTGAATGGACGTCCTGCCTCGCTACGTTATCGTGTATGGGAATGGCTCTGTGCTGGATTAATGTTGCTCTTTAAGGTTTATATATCGCACATTTATTTTACACCACCAACGTCCCCGTTCTTATTCAATAATTGCATTTCTTTGACTCTTGCATTTTATCGATGTTTAGTTGAAAACATTGTGTTCAATTGCCAAAAAAGTACTGTGCTTAAAACTTGAAGGAAATTCATCTCGGAATCTGAACTTTAGCCAGCCTGATCTCAACTGAATTCATAATTATTTTACAAGGTGGCTAATTCATATAAATCGTACGATTGTTAGATAAAATAAGCAATAATGAAGCCCCGACCCTAAACCTAACTATCAACCGCATGATTCGTACGCATCGTTTGTACATATTAGCCGCCTCCTAAAATATGGAACTGCCATGAGATTGGGTTAGTCTAGCTGGTCGGAATAAGACAGAGATTGACGTATAACGTAATAAAATGTACTGTTTATAGTGATGCTCTTGTTCACGTTGGAGTTAGTTTGGAAAAAAAATATTCCCTTGGTTATATCGCACAGTAAAAAAAACTTCTGGTTACACTCAGATGTGCATGAAACACAGTATTTTAAGTCCATGCACATGCCAGGGGTCGACCGAATACACACGTTTAAAAAACGTTAACAGCTTATATTATTATTACTTCAAAACACTGTAACATATGTGCATTCTTCTGTGATAGTTTTCTTTATCAAGCCTTGACGTAGAATTCAGCGCTTCTGTTTCGTCCCCTTCAGTCTCGGTACAAGAGCTATTTGCGAATTTGCACTTTTTACCATTTTTGATTTTGTACTTCAATTTGCTTAATGTATCTGATTGTAAGGACATCTAGCTGTCACTGTTTTCTGGCAATTTTATGTTACAAAGTCAAACAAATAAATGTTTTGAGAAGTCTTGCCCATTTTTTCATGTTTTTTTTAAACACTGGTTCATAGAAATGTTTTAAACGAGGTTTACTGTGTTTTACTAGTGCCATTAAGTTTATCCATAAAAACATGTTTTGAAAATGACAAAGTATTTCACAATTTGAAGCTTTTGGTTAAACCATACATTTTATTTACATAGGAGTACATTTTAATCTAAACTGATTCTCCTAAACCTCAAAATCTCTTATAGCAGGAATCCATACAGTCAACCATTTTATGAAATAATGAAAATACACTCACTTAAATTGTGTTGTTCACCAGAACAAAATGTAAATCCATTTTTTATTTTGCTATAATGTGCAAAGGAACAGAACATGATTGTAACACTGCATTGATCATGCTCATAAACCCTGTGAAAGATGATGCACGTACAAGACAGAATGTACAATTTCTCAATTCCCAGAGATGGCACACGATATATAACCTGACTTCTGAATTCATTAAGTACATTTCATATAGAAACAATCCAGAACCAACCTCAGGAGCTACATGGTCATAGAACACTGCGAGACGAAAAATAATTTTTGGTCACATTTCTTAAAATAAAATAAAAAAATGTTTTTTTTTAAAAGTTTCATGTGATGACGAATACTGTGTGTAATGACACTTAATCGAAGTAGTAATTCTGAAGAAAGATGCTGTTGAGGCCGTTGAAGATGGGCTGGTAGTTGTAAATGAGAGCCTTTTCTTCCTCACTTTGAGAAGGAAAGCGATGATGGTTCTTCATTGCTAAAAACAACCAATATATTCACAATTGTGATTTTAAACATGGATCATGCGGTTAACATACAAATCCTTAGTGCCGATTTTGAAATGTTTGGAATAAAGGTTTATAAATTGAAGATTTAACACCATGAGGTCAAGAACTCGTAACAAAACATACAGGTTTGTATGGTCGACCAACCTTCAGAGATGAAGAAATGTGCCGTGTAGAACGCCGCTTTGATGGCCGAGAGCGTGTGCACCATACCGGCTTTTTCAATCCATTCAAAAGGGCTTTTCTCTGGATGCCACTGAACGGCGTAGAACGGGTACCGATAAGCTACAGCACATAACACAGAAGCACAAATAAGACCGAATGAACTGAAAGAGAATGCAACATTATATCTTTTTACTTGCTAAACATGAAACCAAACTTTTCACTGGACGAAAATATAATCTAGTAAAAACTAGATCAGGAGATAAAACTCTGCACATGATATTTATTGATGTTTTAGAGAATCTTATTTTATATACGCAAGCATTTTGTCTTACTGCACTGACCTATTAATACTACAGTATTTTTCAAAGCAAATCTCTTGAATATAAGTTGAATATCTTACTTGATTTTTCAATATTGTTCTCAAAACAAACTATATTTAAAAAATTGGGGTCACCACATTTTGCTGTAATCATATTTGTATTTAAAGAGAAAAAAACAGTTTCTTGTGACCTATTTAAGTTCACTAGAACAAAGCATTATGGGGAAAATCCATTCAAATTTGAAGAGGACACTATAACATGACTATAACATGACCCATGCAAACACATGTTGTGTGACATTCATACCCTCCATTGTAGATATGAAGTCTGTTTTGCCGTCTGTATTGGTGGTCAGGACTCTATAGAAACGCTTCAGCTTGGCATTGCCGCTGTAATTCTGAGAACAAAATTCACTTTTTAACAAACCATCACATCCTAAACTCAGACCGTGTTGCTGTTTTTTGTGTCAACGTCTGTTCTTAGTTCATCTTTTCATTGTGCATTGTATTATTTAACTTTAGGTTGAAATTTAGCCGTACCTGTAGTGACAAACTCCAGCTATGGAAGTTAGACGTGATGTTTTCTTCTGCTAGTGACTGAACGAGATCCTTTGGAAACCTTTTGAAGAGCCTGCTGTTTGGAGATCCTGAAAATATTACCAACAATAATAAACATGTTTATAATAGGGCTTGATTAATCACGATTAATCGCCTCCATAATAAAAGTTTGTGTTTGCTTTTGATACGGTTAACCACAAACTTTAACTCAAACGTCTGGAAACGGTCTTTGGTGTTTCTGGGACTGTTTTAACATGGTTTAGATCTTACCTCTCTGATCGTCAACAGTTTGTATGTATGCATGGTTACCGGTCTGAGACGAATTCTCGGAAATACGAGTAGTTCTGCTTGGCAGGGTTCAGCTGGAGGTCTTTCAGCAGGCTGTAATGCGAGCTGCTACAGTGGTATCTTCTGGGCGAAATGAGATGTAAATCTGGGTGTGGTCAGCATAAGAGTGATAGGAGAAACCGTGTACCCGTTTCATGGGTCGCAAGGAGGTCGTGTAGATGGAGAAAAGCAGCGGTCCAATTACCGATCCCTGAGGGACCCCAGTGATCATGTGGTGAGCAGTGAACAGCGAGCCCCTCAATGACAACCTGAAGGATCTACCAGAGAGGTGGGATTTGAACCAGCGTGCCTGAGATTCCTAGCGATGACAAGGTTTCTAGCAGTATCTGGTGATTGACAGTGTCGAACGCTGCAGATAAGTCTAGCAGAATCAGGACCGAGGATTTAGATTCCGCCTTGGCTAGCCGCAGTGCTTCTGTGACCGATAGCAGTGCCGTCTCAGTGGAGTGGTTTGTTTGAAGGCGGACTGCTTGTCTTCCAGTAGTTTGTTCTGGGATAGGTAGGAAGCCACCTGATTGAAAACCTCCCTTTCTAGTGTTTACGCAATAAATGGGAGGAGAGAGACAGATCTGTAACTGTTGGTAGTAGAGGGGTGGGAAAAGTGCCGGTGAGCAGGGAGGTGTTGATAATGTGTGTGAGTGCTGGTGTGTTTGTGCTGAATATGGCATTTAGGAGATGCGAGGGGACTGGGTTGAGGGGACAGGTGGTGGAGAGAAGTCTGGTGACTTCAGTGTCAGTAAGTGAGGCGAAAGAGGAGAGTTCAGTGTTTGAAGTGAGGGTAGTGTGTACCGAGGTCTGAGGTGCTGAGAATTGTTTGCTGATGGATGATGTTTATGTATTTATAAATACACATTTAGTATGCACTGTACACAGACATATATTATGTAAACACAAACTTTTATTCTGGATGATTAAAAATGTATAATAATAATTTTGCTCTCTTTCTATATATTTTTGTTCTGTATACAACATAATTATGTTGTAATAGCAAAAAATCTAAAATTGTGCAAGAGCAGAAATTGTGCAAGTAAACTGTAATCACATTAGATAAGATTTTGTCTAGTAACTGTAGTTATGCAATCATCCTGAACCCCTCCTTACAGATAAACAACCTCAGCAGAGAAAACACCCAACGGACATTTAGGGTAAATCACCTGGGCTGAAGGTCAGAGGTAAAGTGACCGCTTTGGTGTCAGTCAGTGTCAACAGGTTCTTGTTGCTGGTCAGGACTGTGAGCTGCTGGAAGCCCTGACAGGTTCCCCAGATGGGGAAATAATCTGAGGCGTCATTAGCCTGTGGTGTTCAAAACACAATGAATATTAGGGTATCAGACGTTCAGATTTGCTTGAACATTTATTAACACCACGGATTTATTTACTTTTATTGCAAGGTCATAGAAAATCTTCGCCAGTCTGGTGAACTGAGACTTCTCGATGTCAACGTTCCCGCCGGGCAGCAACAAACTGCAAAAGCAAAATGGAAATAATATACAAATGAAATACTTCAAAAGCTTATAATAAATATAAACAATCATAACAATAAATCATATTTTTAAAGTGATACTTATTTTAATAATTATTAAAATATTAACTTTTAATATTCTAATATAATCCTATGATAATATTACAAATAAATAAGTACATAAAAACAATATGAGAGTTAATATAAGAAATAAAAGAAAAAGTGAGAAAAAGATCATATACAAGAAAAAAAACCTTAAAGACATTAATACATATTTTTAAACAAGTTATTTAAATAAAAATGTATAGCATACAAGAAAACAGAAATCTTGTAAAACAAACTTCACTCACCCGTTTATTGAATTGAATAGTTTCACATGCTCCTCCTCTGTTTGATTTATGCTGTAAACACACACACCATCCATTTGGATAATTGTTTAAATAGTCATTTATTATTATTTTAAAGAGATTTTATAAGCAAGAAGTGTCATGTGTTTATCATCATACAGGATGGGCACAACCCTGGCACCAGCTGACTCCAGATGCTTCACATATGATGCTGCTATGTAAGAAGATCCCTGTGCGTGAGTGTCGTCATCCAAATTTTCCTGGGCTAAAATTCCTGAAAAAAAAACACCCAAAACAGGCAGAAATATGATGGAGGGGCTTCAATGGTCCTGCAACCATATGCTGAACTCATGCGTTACCTACCATGACAATGCATTAGAGTTCAAAATGATAAAAAAAATCATATCGGAACATTCTAGCAAGTTCACAGCAAAAAACATGGATGCATTCCTACTAAAAAAAACCCCAATATGAATTCTAATGGTTTCCATTTAGCACGTATTCCCCCGTGAAAGAGAAATAACACAAATCCATGTTTATGCTCACCGATGATGGGTCTGTGATTGAAATGACGCGCGCATGATGCTGGCCGGGTGAACGCGCAGAGAACGGCTGCGGACACCGCGAGGACAAACACCTGACGATACATCCACCTCTGATGTAACAGCCCACGAGCAGATCAAGCGAAGATACGAGATGTTCCCGGTGAAAAAGACGATGTCGGCTCGACCGGAGATGTTACGCAAATCTGGACCACAGGACCTTGAAGCTTCTCGAGCGTCCGGAGGCGCGCGCACCGCAGATCTGACGCGCGGATTGTTGGTCTGCGTGGATCGGCGCGAGCAATTTATAAACCAATGAGAACCTCCACAGCCTTTTAAAACTGCACCCCCACCCTCGTCAGAATTTTAACAAACTCTATTTTTAATCACATCAACGTCAGTGATTGATTGATTGATTGCCAAATGATATCGATGAGTTCACATTAATGCTTTTTAATCAGACTTTCTTTTAACAAACGCACTGGGATTTTTGTTGAGCGACGCCGAAACTGAACCGATATTAGCGTCAATATCGCCCCCCCCCAGAATCGATATAGTTTTGGTCATGTGACTGAGGATGACCGGTGGATGTTACCACATTATTTATTTAAAGAACTCTATACTAAGAATAAATTTCTTACTTTGTAACTAACTAAATACGTAAGAAAAGGTACATAAAAGTGTTATTTTAACTATTTTTATTAAACAAGCTTTTCATTATTAAAGGGATAGTTCACCCAAAAATGAAAATTCTGTCATCATTTACTGTCCCACAGGTTGTTCCAAACTTGTATAAATGTCTTTGTTCTGCTAAACACGAATATATGAAAAAATAATTTCCAAAGTTTTTAAAAATTGTCCAAAATCATGTTTTTTTATTGTGCATTCCAATTAAGCCATAATAACAACAACAAAATACAGCTAATTTACACAATAAAACATGATAACATAATAAAAACCATGAATTTTGAACAATTTTAACAGTTACCTCATTTTGGAAACAAACTCTTCATAATAAGAAGAATGTCATGAACAGATCTCATCCCCCATTTCCAGCCCTATAGGGAAATAAATACTATGGGAGTCAATGGGATCTGTTTGGTCACTGACATTCTTCTAAATATCTTTCTCTGTGTTCAGCAGAAAAAAGAGATTTATACAAGTTTGGAACAACCTGTGGGTGAGCAAATGACGACAAAATGTAAATTTTTAGGTGAATTATCCCTTTAATGTTTCTAAATGACCTGCAAAGAATTATTTCGGCACGATGGCGCCCCCTTCCAGCGTCTCCGCGTATTACATCGAGTTCATTTTAATAAAAATGAAAATTAGACATTGAATTGAAAATGTTGCCTATATTAAAATTAATAATATCTAAATATAATTATAAATAACATCAAATTATACAACTCTAACATAAAATTTTAATACAAATGCTGTAACGTGTTATTTTCATGAGTAATATAAAACTTGACTTATTGATCACAATTTTATTTGTATGCATGTTTAACAAATACGTTACAAATGATGTAAAAACAGTTTTAATACGTTTTGTGGGCGTTCATTTTAATTCAATTTGATCTATATATCGCTTTTCACAATGTGCATTATTCCAAAGCACCTTTACAGGCGAAAATAAGGAAAAATAGACAAACACAAAAAAGGTAAAACACAACACAGTGCATGGTGTTTATAGAACAAGCAAGATCATTCTAGTAAATAATATCTAATAAATGCAGTCACCCGGTGGTTTATTGAGGATATTATGCATTAAGTGAAAGCTTGGTGAAAAGATGTGTCTTTAATCTAGATTTAAATTTGGAGAGTGTGTCTGACCCTCGAATAGTATCGGGAAGGCTATTCCAGAGTTTAGGTGCTACGTAAGAGAATGATACGTATGGTGGATTTAGTTATTCTAGGTGTTTCTAGTTATTCTAGTTATTGCAGGTTCAACAGTAAAGTGACACAGATTAAGGTCAGCCACCTACATTACTAAACCACATAAAAGAGAAATTATTTTGAAAGCACGTTGTTGCTGAATGAGAATATGATTGCGATGCAAATAAAATGTTTGTTAGTAAAAATATGCCTGGTATATACGAGGCGTTTATTAGTAAGCAGCCGCAGGGCCTGTTTTATGGCATATTTCTATTATTTTTATGGAAAAACGAAAGTGTTGTTTTAATTTGAATAACAACCCATGTGTTCACTTCAAATGACACTTGTGCTGTACATGAGACGACAGCACATATCAGTGACCTAAAGAAAACCTAGTTTACAAATACAGATTAAGTTCCTTTGTGAAAATCGTAACTTTTCTTTTAAGGGTTCATCAATAAAGGACGAATGTCTATGTTTGTGCTCTCTTCTGTTCATCTCTTCTGGATCTGATGTCATAAACCAAAACAGCAACAGTAGCCATGCCCACCAGAGCTGAGACGACCAACTGGATCACGGCTTCAGTGGAACCGCAACAGCAGACACAGTCTGAGGTGATAAAAATACAATAACACCCAGAACATATCTGATGTTAACAAAATGAAAAATCAGCGCTGTCATACCTGAACACGACTGACAGACATGAGTGATGTCTAGATGTTGTGTGTGGTTTGTGATGGGATTGTTGACCACACATCTGTATGTGTTTGTATCCTGATATTCCACCTCCAGAGGTAGAGAGAGTCTGATGTTGAGATCAGACACACTGATGCTGGACAATAAACTGTTTCCTTTGTACCAGGAGAGACTCACATGTGTCACATTCATCACTGAACACAACACCACACATTTCGACACTGAAGATGATGGAGGATTCTGTGAGCAGTAACTGGTGATGACAGGAACAGGCAGACGGGCTGAAAAAGAGCACATCGCCCATATAGTGGAAATTGTGCTACATTAGGGCGTTGTCATTGAAATTTGTACATAATATAAGTAAAATGACTCACCATTGACAGTCACATGGTACGTTTTCCTTGCCACTTTATTTCCAATGATCTGTGCTTTATAGACTCCAGAGTCTGCGGTCGAGATGTTCTTGATGGTGAGAGATCCGGTCTTGATGTCCAGCTCCATTCGGCCGCTCAGTCTCTCGTTTTCTTCAGAGATGGTTCGGCTTGATATGTTGAGTTTAGCTATGCAAGAATCTCCACACAGCCACATGATCAAGTCATCCTCCTGTATCTCAATAACATCAGTGTTTAAAGTGACGGAATCTCCCTCCATCACCGAGACGACTTTCACTTCATCGGCATCACCAAACACACCTGCAGAGAATATAAATCAGATTACAACCGCTTTGTCTCTCTACTCTGTTCTAAAACTTAAAAACGAAAGGGTAAAAACAGATTTGTAACTTACCTGCAAGACGCCACAAGCACAAGCTAAGCACAGCAAGCCCGTGGATCATTTTTACAGTATCAGCAGTTTTCTGAACGTTCCGAGAAACAGTGCGAGGTGTGAAACCTCCCACGACAAGAAGACTGTACCTCCCTCAGACACGTCACATCAACTATGAGTGCATACTACGGTTTTAGAAGAACTGTATTTTATCATACGATACATTTGAAAAGTGATAAAAATACAAACATATGGAATAATAAGAGCATTTTATATTATTAAAAACTCCATCATTTTCATTCGGCGTAAGCATCTATCATGAAAATAATCAATGTTTATATCATTTTTTGGTTAAAAAGATCAATTGTCCTGCATGTTGAAATACATGCAAAATCTACAGTCCCCCACAAGATGCAATATAGGTTATCTACCAGTAAATCTGTACTGTGTATTAAACGGATGTTGAGTGTATAAGGTTGATGTAAGGACCGGAAGCCCTTCAACCACATGCACTTTATCTTGCACAAGCTGTTTGTCCACCCGACAGAGAAAGAAAACCACATTTGTTTCCTGATCTGATGGAATGAGACCAATCTAATGCAGACACTGGAGGTCACGGTCTGAAAGACGGTTTGAAAAGATGACACAAACACACGGTGGTCTTCTGTTATTCTGTTTTTAATGATGCTTTAAAAAGCGACGCAGTAGATCTGCCATTTAATGACCCCCATCATTTTTGTCTGTTTGTTTATTTTGTTTGTTTAAATAGTTAATCCTAGTAATGTAGCTGATTTCAACATCTTTTTATTACTAAACAATTTAGGGCTGTCTGAAATACCTCTTATACCCTTATACATATTGCAGAGAGCACCATTTAGCTCACCTACATATACAGATCAGTACACAAAATCTGAATAAAAAGATTAAAACAAGAACTAAATAAATAAATAAAAACAACGTTCTTTTATGCACAAAATACTTGACACATATTACGGACTATAAATGCAAAACAATTATTTTTGTTTGTTTGTTTATTTTTTTTTTTAGTTAATCCTAGTAATGTAGCTGATTTTAAAGTGTAACATCTTTTTATTACTAAACAATTTAGGGCTGTCTGAAATACCTCTTATACCCTTACTCAGTATCTCCCTCACAAGTTTTCATTTGCTCATCCGAGTGAGTATTTCTTTCTGTATTTAGTATACTTTTATTGATATTATTATTATCGATGTCGGTCTCTTTTCAACGACGCAGTAACTGTGTCCCATAGCGCCTTCACGTGGTGATAAATGAAAACTGCACGTGGATTCAAACGATGAACTGGCCGTCTTAAAACTGAAACTAAATGTCTCTCGTTTTAAAGAGATCTACTTGTATTTAGTATTTTATTAAAACCTGTAACTTCTATACTAGCATTTAAAAAAGGTTTGTAGAAAAGGGTTAAAGTATGTTACGCTGACACACAATACAGAACATTAAGCAAAAAAAAATACAATATCGAAACTTGTTCACAATTGTTAATGACGATGTGAAACCTTTATAGGCAGGCAATGATCACATGTCTTTTTCAATAGTCATATGAGACGCGCGGAAGACGACGGGGATTTAACTTTTGGAGGCTGGAGAGTCCATTTTTATTTTATTGTACCGACGTTAACGCCAGTAACGAATGGACCTCCATCTATTTAAACAAAGTATCGATCAGAAGTCGGTTGGATTTGGTCGTATCAGTTAGATAAAATGCGCTTTTTAATAGTCACGTAAATGTGTTTTGATGATGAAGAGCTGACGGAACGCCGATACCAGTGACAGTTTAATATCTACTGTGAACTTTTTACTACTGTGAACTACATAAAGTTACTTAACACTACAGCAATATGACGATATGTGTTTTGTTTTTGTGCTTGTTTGTGGACGGTAAGTACTTTAAAATAATGCGCATTGGGAGTGCTTTCGCTATCGTGTGATCATTGCGCAATATGTGGGACATTCTTTAATACAAGTCCAGTGGGTTTATTAAACTAGACGCCTGTTTGTATCTCCAGGTGTGTTTGGTGTTGAAACAGATGAAGTGAAGCCAGTTTCAGGGACGGAAGGTCAAAATGTCACATTATACACCGATGCGACGGACGTACAGACAGCTGATCGGATTTTGTGGGTGTTTGTATCTAAAAGCACGCGCATAGCTCAAAACAACATAGCAGCTGGGAAGATGTCGATATATGATGATGTTCTTGACGGGAAATACAGAAGCAGACTGAAGCTGGACAGTCACACTGGATCTCTCACCATCACAAACATCAGAACCACAGACTCTGGACTTTATGCACTACAAATCGTCAGGGGAACGGACGTCACTTCCAGGAGCTTCAGTATTATTGTTTCTGGTGAGTATTTTGTGTCTTTTCCATAGTTTAATGTACACTAGTCAGCGTTGGGTGTAACTAGTTACTAAGTAATTACTTTAATTTCATTACTTTCCCCTTGAAAAGGTAAAGTAATGGATTACTCTTATTTCTGTAATTTAATTAAACTAAATACTATGTGTAATATATGTGTGTGCGATAGTGGAATTGACATCAAGATTCGAAATATGTGCTTTAATGTATAATTCTCACATTTGTAGGACTTTATGTAGTTTTAAATTATTTATTTGAATGAATTAAAAGAGCCTTTCGTGTTCATCCTTGAATCACTTAACTAATCAAGGTTGATGTAGGATATAGAAAGTAATTAGTAATAAGTAATTAAATACTTTTGGAGAGAGTAATTCCATCTCTCTCCACTGGCTACCGGTTGAAGCCCATATCAGATTCAAGTCACTAATGCTTGCCTACAGGACGATCACTGGATCTGCACCGGCTTACTTTCACACTCTCCTGCACTCCTACACCCCATCAGATCCCTGCGTTCAGCAAACCTTATATTGCCTTCCCATAAGGGCAGTAAATCGCTCTCCCGCTCATTCTTATTCACAACTCCTTCTTGGTGGAACATTCTTCCTAACTCTGTCCGTTCAACCACATCTCTCACAACATTTAAAAAACTACTTAAAACCCATCTCTTCTGTGAATATCTGACAGACAAAAAAAACAACCTTTCTCTCAACAGGTAGTGGTCTAGCTTTTGTTGAAACCAGTAAACTTGTATTGGCACTTAATGTATTATGGCTCCTGTATGACATATCGCTTATTGCTCCTAAACTCTTTGTAAGTCGCTTTGGATAAAAGCGTAAAATGTCTAAATGTAAATGTAATTTGTACAGTAATCTAATTACACTATTAAATATGTAATTAGTAACGAGTAATAAATTACTTTTTCAGAGTAATTTACCCAAAACTGACACTAAGTCATGACCCTGGACAACAAAACGAATTTGAATTTATATTTTTACATAATCTGAACGCTGAATAGATACGTTCTATTACGTTCTATACTTTCTATTGATGTATGAGTTGTTAGAATTGGACAATATCTGGCTGAGATACAACCGTTTAAATCTCTGGAATCTGAGATTGGAAAAAAATCTAAATATTGAGAAAATTGCCATTGAAGTTGTTCATCAAGGGCACTGTGGCAGCCCATCCACTCACAACTTTAAAAAATATATATTTAAGGTAGGAAATTTTACAAAATATCTTCATGGAACATGATCTTTACTTAATATCCTAATGATTTTTCTCATGCAAGAAAAATCTATAATTTGACCCACACAATGTATTTTTGTCTTTTACTAAAAATGTTCCCTTGGTACTTAAGACTGGCTGTGTGATCCAGGGTCACATATTAAAGTCAAATGCCAAGTTTCCTTTTTGGTTACAAACGTTGCCAAACAATCGCGTTTCTATAACAAATGGAAGTATGATACCCGATAAGTTCTTGGAAAGCCAGTCAAGTGAAGTGCTTTCCCGATCTTTTACCTGTTTCTTTTGTTATGTTTTTCAGCTCATCTGCCTTTTCCTCACATCACCAGCGACTGTCCACAAAACTCTACATCAAGCTCAAAATGTATGTTGTTGTGTTCGGTGATGAATGTGACACATGTGAGTCTCTCCTGGTACAAAGGAAAGAGTTTATTGTCCAGCATCAGTGTGTCTGATCTCAACATCAGACTCTCTCTACCTCTGGAGGTGGAATATCAGGATACAAACACATACAGATGTGTGGTGAACAATACCATCACAAACCACACACAACATCTCATCATCACTGATGTCTGTCACAAGTGTTCAGGCGAGTCTGATTTGTTTGGTTGAATTAATACCACTTGATGATACACATACATCATTTTGCAGTGACCTTGGATTTAGTTTAGATAAGTTGTTATTGTTGACATGTACTCAATGGTGCTGATCTATTGTTTTTTTCTGATAGAGATGTCAGGTGTGAGTGAAGAAGTGGTCCTATTTTCACATCTTACATTCCTGATGGGTGCTCTTGTTTTTGCTGCTTTTGTGGTCGCTGCTGCTGTGATCTTCTGCATCTACAAGAGATTGAAAAAAACAGATCAACATGGCAAGTTTTACCTTACTGATGTAGTAAACATGAAAGAACATATAAGAATTACTTTTTTAATGTAAACATTAAAAAAAATTGTACCATGTAAGTAAAATATATAAAAATGTTTTATCGTTTAGTATTTTTAATATAAGCCCTAATTATTTCTTTTTTCAAACAGGCCAGACTTCTGGAGAAGAAAATAAACCGCTAAATGGTAATATACTGTAAACATTTATATTTGGATGGTTTTAATTTACTGTTGAAAAATGTAACAGGTTAAACTGTCGAAGTGTTGGAGTGTGTATGTAAACTGTCTGTATATTTTCTCCAGATGTGCCTGCTGCTCCTGAGAGTAATGAAATGAGGACAATAACAGATGGAGTAAAGTACATCAAAGTGAAAGCCGGACATCCTGTCGAACTGGACACTGGCGTTACAGACATTCCAAGATTTGATCTGATACAGTGGAAGTTTGGGAAATTAGGTGACACCACTAGCCCATTCATTCCCATAAGTCGAATGAATAAAAACAATGAAGAATGTCTAAATAATGATGTCATTGAGAAATTGGGAGACAGGCTGAGAGTTATCGGAGAGACTAGATCTATAACCATCGAGAACAGCAAAACCACAGACACTGGACTTTATAAACTCGAAATCGAAGGCAGCACCGATCAGATCTGCAAGTCGTTCTTTGTAACTGTCAGCGAGTAGTTTAAGGGCGTTTTCAGACTGGGCTCGTTTGCTGGGGTCCGAACTTGAGTGCGATCGTTCCCGGCGCCCCCTGCGGCGTTGGTTTCAGACTCAACTCGATTCTGTCGAGCACTGGTGCGTTTGCGTTGTCGTCTTACGTCATAAAATATGCACGACAAAAAAACAGAACACGGATCAATATATTGTGTTTTTATTCATTTGGTGCTATTATGCGCAGCAGAGTAAATGACATTTGGGTTTGCTGTATGCGCGTTGCATGCAGACGGCTTTCTGCTGCTTGCAAACCGACTATTTTGAGGAAACAGTGGATTACCATTGACCTGTCGCTCTGATTCCACTCGCAGTGCTGAAATACGATGCACTCTGCACTCTCGCTCGAATCCAAGGTTAACCATCAACATTATCATCTCTTACATGTGTTTCATTGAAGGAAATACATCGTAATCGGCTTAAACGCATGCGCAGGTCACTTTACTTCCTCATCAAGTGCGCACCCGGGTCCATGTTGCTTTCATATTCAGACCACCACCTTCAGGTAGTCTCGGGTTCGGTAGGCAGGTGCGCACCCGGGTTGGCTTGACAGCTTTCACATTAGCGGTTTTTCATGCGAACCGTGCCCCGTTCCGAAATAAACTTCAAGTGTGAAAGCGACCAGGATGCAATGGATTTACATTTATGCATTTGTCTTTTATCAGTATGTGTGTTCCTATGCATTTGTGCACCTATTGAAGTCGAGGGTTTAAGTGAAGTATTTCGTGGTTTGGCTTAAACTAATGTAGATATCAATTTAAATGTAGTCCAATTATGAAATACTCAGTGCTATTCTTTTCATTATATAACTATATATTTATAAAAGTTAACTTAAATTGTTAACTGTTTACTTGTAATATGGCAGGTTCTGTCATTCATATTGTATTTATATTAACACTTGTTTGGGCTTTGGAAGAAATGTGTGTGCTATACAGATGCAATTTTTGTAATTTTTTTAACTTGTGACATTTTTAAAACAAATACTAATCTGATTGTAATGTACAGACTGATCATTTTTTATAAACAAACTTAAGCTTACCACCTTATTTCTCTGTCTGACATGTGTGTCACTGTAATGTAAAGACATAAAACAACAGAAAGCAGACAATTCAGAGTAACTGAGGACTCAACTCAACCAGCATCCTCTCGCTGTCTCTATACTGCCCCCTAGCGGACAAACAAAGTAGAACTTCAGCCTACCTGCAGTGTGTAACACCTTATCGTGTTATATCTGTTTGCTAAATAAATGATTTGATACAACTTGTTAAATGTTAATTATAAATAACACTCAAATATTACAAAAGTTTTAAATGCTAATGTGATCTAGATTTGCTGGTGTAGATCTAGATGTTTGATTCAACTTTAGCCTACGACAGTCCCCATTAACTCTCACCTTTGAATAACTAGATGGAAATGAGATTTTGAGTGCAATTATTCTGTAACTTCACACTTAATTTGGACATTATTTAGTTTCAACGGACATTTTGTTACAATTGAGCTGAGCCCCTGATCCGTGCGGCGTCCTCCCTACAGCCGCTTCCGGTTAATGATTGACAGGGGGTTTGACCAATTACTGCGCTGGAGGAGGCGTGGTCTACAGAGAGTGTGCGCATAAACACACACGTATAGTACGTTTATGAAATAATTTCATAGACATCTATTGATTTTATATCAGTCAAATGTTACGTGTATTTTCTATTATTTAATCCTAAAGCAAGTTGTGATATGAAAAAAGAAAAACATGATTTATGCTGATTTAGGAGTTACTATTTGCATCTAAGGTCCAGTCGTCAAATTGCTTCAAGTTGTCATGATATTTTATGATAAGTTAGTGAGAGCATTCGGCCCCACAAAATACAGCGCAGATAATACAAATTCTGTCCTCATTTATTTATCCTCACGTGGTTGTAAACCTGTGACTCTTTCTTCTGTGAAGCGCAAAAGAAGATATTTGGAGAAATGTCTCAGTGGTTTTGTGTTCATACAATGAAAGTCAATGGGGCTCAGTGTTGCTTGGCTTATTCCATATGCTCCAAAATATCTTCTTTTGTGTTCGGCAGAAGAAAGAAACTCATATACCTTTGACACGACACGAGGATGAATAAATGATGATAAGCTGGCCCTTTCACTCTTGTGATGATGCTGTTAATGTCCTGCTGATCTAATTCTTCAGAAGTCAAAGTTATTTTATTTCCTGTCTGAGCACACAGAGCGACAGACCACAAGGACGGAAAGAGAAAAACAGGTTGACAATATGATGAGCTTTGCAGTTCTGTGTGTCATCTTAGGGTCTGAGGTTGTTACAACTCCTGCCTAGTAATGCCACACAAATTGAAAAGATCTCTTAATGTAATGTTGCGTCATTAAGGTTTTTTATTTGTATATATATGTTTATTGACCATTCCCCTGCTTCATTGCCATATCAATACAAAAAAAGGTCATAAAACCAAAAATACTTTGTTTATCATTTATATTTATTCATTAAGCAAATGCTTTTATCTAAAGCGACTTACAAATAAGAAAACATCCAAAACTCTTTGCACATCATAAAAATAATTTGTTTTAAAGCGATCAGCGTTTGACTGATGTTTGATCTTTTTTGTTCTCCTCAGCTCTTCTGGATCTGATGTCATAAATCAGAACAACAGAAGCAGCTACAGCAGCCACGCCCACCAGACCAGAGACGACCAATCGGATCACAGTTTCAAAGGTATCACAGCTCGATATGTCATAGTCGACACAATCTGACGAAAAGAATTTGCTCATTTTAGCTTTAATGAAACAAAACTTTCATGTGTTTATCCAGATTCACGTGTGACTCACCTGAACACGGCTGACAGACATGAGTGATCTTGAGATGTTGTGTGTGGTTTGTGATGGGATTGTTGACCACACATCTGTATGTGTTTGTATCCTGATATTCCACCTCCAGAGGCAGAGAGAGTCTGATGTTGAGATCAGACACACTGATGCTGGACAATAAACTGTTTCCTTTGTACCAGGAGAGACTCACATGTGACACATTCATCACTGAACACATCAACACACAGTTTGAGACTGAAGATGATGATGAGTTTTGTGGACAGTAACTGGTGATGTCAGGAACACTCAGACGAGCTAAAAAACAACACAAAAAAAATCTGAAAGTGAAAAGTGAAAGTTCATCTATAAATTTGCGTTTCGTGAGTCTGGATTATTATACGCACCATAAACAGTGACCCTGAACGTTTTCCTTCCCACTTTATTCCCAATGATCTGCACTTTATAGAGTCCAGAGTCTCTGATGAAGATGTTTGTGATGGTGAGAGATCCCGTCTCATCGAGTTTAAGCCTCTCTCCTAATCCTTCAGATGCGAAGATGATTTTAGTTGATCTGTTCACGTCTGCAATACGAATGTCTTCAGATCCAAACCTCCACAGTATCAGATCATCTCTCTGTATTTCAGCAACATCAGTGTTTAAAGTGACAGAATCTCCCTCCATCACCGACACTGACCTCGTCTCATCCGTCTCTACACCAAACACAGCTAGACGGAGAACTAAATGTATTACTTACTTACATTCATCGACATTTAACAGTTATTTAGCTTATATAGAATAGTGAGATAAACATACAATTTATTAATGTTCAAAAAAGTTATATCCTTGAAGCACAACTTTCATCCACGATAGCAGGAAATGCCAATCATCAGACTAATGAAAACCCCTAGCTGCAAACTTTTGAGACTTTACAAAATGTGTTATAACAACGTTTCACTGAGCGTTATTTCTAAATGTTTCGAGTGTTTCACTTACAATACAAGAAAAACAAATATAGAACACTTAGCCATCATATAATGTTAATAAAATGCTTGTTTAACATTACTGCAAGGTACTTTTGATAACTTTGAAAGAACTTTCCCCGTTAGCTGAGTTTAACTTACCAACAAAGAACCACAAGCACAAGCACAAACCGAACAAAACAAAAGTCTTGAGCCATCGCATCAAAAGTGTGAAAACGATGACCAAGCGCTGCATGTAAATCCTCCCTTGACAGGATGCACAAAAGCTGTGGTTTCATTGCTTATGCAACATGTGTTTATTTATTTATTTATACAATTATTACTACTCTAACTGTTCTGTTTGTTAAAATCCATTCATTCACATCAGCAGTCATGAAAATCATAATGTTGCTGTTTTTTTATTTCTTTTATTTGAAAAAATCCACAATCCTGATATTGTATGAGTGACACACTGAGGTGGGATATCTCGTTATAATGTGTAATGAGTCTGATCATTTTCTTTTAATATGTATCTAAAATTATGAAGATAATAGTACATGTAGGCAATTTTTGAGGGCTGTACTTTAAAAAAAATCCACAATAAAAAAACGTAAAGCGTTCATTTCTCGTGCAATTGGGGATTTCTTTCAATACCATATATATAATTTTATGCATGATACTTTCATATTTAATTTTGAAATGTATTTACATTGTTATTAATTCACTATTGACAGACTGATAGAGAAACAACGTTCCCCATAGATCGTCCATTTTGAAATCCAAATACGCGTTTACCGTAATGCGCAGTATATGCGCGCATAGCAAAACAGCGTTGCGGCTGCCGGCTTGACCGCAGTACGGAAACGACACGGAACGATTCAATAGCTTTGCTTTATTGTTACTTTGTCCAGGATTCATTGCTTTCTCCACGAATATGAAGAGCCCGTTTCTTGTTTTTGCAATGATATTACTTATTAAAGGTAAGTTCTTTCTACTTTTACTTTCGATTTCATTTCAGTGAACTTCTGTTTAAAATGTTTTAAATGAATGACACATAAGCCCATTAAAAAGCATTACATATAAAACGAGTGAAAGCCGTTAAATTGTCATATGTTGTTGTTTTTTACTGCAATTTTTTTGACATTAACAGGGTTGACACACATTCAAATTATCCGTTGAAACTGTGTAAAACAGAGAATATGTGTATATACATTTACATGAAAAAATACAATTAAAATAATAAACCCTACTATGTGTTTTTAAACGCCTCCCTATGATAGTACACACAAATCTTTGAGACGTCTTGACGTTTAGCAGATGTTTTACACAGCAGATATTCTCACAGGCATACCTGTGCTAGCTGGGACAGGTTGAATAAAATGATAAAGGATTAACTAGTAAAGTAATCAGCAGTGCTATTCTGTAGCATTGTAAAGTCTATACGTAGTTCAAAGTCTATACGTAGTTCAAAGTCTATACGTAGTTCAAAAAAGTTTGGTAGCATATTCAGGGATTTTACTTCAGCTTACTTAAAAAAAACTAAATACATTTTTTCATGTGAGATATATGAGTGAATTGAGGTGCTGGAAAAATCTGTCAAGAGTATGCAAGGCTCATTATTGTGTAGCTCTCTAAAAGACTAAATTGATTTAATCTTTTCATCAGAATGCCTGCATGTCATGACTCTGCCTTTTAATGTCATGTTTTTCTTGGTCTTGTGGCAGAGTCATGACAAAGCCTTTGGTTTTGTATGGAGAGAAACATATGGCTAGTGAGTGACGTGATGTCTCTCTCCGGTCTTGTCTTTGGCCCCGCCCCTCTCGTTCCTTGTATGGCTTTCCACCTGTGTCTCATTACCCACACCAGCCCATTGTTATCCTCCTTTGTTCGTCTCCCTATTTAATGCCCTCGTTTTTGCTGTCCTGTGCCAGTTCGTTTTGTTTGCTATCGTGTCTTGTACTTTGTATATACGATATCTGAAATCAATACCTGTAATGGTTGGTGTAAGTCCTGCAGTAAAGTGTGTTTATACTGTGGGAGATACTGAAATAGAATGTTTTGGCGACGTCATTATGATAATTGTGTCATTTTAATAGAACTGAAAACCATTAAATGATCACGTGGAATTTTAAGTTAGGCTTACATCTATTGACTTTACAAATATAAAATGTGTATTTTCCTAATTCAGTTTAAATATGTTGTTGTGCTGGGGGGAAAAAATGGCATGGGGTGTGAGCGTGAGGGTTGGGGGTCCATGAGGATGGATTGATATATGATGGGGTAGAGTACGCCAAAAAGGTTGAGAACCGCTGTCCTAGGACATGTGGTGGAGATACGTGAGGTTTGGTTGCAGGGAACTCCATCTGAGGACATACTTTATATTTACAAACCAAAGATGTAGAAACGTTCATGGTATTTATTGATCGTTGTCCATTTATCCCAAAATGAATGACCTTAATTCAGTGCTTGAAATTACTGACTTTAATGAGTTTATAATGGTTTCTGATTGTTCTCCAGGTGTGTTACATGAAGAGACAGAAGAACGGGAGACTGTAGATGTGATGGAAGGAGAAAATGTCACTCTAGATTCTGGCGTTACTGAAAAACGAAATCGTATAGTTTGGATATTTGAACGCACTCGAATAGCTCAGATGAACGTAGATCCCGGTAAGGTCTCATTATATGATGGTGATTGTGGAGAATTTCACAACAAGCTAGATTTGAACAATGAGACTGGAGATCTCACCATTACATACATCAGAACTAACCACACTGGACTTTATCAAGTAGAGAATCTTGACAGTGGGAGATCCAAGATATTCATGGTTACCGTCAGTAAGTAGCTTGTCCTTTCATCCGATTACTATCTTATTTAAATATCTTTTTAAATCTGTTGTTGAGAATTTTAATCACAAAAAATGTTGCTACTACGTTGAAAGAGTGTATCTGTATCTGAGACAGCCTTAGATAAGCCCGCCCAAAGCCTCAGGAACATCCCTGTTGAGGATCTTCCTGTAAGATTTTTATTGAGTAAATCAAATGCTCTTCGTTCCACCCGAATGCACTAATGTGTGCTATGGGATGAGCAGCTTAGCAAAATGATCATCTTGTATGTATGTCATACAGTACTGTACCCTATATTCATGTTTTTCAGCTCATCTGCCTGTTCCTGTCATCTCTAAAAATGCTTCATCATTGAAAAGATCTTCAGTCTCAAAATGTGTGTTGTCGTGTTCAGTGATGAATGTGACACATGTGAGTCTCTCCTGGTACAAAGGAAACAGTTTATTGTCCAGCATCAGTGTGTCTGATCTCAACATCAGACTCTCTCTACCTCTGGAGGTGGAATATCAGGATACAAACACATACAGATGTGTGGTGTCCAATCCGGTCAGCAACCAGACTCAACATCTCAACATCACTGATGTCTGTGGACTCATTCCTCCAGGTAATATCAGCTTAGATGTTCTCTGACGTCTGTGTGTTCAGTTGCAGTTATAATCATTTCTCTCTTTCTTTTTTTACAGCAAATGATCTACACCCAGGTTATATAGCACTGATAGTGATATTTGCTGTGTTAGTGGTCGTAGCTGTTGTTGGGATTTGCTATAAGAAGTTTCGAAAATCAGAGCCAAATGGTAAATTATCATTTTGAATAACCTGCAAGAGACATATGTGAGTGCATAAAATTTGTTTGTGAAATTGTGAAACGCGCTATATAAATCTGAATTGAATTAATTAAATAACAATCTCATTTCACTTAAAAAAATCACAAGAAAATGAAGGATTAATGTACTGGATTTAACTTTTTTTAACAGTCCGGCCTACTGTAGAAGAACTGCGTGATTTAAACAATGGTAAGACACTGTTGTACTGTGTGTGCTATTTGTGTGTTTGATGTTGTGTCATTCAAGCATTTACATGAAATAAATAAGTCATAGCATACCATTAACTTTGTTTGATGCTGGACAGGGTTTAACGCTCATTAAATATAACACGGTAATACTAACCGTTGGACGTTATTATCACGGTAAACCAATAAACCTGTAATCATTAACGTTACATCCCTACTTCCAAGATAATGACCGAATGGAATGAAATAAATCTAGAGGCAGTCAGGCAGATTCATATAGTCGTAAATTACTGGACCGCTTGAACATAGGCTAGTTTTGAGAAGTTACCTTATAATTAATCTTTTTTATTGAAACAGGTCTGAATGATGGGGATGAAGTTGATCAGCCAAATGATGGTAAGACATTGTACTACAAAATATTTGTGCGCCTGCGTTTGCACAGTTTACAAGCATTTACAACAGAAAAAATCTGTTTAATTTCAGAAAGGGAAGAAACATCTAATCTAGAGGCAGATTTTCATAGCCGTTAGTACTATACTGTGTGTAGTAAGTAACCTTGTCAAAAGGTTTGAATTAAGTCTGTTTTTTGGTTGAAACAGGTCTGAATGATGGAGATGAAGTTGATCAGTCAAATGATGGTAAGACATTTCATCCCCGGTTTGTATCTGAACATACTGTATCTCTGTTTGTACATCTAAATCATCTTGTTTTCATAATTCATAACTCATCTGTTTTCAGCACAGGGCAGTGCTGTTTTTTCAAAAACACAAAACTGCTTCGTTCACAATACACAGTTACTGTACAAATGTTTTATGTAGACTTTACTTGAAACAAAGTTGCAAAATTAAAGATTAAATTTGAATTATGTCTGTGATTTTTTTTTTGAACAGGTCTAAATACTACGGAAGATGACGATGAGATAAAAGAGATAACAGATGGTAAGATATTGTACCGCAGTGTGTGCTGATGTTTATACATATCAGCATGTATAAACATAAGCCCATTCCCAGACTAATTTAAATGTTAGAAGTTCGAAAACAACTTATACTGACATATCTTAAAATATATCAGTGCAAATGTTTTGTCTCAAGATGTTTTTGTAAAGTATGTTTTTAAAAACAAGTAAAATATCCTAATTTAACTAGGGTCCTGGTTTAAACTAATCAGATTCGTTTTTTTGAGATTTGGTTGCATAAGGTTTAAACAAGACTGTGTGATCTCATTTCTGTATCTGTGTCTGATTAATATTAATGCAGAATTCAAGACACTTTTTGTGGAAGAGGGAGATCGTGTTACTCTGGGGGGTAATGTACTAATTGAGGAAGACGATGAGATACAATGGAGGTTTGCTGAATCCAGAGTTAACACAATTAAAACTGAAGTCATTGCGGAAAGGACAACGCCAAATAATGGGGAGATCTTATGTAGCGATAAGACACTCCAGCTAGACAACCAGACCGGTTTTCTGACCATTACGAACATCACACCTGAAGACACTGGACATTACAAACTATGGATACCCAAAAAGAGGATTTCAAAGACATACAACGTTATTGTGAATGTAAGTAGATCAAATATATGTTTTATAACTGCTCGTTTCTCTCATTTCACTTTCTACCATTTATTTCCACAGACAAGGGTTAAAGGAGAAATTCCTACAGACAACAGAAGAGGGGTCAACAGTGAAACTAGAATATACACTACAAATGATGAAAAAGGCTATATGCAGGTAGCATTTGAGGCTGAACAGATGTGACTCTGGAATTGTCAGTTTATGGAAGTGGCTCGAATGCTGTCTTCATGAACAATTAACTGAGATCAAGCCTCTTACACAGACAACGTTTGTTTGGATTTATGATAAGATGTGCTTTATAAATGTGAATGATTTGGGTGCTGTAGTAGTAAACTTAAAAAGCTGCAAGAAACTCTGGAGAACTCGAGCATCCGAGTTAACAGACAGAGCAAATATGTTACGTAGGGGGGACCCAGAATCGTCGAAGATTCGATGCTTCGAGAGGACCCTGATTCGACCACCAATCTCACAGTCGAATCTTCGCAGAGGTGTTATGCAATGGGGATCTTGCAATTTGGGTTATATGTGCAGTGGCATAGCAGACGGGCACGCACTGCGCCGCAAAAAATAGTATTTATGATGTAAAGAAATTGGACATTTTAGGGTTGGGTACCGAAAACCCCGGCGCATATGAGCAGGATCCAGCGCAGGATCGCGTCTCTCCGCATCTTCTGTGCCCGCAGATGACTCGTAAATGAATGTGTACACCGTTTCCAAACATTTCTCACTTACTGAATGTTTGGGCATTTAAATATGAATGAACACCTTCGCAGGTAGTCCCATATTTAGACTGAACTTTGCGCATCTTTGAACTTTAAAATAAGCAAAATCACCCGCATATAGCGAGCATGGCGCAGACTTTTGGAACTTGTCATTCTCTGCACTGAAAGCAAGAGTGTGCGTCAGGAGGACGGAGAAAGAGAGGGCAGGAAAAAAGACGAATGGGACTTTTTGACTGTTTAAATGGTGAGATGTTCTAAAGATAAAGTAACTTTATTGGTAGTTCATTGTGTGTGTGTGACACGCACACATAGACACACACGTCTGATTCGACTATTAGTCGACTATAGGCAAGAACTGACAATTCTGATTCGACTTAGTAAATCCTTTGTATATCCATGTATATTACATTTTTTATTTTTCTGCATCTGATGCCAATACAGAAATGTCGTTTCCTGAGAAACTTTTCTATGCATTTTTTTTTTATAAACCCATATTCACTGCCATTGATATGCTGTAATTTCCTTTTGCAAAATAATTTGATCTACTAAATACCTAATATAAACCTAATATACCTAACATAAAAGTTTATTGTTTGCTCCATTGTGTACCATAATTTGGTGGTTTAAGGCTGGGGCCAGGGACCCTTTGAAAGTGAGCGAATTTAATTCACAGCCCTAATGAAACACTTTTCTTCACGAATCATTTTAATACCACTTATGTGCTTTCAAAACGATTTCTTTCAAAAACGTTTCTTTAGGTGGTAAAACAGCACAATGTTATACATTATTGCGAATGTAAACCCTCTAGGCAAATTGAATCGCAATGTGAAAACTGTCAAACATTTTTTTTTTCTTTTCATTTTTCTATTCAAAAGCCTTCAAAATTATGTTTGATTTGTTGGAATCAGAGTAAAAATAAAAAAAAGAGTCAGCAAAGGCAATCGTTTTTAAAGGTTCCAATACTAAATCGCTGCAACCGTACCTTAATATCACTGGTAATACCAATAGATGTGGCACACACCAAGTCAAAATCCATATCTATGAGAATTGCTTCTTTCTTTTATTGTTTGACATTGAGTCAGATCTTTGCAAGGGTCTAATATAAAGTTACACATCTGATATTTTTCCCCAAAGAGTTAACACATGATGTCTGCGTGAATTCTTGTATAGAGATAGTTTTGTTTAAATAGTGTAATTCTGTGTATATCGGAGGCGCAGGCTGCCTGAGAACGTCTTTACATGCATGCTTCGGATGTGTCCGTCAGCACAAAGATGGCCGTTTTCATCACAAATCACTCTTTTAACATCAATCAGGTCCTGCACTTTACTTCCTCATTCCTGGATGTTCAAAAAACTGAAACAAAAACGTCAGGCACCGAAGTGTTTTTCTTCTGCTGTACAAGCATCCTTTGTGTTAGGAAAGATTTGAGCATGTGCACCTCTCAGAAAACGTACAAATTAAGATCATTTTAGATGTTTAGTTACAGTGTGGAGCATTGGGATCGCTAGACGAGAGCAAATACTGTTCCAAACCCACACCACCTATAGTGCCACAAGAGTGGACTGTAAACACATTAGTTCATCTTTTAGATTGACTTTCCAGTGTCTCTGTGGCTCTGGGCTGTGTAGACAACCAAAACTCAGATAGTTTTAGACCTTGATGCACGTGCAGTCAATGGCGTCACCGAAACACTGAACCTTTTGAACGATGTCTGTGTGTGCTTTTGATCTGAAGTTGATAGAGTCCGGCATGTTCAGTCTGGATGTTTTTGATGGTAAGCTCTCCAGTATGTCTATCCAAACCGACTCTGTCTTTAAAGATCCCATGAGCATGTAGTTTGTGACAAGTTCTGGTAAGTTTGGCAAATAGCGTGTCTCTAAAATTCCACTGTATCACATCGCGTTTCTTTAGTTTAGTAACTTGCGTTGGTAGAGTTACAGAATCTCCTTCCGTCACGATCACCATCTTAATTTCCTCTGTCAATACCAAACAAATATGGAAAACACATAATAACAGGAATCAGAAAAGATACGATGTAGATACGTTCTGACAGTTTCAGGCTGCCAGACTATAATTTCAATGAATTAAATTAACTAATTTCAGACATTTTAAAGGAATAAACACCAAGGTGAATATGACTGTTTAAAAAAGAGCTGAGATACTCACCTTGAACAATAACAATGAATGTCTTGATCTTATTTGTGCTGATGTGTAGTTTATAAAGTCCCGAGTCTGAGGTTTTGATGTTTGTGATGGTGAGATCTCCAGTCTGAGGGTCCAGCTGTAGTTTGTCTTTAAATCTATCTTCAACACTATCATACTCATCCACACTACTCAGTTTGGCGATCACAACGCATGAGCTTGTGGTATTAACTGCTTCTCCAAACCACCATACAATTTCACATCCTTGTATTTCAGCTTCTCCAGTATTTAAAGTAACAGACGTTCCCTCATCCACTTCCACTTTCTTCACTCCATTTTTCTCATAATAACAATACCTGCAGAATATCGACAGTTATTGTATTATGATGGATAGAAGCACTCAACACAGTATTCCAGTCATGCTAAGAATGCAAAAAATGGTAACACAATGTAATACAGCACTGTAATACTGTAATGTAAAGTGCTGTTAACTTACCATTTAGTGGAACACGTTCTTCCCCAGGACCATGGTCTGTTGTATCTTAAAAAGAAGTTGAATAATACATCTTGTTGTTTACAACTTCATATATGGAAATGCTGTGATTATTGTTGTTCATTTTTTTTAAATGCGGATTTTACAGCTATGGGTCCAGCCTATTTATATATAATAGACGGCTTCGTGTGCACACAAAAACGTGATGAGGATAAGCCAGATAAAAATGCCACCGGGTGGCCCAACTGGTGCTTGTTTGCACTTGTTTGTGAAGAGGAGCCAATGCCTTTATTCAAATTAAAACAAAGTCACTATCCAAGCTGGAAATTTACTATATGCGAGCAGATACACAGAAGATACGTTTGTGTTCGAAGAGAAAGACTGAGAGTAACAGAACTTGGTGAAGCACTTGAACTCTGTTTGTTTGTATACAGAAAGAATACTAACAAAACATTAAAATACAGAGCACGTGTTTCTTTAAGTCAGTTGTAAGGGACACTTACCCTTCTTTTTGCTTGTCTAGTTCTCCAACAGTAAAACCATCCCAACAACAAACACACACAGCACAACACAGACTATGGCTGTTATAATAACACCTAAAGACAGTCCTGCTTATAAAATATAGAGAGACAGACATTAGTTTAACTTAATTTGAAAAGACAAAAAGTGGAAAGTAAATCCAAATGCAGGGAGTTACTACCTGAACACGGCTGACAGACATCATAGAAGTTGAGATGTTGTGTGTGGTTTGTGATGGTATTGTTCACCACACATCTGTATGTGTTTGTATCCTGATATTCCACCTCCAGAGGTAGAGAGAGTCTGATGTTGAGATCAGACACACTGATGCTGGACAATAAACTGTTTCGAGAGACTCACATGTGTCACATTCATCACCGAACACAACAAAACACATTTTGAACATTGAGAAGAGTTTCTGCTGATGACAGGAATGGGCAGACGAGCTGAACAACAATGCAGAACAGTATTACAGATATGTTGTGAACCAATAAGACAAATATTACATATATATGCTTTCCGTATAAAACTTAAGGTTAAGCCAAGTGTACATTGTTAATTGCAAAACACCCATGTTGATAATGAATTGCTTACCATAGACCATCACTTTAAACCTCTTGGATAAATCCTCTGTTCTGTATTTTGTTATTGTATAAGGTCCAGAGTGTTTGGGTCCGATGTCACTGATGGTGAGAGATCCAGTCTGATTGTCCAGCTTCAGCCTGTCTTTGAATCTCTCATCAGCACCTTCACATTGCACATCTGTGCAGATAATATTAGACGCTTTGTTGATTTGAGCTATACGAGTTTTTGAGCTCCAAACGTCCACACGATCAGATCATCTCCCTGTAGTTCAGTAAGATGAGTGTGTAGAGTGACATTTTCTCCCTCCATCACTGACACTGACTTCCCCTCACCTGCATCAGCAAACACACCTGAAGACACAAACAGGACGTTTCTCAGATATTAACAGCAATCAATAATACATAATGCTATTATCTGCAATAATTAAATGTTGTTATAATCAATATAGAACTTTCCATAATACTAGTAACAACAAGAGCTGGGTAAACGTGTAAACGTGTGTTTGTCAATGCTTTCGTTCACGCCCATTCTCAAACAAATTTCAGTACATGCAAACGAAAGTGTTGGAACAAGGAAACATAATTCAGTCAATTTTAACTTTGTCAGACAAAAACTATACAATACTGTACATTGAGAAACCAAGGCACTCACCCTTCAAGAATAAAATGAAGAAAAGTAGAATCTTCATAATGTTGGTAAAATGAGATTTTAATTGGTAGAACAATTAAACTTGTCCGTGTGTAAAAAACCACACTCCATTGACGGAGTCGAGTGACAGGTTTCGTCGGGTCAGGTTCTGCCACACACCTACAATAGGCGTGACTGCCAAGGGCTGGCCTCGTGCACGTCATTGGATCAGACCGCTGTCAATCACTGCTTGGTTTGAGAGGCGGGTTAAAGTAGCTACAAGCGATTATCATATACGTCATTTTGTAGTTTTTAAAGATTCAAATGCAGTCACTTTTTCAAGTGGGCAATAGTGAAGTGGTAAGCGCTATAATGTGAGCTTGAAAAGTACATTTAGTGAATAGGCTTGTTCGACTTGATGCGGCGCCGCAAGATCAGACAGGCGGGTGACGTCAAAGTACCGAAAATGCACATGAAATTTTATTCTAAAAAAGATTATTTATACGTAGATCAATCGGGAATTAAAATCGTTTAAAACGTTTAAGAACATTATTATAAAACGTATATTCCCAAACATTAAAAATAAAAAAATATACATCAAGTTGACATGGTTGTGAGCCTATTTTATCAGCAGTGTGCGTTCTTCTGTAGGGGGCGCTGCTGTTTATAGTTTCTCTGAACACGAGACAGCAAGCAGCACAGAGAGTCAGCAAAACTTCAGCAGAAGGTTCAATCTGTGCTGTCAGACCACATTTATAGCAGCCCAACAAATTAAGCGTAAATCTTACTGTAGACTAGCAGGTTGTACTGATTAAAATTCATCCGAATAAAATTCCACAGTACTAATGTTAAAGTCTGTCATTTTACAGATTGGTCAGATTATACAGCCTGTCTACTTGTGCAAATTGTTGATGTGGGTTACATGAAACATTAAATCATTCGTATATCCTGTTAAAGCTCACTGCTGTGCAACTGCTGTGGTTTTACAGAGACCTGTAAAAAATGTGGTTTGTTCTATTGACCGGGAAAAACAGCGTATGCGCAAGAATTTGTCTTTATTGTAAAGTGGTCTTTGTGTACTATGTGGGCGAAGGGCTTCTTCCGGCCGTGCTAATGTGCATTTCTTAGAATGACTTCCTTTAATGCAACACAGCTGTATTGTGAAATAAAGTAGTTAATGTATCAACACTGATGTTTTGAAAAAAAATCAAACAAGAGTCGCAGGTAAAAAGACAAAAAATTATTCTTACGTCATGCAACACAGAATATTAAACATGTGTACAAGTCAAACCATGCGTGTGTACAATTGATCATATGTTGGAGTTTAGTGTAGTACAATGCTGGGAATGTTTTGAAACAAAATTTGATTTGACAGACTTTCAAAATACAACAAGATGTGCAAATTCGCAATAACTTTTGACTGCCTATGTACTAATGAAATGTGCACTGGGAGGGTCTTCGTCTGCTGTAGGGTGTTGATGTCTCGCAACATCCGATCTGCATTAGTATATCGAAGTCATTTCAAAGGTTATCATCTTCAATCGTTCGGTGAAATGTTGAAGGGAATGTACGGCATGTTTGTTTTATTCTGTTTGGTCTCGTGGTGTCATGGTAAGTTATGTATGTCTATTTTATGGCTGTATGCTCAATTCTGCGGTTTACATCAAGGATGTGCATTTGTTGTATTTAACCTTTCCATATTGTGTGCTGTCACAAAGTCTATTATAGTTTACATCCCATTTTTAAGTTTTCATATAAAAACTTGTTTTTTAGTGTTGTCCATAATGAAAAGTGACTCAAAATAGGATAAACCACATTAACTGCTGTCATTCAGAGTTGTGCAAAAAGGTCTTTAGACTGATTCAGGTCTGAGAACAATGCTCTTATATTGAACAGGAATCGGTTTTGTGTTTCATGTTGTTTCAGGTGTGTTTGGTGTTGATACAGATGAAGTGAAATTAGTGTCAGTGATGGAGGGAGAAAATATCACTCTACACACTGATCTTTCCGAATTACAGAGGGATGATCTGATACTGTGGAGTCTTGGAGATAAAGGCACTCAAATAGCAGAACTAAACAGATCAGCTAAAAACATCACTCCGTCTAAAAATAACGAAAGATTTCTAAACAGGCTAAAGTTGAACGAGCAGACCGGATCTCTAACCATCACAAACATCAAAACCACAGACTCAGGCCTCTACAAAGCACAAATCATTGGAAACAAGGTGTCCAAAAAAAACTTCAATGTTATTGTTATTGGTAAGTAGAGAATGGCAGACTCAAAGACTTCATTGTATTTTTGCATGTATATATATTTCTATACAACTAGCACAATTTCCGACACTAGGGGGTGCTACAGCACACGTGCACTTGATTGCACCAGGTTTTAAAAGGGATAGTCCAACCAATAATCTATTATCAAAAAACACTTTCACCATTCACTCTCCCTCAACTCATACCACACCTGTATGAGTTTATTTCTGTTGCAGAACACAAAAGATATTTTGAAGAATGCAGATAATCAAACAACATTGACCCCCATTGACTTCCATTGTATGAACACAAAACCACTGAGACATTTCTCAAAATATCTTCTTTTGTGTTCCACGCAAGAAAGACCACATACAGGTTTACAAACACATAATAAATATTGTGCATTTATATTTGTATTATATTTTGGTTGAACTTTCCTTACAAACTTCTGCAAACCTTAATTTAGTTCGATTATTTTTATCAATTTTAGCTCATCTCCCTGTTCCTGTCATCGTCAGTTACTGTCCACAGAATCCCCCATCATCAGAAAGATCTTCAGTCTCAAATTGTGTGTTGTTGTGTTCAGTGATGAATGTGACACATGTGAGTCTCTCCTGGTACAAAGGAAACAGTTTATTGTCCAGCGTCAGTGTGTCTGATCTCAACATCAGACTCTCTCTACCTCTGGAGGTGGAATATCACGATACAAACACATACAGATGTGTCATCAACAATCCCATCACAAACCACACACAACATCTCAACATCACTGAACTCTGTCAGCCGTGTTCTGGTGGTAAGGCCGCGGTGATGTTCACAACCAAATTATATTGTAAAGTGGTAATATTTTTGATGGTGTGTATTTTCAGCTTGGGTGGATGTTAAAAATATATGTGTGCTAATTCTAGCTAATTCTTTTCCTCAGATTGTGTGGACAACTATGATACCTCTGAAGCTGTGACCCGATTGGTCGTCTCTGCTCTGATGGGCGTGGCTGCTGTAGCTGCTTCTGTTGTTCTGATTTATGACATCAGATCCAGAAGAGATGAAGAGAACAAAATAGACCAGACATCAGTTAAACAATGATTGAGTTTATTTGCAAAAACTCAGTTAAAAACAATCAAAAGTGTTCTATTATCATGTTATCATGTTTGCATTGTGTTTAGTTATGTTAGATAGATGTATGTTTCAGTTATTAGTTGAAAACAACCCTACTGCTGTTTGATTGATAATACTCTACTAAACCCGTTTTTGCAAATTAACTCTTCATTGTCTTCATGTCTTCATGTTCATGTTATACACAATATTTTTAACTTTGTTAAATACAACGCAGCTCAAAATAATATTTTAAATAAGAATATTTTAAATGAGGGTGTCAATCGATGGATTATGCGAGATGCGCGCGCAGCGTAGTCGCGTAACTTGACCGAGTCCCATTCAAAGAACTCACTTCCGCAAGGATATCGCCCACTGGATAGTAAAGTGTCATTCAAGTGCGGATTTATCTCCTGTTCATTTATAGATCCCACTTATTGGAAGTTTGTTTAATTTTTCACTTCTCCGTCACAATTTTTTTTTTATGTGAACACCGATATGCTAAATCATAACTTTCTCTCGGTATATCTGTCGTTATAGCTGATCGGTCGGTCCATGCGGGGAATAAGAATTCAATAACTTTTAGAAAATTTTCTTTATTTCATATAAACATGGATTTTCCTTGAACTCCATCGAAATGAAAGAAAATTTCAGTAATGTTAAGCCTGCTAAAGGAAGGTAAGATATACTTTCGGTTTCATTTGGCGGATCGGCGCAAAATTTAATTAAACGCAACATGTTTTCAAATAGCGTTACATGTTGGCCTATGTAAAAGTTACATTAATTTATCATAAATTAAACGGTCTTACACGTTGGTGGCGCCCTACCGGATTTACTGGCTATAAATGATATTACCTGCCATGAACTGTACTTTTTGCATTATGTTTAGGTTGTTTAAATTGAACTTCAAACACACATGTATACTTTCAGTGCAGATAATTCAGCTTTATGCATTGTTTTTTAATTTAAAGAATCTTAAAGCGTAATATTGCTCTCAACCCAGATAACACAGGTACGTCTCTAAGATGTCTGTTAAATATGTTGCGATCTGGAAAACATCTTCTGTGTAAAAAGCATCTTAGAAAGAGCAGTTTTACAAAAAAAACAGACTTACAGACATCTTCAAGATGTCTATCTGACAGCAGACGTCTCAGAGACGCATTGAAGATGACCAAACACTCAAAAAATACGTCTTGCAGATGTAAATGCAGGTATCAAACAGATGTCTGCCCGTATGTGTGCCATCAGGGATCTGTTCAGTGAGATCCCTGATGGCAACCAAAAGACTGTTTTTGCTCATATGTGATTTTAGAAGAAAGAATTTAAAACGACTCTTGAATGAATATATCATTATCAACGTTGTGATCCCAATTAATTTGGTAGTCCATCGCATTAGCAATTGTATACTTGGTAATTTTAAATGATTTTGAGTTCACTATCAAATCAAAGATTGTAGAAAGTCACTCTACCCGACAGGCAACATTGGTTTTCATGTGCGTTACTTTCATCATGTTGGGACAAATCATATTTCACAACCTCAGGAGCAGTGTCATTGTTTAAATATAACTGGTTCTGGTATCAAAACGTAATTTCACGCCCTCGAAACTACTGTTGCCTTGAAAAAAAAGTGGGAACTCTATTTTTGTCTGTTTATTAAATAATTAACAATCTTAGTTAAAATGGGTTGGATAAGAACTGAGTAACTGTTTCTGTATATTCTCCAGGTGTGGACACGCATGAAGAGACACAAGAACAGAAGACAGCAGATGTGACTCTATCAGTGATGGCCGGAGAAACTGTGACTCTAGAATCTGGTGTCACTAACATAAGAAATGATCTGACAGTTTGGACATTTGGAGACACTCGCATAGCTCTGATGAATAAAGAACCTGGCCAGATCTTGTTGTTTGATGGTGATGATGGGATGTTTCGAGACAAGCTACATCTGAACAATCAGACCGGAGATCTCACCATTACAAACATTACAACTGAACAAACAGGATTTTATCAACTGCAGATTCTCAGCTCTGGGGATTTTTTTAGAAGCTTCCTGGTTCATGTCAGTGGTGAGCAGCAACTAAACATTTGGAAGTGTTGAAGAGTATTTTTAGACATGCATTACATTTTACATTCTTGTGTTTTCCAGCTCCTTTGCCCGTTCCTGTCATCAACAGAGACTCTTCATCTTCAAGCTCAAAATGTGTGTTGTTGTGTTCAGTGATGAATGTGTCACATGTGAGTCTCTCCTGGTACAAAGGAAACAGTTTATTGTCCAGCGTCAGTGTGTCTGAACACAGTGACAACAGCATCTCTCTACATCTGGAGTGTCTGGATGATTCCTACACATGTGTGCTGAACAATCCCATCACAAACCAGACTCAACACCTCACTACTGATGACTGTCAGTCGTGTTCAGGTAATATCAGCTGTGATGTTAAGTCTCCGTGTTAAGTTACAGTTCATCTAACGTCTCTATTTCCACATTATAGCACACAGCATACACCCAGGATTAATAGCCCTGATTGCAGTGTGTGCTTGTGTCCTGGTGGGAGTAACTGCTGGAATGGTACGATTTTACTGTCAACGCAGGTCAAAAGAAAGACCCAAGCAAAACAGTGAGTTCTGTTTATGATACTCGAAAAGAAAACTGGGAGCTTTCATATGTAAAAGTAGTTAACCAGAAGAAAATGATTGAAGTGTATTCATTTTTAAACAGACCAACCTATTGAGAGGAGCTACGTGTTCTAACTAATGGTAAGATACTTTTGTACTTTGTGTACCATTGTGTTTATGAGACAATATCACATGATGTATATCAACATTTAAGTAATGTTGAATCCACCTTGTGTAGTTGACGGAAGTTTCCATTAAATTAAATCTGCTTTGTGTTCAGGTTCAATCCTTAGGACAGCTCCTGAGCCAATGTATGGTAAGATAATTTACAATTGAACAATAACATAATCTGTTTGATTTTAGCAAAGGGTGGAAACGTCTTATATGTTCCCAGATAGCACAGGCACGTCTGTTAGCTAAAGATCTGGAAAACATCCGCTGTAAAAAAAACATCTGAGAAACTGTCTCAGATACGTATTGCAGATGAACTGGCAATAAAAAAATACGTCTTGCAGATGTAAATGCAGACGTCAAATAGACGTCTCCTAGAAGTATGTGTGCTATCAAGGTTATCTCCTCAGAAAGTTTGAAGTTTCAAGTCTTGTGTTTTTTTAGCTGAAATACCTCTGGATGAAGTTGATCATCGAAGCGATGGTAAGACACTGCACTCCTGAATCTCTCGGTCGGTTTGTGGATATCATATCATTACTAATCTGTGCTTGTTTTCAGAACCAAGGGAAATGTTTCCCTGTGAAAATTCCTCAAGACACAGTAAGTCCAATCGCTTTGTATTTTATTCGAAGTCACAATATCATAACATTGAATTAAGTCTGTCATTGTTTTTGTTTAGGTTCAATTCGCTTCATTGACGAGGAGTCAGATGATGGTAAAATACGATGTCAATCTCAGCTACTGAAGCCTATGATGAGATTACGTTTTCGTGTTTGCATTCAGCCGGGACGAATAGTCTAATCTAGAGACAGACTCACAAAGAAGTTACTGTATACACTCTTAAAAATAAAGGTGCTAGAAAGGTTCTTCACAGCGATGCCGTAGAAAAAACATTTTTGGTTCCACAATGAATCATTTAGTCAAAGGTTCTTCTTTCTTACTTTTTTATAATCTGTTTTTTGTGAAACAGAAAGGTTCGTTTAGATGTTAAAGGTTCTTTATGGAACCAAAAAGTTCTTCTATTGCATCAAATAACCTTTTGAAGCACCTTTGTGTAAGTGTAAGTGTTTGTTTGAATTTAGTTATAAGTCACAATGTCAAAAGGTTTCGTTAAGTCTGTGTTTTTGGTTGAAACAGGTCTGTATCTTGAGGAACAAAAGGATCATTTCGAGGATGGTAAGATATTGTACGATGGTGTGCACTAAATATCTGCATCTCTATTTTCTTTTCAAGTCTACATCTACATAGTTGAAGCAGATTATATTTTTGAAATTCTGAAATTAAAAAGGATAAAAATACGTAGTTGTTGTGTTTGACGTTACAGATGTAATAACAAGACTATCTGTGGTAGAGGGAGACCCTGTCACGCTACGCACTTTTATCACTTCAATTGAGGATGTTGACTTCGAATGGAAGTTTGCTGAATCCAAAGCAACCGGTCACAGCATTAAATTCAAAGTCGTAGTTGAAAGGACGAGAGAAAATGATGGCGAAATCTCATTTAGTACTGGGAGATTCCAAAACAGACTCCAGCTAGACAATCACACCGGATCTCTGACCATCACAGACTTCACAGCTCAAGACGTTGGATATTATAAACTATGGATCCCTAGCAAGAGGATTTTAAAGACGTTCGATGTTACTGTAAGTAGAAAAAAAGTACATATACTTCCGTATAATTGAGCAGAACACTACAACACTGATCATTACTCACCGTCTACTATTTTTCTACAGAAAAAAGTGACGACGCTCCAGAGAAGAAATACTTTCAATTTCTAACAAGAGGAGCCCACAATTAAACTAGAATATAACACAGGACACATAAGCTTAATTTATACAGTCTGATGACAGTTTGGGATTGAGAACAATATATGTCAGATTTAACAAATCTTCCACGAACAATTTATGCTGTTGATGCATTTGTACGTATGTGTCTTAACTATATTTATAATGGACAAAAACTGCATGTTTACCTCATTTAAAAGCCATAAGGAGTCCAAATAAACAATGTCCAATTTTAACTTCCCAGTTTTGATAGTTTATATATTTTGACAGTGTGGAGTTTTAAGTAGTAAGAAGATTCATTGATTCAATGATTGAATATTGTTTATAATACTGCAAAAAAACAAGTCACACATTTTGAGGGTATTTGTTCTGGACCAGTGTTGTTTACGTCTTGCAAAACTACCTATACTTTATAAAACTGCTCTATGTTGTACAGTAGTATTTTCTCGATGTATTCATGTGACTGACGCCAAATTTCTAAAGTTTTGTAGTCTTCGGTGCTTATTATTAATAAATCCTTATTTTAGTAGGAAATCTTTTTTGATGTGGTATAATGAACGGTTTGGTGAAACATTTAGACCACGTCTTTGGTGTTTTGTCAATGATCACAGCCATTTTTAGATTAAGACCCTTTAATTAAAAAAATGTTTACAGCCATATACCTACAATTAAAAGTGCATAACGTCAATTTTATAGCACTTACAAACAAGACCGTAATTAATTGAATGAAATAATTGTATGAAACATCATTGACCTGTTGAAATGTAAATATTTCGAACATTTTTAGAAGCATCTGATTGGTTGACAGAAATCTGCATTCAGGTCCATGCAAGTAGACCTCGCTGCGTGGCAGCTCAGTGGTAAGAGCAAGGTTGTGGGTTCGATCCCAGGGGATTGCACATACCTAAGTATAAGTGTATAGGATAATGCAATGTAAGTCACTTTAGATAAAGGCGTCTGCCAAATGCATAAATGTAAATGTAACATCCACGTTTGTCAGAAACCACGCCCACCTCCCTAATCCCTATCGCGGCCCGGCCGTTTATGGGCGTGGCTTCTGGCATGCTTATTATCCTACGTGTGTTATTTAGCGCCTGGATAGTCGACGGCAGGTATCCTGACTAATTTGGGTTCATATTTTGAAGTTTGCTTATGTCCTGATTTGACTTCTCCATCGGTTTACGAGATCTTGAGTACGATGAGCAGTTATTCTTTAGAGAAGTGACGATAACATTCACGCGGTATGAAGGTGTACACCTACCTGCCTGTGTTTGTGACTGTGGCTGGAAGGCGTGGGCACAGTTTAAGTCACGAGACCCTGAAAAACACCTAGAGACGATACGGAGCGATTCAATAATTAACCACACATTATTACATCTACATTTGGACTTTCAAAGTTATTCACCGATATGAAGGACGCGTTTCTACTGTTCTTGATGTCATTTCACGTGAGAGGTAAGACGATATTGGTTTTGGTTTCATTTAACTGAATCCGTGTTAATTTTTTGCATTTGTGCTTCCTTCCCGCATTATGTTTAGAAATTGCAGCTTTTTGCAAGATTTAAAAAGGCACCTTAAAAAAACAGAATGATACTGTATAGTAGGCTAACGTTAAGATGTTTTGTCTGAACATGTTATGGGTGGGTATGTCTCATCTTACACGATGACAGGGAGGGAACATTTCTCTTACTGCCACTGGCTTCTCACAGAAGTTGAAGTATATTGATAAATTATGGGCTCAAATTGTGTTGAGTGCGCCCGAAGAGACAAGTTTTATGTATACTACCGGTCAAAAGTTTAAGAACACTTACTGACTGACGTCACAGAGGCGCATTTCAGATACGTAAATAATAAAAAAACGTATTGGAGACGTCTCCCAGATAAATGTGTAATATCAGGGTTATGTAATGACTTAAAACTATTAAATATAAAAGAAACTTGTAAAACTTTATTGTAGTTATCGTTTACCTAGAATTTACAGAAATGTTCTCTCGGCATTTAATGAAGCAAATTTTCGGTGTGAGATGTGTTCCTGCACTTTTTATTTTGTAATGAACTTTTAAGTTTATATTTGCGCAATATATATATTTTTGCATTCAAAATTAATTTTAGACATTTAAGGGTACACCTTCAGATTAGGGCTGTCAAACGATGAATTGTTATTAATCACGTCCAGAATAAAAGTTTTTGTTTCCATAATATATGTTCATAATTACAAACACACACATACATGTATTTATATTTAGGAAATATTTACTTATTTAGGCCTACCAATATTTCTTTATATTTACCAATAATTTAAATTATATGTAAACTAACTATATGTTTGTATGTGAATGTGTTTATAAATACAAAATTAATATCCACAGTACACAGACAAATATACGACAGCATCGTTTGACAGCCCTACTTCAGATCAAAAGCATTTTAAGAGAATGAGAAACATTTTACTCAAGTGTTCTAAAGCGTTTGACTGGTTGTGTCATCTACAGTAGTTTTGTTGTGTCAGGACACATCGTAATATTTCCCAAACACAGGAGTGATATTGTGATGACAGGAGTGATATTACTGGTGATGGTCAAAAAACACCCTGGCATGTCCTAGAAACTGTTGCTTGGGAATTCTAATGTTTATGTGTTAATTGATATTGTCTGTTTATTAGACTCAGAAACTTCATTGAATCCATTAGCTGATATAACTGAGTTGAATGAGTAACTGTTTCTGTATGTTCTTCAGGTGTGTTACATGAAGAGACACAAGAACAGAAGACTGCAGATGTGACACTATTATTGATGGCGGGAGAAACTGTGACTCTAGAATCTGGTGTTATTAACATACAAAGAAATGATCTGACAGTTTGGACATTTGGAGACACTCGCATAGCTCTGATGAATAAAGAACCTGGCCAGATCTTGTTATTTGATGGTGATGATGGGATGTTTCGAGACAAGCTACATCTGAACAATCAGACCGGATATCTCACCATTACAAACATCACAACTAAACAAACTGGATTTTATCAACTACGTATTTTCAGCCGTGGGGATTTTTTCAGAAAATTCTTGGTGACCGTCAGTGGTGAGTGACCTTGTCATTTAATGCGTCTAGCATGAAACATTTGAATGTGTTATTAAAAGTATTTTTGTTTTGTTTTTCAGCTCATCTGCCTGTTCCTGTCATCTCTAAAAATGCTTCATCATTGAAAATATCTTCAGTGTCAAAATGTGTGTTGTTGTGTTCAGTGATGAATGTGACACATGTGAGTCTCTCCTGGTACAAAGGAAACAGTTTATTGTCCAGCATCAGTGCGTCTGATCTCAACATCAGACTCTCTCTACCTCTGGAGGTGGAATATCACGATACAAACACATATAGTTGTGTCGTCAACAATCCCATCACAAACCACACACAACATCTCAACATCACTCATGTCTGTGGCATCATTCCTCCAGGTAATATCAATTGTGATATCAAGTCTCTTTGCTAAGTTACAATTATAATAATGAGTCTTTATTTTGTATTATAGTATATAGTCTACACCCAGGTTATATAGTACTGATGTGTGTTATAGCCACAGCTCTTGCTGTGGTTGGGGTTTACTGTCAGTCAAAGTCTGGAAAAGCGAAACACAAAGGTAAGTTTAAAAATGCTTAATTAAAGTAAGTTTTAAAGGAATTTCAGGAAAATATAGTGAATATATTATTATATTATAATTTTTCAACAGGCCAACATGATGGAGAGGTGCAACAAAATCAACGAAATGGTAAGAGATGTCAAACTCAAAGTCTTCTTTGTCGTCAATTCTGCCACATGTACAGTACATTCATATGGAGGATTGACATTGCGTTACTCTCAGACCCATGGGGCATACAAATAACATTACACATAATAAATATATATATATATAAAAAATACTGATAAATACAGATTATTATATAAATGTAAAATACAAATTTTACAAGCAAGGATATTTAAAAAGAGAATAGGTAATAGCAGGGATTATTTGTCTGTTTAAAGTGACAAAGAGAACAGGCTTGTTTAACCTGTCATAAGAGGTAGTAGTTGAAGAGGGGCAGACCGATTCTAAATGAGGTAGTGGGCAGTCCAATGCTGCATAAAGTGACTATTTTTTTATTTAATCGTGGCAGGGGAGGCAATTTTTGAGATGTTAGCAATAGCGAACTAGCTATAAGCATAAGCCCACCCTCCCTTCAGAGCGATTCCCATAGTCACACCTTATCCAAAATACATAAATGCATTGCCTGGGCTGCCAGATCTGCATATCAGAAACCGCCCCAATGTGCAATCAAAACAATCTTAATGACCCTCGTCCAAATACCAGAACTTACCAGAAGGACATTGAGTTATTTGGACCGAACAGTTTATAGTCCTACACCCTTCACAGAAGATATGTCTACATAAAATTATGTTTTGAAGTTGAATGGTTTTATTAATAAAATATTGAATGATTTTATTAATAAACAAACCGTGATTGTTGTTTATTAATAAAATATTGAATGATTTTATTAATAAACAAACCGTGATTGTTGTTTAAACAGGTCACATTCAAGCAGATGAAGAATTGGCACATATTGAAATTCACAATCTTGGTCAATGTCATTATGACTGTGGTAAGATACAGAACTGCTAAATCTCTCTACAAGCTTGTGTTTGTATGAATCTGCATTTACAACAGGACTATCTTTGTTGTCAGAGAGTACAAACTTATTGAGGAAGCCTAATGAGGAAGACGTTCCACAAAGATGTAAGTTAATGTCCAAGTACATGTACTGTCAAAAGATTTTTATGAATAATCTTTATTTTAAAAACAGGTCTGATTTTAATGTTCAGTTAAATACTTGATTCACAAATCTTCATGCATGCTTATGTTTGCACAAATCAGAATTTACAACTCATTCCCTTTGCTTGATGGTAAGATGCTGTATGACTCTCAGATACAGAATATGATCCGTTAGATTTCAGCATGACTGATAAGGTTAAATCTAGAGACAGATGTTGTGTTTTCAAGCGATTGTAAATAGTCAATTATATGTTACAATGTCTGCTTTCTTTAAACAGATCCAAGTAATGAGGATGAAGTTGATCAGCATAATAATGGTTAGATATTACTGAATCTATCTGTATGCTTGTGTAAGTCAACATTTACAGCAAATGTGTTTGTTTTTAGCACAGGGGGAAATATCTGAACAGGAGAACAGTTCAACATGCAGTAAGTTACTGTACAAATGTGTTATTAAAAGAAGTTATGATGCCAAACTGTTTCATTGAACTGTCTGATTGTTGTTCAGGTTCAAATTCTAGGAAAGAATATATGCAAAATGATGGTAAGATACTGTATTAGTCTCAGATACTGAACGCTTGCGAGCCTTTGTTTGTACACAACAGAATCTGATCTGTTTGGTTTCAGCAGGGATGGAAACGTCTAATCTAGAAACAGATTCACAAAGCGGTAAGTTACTGTTTGTATTTAAACAATTAAGAGAAACTACTGTTCTTATAAGGTTTAAGACTGTTTTCTTATCATTTTACAGATCGGAATATTGAGGACCAGCAAAATTATGGTAATATATTGTACTGCAGAATCTCGCCGTGTGCTTGTGTAATCCAGCATTTATAGTAAATGTGTTTGTTATTAGCGCATGGGGAAATATCTAACCAGGAGAACAGTTCAACATGCAGTAAGTTGCTGTACAAATCTGTCATTATAAGACGTTACGATGTCAACCTGTGTAATTGAACAAAATTTTATTGTTGTTAACGTTCAATTCCTTGGAAAGAATATATGCCAAATAACGGTAAGTTACTGTTATGATGCCAAACTGTTTCATTGAACTGTCTGATTGTTGTTCAGGTTCAAATTCTAGGAAAGAATATATGCAAAATGATGGTAAGATACTGTATTAGTCTCAGATACTGAACGCTTGCGAGCCTTTGTTTGTACACAACAGAATCTGATCTGTTTGGTTTCAGCAGGGACGGAAACGTCTAATCTAGAAACAGATTCACAAAGCGGTAAGTTACTGTTTGTATTTAGACAATTAAGAGAAACTACTGTTCTTATAAGGTTTAAGACTGTTTTCTTATCATTTTACAGATCGGAATATTGAGGACCAGCAAAATTATGGTAATATATTGTACTGCAGAATCTCGCCGTGTGCTTGTGTAATCCAGCATTTATAGTAAATGTGTTTGTTATTAGCGCATGGGGAAATATCTAACCAGGAGAACAGTTCAACATGCAGTAAGTTGCTGTACAAATCTGTCATTATAAGACGTTACGATGTCAAACTGTGTAATTGTTTGACAATTGTCTGATTGTTGTTAACGTTCAATTCCTTGGAAAGAATATATGCCAAATAACGGTAAGATACTGTATTAGTCTAACGTGAATGCTCTTGCGAGCCTGTGTTTGTACACAACAGAATCTGATCTGTTTGGTTTCAGAAGGGACGTAAACGTCTAATCTAGAAACAAAAGCAGGAAGTTACTGTGTGTATTTAGACAATTATGAGAAACTACAGTGTTTACAGATCAGATTATTGAGATCAGCAAAATGATGGTAAGATATTGTACTGCAGAATCTCGATGTTTGCTTGTGTAAACCAGCATTTACAGTAAATGTGTTTGTTTAAAGCACATGGGGAAATTGTTCAACATGCAGTAAGTTGCTGTACAAATGTGACATACGACGTTATGATGTCAAACTGTTTATCTGATTGTTGTTAAGGTTAAACTCTGTTATTCAGATGTCTTCGTCGAGGCTACGGATGGGATACGGAATTTAACTGTCAAAGAAGGACAGTCTGTCACTCTACGCACTGATGTTACAACGATTAAGGAGGACGATGTGATATTGTGGATGTTTGCTGAATCTACACAATGCAATCAGACAGTTAAATTTAAAACCATAGCCAGGAGGATGAAAGCAAACGAATGGGAATATGTATGCGGTTATGAGAGATTTGGAGACAGACTCCAGCTAGACAATCAGACCGGATTGCTGACCATTACAAACATCAGCTGTGTGGACGCTGGACTTTATAAACTATGTATGCCTAGAAAGAAGACTTGGAAGACATTTATTGTTGCTGTTCAAGTAAGTGTATCACGTAATAAAAAAATCTGTAGTATTCGTAGTATTTTTTTTCTCTTAATTATTTTTAATCAAGTGTCCTGATTCATACAGTGGTTCATTTTTAGAAATTGTGGCAAAAATATGCAATGTAACTACAATAACTACAGTCAGGGGTGGACTGGGAAGCAAATTCTGTTCACCGGGGAGGTGGGGGGTTTGATGGCATTGTCCTCCACCAAATCTGTTGACTGGGGGGGTTTGAGATTGTTGTATGCAACGTGTGCATTGCATTACATGCATACGTGTCAGAATCGCTAATGCCTTCGCGTTTCGTACATTCGCGTTTATAATACGTCCGCAAGTCCGCCCCTGGTCGCGGCCTTAGGCCGTAGGTGGGACGGCCGTTCTGGACTTTGACAGAATGTCCTACTGGTCAGTCCACCCCTGACTACAGTGCTATTTAATCGTTAGACTGACAGATAGTTTCTCTCGTTTATCCTGTTGTCATTTATTTCCACAGCCAAAGATCCAGAGACGAAATACTGTGGAATGATTACAGAAGAGGAGCCCACTACTACAGTAGTATATAAACACTGTGAATGACACAACATTCATGTTGTTTGGGTCGGGACTCCCAATGTGATTCACAAACAAATAATATAAGTTGTGCGCACAGTGTGACAACTATTCGTCCAGCACAATTCTGTTTACAGTTAACGCTACACTGTTAACACTAGTTTGTTTTCATTATGTGGCATGCTTCATAAATGTGAATCATTTCGGTGCTGCAGTCATCTGTCTTAAGCACACCTACGAAGAGGCCGAGCACCTGAATAAAATCAGACAGAGCTGGGGATATGTTACATGACCATAATGTGTTATATACATGTATATAGGCCTAGCTTATATATAAATATATATATATATATATATATATATATACATACACACTACATTAGGGGAAAATCAGCTTGCTAATTTAGTGGCATAAAAGCTTTAGTTAGTTTCTTTGTATTGTTATGCAAATCATGTGACGCAGAGAGAAGATTATTTTTTTTACATATATTACATTCATTTACAAGCATGGTATTTATCATAGCAAAGGAATCTAACTGCAAAAACTACACTATAGACAAAATAATTTGTGACTTCTCAGGTGGCATGGTTATAAAGATCATTTCAATACATAAAACAAGTATTGATGCAACATTTCTTCTGGTATGGCAGCGCCAGCACCAGCTTTGTTAACTTGGATTACAGAAGTGTAGTTTGATCACAATAAGAACAATATAAGATATTTCATACATTCCTATGCAGTATTTCTCTACAAACAATTGACAAGCTGTGAATGACTTTGCAAAAACAGCATGCTAACCTGATTCATGCTAACCTAAAGGCATATTAGTTGAAAGAATATAATAATTGCTTTGTTTAATTTTAAACGCATCTTCATGAGACCTGTTGACCCACATATTGTCCGTCTGGAGTTTTACAAATACTGTAATGAGATGCTGTTTGGTTTCATGTATGAAGCGGGGCAATCGTCATTTTGTCGTATTAGCGTTATTTAAAAGTGTTTTTATTCAAAGTTCTTAAAGAATTTGCCATGGTGCACCGGCTGCTTTTAACAAACAAATATCACATTTGTTTACACTTAAAGTTGTTTTTAACTAAACTATGCTTGTTGTCAATAAAAACTTTGATGAGGAATCTCTCAAGTGACTCATCAAAATCCTTTGCAAGAATATACACTATACAGGGCACCTTTACCAACACGTCCAATGGCTCCGTAGAAACAACACAAACGTTTTTGTGGTCTAAGGTCTCAGAAGCCTCATCCTTCGCATATGATGTGACAGACCTGCCCTTCTTTGTGAGCTCATCAGATGCCTTCTTTTGAAAACAGTGGGCAGGCACACATCTCTGTCTTTCCCACTGCTTGGGCATTTCGTTAAAATATTAACTTATTTATTATTAAACCATCACTATAAGCCATATTTGTACAGAAGATAGTGTTTGCATAATGGTGTGAATTAACAATTGAAAATGCATCACACTTCAAAGTAATGAAAGATAAGTTACAATAAAAAAGGAGCTGGATCATTAAAGACGATGTGCAGAGAGTTTAGAAACCAGATAGACCTGTAAGGCCTGTTAGTGTGCCGAAAACATCTTTCGTTTTTGTTTGTTTAATACTTGCAGCTGGAAACACTCGTAACAACCGAGTGTATGAAAAACCCAGGAGAAGCTTAAGTTCAGAAATCGACTTTATTCAGTTTATTCAACTCTTCAGTGATATGAAGAAAACATCTTTATTTTTACAACTCTTATTTTTGCAAGGTAAGTGGTTTATCTCTTGTTTGGCTTCAAGTCTCAAAGAACCAGAAATGCTTTCTTTCTAGCAACAATATTAAAACTGGAAATATCTTCTCAAGTCATTATTTTACAGCAACATTGTAATATTGGATTTACTACAAAGATGAAAAGACACAAAAGTAATGGTCTAGTAATGGCAAAACTGGGCTTTCCTATTGGTTACACCCAAAAACAATGGTAAAAACCGAAGCAAGAAAACAACAAATATAAATTGTTAAAATTATGATTTAGGTTTGACAGAAGACAGATTCCTGTCACTCCTTCACACCCAATGAAATGTTTTGCCACGGCCCATATTAATTTGGTTTGAAGAAAAATGAACAACTGCAAACGCTGTTTAACATTTGATTCAGCATTGTGGTTAGCAACATAAAGGTCATGGGTTTGACTCAAAGGAAACACACTTACTGATCAAATTTTAACCTCGAATGCACAATAAGTTTCTTTAGATAAAAGCATCTGCCAAATGCGTAAATGTGAATGCAATAAGCTTGACGTATGACTTAAAGAACGTTTACTGAAATTGTAAAACAGTTCCTGTTTACTCAGGTGTGGCCATCAGTGAAACAAATAAAGTGAAGTCAGTGTCAGTGAATGAAGGAGATTCTGTCACGCTACACACCGATATTGAACTAAAGAACGACGATCACATACTGTGGCTGTTCACAAGGAAAAACATCCTCTTAGCTCAGTTCTACAAACTGGCCAATATAACTGCATTATATGATGATGTTTTTGATGGGAGACTGAAAGGAAGACTGAATCTAAACCATCAGACCGGATCTCTCACCATAATAAACATCACAGCCGAACTCACTGGACTTTATCAACTAGAGATCATCAACAGCAGAAAACCTTCATATAAGAGATTCAATGTTACTGTCCACGGTGAGTAACGTGAGACAGCGAAGCCATCAACAAAAGGTCCAGTCCAGATTGTTTAAAAATAAAAATACATCTTTAAAATTTATTTTAATGATTTTGTTTCGTAGCTTACCTTCTCGCTCCTGTTATCAGCTCTCCACAATGTACTTCATCTGAACGATTATCCAGCTCAAATTGTTCCGTGTTGTGTTCGGTGGTGAATGTGGCACATGTGAGTCTCTCCTGGTACAAAGGAAAGAGTTTATCGTCCAGCATCAGTGTGTCTGATCTCAACATCAGACTCTCTCTACCTCTGGAGGTGGAATATCAGGATACAAACACATACAGATGTGTGGTCACCAATTCGAGTAGCAACCAGACTCAACGGCTTAACATCACCGATCTCTGTCAGCCGTGTTCAGGTGATTTAATAATTGATTTGCAGTCATTTTGTATCGACCTGGAAACTATTTTAGATAACCATTATTTTGATGTGAACTCATGAGTACATCTGTTCTTTTGTTTTTTAGTAAAGCAGTCAGATGTCAATGAAGAACAGGACCAAATCTCACGTCATACAATCGTGATATGTGTAATTGTTTTTGTTGCTCTTCTGTTCTTGAGTGCAGTGGTTATTTTCTGCATTTACAGAAAATTTGAAAAACCAGTTCAACACGGCAAGTATAATCTACCGTTGATGATGTGCAGATGTAAACGTTTAAATGCAGTTTTTTTAAGACATCTTGATTTGTCAGTACATTACACAATTGATTTACTGTTGGTAAACTTGTTCTCTGTTATTCTGTGTTTAAACAGATCAATATTTTGGAGAAGAACATATTAGCCTAAATGGTAAGATACTGTAAAGCATTAAAGGGATATTTCACAGGCAAAACAAAATGTTGTTTCACTCACCCTCAAGGCATCCTGACTGAAAATGACTTTCTTCTTGAAGAATAATGCAGTCAAAGTTATAATACCACTTATCATTTTACGTCCAAGCGGTAGAATGGGAGTAAATGGCGTCGACTTTTTGAAGCTCCAAAAAGTGCATCCATCCATCAAAGAACTGCTCGACACGGCTCTTAACAAAGGTCTTCTGAAGCGAATCGACGCGTTTGTTTAAGAGAACTATCCATATTGACAGCGCTGTTAACGTTGATGTCTAGCTTCCGTTATCCCTCTGCTGCGCGTGAACTTGAGGCTCGTTTTTCCGCCAAATGCCGGTGACGAAAGCTCCCGCGCAGAGACGACGACATCCTATTGGAACAAAACCAAAAATGCCGCGTTCGTCACCTGAAAACCGCCTGCGTCCTTTGCTGGAAAGTAAAATGATACGTGGTATTATAATTTCAGGATGCCTTGAGTGCCTTAAATATAATAAATTAATAATACGAAAGTATAGCTTTAACTTTATCATCACAATTTCCTTTAAAACTGTCAAAACCTCAGTGTGAACGTAACATCTGAGACTTGTCTGTTTGGTCTCCAGGTGTTTGTGGTGTGAATGAAACAAAGACAACAAGAGATGGAGTAAAGTACGTTACAGTAAAAGCAGGAGAGTCTTTCAAACTGGACACCGGCGTTAAAGACATACAAACATGTGATCTGATACAGTGGAAGTTCGGAAAAGCAGCAGAATCCACTAACCCGTTCATTCTCATAAGCAGAATAGATAAAAACATGGAAGAATTATTACAAAAGGACAGACTGAAGCTAAATAAACAGACTGGATCTATCACTCTCGAGAACAGCAGAACCACAGACGCTGGTGTTTATAAACTAGAAATCAACAGCAGCACAGATTACATCACCAAGTCTTTCTTTGTTACTGTCAATGAGTAGTTTAAGTCTTCATGTTACAGTTATACGTAAGTTTATAGGCTACTGTACAAGTTGTTTAGACTAAAACTCAAATATAATTGTTAATACAACTGGCAGACGGTTCTGTAACTATGTTGGAATGATGCAACTTGTTCTCTTTTTCCTTTAATGACAACATAACGGTTAGTGTTTGTTGGACAGATGTCATTTTGTTATTGTTTAATCCGATCTTAATGTTCAACACTGTTGGCTTATGCTGCAGTTTAAATGTTGTATATAGTTGTAAATGGAATCAAACTAACCACGTGTCCCTGTAAATGTGAAGAAATAAAAAACACATAATAAAAGGTGATGTGAAAATAATCATGAGGTGAAAAAACATTAACCAACATAAACAGTGACTGAGGACTCCACACACACCGTCTGTTAAATCCTCTCAATGATATCTACTGACCTCTAGTGGACAAATAACGAAAACGTACCTTTTAAAAACAGAGCCAAATTGAATGCAAAGAATGTGTTCTTCTTGTGTGTATTAAGTGCATGCAAAACTTTGGTCCAAGACTCCATATGTTAATGTCCAAAAATGTACATTTTCGAACACACATTTAAAACATACACACCTGTTCTCCTTCACGTCGTTTATTTCCTTCTCAAGCAGCATGAACGACTGTTTGTCGTCTTTCGTGTTAGTTCTTGTTGATTTCGACGTTGACATTCAGCTTTACACAACTGACACACAATGATTGTGAAAGACTGTTGCTAGGTGGATTTTTAGGACAACATGTGATTAAATTGGACATTTTAGATGGCCTCAAGCTGCTTGGTCGCGTGCAACTCTCGTCGTCATCATTGATTGACAGGCATTTTGATCAATAGTCGCGAGCGAGGAGGCGGGACCTAAAGAGAAACGTCAACGCGATGCAAACGTGAAAATATGATCTTTAATAAATGATATTTAGGTCGTTAACAGCATGTCGTTCAGAGTTACTGTTATTGTGGATATTTAATTTGATAGAGTTATAATTATATATTTTTCATTTCATTCTAGAATTTTTACTATTTACTTAGTAATGACTTCATATTTATTTAATTTAAATATACAATTATATTAGAATATAATAGCCTATACATTGCATATTATTTCCTTATAGAACATTTTATTATAAAGAGAGATGGAGTTTGTTCTTGTTTCATATTCATGCGATAAAATTGTCATCTAACCCACATTTAGAGTTTGCCTTTTCATTTTTATTGTTTAATTTTGGATATTGCTAAAACAAAGATGACACACTGATCTGGTGTAAGGAAGCTGAATTAATACATTTTGTTCATAAAACTTCGCTGGACCCTCAATTGTTGAACATAGAAAATGCATTCATGGTGAGATCTGCTGATGTCTGAGGTTCAGCTCATCTGGACCTGATATCATAAATCAGAACAACTACAGTAGCAATGCCCACAAGAGCAGAGACGACCAATCGGATCACAGCTTCAGTACCGTTACAACAGAATACACAGTCTGAGAAAAGAAAAACAAATGATGAAACAGAGATCGGCTGAATGAATAAACAGTACCTGAACACTTCACAGACATCAAGATGTTGAAATGACACATTGCGTTTGTATCCTGATATTCCACCTCCAGAGGTAGAGAGAGTCTGAAGATCAGACGCACTGACGCTGGACAATAACTGTTTCCTTTGTACCTCACATGTGCCACATTCATCACTGAACACAACAACACATTTAGACACTGAAGATCTTTCATGAATCTGGAATAAACATTGACTTGAATATCGATAAGAGTACATCTCTACTCACTATAGACATACACAATGAAATCATGCGAGATGAAACTTTTCCTGAAGACGGTTAACTGATAAAGTCCAGAGTCTTCCTGATGTCCATCCAAAGTGTAAAGATCTCTTTGGTTGCGGTATCAAATTTAGCTATGACGGGCCCTAGGTGTCCAAACTTCCAATATATCAGAAGGCCGCTCCCGATAACATCAGTCTTTAGAGTGACAGAATCTCCCTCCATCACTGACACCTTGACGAATTCGTTTGTCGCAAGTGATAATAGTTTACATCTGTATTTAAAATGATCTGGTGAAGACAATATCATTTATTTTGAAACAGTGTTTAGACTGAATGTCTCCCAAACATAGAAACTCAAGTTAGATCTTATGATAGTTTTATTTAGCAATACTAGTGAAGGCAAAAACAGTCATGGATCAGATTAGATCAAAAATCTCTGAAACATTTTCTTGAACCGTTTCAGTTCACAATTCTGAAAAGACAAAACACACAAAAGATTGAATAACTAAGATCTTCCATTATGAGTCACATATTATTCAATGTAAAGTTGAAATTTAAGAGATATTTCGTAGAATTCTTCTGTCTTCAAGTTTGTATCCATCAAACTTTCTTCCATCTGAACGCTACTTTCTGCAGATCAATGATAAGATAATTTTTTTTTCTACTATGAATATTTTTTTCTAAGATGCTAAATGCCCCTTTTGTCGTTCTTCGGATGCCACTTAAAGCTGAAAAATGCTGTCATGCCCAGATAGCAGGTTGTTAGAAGTCTGGCTGTGGATAAACGTCTTAGAAAGAGCAGATTAACATAATTTCTAAATCATAAACATCTTACAGACATCTTCTAGGTACAGTATATGACATCTGACAGGAGACGTCTCAGAGACGTATTGCAGATGAGCAAACAAAAAAAAGACGTCTTCCAGATGTAAATGCAGACATTGCCCAACATAAAAACAAATAAATCACAAAATTGCAATGGAGTCTATTCATATACATTGTCGAAATATGTGTAGCGAAATTTTTTTTACAAGTTGCTATAAAAGCATTTACATCCTTTGGCGGGGACGTTTAACATCATTGCACGTTAAAATCTCACAAATAATGCAACATAGGAACAAATCTCTAAAAACATGGATGGGACACATCTACGGATTAATTACTAAAATTAAAATCAATTATTAAAGTTTGAGAAAGTTGTCGGAGGCTTGGTGGTGGTGTCTTCGAGCCACCAGTCTGTTAATAGCCTAGTGATAGCTTTTTACTTCTGCCAATTGTATTTAGCAAATATTGTGCTCATCTGTAAAAATTATATTGATATACAAAACGTGTAAGAATCATAAACTTTTGTTAATCACAGAGCTTATTTTTGCGACCGCTATAGGAAAAATGCATAGGCTTTCAGTCAAGGGAATCAGTGCGCCGCGAACTTCCGGGTTGGCCTACAAAAATACGTCATCCCTGCACTGGCCTATTTATGATGACCTCTAACATTGCACATTAAAAATATAACTAATAAAGTTAAATGAATACTAATGCTAATTATCCCCACTACATTAAAATAAAGTTAAAGTTTCACCCAAAAATGAAAATTCTGTCATCATTTACTCACCTTTGAGTTGTTTTAAATCTGTAAAAATGTGTAAAAAACACAGAGAAAGATATTTGGAAGAATGCTTATAACCAAACAGATCTCAACTCCCATTGACTACCATAGTAGGAAAAATACTTTTGTTCCATTGAACAAAAAAGACACCATTTCGAAGAATGTAGGACAGCAAACCGTACTGGGGCACTTTTGACTACCATTGTTTTTTTCCTACTATGGGATGTGAAGAGTCATTTCTTCACACTTTTCCGGATGTGCATAAAGACCTGTTTTCCTGCCATTATTACTCGGAACATGGTCTCATCACATTGAAGCGCCACCGATAATCAATAACATTTCTATTTTATACACTGTGGGAAAGTAATGCTAAGGTGGCAGTGCTTTATTGCCGACAGACTCGCCCCTGAAACATTCGAGTGCAGAAAGTTAAGTCAGAGGTCGTTCTCAATGTGTGTTCTCAGCGGTCTTGTGCCCTTGTGTTCTCGCTCTACGTCATCAATAAATGAGTCCGGTTCCAATACTCAACAAGAAAAGAGAACACATGAAAGTACCCGATGTGTTCTCGATATCAAGGAGAATGCAAGTTGTGTCCCAAATGACATCCCTGATGTGAGCAGATGTTTTCCAGATCTCCAGATCTTTAGTAGACATCTAACAGATGTACCGGTGCTATCTGGGATACACTATGCACTTAAACTATGCACTTTGCACTCAACCATGTAGTGTATGAATATTAAAAGGGTATATCGTCCCAAATAGAAGACTAAACGGTTTTATACTAAGAGAAAGTATATCGGTTTCCGGTTAGTAACAGGTCTCTCAAAAAATGTAACACATTTTTGCGTGGTTCACTCTTAAAAAAGATGCGTTCAAAGTTCTTCAAAAAATGTACCCAAGCTGCTGGGGCGTTACCCTTTCAAAAAGTACACATTGCACCTAAAGAGGCCATATTAGTTATGGGCTCTCATCACCTGCGCGCACTGCATGATGTCCGATTATGTCACAGTTATTAAATAAATTAAGTATTAAAAAGGACATTTCCAAATGAAGAAGGCAGAAATCCGCGTCTTGTTTACATTATAATGTTTTTAATCTGTACTCAAGGAGACCCCCTGTGGTGTAGGGGCCCTACACAACTTGCGTAGTTTGCGTGTGGGAAGGATCGGCTCTGTAAAGTAGCTCAAAGGGACACGTTGGTACCAAATGTATTGGAAAATGAAATGTCATGTTGATTTGTTCTTGAACACAACACACACACACAATGCTGTGTACTAACAGTCAAAATTTACTTCCCCTTGTCATGGGCTGGCAGTGGCACACACATATATAATAAAATGTGCACATACACCATGAGTCATTTCTTAGAAAAACAAATAAATCACAAAACTGCAATGGAGTCTATTCAATACATCAGTTAAATATGTGTAGCAAAAAGAAGACTTACTTTAACTTTAATAACTTGTGTAAGTTATCTGAGGGAAATAAACATGATAAAACAAAGAAAGTTGAAAGAGACAGAATCTGTTTTCCTGTTCAGTCACTAGGGGGCGTGTTGTGTCAGCATTAACTGAAAAGATCTGAGTGTGATGATCTATGATCTTCTCTCCTCCAGTTCTTCTAGATCTGATGTCATAAATCAGAACAACAAGAGCTGTTACAGCAGCCACACCCACCAGAGCAGAGACGACCAATCGGGTCACAGCTTCAGTAGTGACACAACAGCTATCATTGTCTGAGGAAAGAAAAACAAATGATAAATCAGACATCAGCTGAATGAATAAACACATCACGTGTTACTCACTTGAACACGTCTGACAGAGTTCAGTGATGTCTAGATGTTGTGTGTGGTGTGTGATGGTGTTGTTGATGACACATCTGTATGTGTTTGTATCCTGATATTCCACCTCCAGAGGTAGAGAGAGTCTGATGTTGAGATCAGACACACTGATGTTGGACAATAAACTGTTTCCTTTGTACCAGGAGAGAGTCACATGTGTCACATTCATCACTGAACACAACAACACACATTTTGAACATTGTGAAGAGTCCCTTGTGATGACAGGTATGGGGAGGCTAGCTGGAAAACAAAAAAGGTTATTATCAGACATGTTCACTGATGGAAATTCAGTTTATGAATCAGATCTGTGAATAGCATTAACAGGAGGTTTAATACAAAGTCCATTTCCATGTTTGCAATGCCTCTGTGCAGCTTACGTACATAGCAAGACCACAGTCCTATCTACTTGAATGGGGGAAAGGCAGATATTTCTAAAGTGGCTGGCAATAGTAGACCATAGTAGACCGTTCGGGTATTTCTCGCCTACTATTTTTTGCATACTGAGGTTTCGGACATATTATTCATATATGCGCAATGACGTCTAACGTCCCCGCCAAAGGAAGTAGACGCTTTTAGCAACCGCCGTTTTTAAGACACTAAGGCTTTTATTGGTGTGTTTTATGTCATAGACTACAGCCTTAATTTAGAGGTTTTGTTTATCACAGACCTTATTTCAGGCGATTTACCAAAAACCCATTCAAAAAACCCATAAACTTTGGAGCGATTGAACCGGAAGTCCTATGCTAACTCGCTTCCGGGTGTTGCATACAAAAACACGTCATCTCTGAGCCACCCTATTGGCCGTTGAATTCCTCGCTTTTCATTGTAATGGCAGTGGTGCATCTTGTAATTAAAAAGTGCATTTTAAAAATGAAACTGGCAGGGGACTGTCCGGCCCAAGCCGTCTAACTTACGTCATATGAGATGGATAGTCATTTTGGGGCGGATCTGCGTTTTCTGATTTCAACTAAAGATTATGAGGGTTCAGGAATTTTAAAACGAAAATGACCCACATTGATAAGCGTAAGCGCTGCAACATTTCATGAAAAAATGAAAATTGTCATTTTTAATTTCACTGGGACTTTGATATCTTTGTTTGAGAGCCGCTTTTGGATGAAAGTTTATTGTGATGTCAGTCAGCTTGTGTTTGTCTCATCACGCATGTGCATCAAAGTAATAAACGTTTACATAATTTTTTGCACAAGTAAGTGGAAGATAAAGATGTCAGTGCAAATCAAAAATAATTTAACTCAGTTAGTGCTTACCACTATTGACAATAACATAGAATCTGTATAAGGTCTCCGTCGCGCTTATTGTGATCATTTCATAAAGTCCAGAGTGTTGAGTTGTGATGTTTGTGATGGTGAGAGATCCCGTCTGATCATCCACCTGCAGTCTGCCTCTGAATCTCCCATCAAGAACATCAGAAAATACTGGGACCGTATCAGTCACTCTGTGAGCTATGAGGGACTTTTGCGGTCCATATGTCCATATTATCACCTCAGTATGACTACACTGTTGTGGAGTAAGTTCAGTGCGTAGCGTGACAGAATCGCCCTCCATCACGGACTTAACTTCATCTTTACTAACACAAAACACACCTGCAGGACACAAGCACAGACAAGGTTTGTCACAGATTACAGCAGTGTGTATTTCAATTGTCAATGAAGAATGTCGAAAATAATCAAGATGATTATAGATGAAAAAAATCTGATGGTTCGAAATGTTAAAACTAGAATCTCTGAATCGCTCCCAAATGCACAAAACAGACACAAACCAGAATTATATCCCATAATAGCAATAATATACTTTGTAAGAACTTAAATATAAGAAAGTCATAAAAACCTATTTATCACTCACCGTTTAAACGCCACATGCACAAACAGAACAATAACGTGTGAAACATGTTCGCCACCGTTTCAATCCAGAAATCTGAAAGGACGAAATTCGAACACTCTTGAATGCTGATGAACACTCTGTGGTAAAATGACTTGTGTGATATGATCAAAAAGCTTACATTTGGCAAAAACAAACTTGGGTGTGTATGTGTGTGTTTGTAAAAGGTGCTATATGTATTTTAGGAACAGGAAGGAACATGACGCTATAGATCTCGAAACACATCACATCATTATTTGTGTTTATCCCATTACATGTACATAGATAGATACACATATAAATATTGTTCCTGTAGATCAACCAGTGCAGTTAAAAATCGCAAAGGCCATGTGTTCAATCCCAATGAACACACATTAACTGTACAGCTTCAATGCACTGTCAGTACTGTCTTCCAGAGTGATTCAAACCTGACAAGCATTTAAAGCTAATATAACTGTATATAAAAGAGTAAGCAAGAGCACATTGGTATTTTAGGGGCTTTACAATGAGTGAAATTAATGGAACTGTACCTTGAAAACAGAACTGAGAGCAAATGCAGTCAACTTCCATCTCCCTGTCAGGGTTAGGTGAGACAAGGACATAGGACCCAGGTGCAGAGATTTATTAACAAAAGACAAAACAAAAACCCAAGAGGGGGTGAAATACAAAGGACAAGGTAAAACATGGCGGAGTGACAGGAACGCAGACTAAACTACACTGGACAAGATTAAAGATCAACTTTGAAATGATGTACAAATAACTGTACTACACTGAACTCAAACAGGAACTCAATACATGAAACGAAATGCTGCAGCACAAGACAGAGAACACAGGGGCATTATGTAAGGGATCAAATCAAGAGGGAACAGGTGTAGGGTATGAAATCCATAACAAGCAATAATGAGGAACCGAGGAGGCAGGGACAAAGACGAGACCGGAGAGAGTGTATGGAAGGCCATAAGGGCCATAATTGCCTCTCTCCACATAGATCAAGGGGTTATGTCATGATTCTGCCTCTTCATGTCATGTCTTTAATGGTCTAGTGGCAGACCCACAACACACCTTTTACATGCCAATCATCTGAATTCGTCACTTTCGATTCCGGTAGAAGCGTTCACACTTTTCTCAAGAATAGAATGTTATTTTAGGAAATGACTATTCTTAAAACAGCACAAACATGTTGTCATTAGATGCATTGCATGCTTGCATTTTGTTGCATTTAAACACAGCGAGACTCTTGCCACTCAGAATTAAAAAACTATTTCTATGTACAAATGCATACGGTTAGCATTAGTATAGCAAGATCTACTCCAATTAATTTGTAGTTCTTTGAGGAAATAAACAAAGTATTTTTAAAAGCAAAAAAAAGTAGAGAGAGACAGTCGATGTGGGCGTGTCTTGTCCTGGAGATGATCTACGATCTTCTCTCCTGTTCAGCTCTTCTGGATCTGATGTCATAAACCAGAACAACAGAAGCAGCTACAGCAGCCACGCCCACCAGAGCAGAGACGACCAATCGGATCACAGCTTCAGTAGCATCACAACAGTTGGGCTGAGGATGGTCTGAAGAAAGAAAAACAAGATGAAACAAAGATCAGGTGAACGAATGAACACAAACATCACGTGTGACTCACCTGAACACTTGTGACAGACATCAGTGATGTTGAGATGTAGAGTCTGGTTTCTGAACGGATGCTGATCACACATCTATATGTGTTTGTATCCTGATATTCAACATCCAGATGTAGAGACATGATGCTATTCAGATCAGACACACTGACGCTGGACAATGAACTGTTTCCATTGTACCAGGAGAGACTCACATGTGACACATTCATCACTGAACACAACAACACACATGTTGAGACCGAAGATCCTTGTGACGCTGGAGGATTCTGCGAACAGTAACTGCGGATGACAGGAACAGGAAGACGAGCTGGAAAACACGAGTAAAGAATAAAGGTTAAAAGGATTGGGAAAAAGTGTTACCCGTAAATCATCTGTAAATCTTTACTCACCACTATAGACAATAACATTGAAACTGTATATCATTACACGGATGCCATCGCTGAACCTGACGCTGCTGGTGGTGATCATTTCATAAAGTCCAGAGTGTTGAGTTGTGATGTTTGTGATGGTGAGAGATCCAGTCTGAACATCCACCTGCAGTCTGTCTCTGAACATCCCATCCAGAACAACATCATTTATTAAGATCTCCCTATTGACTGTGTAGAATTCAACGATGATAGATTGACGAGATACAAATGTCCACTGTATCTTATAAAGCATGTGTACATTATCAAAATTGTTATCTAGAGTAACAGAATCTCCCTCCTTCCCTGACACTGACACTGACATCATTTCATCTGGATCAACACCAAACACGCCTGAAGAAAAAAGGATTTACTGTAAACCACTGTGGACACAGACAACTACGCTTTCACACCACTTAAGTTTATCATCACAGCTGTGCACGATGACTCGATGCTGTATGTTTATAAAAAAAGCATTTATAACTCACCGATCAGACGCCACGAGCAGAGACAGAACAAAAACGTGCGAAACATTTTCTTCGAACGTTTTCGTCCAGAAGTCTGAGAGCACAAAGCTGAAAATTGTTTTGTAATAAATGATGGGTGCTCCTCTGAACGTCTATGTGTGTCACTTTGTAAAAGTACACAGTCTGTCTGGTTCTCTCACCTATATCTCTCCTACATGGTAACTGGGAGGAACAAGACACTACCACTGCTATTGGAAAAGGATTTATTGTCATATTAAATTGTTTACTAACTGTCCAGTTTCACTTCTCCATGTCGTGGGCTGGCAACACATGCATAATACAAATCAGTGCATGCAGCATAAGGCCTTTACGAAAAACAAACAAATAACGAAATTGAAATGGATTCTATTCAATATATTTTCTGAATATGCGTTTAGCAAAAGAAATGACTTTTATCTTATAAAAAATAAAATAAAATCCCTTTATTGTCATTCAACCATATACACAAGTGCAAACCATATACACAAGTGCAAGTGATAAGCTTGGGTACAGTTTTTTTGAATAACTTATGTATTAGTAAAATATCAGGAAATAGGAAATATGAAGTGTTTGATAACAGCAAAGAAAGTCAATGTTCATTTTCTGTCACTAGGGGGCGTTTCCTCCAGTCGTGTCAAGATTAGTATCAGTAACACACAAGATCTCTAAATGAAGTGTGTTTGGAGATGATCTTGGTTCAGCTCTTCTGGATCTGATGTCATAAATCAGAAAAGCTACAGCAGCCACGCCCACCAGAGCAGAGACGACCAATCGGATCACAGCTTCAGTGGTATCACAACAGTTATAATCTGAGGAAAGAAGAACAAGATGAAACAGAGATCAGCTGAGTGAATAAACACAAACATCACCTGTGACTCACCTGAACACGGCTGACAGTCATCAGTAGTGAGGTGTTGAGTCTGGTTTGTGATGCGATTGTTCAGCACACATGTGTAGGAATCATCCAGACACTCCAGATGAAGAGAGATGCTGCTGATGTTGAGATCAGACACACTGATGCTGGACAATAAACTGTTTCCTTTGTACCAGGAGAGATTCACATGTGACACATTCATCACTGAACACAACAACACACATTTTGAGCTTGAAGATGAAGAGTCTCTGGTGATGACAGGAACAGGTAGATGAGCTTTAAATATAGAAAAAAAAAGATTAAGAAATCATACATGTTCACTGACTGAGTTCATGCCCAAAGTAAAGTTTGGGTCTGAATCAGATCTCTGAATAACATTGAGATGTCAGTCAGTGCGTTTTTGTCTCATCACGCATGGGTATCAGTAAATGTGTTGGCTACACTGTAAAAAAAAAGGTGAAGAAAAAACGGATATTTTCTGTCAGCTGCTGCGAGAGAAATATATCGTAAAATAATAGTTTTTCCTGTAAAATTTCAGGATATACGGATATATATTAAATAGTTTTTCTTGCAAATTTGCTGTCTTTCTCTGTCATTTGACTGTATCTCAAAAAAATAAACTGCAAAAAATAAAATCTTGTTAAAAAAACGAATCTTTTCTGGCAGCTGGGGTGCCAGAGATAAAGTGTAAAATAAACATTTTCCCTGTAAAATATCATGTTACCCCCGTTGATCTGTAGTCTTTTTCTGTAATTTTAAGTTTTTTTCACCATATTTCAAAAATAAAATATGTGTACATTTAGTGTGGAAAATGTGTATCATATGTGTATAATCTGTATGAATAAAAGAAAGATTCTGTAAAATTACAGTTTTTTTACAATAAAAAATTAGATTTAACATAGTTTTCCTAAAGTATATGCATGAAATTCCTTGCCAAACAAAAACAGAGTATGTCGCTGGTAGTGCAAACGAAAAGTAAATTTTCTCTCACCATTCACAGTACCAAAATGTTGATCAGGTAGATGAGCTTTAAATATAAATAAATAAAAACATTGATATGTCAGTCAGTGCCTCTTTGTCTCATCACGCATGGGTATCAGTAAATGTGTACACTGTTAAAAAACCTGACATTTTCTATCAGCTGCTGCGACAGAAATATAGTATACTGTAAAATATTAGTTTTAGGATATAAGGATATATAACAAATCGTTTTCCTTGTGTTTCTTGCAAATTTGCTGTCTTTTTCTGTCATTTTACAGTTTTGGACTGTTGTTCAAAAATAAATTATATATTATTAAAAATAAGATTTTCTGGCAGCTGCCGGGACACCAGAAATAAACAGTAAAATAAAAAAATTCCCCTCTAAAATAACATGTTTCCCCCGTTTTTCTTTTTTTTTTTGACCGTATTTCAAAAATACATTTCAAAAAGTGTACATTTTATGAACAATGCAAACGAACATCTACTCACCATACACAGTAACACAGAATGTGTACGAGGTCTCCGTCGCGCTGCTGATGGTGATTTGATAAAGTCCAGAGTGTTGAGTTGTGATGTTTGTGATGTTGAGAGATCCAGTCTGATGATCCACCTGCAGTCTGCCTCTGAACATCCCATCAAGAACATCATCATATATTCTGACTTTATTGAACACTTTATAAATTCTAGCAATGAGAGTGTCTTGAGGTCCAAACATCCACTCAATCTGCTCATCTTTCTGTATGTAAGTCAGGTTAGTGTGTAGAGTAACAGAATCTCCCTCCATCACTGACACTGACTTCACTTCTGCAGACACAAACAGACACAAGGTTTAAAAAAAATGTTGTGTAGATCAACAGCAGCCTTTGTGGTTGCCTTTGAGTGTGTTTTTATCTAAAACAAAAAGTCAAAATCATGAATATAAAATTGCCCCTATATATCTGAACTCTTTTAGGTAAACAAGCAAGTCGGGTCTTTAAAGTCTTCAGATCGAGGGACTTTATGTGTTCCGAGGACAAAGCGAAGGGGCTTTTACTGATACTGTAAAGTTTTTTAGAGACATAAAAACACACAACTTTTGCTCTCGATGGGAATAACTAACCATAATTAAACAAAATGTTTTTTTTAGCTTTATATGTTATAATAAGAGACATTTAGATACTATAAAAACTGAATCGTTAAATCTCCCCCAAACGCACCAAATATAGACACAAACCTGATTTCAAACTATATCCCATTATATTAGTGTTCTTTATTTAGGAATAAAAGTGAATGCTGTGAAACACACAAAAAGTCATTAAAACACATTTATATCTCACCAATCATATGCCACATGCAGATACAGAACAAAAACCTGTGAAACATTTTCTTCAACAGTTCAGTGAAGAAAGCAAATAGACAAACTCCGGAAACTCTTGAAAGACGACGTTTTGTAATAAAATAACAAAATACACTGTTGAGTGCTTCTCTACAACACGAACAAAACCTAATGTGCGTGTGTTAAACCACAGTCGTTTTATCACGTTGAATTGTCACTATCTTCACATATTTCAGTAACAGGAAGGAACAAAACCCTATAGCACTAAGAAACATCTAACACGTGTTATCTGTGTGGTTATCACTCATGCTTTTCATTCTCATTTGACAGCGTTAACTATAATGCGTTTTTTTTTATATTGCTCATATTTATATATATCATGTAATTTCAAGCTAAGGAAAATAGCCCTGAAATATTTAGCGCATATGGGACACACTTTTTATAATAAATATATAAATACGATTAAATGATATAAATAAGAACTGTTGTCTGAAATTGACAGACAGATAAATAGATAGAAGTAGTTATGGCTTTTAGATAGTAGTTAGATAGTCAGCATAAAAGTACTACAAATATTAATATATTAAGTGTGTATTTACACAAATGTTTCGGTTCATTAAAAGAACCGGTTCGATTATTGAGCCGCTGCACTGGTTGCGATATATGCTTTTGATTCACTAAGAGAACCGGTTCATAAGAGTCATTTGTTCGGACTTTGCCGTAACATACGTCTCATCACTATGAAGCGCTTCTGCTGTAAATCGATTGCATTGATTTTATACATTAGGATAGTAATACTATATATTTAATAGTATATTTATATTTAATAGTATATTTTAGAGCGCAAGCTGCCACAACGGATTCACATTTGAGTGAAGGAAGTGAAGTCGGTACTTCCGCCAGCTGCTTTTGGTGGCGTCATATCGTTCGCGACGTTGTCATGGTAAACAAAAGGCCCGCGGGACGCGTCTGCATGGAGAAAGCGCTTTATTGTTAGCAAATTGACCTCTCACTTTGATTCATTCTGCGTGCTTTTAATGTTTCCGAAACGACATACCTTGCTAAATATAGTATAGTATAGTAGTTTTTGCGAGTGTGCATGTGAGAAATTATCGCAATTTACGTCTAGTGTTTGGAGCTTTCGCGATGGCTGATGAATAAGATCTAAACTATGTTGCAAACTATACTATAGTTCACCAGAGTTTGAGTGTTTAGTTAAAAATGTGATGATGGTCTAACTAACCAGTCCAGATGAGCAGTCGAGGAGGATCGAGGAGTTCAGTTCTGGACAGGGCGAATGCTCAGCTCTCAGGACAGAGGATTTCCAGCATCTCTAAAGATAAAAGAGATGCGGTTAGTCATTTTCATATCTATAATTGCTTTAAATGGGTCATATGACACGGCTAAATGGAATATTGTCATTTGTTTTAGATGTGTATACACGATTTAAGGTGCAAAAACGCTGTATTTTCCACATACCAAGCATGTTTATATCTTCTATGATTGGTCGAATACTGCAAGCGTGTGACGGATATGTGACGCCTCTTACCATATTTGGAACATCAGGTTCCAAAGCAATTGTACTGGCAGGTCCAACTTACTTGCGTATACATTTGTGCGGTCTTCATACCACGATCTGACGTAGATTTGTGTGGTTACACGAGGCTGTTTCAGGCAGGTCTGGGTGAGCATTCGCTATTAGAACGCATCTTTTGTTCCGACACTTACATTTTTGCAATTTTACGTGTCTAATAGATGCATGGGCAACTTATAACACACCAAAGACACAGAAGAACAAGTATTCGCATCATAGGACCCTTATTATCATCCCAAAATAAACTTTCTGTGACTAATTTTTACCATTTTGGTAATCCAAACTTGGTATCTTTGTCACACCATACATTTGCTATAGCTTCTGTTTTAGATGTGTTTGTGCTTTGTCTATCTAGGGAAACTTCAGAACGGTGGGGCCACAAACCACACGGACTCAACTTTCGGACCTAAGTGATGTCTCTTCCACCTCACAAAGTAAAAATCATGATCAGTATGAAAGAAGGCATTGGAGAGCTCCAGTATGGGTGGTGGGAGCCGATTTCTGAAGAAGACCACTAGAGATGCCACCAGAGACGGACGCTCAAGTCCTGGCGGGACTCCTGCTGGAACAGACACGCTTGAGTTTATACCTCAACGCAGTTCACAGAGCGCGGCTTTGAGCAGACTCTCGCTCATCGAGAACCGCTTTAGAAACCAGAAGGTTAAAGGGGACGGACCTGGTGTCCAGACAGAACCACAGGATACGCATCTATCACTCCAGTCCAGCAGCGATCTGAGCATGACCGGAAGTCGTTTTTTGAAGAAAAAGATACCATCTGAACAGCAGAAGGTTCCACAGAAAACACAGTTGAATGCTGTTACACGTGGTGTGAATGAACGCAAAGGAAGGACATTTAGTCCGGACAGTGATGAACTGGACATGCAAAGACTTTTAGGAGATTCTTTCAGTTTATCAGAAGATATCGTGCGAAAATCTGCAAGTCCTCAACCACTTAATAAGGTATTACATCATAAAGTCAATACTAAACCTGATGTTGTTTCAAACTTTCATCTCTAACCTGTATTATGAATTCAGAAGAGGACTATACATTTTTGTTTCTTTCCAGTTATACAGGAAGAGCAATAAAACATCTAGTATACCTTCTCCAACTTCTGACCGCGTTCAACCATCACCTAAACCTAATTCTTCCAGCAGACCGGTCTCACGCAGGGTCGTGTTCGCCGAACGGTCACTGTCTTCTGAATCAGACCACAGTGAGATCAGATCGCTGGATGATCTCTTTCCTGTTGCTGCCGTGTCGGATTTAGATGACACTGTGAGCGAGAGGAGCACGGCGTCTGATGGTCAGTCACTTGTAGATTGAGAATACATCTGCCACATACAAGACAATTATGTCAATTAACTTCACATCTAGAATACGTCTAAAATACATCTAGAATACATCTGAAATACATCAATTAGTCAACGAATGTTTTTTTAAATTAAAAATACAATGTAACGGAAATTTTACGTTAAATATTGGCTTGTCAGACATGTTTGCTTTCCTTTCTTTATAAGAAATGAAATCAGAAATGATCGACAGATAATATAGTTAATTTGTTTAAAACATGTTTTCGTTCCACAGATTTTAAACTTCACGTAATGTCGCTAGATGATCTGGCCCCCGTCCTCTCCGAGGTGTCTGAAACTTCGCTCGACAAGGTGTGTTCAACGGTCGACAGATACTCCAATTCTTTTAATCGATTTAGGAAGCGTAAATTAAATTTTCTTTCTTCCACAGATTGAAACGAAAGCCAAAACAGAAGACAATATCAAAAAGTCAACGGTTGACACCCCACCCGCACCGGACCAAATTTCCGCAGCCTACGAGAGCGATTTCGAAAGCGAGATCCCATCTGAAGAGCCACCGAGCGCTAGCGAGATCTCTGAACATCTCACAGATGAAGACGTGGTCAGCGAGGCCAGTACAGCTCCTACAAATCTCAGGATGATGATGATGTCACTTTATCGGAATCATCTCGCTCATCCAGTCGCCATAGAGATTCTTACTCAGAATCTTCATCACAGTCAGGTTCGGATGAAACGTTGACCCAGGGTCCCAGTCCTAGTCCTGGCCGTCAGGTGAAGGAGGCTGCTGTACAGACGCAGACGGACGGACTGACGTACACGTGGTCGTCAGGTTGGTTTTGATTGTCTGTGAATGTGATAAAATGTGATCTTGACATGTTTTGGTGAGATTTTCTTGATCGGTCGGTTCCCAGGCATGGCTGCTGCAGGTCCATCTCTAGGAATGACTTATGTGGATCCGACTCCGATAGCCAGTCACACGGTCAGCGCTGAAGCCATCGAGAGTGAGTGTTTCATACATATAAAGCTGAAGAACCAGCTTTTTATCATTACAGTTTAAAGTAGCTGATTATGTTTTTGATATTGCAGGCCTGACGTCCTACAGTCCCGCCATGTTAGCTCTGAACGACATGTTACGGCAACAGTTGGCCCTCACCAGGGCTTTTATAGAATCTACCCGACGTCATTACACATCAGTGCTGGAATCACTGGGACCTGCCAACTACAAATACACCACACTAGAGGACACTAAAGAGGTGAGAAACTCCACTGCACTTAAAAGTGAGCACACTAGACACAACAGCTGTTCATCAATTGACAATCAATTGTCTTGTTTTTTTGTAGTTATACATTTGGCTTACGGTGTCTTTATTTCTCTCTCTAGTTCATCCGCACTCACAGGCCAGCCAAAATGAGCATTGAAGAAGCTCTACAGGAAGTTCTGAAGGAAATGAGAGACTATCATTACAATTAAAGAGTTCAATGGGTTTCAGTGTTGATTTGGTAATCAACGTTCTTTTATGTTGTGCAGAAGAAAGAAACTCAGGTTTGCAATGATCCGAGGGTGAATAAATGGAAGAATTCCTATTTTCGGGTGAACTGTTGAAACGCACCCCAAATACACAAGAAGAAAGTGTAATGCCATGATATGTGCCTAATAAAAGTGTATTTTTCAGTATGCTTTGTCAATTCTTTGAGGTACGATCTGACGCTCACAGCCGAATCAATTTCTCATTTAAAACATCTTTATTTCGTCTTTTACAGAATTTCAGATTGAGGGTAAATCAAACGAATCCCAATAACTGGGACAACACTGACATTCTCTTCATCTACATTGATGTTTTGATACATTACTACAAAATAAACTTAGACAAGATAAAACATTCAAACAGATTTGAAAACAGATTTGACATCTACAGTAAAAACAGATTCAACTGGTGACCATCACTCTGTGCTGGGGGCCTCCGGTGGGTCTCTGGTAACTGGGGGAAAAAAAGAGGAAAATCAATGCCTGAAATTAATTTCAATCAATTAAAAAATTGAAATAATGTAGGTCTCAAGACTAAAATACTATGTTGCAAGGTTAAAGCAACACTAAAAGACTGAACACCAAATACCTTTTTCTCGCGCTTTCATCCTGGCGACAAAATTGTAGCTTTTATTTCGCCTGTAGTTGATGTAAGGGTCATCCAGCTGGACTCCCACGCCTTTGTACTGGTCCCACTTGTCCCGAATGTCTCCGCCCTTGATGGGGTCTTGAATGCCCTGCTCTTTAACTCCAAGACCTCCAGAACCGCTCCAACCTTTGAAAAGATCAGTTAATCACCGGTGCATCATTTTTGAGATCAGAGAAATGAAGTAACCGGATCACCTACCCATCTTCATGAGCATCTGATGGCCTTTGTTTTCCTCTCCCAGCCGGAGGTCTATGGGTATCGCTGCAGGGCCTGAACCCAATCCGGAGGTGGAGCTGCGGACAGACAGCATTTTATGTCGATGTTACATGGCTGGAATGGGATGGGATTAGATTTTTTTGAGCTGTTCTTGTGCTTACGGAGGTGTAGGACTGCGAGATTTCGCAGCGGGGCGTCTTTTGTCTGGAGAGTGCGATCTAGAGCGCGATCTGGAGCGAGAGCGACTACGGGTCCTGGATCTGGAGCGGGTCCTGCTCCTGCGCGAGAAATAATCACATTCAACTTTGTGTAGAGGCGTTTAAAAAAGCGATAAAATGTTCACTTCCACTACCTGGAGCGAGATCTGGAGTAAGAGCGTGAACGAGAGTGTGATCTGGATCGCGATCTGGAGCGAGATGATTTAGAAGACCTGGAGCTGGAGCGTGACGTGGATCGTCCTGTGGACCGCCCTCGGCTGCGCGACCGACTGCGAGAGCGACTCCCTCGAGTGCTAGCAGGTAAAATAGAGATCAGAACATTAAAAATAAAATAACAAATGTCAACCAAAGTGTAGTTCAACAAACAATGTTTCTCACCTGTTGCGTTTATCTTGATCCTTCTTTCGCCTCGCTCGCATCTTGGCTCGGAAGAACTCATACAGTCCGTTTTGTTCCCAACCCTCACTTTTAAATTCAAAGTATTACATGAAATTTGTATATGTACAAATCTTCATCATTGAGTGACTGACAGATATTTACCTGTTTCTGGGTCTGTCGTGAGAAGGTGGGCTGTAAAACGCCTCCACTGCGGCCAGCAGGCGGTCACTGGGGGGCATCGGAGGCGGCAGGCGAATGTCTTTGGAGTCCAGAGGCTTATAATCATGATCTTCAAGCTAAATTCAAACAAATAACACTATTAGGACAACAGAAAAGAACAATTACCAAAATGTAAAATAAACGTCAAAATAACCTTCACAAGTGGTGCCATGAGTCCTGCGGGAAGGTCAAAGTAGGGGACGTTCGGGACCAGGCTTGGGTCGTCCTGGCTGACATGAGCCGGGTTCTGTCGTCTCATGTGAGGGGCCTGTCCGTTAAAACCATGAGGAGGGGGTCCGAAGTCAGGGTGCTGGCTACCGCCCCACGGAGGAGGTTCAGAGATTCCAGGAGGGGGAATCCTCTGGTTAGGATGGTGATGTTGGGGTGGACCAATATCTGATGACAGAGAACCAATATATCATAGTTATAATAATATTTCACTCAATGGTGTAATAAAAAATCTCAACCTCAATAACGCACCTGCCGGGAAATCTCCCTGTGGGTAGTCGAAATGGTGTGGAGGATACGGGGGCCGTTCAAAGTGATGACGCGGAGGGAAGTCGTCCTGCATGAAGCGAGGCGGAAAGCGGCCAAAGTTGTGAGGAGGCGGGGGCTGGTTGAAGGGTGGAGGCTGCTGGTGGGGCGGGAACGGTCCGCGGAAGTGAGGCGGACGCTGCATGCGAAACGGAGGTTCCCTTTGGCCCCACGGTGGCGGCTGATCCTGCTGGTTGTTCCACGGCGGCTGATCGTACTGGCCACTCCATGAGGGCGGGGGCTCGTTCTGTCCACTCCACGGGCCGTCCCGAGGGCCGCTCCAGCTGGAGTCCATCTGCTCGTTCCACATGCCCTCGTGGCTGTTCCAGGGCGGGCATGGGGGCGGGGCTTGAGTGGGGTCAAACGGTGGCTAGAGGCGGGCGAAATGTTGTGTTTAGCAACAGTAAATATATTACGCAATTTATTTACAGAACAGCTTTTCACTCACAGGCTGCTGCGGATTCCACTGGGGCATGTTGTGTTGCGAGTCGTACCAGCCAGGTTTACCGGATGGCATGTCTGACGATGAGTCGGAGTCTGATGGGTGGGTCTGAGCGCTATCATATTCGGCAGGAGGAGGACCGGGCATCGATGGCTTCATATCTCCTTATGACATCCCAAGTAAAAATGATGTTGAGGGTCACAGCACGAGTAACAAGTTTTTTTTACATTTGAAGATGGATGACATCAAACAGGCTTACCGGGTTGAGAAGTCATGGAAGATTGAGGCTTTATCTCGGCTTCTACAGGTGCCAGCTGCCCGACTACCACAGTAGCGGCAGCGACCACAACCGTCTGCTGCTGTTTCAGATTGGCTACAAACTCCTCGTGCTGAGTCTTCAGGGCCTGGATCTGCTGCTGGAATGCCATCTGGATGGGCTGCACACCTGGTGCGTATTCCGTGATGAGCGACGCCTGGTGCAGATGTGACAGAGACGTTACCATGACAACTGTTTACATGTTGGACTACAGAAATTATTTGTTGTGATGTGGGTGCGGTGGAATCAGCTGTACCTGATACTGTCCGAGGCCCAGAGCGGGACTTTGGAGCTGCTGAATTGTGACATCATCAAAGTAGCCGTTCTTCTCCCACAGCTGCAGCAACTAAAAATGGCACAGGGTGGTTACTAGGGCGTTGCTAGGGAGGATAATTAACTTACTGTATGAATAATGTGATAACGGGCTCTACCCGTGTGATTTTCTGCTGTTTGTCTTCCTCGACCGCCAGGAAACTGGTGCAATAAATGGGAACCACAACCTTCTGTAGAGCCGCCAAAAGATCCCTCTGGCTTTTTCTCTGACTGCAGAGAATTCAAGAGTTTGGTTGTTAAATGATCAACCCTTGGTCGCTTGATCAATAGCCAATGAAAACGAGTCTTACCAATGATGAAGGACGTCATTGGTCAGATAGATGAGATGTAGGCGGAGCTCAAAGTGCGCCCCTTCGGCTGTGATGCGGTTTCTGAGGTGAGAGGACATTAGTTCACAGTGCGGAGGAGTTTTAGCGTTATTAAACATCCAGTTCTTTCCAGCCTAAAGGAGAAAGACAGAGTAATAAAATGTTAATTGACAGAGAGACATTTAATTTCTGGCTCGTTCATCAGCAAGCATGATTTCCTGCTCGTACCGATATGGCGTCTTTTGTGCAGGTGTCGATGATGGGCTGAAGGAGGTTGTCGAACTCGTTCATGTCCAGCTGAGTTTCCACCAACAGCTTCTGCGTCTGCTGCTCCATCGCCAGCGAGATCGCAGCCGTCACCTGCTCCTGAAAAACCCATAGCACATGGATTGAATCACTACCGAGTACATCAGATGTCAGATTTACTAATCACAGGTGTGAGATTCGCTAAAAAAGATTAATGATGTGAGAATCACGAAAAGATTCACAACGTCAGATTCACAAACACAAATTCACTTAACACAGTTTCACAAAGCCAGAGTCACTAAACACAGATTCACAACGTCAGGTTCATTAAACACCAAGTCACTAAACAGACTCACAATGTCAGATAAAAAAACAATGGCAGACTCATTGAGAACAGATTCACCATGATAGATTCACTAAGCACACTCACAATGTCAAACTCAATACAGATTCATAAAGTGAGATTCATTCAGTAACCACAGATTCAATATGACAGACTCCCTGAGCACAGATTCACCATGATGGATTCACTAAACACACTCACAATGTCAAACTCAATCCAGATTCATAAAGTAATATTCATCCTCACTATAGACCGATTTACAATGTCAGATTCACTACAGTTCAAAGCAAAGTTTGCCAGCAGATGTTACGTTTTATTTACCTGTCTGAGGCTGAGCAGGTGTTGCTCCTGCTGCTGCAGGTTCCACTGGCTCTGCTGGATGAGGTCCTCCATTGAAGTGGTGGTGGGCGGAATGGAAGGGGGTGGCAGCATGGCCATCGCTGGAGGAGTGTCAGCAGCCTCTGTACCCGGTTGACACAGCACTGGAATGCACGATAAACACACACACAAAGACCACCGGCACTTAAACACACAATCACAGAATAGTCCAATAAAATCTGAATGGACTGGGGCAATGGGGGAAACGTGACTTTTTAGAATGGAATGGGCAGAGCGATTCAGTTCAGATACCAATGAACGCAGGCATTCATCTTATTTAACATGCTGGCTCGTTTCCTTGTTTTTTTTATGTATGAAAACAGTCCCATGAAAACCAGAACAAAATAATCACACAAAATGTGCTTGCTCCTTCCTAACGATTTAGACCTGTATTGATCCACCATACAATTGGAGAATGTTTCTAGCAAGATTTTGATGGTTTTGATGCTAAAGCAAGTCACTATAAAGTCTCAGGCATGGGTGATTTTGATATGTATTGTAATGATTTGTATGTATATTTATGGATAAACAAGATTTAACATTATAATCATTTATGAAGATAGAAATGGACACATTTTTATAACCCAGGAAAAACACAAAGCCGCAAAACAATTTAGATAATGAAACAATATGTGTCAGTCATTGATGATGCAGAATAACTCCACGGATACCAGGCAGAAGAAAACATATCTGATCATTGCTCTGATAAATACCTTCCATTTTATATTCATCATCATGAGAAGAAGAATCTATAAAGGAAAAGAAGAATGTACACACATATTGCCGTCAAACAGATATTCTAAATCTATAATGTGCTTTACAGGGTTGAAATATCAACGTACGTTGCCCCTGTTCGATGGCCAGTTTGTATTTGTAGTAGCCGAAATATTCTCCTCCAAACAGGAATGAAAACTTTGAGTTGTCCTTCTGCTTGTCCATGGTCATCTTCTCGAACTCGGGTCCATTTCGAGCGACGAACTGGGCCAGTTTGTCGATGACATTTCGGAGCTCTTGGTCTGATGGAGAAACAAGAAATCAATGACTGGAAGAAAATATTATAAAGGCTGTTTGCCAGGTCATCACAAGCAAGCCTTACTAAAATGACCATGGTTTTACTTCATTAATCATAGTATTACCTAATATTATAACTTACTATTGATTTTACATTTATAGTGAAACTATGGTAATACAAATGACAATGTGCCAAAAAACATGCTTACTATTCTTTTACAATAACAAAACCATGGTTTATATAACCACATCTCAATTCATGGACTTCATGATTCACCATATCCACACAAGATAGTCAATATAAAGTGAACGGGTTGATCTCTCTGTAAATAGCAAGTTTATTGATGTTTTGATGTAAATACAAGTAAAGCATCTCGCGCTGCAAGAGACACTCACACTCGCGCGCTGATTCTCACCTTCTGGCGCTGTTGAAATTTTCCATCGTTCTCCAGATTAACTGTTAATATAACAGCCGCAATTCATTGAGAGAGCATTTGGATAAAGTGTGAAACAAAACTTAATCGTTTTTAAACATTCGCGATCATTATTTCTACATGAGTTTGATATTTCACTGTGGAAAACGAAGCGAACGGAAGGAGAATCCTGACGACTTCCGTCGAACGTTCCGTTCTGTTGACGTCAACGCGCCCCCTGCTGGCCGGCGGCGCTAAATTACGTTCAACGGACGAGGCTGATTGAGGTAAGTTTACACGATTAAAAATGCGGAAATAAATAATGTTCACAATTAGTTTGTTAGCAAATGAGTCACACGCAACATTCATGCGATTAAAAGCTACATGTTTAGCGAAAAATTAATACGTTTAAAGCACAAAAATGTTCTTTGTTTTGATTCACGTTGGAATTTACAGATGTCAGTCAGGAGTTGATCAGCCAGCCAAGTTTTTTTTTACATGAATCCCTATTATAACCATTAAATCCATTAAGTTTTTTACAGCGGGAAGGTTAATTCATTTAAAACACATTTCAAGTTATTTCACATTTGGTTAATGGGACAGACATTCATATGTAAAGTTGAATGGCCGGCAAATACTTAATCCTGCTTCAATAACCAGAGGAACCTTCAATTTTTGGCTTTTTACCATCAAGTTACTATCTCACCTCATCTCTTGAATCACATTATATAAGCTTAAAAATGATTTTGGATTAATTTATTTGGGCACATGCGATATAGGGACCTGTCCATGGGAACAAGCAAAATGTCACGATAAACTTAATGTTAGGTGAACCTGTCAACACACTGTTATACACAAGACAAACAGAAAAAATATTCACCTTTGTAATGATTTCACTTGTAATCTTGGTAAGGCGAGAATTTGATTGTATTTTTAGATGTGAGTGATTCCAGTCACGCTCGGGTCGAGAGACAAACCCTCCATTCAGATTATACTGTAACTAGATTATAAACACACCGGCACTGATAGATTCAGACAAATTATGTGGGTTATATGTGAAAGAAAAAAACATTTTTATTACATCTTTGGCCATTAAAAAAAGAATACAATTTATTTTTAATAAAAAAGTTTCAATATAACAGATTTAAAAGTATTAAATAATTTTCGATAAACCATAAATATAATTATTACCTTTAATTTACCCTTCATAGCTGCACCTCTGTGTTTAATGTAGATTGTTTTATTTAATTGAATGACTTAATTTACAAAATAATGTATTTACATTTTTTATCAATAACAGATTTCATAAAATAGGAATCATATAAATGTGTTTTAATACTGTATGGCACATATATGGTACATTACACTTTCTTTCCCAGCCGTCCTAATCAATAATGTTGACAGGATGACAGAAGTCTTTTCGCTTCTGCTGAAGAGATCTCGTCTGGCGCCAGCTTACAAATCCGCCCAACACCTCCCACCTTCTCCACGACCTCCACCACCTCCCACCTTCTCCACGACCTCCAATTATGTCATGCGAACAAAGCCGAGAACGCTCTTAATCAAACCCAATTAATTCCGCTCCGTTTCCATATTATCCCTTCCAACCCGTCAGCCTGTTAACTTCACCCTGCGCTACCTCCAGGGAGCAAAATAATAGATTATGCAATTAATTAGTGGTTAATTGTTCTTAATGAATACAGTAACTGGACGAGGGATTTAGAGCAATTTATCCCATTCTCACAAACAATGATCGCTCAGCGAAATATATTTTTTACACAACGCAACTGTATTGTACATTGCACTTTCGGCGTTGCCGCAAAGGACACAATTCTTGTGCGTTTGTATACTTGTGTACGTACATATTCGTGATTGAAACAATTGGGGTCGACATGATCATGTGCAGCAGTATTGTGACTTAAAATAACAAGTCTGTGTAATACTTCATAGTAGCGGTAAAAGTATTAAACAGGAAATCGTATTAGTAGCTGAGGTCAAGGATTAACCTTAGGTTTATGCCTGTTGCTACCACATGCGTGACTGAAGAAATATATGTCCAGTGACATCATCATGATGAGGCATTTTAGTAAATGCAAAAACTATGCTATTATTTTGTTATTTTACAGCGTCAAACTTTGTGTTATCAAGCCAATCTTAAAGTTTACTTTAAACAATTTATTCTGTAACACATCTGACGTTTAATTAAGGTTCAAAGATCAACTGGGACGATCAATATAACGCATGACACTGACAACATGAAAGTTTACAAAGGAACCGTGAACACAACAGACTGACCCACATTCAGAGCATGAGACTGTAAGAACCGCACATTTCCCTCAGACTGACAAACAAAGCTTTTCGCAGTAGATTAACTGCTGCTTTCCCATGATTCCTTTGTGCCAGAGCATCTGAACGCATGCTTACCCACAGCCCGGGTGCCAAGATGTGCAGCGGTCAGTGGCTGTCTGGGTTCGGCATGGGCATTAATCCCTGCGCTGAACTCATCCTGGCCTGCAGGAAAAAACCCTAATTGGGGGATTTTCTCCATCATTAACTTTGATGAGCAGAATTCCCACCCTACGTTTCTGCCTGCGCAATCGCTAATACTTCCTACCTTTTGCAGCCGCTAAATGGTTTTCAACGTTCTCATAATATAAGGAACAGATTTACAACAGAAAACTGGAGCTCGTGTCTGTAACCATGAACGCCAACTACTACATGAACAGAAGTTTTCCTTTCCGCTAAAACGTTTTTCCAATGCAGCTACGATCAGACGTCCAGGTGTGTGTAAGTAGCATACAAGAGGAAAGAGTCATATTCAGACCCTCTTGCTTTTTTCCCCGCACATGTTTTTTGGGGGTCCATATGGCCCTTGTGCTCTTCCATCTGTCTGAGAGCATTGCTCACACATCATGAATACAGCCGGTCACCATTCACCATTAACATGTGCCTCAACAGGAGCATCAGGAGGCAATTAGGGAAACTGTGGACCCGAGGGCCGATACCCCCTCCCAGGCAAGGCTGATTGACTGGAACCTCATCTTCCTAACGGGCTGGCTCGGCGCCACCGGTCGGAAGATAAAGAGGGAATGAAATCCACTGTCTGTCCTATAGCTCTGTCTGCACGTCAGCTAAACATGTGATAAACGTCTAAACAACCTTTCCAGGGAAGGATGAGTCAACAGAAAGCAATTTCTATTTAACTAGAATTTTTTTATTCAAAGAAGAATAGTGGACACCAGTTTGAGTCAAACATTACTGTATAAACGTCTAAGATAAAACACAAACAAATGAACCACATTCATAGTTTTCGACAAAATAACATTGCACAAACATACACAGACATTAAAAGGTACCCTTGATTGTCATAATGCTTACTAACTTTGGCTTTTCAACAGTGCAAGTCCTCTAAATATCACAGATTCAGTTTGTAAACTAATTTTGGGCCGCGTGACCCTGTAACAGAGCTGTGAAAAAACTCTGTATATAATTGTATATATTCTTTACGTACTTAAACACCTCGAGTAAACTTACAGTATAAATCGTTCAGTTCAATCATACTACAACATTTCATACTCTTTCCCAAAATACTCAGTATTAGTTAAACACAATATGTATCATTCATAACTGGCTACAAAAAGTCTGGCAACTTGAACTGATTGAGTTTCCTTTTGCAAAAATAACCGTCAAATCCCGTTTGTTTGTTTCTGGGGTGTAAAATAGCTGGTAAAGCAATTTATTGAACCACTACCTGTGTGATTGTACCCATGAGTTGTTCCAAACTTTGACGGAGTCATGGTAGGGTCACTCCGGTCTATGTTCTGCACCTACAGGAGATGGTTTACAGGCAGGCCATACAAGTCCTCTTTTCCCAGACCATCACCTACGTTCTTCTCCTGCTTTCCTTAAGTCTTTTTGATTAAAAAAAGGGTTGCTGTCCATATTTATGGCTCAGGATATTCACACCCAAAAACAACTAATCCAGATCATCCCCAGGTGTAAATTCATATTGCAGCCACTCTTAGATTAGAGATTGATTTAAATGCGTCACGAATTGTCACTTATGTAATTAGACAATGAACTGAAACCAAGTGTGTTTACAATCAAAACTATAATCAGACAGAATTAGCATGATACTTTCAATCTTTGTGCTTTTTCACTGCTTCAGACACAAGATTGACATCCAGTTGAAAAATAAATAATTGTGGAATCAAATGGCACGTGAGTCATTTAGTGCCCACGTTTCTGGATTCAAACTTTCTGACCGGCACAAGAAAACCGTCTCTTACATGCTCAGTCACTCTTCATTAGCCTTCAGCATCATTTTGTAACCAAGAAACTTGAAGGCCTTCAAAGAACGCTCTATCGTCTCAGCACATTGGTTGCCAGGTCTTGTCCATGTAGTGGATGTGTTCCTTAGCTTTCATCCTCAAAGCAGCGATGCTGGAACTGCGTTGTTCAATGTCCTCCATTGGATATTTGTCAGTGAAGGGAGGGGTGCATTGGTACGGTGGGGGGGGCATAGGCTGCATGCTCTGAGACATCGTTTGAGCTGTGCTCAGGAAACTGTGGTTAGGATACCCCGCCTGCAATCCTTGTGTGGGACCCATGAATCCTGTAATGTTGTGCACTGGAGTGGCACTGGACAACGGGGAGGTCAGCCAAGGGTCAAGGGGCAGCGAGTTGTTCATGGGCCCCGCGTTGGGGTGCATGGGCGGGCGGTTGAAGGAGAGCATGGGCGAGTCGTGGAGCTTCATGGTGCTGGCATCCATTTTCTCCTGTCGCCTCCATTTGGCTCTGCGATTCTGGAACCAAACCTGGACAAATGCACACAATGTTTAATAGCAGGCAAGTAAGCAATAAGAACCAGTTTGTTTCCAGAGATTGGAAACTGATTATAACACGCAGAGGTTGAAACACACCTGCACTCGGACCTCTGGCAGGCTGACTTTCATGGCCAGCTCCTCTCGGCTGTAGACGTCAGGGTAGTGAGACTTCTCGAAGGATCGCTCCAGTTCATGCAGCTGGTAAGTGGTGAAAGTCGTGCGATTGCGTCTGTGCTTCTTTTTAGGCTGTTCTTCATCGGCGGAGTCTGGAGATTTGCAGTCACTGTCGCAGGACTTCCGGAGGTCACTCAAAACACTGTCACACTTGTTGGAGAACATATCAGCATCTAAAGACAAAATTCATACACAATCACTGAATTTAGATTTGAGAATTCACTAAGGTGTCAACAGTGCTCAGCTCACAACTTGCTTCTGGCTGATATTGAACTAGCAACCTTCTGGTTACCAGATCTAATCCTTAACCACTACATAATACAAGTAATTACTTCACATTGCAATAAAATTCTGCTGTTAGTGATTTGATTTGACATTATTTAATTAGTAAACCTAACATGCTTTTGGCCATGTGTTGAACCAGTGTAGGTCTGTTGTCATGGATGCTATCTACAGCTTTCACTCAAGGTTTTACATCCCATAATCCAGGCAGAAACAGATGTAGACTGATAATTCCCTGATAGCTTCCACTCAGATCTGGCCCTAATCTACCTAATGGCTTCGTTCGGCTGTACTCAATGCCCTAAACATAAGGTCGACATTTCAAGGAAGAAAACTCTACTTTGGGCAACTTGAGAAGCTCAGTACCAGATTTTGCTAAACAATGCTATCAATGTTAAAGAAAATGCGTAGGCTGTTAAAATGGCTGCCTTCGTGCTGTTGAAAGACAAAAGTTGAATTGTTAATAAACAAAAGTAAACATTTGTAGATTTAAGACGTTGTCGTTGACTGGTAATACAAAGACTACAGGTTCCATCCCAGATAAGACAGATATCATTGTGTCCTTCATGTATCCACAGGTTTAAGGTTCCTGTGGCGACTGTCCTTGCAATCAACTGATTTACTTTAAATGTGGCTGCTGATGAAGATATAACTCTTTGACTGCCGACGGCCTGAGTCCACTTCACACTAGCAAAACAGCAGGTTAAGACATAATAATATTTTTTTGGTTTACAAATATTCTGGGTTAACAAAGCCATCATTTACTGACCACAGACTGAACTCTTAGAATGGTGGAGGTCTACACTGATTCGAAAACATCCTACCACCTGTCAAATATAAGACAGGATTCAATTCAAAAGGATCTTGTCGTGAGTAACGGTAAAAGACACATTGACTCCGGGTCATCCGAGAGGTTTTCACATCACAGGACTAAGAAGCACAATGGATTATGAGCCAAATAGAAAAAATTGGCACAGAATGGAAAAATGATTATGTCAACATGCACAGTAGTGCAATCTTGTTTGAGACGGGAGAAGATTACAGGAATTCCACAAGGGGATGAGAACCGGGGATGAGCCCCTTTGCCAAATGGCTTTCTGGTTTGATCGGGCCCTATAAAGACAATAGGGTTTCCCTGGAAACATCACGTCCAGAAGAAAAGTTTGGAATGAATGACAAATTAAGATTTTGTGGCATGTATAGAGTTTCAGAAGAACTCTTTTCACAATCTATAGCATTCGTGAAAACCACAGTTGTCCTGCAAAAAGAACGGATGTAGGCAACTGTGCTGTTGGTTGTTTAAGTTACGTAAAGACGCGACTGACTTCCTTCAGGTCTCTTAAGGTGATTCTGGACGCTAATACCCTGGCAAGCTGCCGCTAGCACATTCAAATCAACAGGAGGGCTTGACATAAGAACTTGAGTCAGTTCCAGTGTTTTAGTAACCTGGGATATTGGGTTTTAATGAATATGAAAGTTCTAACTAACCATGAATCTCTCATCATGTAGGTTGATTAAATGCTAAAAACATTATTAACTTGTTGATAGTGCATGCAAGTCAGACCCTTTACATGTATAAATTTGTCAGATGTTTTCCATATGTAGAACAGCATTTGACAGTGTTTGCCACAGCACTTTACAGTGAAAATTTAACCCATGACTCTGGCATTACGACCCAATGATCTAAGGCTACTGGTATTGAACAAAAGTTTGTCCAGTAATGACCTACCATTAAAAGCAGGCTCCTCGGAGCTGTTCCTAAGTATCGGCAGATGTCCGTAAGGTTGCACCCGCTGGTCCTGCTTATCCGGATCTCCAAGATTCTCTCCTCCAACTTTGTGTGTCACAACGTTGCCTATAGTGTTGATCAAAGGGTCCTGGTCCCTGTTGAAGCCCAGGATGACATCAATGCTGTGGACGCGGGTGCCCACCACCGCCCCTCCAGCTTTGACCATCTCGTGAAAGTTACTGGGCGAAAGACAAGCATCATCCACCATGTTCATGGTGTCCAGTGACAAATGCATTGGAATGCCAGGATAGACCTTCCAACAGAGATGCAGTTGGTCTGATAGAGGAACCCAAGACTGGACAAATCAAAGGAGAGGCTACAATCAATAAAAACAATACATGCATATGGGCCAAGTTTGTTTGTTTCCTAATGTTGAACACGCGTGCATTCTTATATCTAGTAATTGTTTGCAACCAACCCTAAATGTAGTATTTGAAATATTTATCTTAATTTAGTTAACAAGCTCATTTTAATATAACAAATACCACAGTATGATGCTGCACTACATAATAAAGCACAAAATTGTGTTTTCCATGCATTTTACATGTTGTTTTATACATTTACCTATTTTACAAATCTAAAAATAAACGTTAACAATATTTAAGAGTTTATATAGGACATACCTCTAAAGCGAGATGTTCTGAGCCTTCTCCGTCTCCAATCGGTCCTGCATCCACCTGTTTCTCCAGGAGTGGAACACGTTCAGTTGTGGAGAACGTCGTCCTCTAATGTACCCCCAAAAGAGCCAACAAAAACCTCAATCGCTCTGACTTCAACCCTGTTAATGCATACATCCACACACAGAAGTTCTCTGGGACGGATTCCGCTGCTCTGCGTCCTGTCTTTGCAGAAGGGAAATAACAGCATGGGATTACAGGAGCTCATTAATTGGGACTCTTCCCCCTTAAGAATGATTGACAGACGGTTTCTGCTCAAGTAATTGCACTAAACAGAGCTTGAATTCACCCCACAGGAGGAGACGCGACTAATGAAGACTTCTCTCCTTCTTCCTTCACAGATCTATTGTTTTAAAGACAAAAGGATGACCTGGATTTTTTGGACGACTTCATTATTGAGCGCAAGAACGGTCACTGGAAGCCTGTTTGTTGAACATTGATGGCTGTTTTTTAAACTACAAGCACTTTTCTCCATGTATATAAAATTAACTTTGAAACACTTGTTAACTCTTTTGAAAAAAGTTATTCAAAAAATTATTACATTATTTTACAGTACTTTACCATTTAAACATTGTTTTGACTTGCTAACACAAATGTATTAACTGGTTTACATACACAAAAACAATAAAATATTTCTTATTCTTTCCACATAATACGATATTTTGTAAAAACTTTACAATAATAATATTCTGTTTTTATCCTCAGACAATCTGTCCATTAAATGAGAACATTTGATGAGTCTGCTAAACTTTTAAGCTACATACAGTATACACACATACAGTACATAACATAAAGACATAAGCATGATCATAAACTTATTTTTTATTTAATTGTCAATAGTATTACATATATCATGGCTTTATTTGTTTTGAACTTGTTGTTAGTAGTGTTGCATCGTGGGTTGAGAAACGAGAGAAAAACTATTTCACAACTGAACCATGAAACTAAATGATTTTTTTCTTTACTTTTCACAATTCATCTCAAGTTTGTAAAAAAGTAAGGACGTATTTGTTGGCATCCACACTTTAATGACAGATGAAGTCCAGAGAATCTGTTCTAATAAAGAAACAATGAGGGTTGAACTGACCCTAAATGACCGTTAGCACTAATTTGGGACATTAAGTTCTTGAAAGGTCAGCTGATCCACAAAGGACGTCTCTGGTGTACAGACACAAGTCTTTGGCCTCTCGTCCTGGTACACAGGAGCTGTCCAAGTCCCTGACGGGGTCATAGAGGTACACGACCCAAACATCAGCAACAACTTCAATAAGGCTAAAGACTGGGTTCCTCTGACCTCAAATACACCTGAAGATATTTGCTACAAGTTTTTACACAGGATAACAACCCGATAACTTACACTAAATGAAGTATCGTCAGGAAATAAATGTTGAAGATGTCATTAAAATGTCACAAATAATTTGGTGACATCAGGAGACCAGCCAGGACCACGCGTGCACGTTCTGTTGACTCACTGGGCATCCGAAAGTACAATGCTCTAGCGCAGTGGTTCCAAACGTTTTCATTGTAAAGCCCCCTTTGTGTAGAGTACATCACTTTATGTCCCCCCAAATAAAGACGTATTTAGAATTTGAATTAAAACATTCAGTTATGCAATGCTGGAACATCAATTATTTTGGTTGGTGGGCTTATTTTGCTGATGTTTGATTGCATAAAATCTATGATAAATTTCGATATTTCATAAAATGCCACAAATTCTGTGGCCCCCCTGGATCCATTTTGGTGCCCCCGTTTGAAAACCACTGATCTAGCGTTTGGTGGAAAAAACGCATTGAAAGCCACATTGTATCCGTCAAAATAAACATCATGTCTGTCTACCCACCGCATCCTCAAAACTCCAAAGCAAACGTTGTCATATTTATATCCAGAGCAAAACTCTATGCTAAACGATTGAGGAAGTGTCTTGCATCACCACACAATATCTACACTAAATCTGACTCCTGAAGCAACACTACTTGAGACCCACCACCTCCTGTAACAACTAGCCTGTGTATTAAGTCCTCTCAGGACAGTTTGAGCTCTGCATTTGATGCTGTACGGGATTGGACGAGAGACGCAATTATTCCATCATGTTGATCATTTCCTGAAGCCTCTTGCCTGTTTCCCCATTACGGTAATTGAGTACAAATTGGCTCAGTAGGTGCATCACAGTTATCGAGAGGATTAGATTTATCAGATGACAATGTAAAGCCGGCAGATCCTATTAGACCGAAAGCAGCTAATGTAGAGGAGCTCCTTCAGCTCACTGCAGGAGGAGGAGAAACAAGACAGTGGATAATGAGGTCGAACGAGGCGCTGGGCGACATTTCCTATACGCTTATGTGGGAAGTGCTCTTCTGAGGCAATCCCACAATGCACTGCTGAAAGACATCACAATCAATGTAAATAAACCTAAAAGCTGTTTGGTCAAGTCGCTAGAGTAGGAAACCAGAATCTTCGAATGGCTGACGGTGCCTGCACTGCATGTTGCCCTTCCACAAGCCTACGTTCTTCTGACATCTTTAGTTTAATCTCTGGATTAGCACGTAAGACCCCCACCCGCCAGCCTGGCCAATTCACCCACACAGCCTAATAACCAAACACCAAACATCCATATGGTCTCTTTACATCAGATTATCTGGAAAAACGTTCGTCCACGTCAATTCGGAACCTCGTCACTTTCACGTTTTGTCGGGTATGAGTGGGACGCCCATGGGGGGAAGGTTTAAAACTGCACACCTGTGGAATCCAGTTACATTATAACCTCTCGACTCTGAAAAGCAGTGTGGCTACAAGCAGTCATATTTTTGTAGATGCATGAATAATTCACAAATTATTTTTAGATCGGACTATAATAGAGTTGTTCGATGAGCCACAGCCACGGTTGCTACAGTTTTACTATACATTTCCATTACGCATTTGGCAGACGCCTTTATCCAAAGCGACTTACATTGCATTATCCTATACATTTATACATAGGTATGTGCAATCCCCTGGGCTCGAACCCACAACCTTGCGTTGTTAACCCAATGCTCTTACCACTGAGTTAATTTCTTTTTTCAAAGGAGGGGTTGGTTCAGTCCGGATTATTCTTTTCACAGCCGAGAGAACAAGGTTAAACTTTCCTCCTTAACACTTAATCTGATACTCTTAACATGGCCAAAGAAGATATTCTTCTGCTGGCACTGACGTACTTCATCTCCTAATCGGCTGGTTATATCTCACCTGTCATTCAAACGGCTTCTCTCCGCCCCCTTTTTCCACAAGCAGCTCCAGGCTTCTCGAACTGACTTGAAAAACGTCCACGACAATGAGAGAAAGGTATGTATATACAAAACACATGCGCACACACACTTCAAACTGAAAAACAGTATTTTGCACAACCAGTAGAGGGAGCCACCGAGTCTCTGATGTGGCAAGTAGTTTTGATAGGATTAAATAAAATAAATGAATTAATGTTTGCTTTCGAACAATGTCCCTCTGTGATGGACTGTCAGCCTGAAAACCTCTATATGAATCCAGTTGTAGTGAAACACGTGCTTCCCGAGGATAAAACCATAACAAAACGACTGAACACACCAGTTTAAACTTTTTTGTGATTTAGAGGAGGAGCACGAGGAGAATTCGCTCATCTACGAACTCTTTCCTCTAGTGTCCAGGTCATAGCTTTGTCTTGCGTTATCGACTCATCAAGATCTCTTCCCAAATAACACCCATATAAAAGAATAATCAGAAGTATGTTCACTTTTACACAGTAAGATGACGGTTCACATACTATTGGGGATTGGAAACACTATTTAAAAGAAAGACAGCGATACACAAATGTAATCTCTGCTTTAATAATCATTACATGCATTTATCAAAAAGAAAATGCGCTTTTCATTAAAAAACGAAAGTAAGAGTTCCCATTGCTCAAACTCAGTGTGGCCTCTTTTTAACTCCATATAACAGCACGATGACATCATTTGGAGCTCCCTAGCAACCAACATGCTAAAACGTCTTTATCTCAGATGTCAGGGTTTATATAATACAATGTTCAAGTGAATCTTTTCATAATTATGAAAAGAATTACACATCATCCTCTCTGAGGCTTAAACGACAGAATAAATCTACAGGAGACCGTGGCGATGGAGGAGAGGGGGATTCAATCGACGGATGGTCTCATGGGTGATGACCGCTAATCTGGATTGAGCAATTCAATTCAACAGAAATGCTTAAAATCTTTTCCCGTGAGATATCGCTGGTAGGCGTCGCTAGCTCGGCTATTCTGTGCACTTCAGCAAAACCTCAACGATACTGTGCTCTCTACCTCATTCAATATAAAGTCTATAACCTGCATTATTAGTGATGGTAATAGTAATTGTGCAAAGTAGCGAGCACTAGTCAAATAAAAGACAGGTGAAAATGATTTATGATAGAAAACAACCTCTGGATTTGATATTTTGTAACTTCCTTCCTGGATCTTTGACCTTTAACACCAAAGCAGATGACAACAGGAGAAAAGAGGATATTTTCATCTCTGTTTCTGTGCAATTCCTTCCTAATATCAGCAATAACATCTAGATCTCGAGTATTAAGCTTCGCTGAAGCGCTAATCCCTAAGATTCCTGTTCCCTTGAAATTTACCCTAAATAATTGATTCTTCTGTTCTCTCCGTATTTCGTTAGAATTAAACAAAATCATCTTTAAAATCAATCACCGACATGACTTAATATATAAATGTTCTTACATAAATACTGAATTCACATTAAATGCAGTCAGGGTCATGCAAACAAAAACATCTCAAACATACATAAATAAAATTTGTGAATATAAATAGAAAGTGTTACACAAGCCGTCAAAGTCACTGTTGTCTCAGGCACCTGATAAACGGTCGGCGTTTACATGTCTGGAAATCGACACTGCATCACGCCTCATATCTCCCAAACTCTTTCTCAAGTTTGTCTCTCAGTTTGTGAAAGGACGGCCTCTTTTTGGGATCTGTTTCCCAGCAGGACCTCATGATGGTGTAGACGTCGGGCGGACATTCATCGGGCGACTCCATGCGGTAACCCTGATCCAGACGTTCTCTCACCTCACTCACCGTCTATCGAGAATCAAAGTAACATCGAGTAAAAACCTAAAAATAATGCACCGCAAGTTTGGCAAAAAAACATGTTCTGAGCTAGTAAATCAAAACTCACCATCTTCGGGTAAGGCTGCCTCCCGTAGGAGAAGAACTTTTCCCACAGAAGTACTCCATAACTCCATACATCTGCGTGAGTGGTGAATTTCTACAGGAGAAAGAATGAATCACGATGAGGTTTAATGCTCAAAACAGTGTTTCACATCAACTGTGCTGTTCTTCTTACCCTTGTCTTTAAGGCTTCGGGTGCCGTCCACTTCACCGGTAACTTTAAGTTGTCAGGCGTCGTTGAACTGACCTTTGCCACCGCCAAACCGAAGTCGCTGACTTTGGCGACTGAGTCTTCGGACACCAGAATGTTGCGGGCGGCGAGATCTCTGTGCAGAAGCTTCTTCGACTCCAGATGTTCCATACCTTCACACACATCTCTGACAAAACCACACAGAAACACGTTAACAACACATCTGTAAAATCAAATCTTTTTTAGATTTGAAATCTTCTGCAAACAAGCGAGATTCTCGAGAAGCCTGTGGAATTATGGGAAAAATTCCACCATAGTGCTACTACTAACATAAAAGTCTATTACTTTACAATTACAATGACACAAACAATTACTTTCTATAATCTAATATCGACTTTAACACAATTTTTCTTATGTCTCTACTGTAAAATGCAGCACATCCCAAAGATTCTCAATGGGGTTAAGGTCTGGACTCTATGGTGGCCAATCCATGTGTGAAAATTGTCTCATGCTCCTTGGACCACTCTTTCACAATTTGCGCCCCGATGAATCCTGGCATTGTCATCTTGGAATATGCCCGTGCCATGAGGGAAGAAAAACCCCCTTGATGGAATAACCTGGTCATTCAGTATTTACAGGTAGTCAGCTGACCTCGTTTACTTTGGGCACATAACGTTGCTGAACCTAGACCTGACCAACTGCAGCAACCCCAGACCGTATTTTTAGGACGGCCAGTGTATATGTTGAACGTTGAGTGTGTATTTGTAAATTCTTACAGCGCAAACCGCAACAGCTGAGTCGCGCTGACAGCCAAACGCCCTCGTGAGCGCAGAAAATTCACCAAATTTCCCTGTGAAGCACAAGCAAAAGTGGACGTTTGGCCAAAACCAGCTTTTGAACATCATTATTCTTCAAGCCTAACATTGAACTGCCGCTGTACCTTTGTCATTAATTCTGTTATGATGTAGAGTCCGTTATGCAGTATCACTCCTAATAACTGCACGAGATTCTTGTGACAGAGATTTCTGGAAATCACAAGAGAGATTACGGCTCTGTTCCAAATCTACTGAGCCGTCTATGTAGGCAGTATTTTAAGGACAACAAGTAAAATGAAAATAAATCCTCTTTTTTATTACTTTAAAGAATACCAAATGTTGATGTGCTGCACTTTATGCGGACTTGAGTATTGCGCTAATACCTTAGCATCGTGCTAACATCGAACTCTTCTGAAACTAATTGAGTTTCGAGTCGCCTGTATATTTTAACATTTTTTAATATTTTTATGTACCTACTTAATACAATACAGTCAGCTACAGGGGCGGCTGGCCCATAGTGGAAAAAAGAGTTTATTTTGCCGGTCTAAGTCTTAATCATAGACTGTATAAAGGTCTTAATATTATTGTCCAATCAGCAGCCTGAATATCACTCTCCAACCAGTAACCCCGCCCCCTTGGGGCGATTTCAGTCAGATTCGTCCCAACGTGATTTCGTGCCTCCCCTGAGAAATTCGTCAGGAGGCGCCACTGGTCAGCCACCTGCTTTAAATATGGGTTATCAGTTAGCACGCTGCCTTAAAAGACTGCTGACTATATAGACAACATACAGATCTAGGTTTTAGAACAGAGCAGGATTTCCAAACCAGGCTTTCCCTTATGCAGCAAACAATGAGGATAATCACGGAGGCTCATATTTGTAGTGATATTAACTAAAAATCATTCTGTTTACAACATCACAGACATCTAACAGGACATGACTGATTTGATCATCATGTAATCTATTCAACAGACTGAAAACATGCTCACGTCATGACCGATGTCTCTTCGAGGAAATCTTGAGCGGTTACGTCACACTTGATGTTCTTGATGGCTACCCTCTGCCCTCCGTACTCGCCCTCAAACACAGCTGAAGTATCCACATGACTCTTAGTAACCTGACTCAATACCGACTAGCAATCGTTTCAAATGACATATAAAGAGAATTAAAAGCATACTGTACCTCCAAACTCCCCTTCACCTATGGCCTTTCCTAAAGTCAACCTTGAGAGGTCAAGTAACCAGCCCGCTGTGAATTCAAGAATTTTTTTGTGATTACTTGAATTTATTTATTCATTTCATTTGACGGTGGACATCACTTACATTTCAACAGTTTCGTCTCGGCAGACTTTGCACCCTCCTTCTTTTTCGGCTTAAGCAGAACTGTAGCGAGGGTCCCTTTGTCTTTGCTATGAAACTACATGGAGGAAAAACTGTCTTAAAACATGAATATTATTCACGTGCACACATCACTGCTACACGTGCAGACAGGAAACCGAAATATTATAAATTTCCTCTTTGAAACTCAACAATCTGTCTTTAAAAAGTTTGGCGTTCACAAGAAAACAAAAATGACAGACCGGACGAACTGTTATTTCCCTCTTGCAAACCACAGGACATAAGCGTCACTGGAAAACTATGATAAATGAAGAAGCAAAGGTTAAAATTAGCCAGAGTGGTTTGACGCACCTCGATCATGTCAATGAGGTTGTAGAAGAACTCTTTATGGTCGATGGTAAGCTTGTTGTCTCGAAAGATGACTCGATAGTGAAACACTTTCTGTTTAAAGCAGAGGCAGAGCACGAAATCGCCGGGGTGCCGAACGGACTCGCGGACCAGAAACAGGCCGTCTTCCATGGGCCTGAGTTTGCCGACAGCCTGCGGGCCCGATATCTTTCCATGAAACCAGCTGAAGAGTCATCAGAGAAGGTTGGGAGATGTTAAAGACATGTTGTGTAAAACACCACTCGGACAAAAAACGTGAGAACTATCAATAATAATTCTCCAATAAAGCATTAGTTAACCCCAAAATGAACATTGTTTCTTTATTTATTCATCCTTATGTCATTCCAATAATCTATGGCTTTCTTTCTTCTGCAGAAGACAAAAGAAGATATTTTGAAGATCGTTGATAATCAAACAACAATGACCCTCATTGACTACCACTATATGAACACAAACCCACACAGACATTTCTCAAAATATCTTCTTTTGTGTCCCAAAGAATAAACCCTGATAGCAAGCATACATCTGGAAAACATCTATTTGATGTATGCATTTATATCTGCAAGATTTATTTTTGATGGTTTGATACGTCTCGGAGACGTCTGCTGTCAGACGTCATATAGACATCTAGAAGACGTCTGTAAGATGTTTATAATTCAGTGCATGTAAAACTGCTCTTTCTGAGACGTTTATCTGATCTTAAGCAGACAGACCTACCTGTGCTGGCTGGGAAGAATCATGGACAAGTTTTAAATGAGGGGGATTAAATGATGACAGAATTTTTGTTTCTATTCTTTTATAAGGGCAGGGATTTGCTCTCATGTTGAAACAGACACGGGTCTTTCCCAAACTCCTGCCTCAAAATTGAAAGTGCGCACTTCTCTTGAAACTCATTAAAATCTTTAGATTTGTTTCTATTGGAATTATTCGGCCTTTCCAGACCAGTAACCCATAATTCCACATTCTCGCTCACTCGCCACGTAATGACTTTTCGCAACACTGATGCGAAATTTGCTCTTCCGGTAACAGTGTGTTGACTTACCATTATAAACGCCGCAAACATCATCAGACCTTCAACAGCTTCGCTCTTACAAAGTTTTAATAGAAGTCCGACTAACTACTAATCCAACCACTTCCTGACCATGTCTTGTGTAACAACAAGAGTCTTTTCCTCTTCATTTCTTCAGAGTATTAAAGTAGATTGTGAAAGATAAATGAAGGGTGTGTTTGTTGACGTACGGCATGAGGCTGAGATTTGGATCTATACGGACGGCCTCTCTCTCTCGCAGGTTGGATGCGGACACCAGGCCTTCTTCTCCGCTCCCGTTGTGCCTCACTTTGTACACCCCCTTTTTCTAAACAAAAATAAACGTTGGTTCCTCAAACGTGTGTGACTTTATTATGCCTAGTATTTAAATGGGGGGACAATGTGTTTATTTTACCACTCCTGACTCCAGGATTGTGAGGACGTCACCTTTGCGATACGCTATTTGGTCCGCTTTAGGTTTAAGGTGTTCATTTTTGGCAACGCACTGCGTACCCGCCGTCCACATCTTCTACAATGAAATAAACGACAGATGTGAGGTTTGCCAAGTTTTAAATAGATGTTAATGTAAGATGGTTCACTTACCATGGCCATGTCTTGAAATATTGAAACATGAGCACCTCAGAAGGTTCTTTAGAAACCTGTATGGTTGATGTACGATTGTAAGACGTTATAAAATGTAATACAGAGTATAAACGATACACGTCTAAAACCAGTTAACAATACTATGGTCAATGAGAGATGTGTAAAATAAAATGTGTCATATTACATTTAAAGGGAGAGTTCTCCCAAAAATAAAATAACTTTTCTCAATTAATCATTATCACATCATTCCAAACATGCACAACTTTTTATACAAGATATTTTGAAGAATGTTAATAACCAAACAAAACTGAACTCTATTGCCTTCCATTGTTTAAACACAAACCCACCGAGACATTTCTCAAAATATCTTTTGTGTTTTACTGATGAAATACTCAATACAGGTTTACAACCACTTCTGGGAGAATAAAAGATGACAGAATTATTTATTTTTGGCGAACCATCCCTTTATAATCCCTTTCCCGCTCATTCTCCTTCACAACTCCTTCCTGGTAGAACATTCTTCCTAACTCGGTCCGGTCAACCAAATCTCTCACAACATCCAAAAAACAAAGCAAAAAAAACCACTAACCCTCTCTCTCAACAGGTAGTGGTCTAGCTTCTGTTGAAACCAGTAACTTTGTATTGGCACTTAACGTATTGTGGCTCCTGTATGACATATCGCTTACTGCTCCTAAACTCTTTGTAAGTCGCTTTGGATAAAAGCATCTGCTCAATGACTAAATGCAAATGTTATAACGAGACCTAAAATGGCCATATTTTCATAGAAATCTGCTTAGAAACAATTTTTAATGATATGTAGTTTAAAGCACAATAACACAGATAAAAACACACACATTCAAATCCATAATCATATTCATAATTCTATAACTTTTCACTTACCAGATGTAGGGGGAATGTTGGTTTTGCTGATGACTCTCTTTGTGTGACGTGTGACCCTCATGAGTCTTTTAAGACAAGCGTTTACTTCCTCTTTAAATTGGTTTGACAGTTTTTTTTTAATCCAGCCCACCACAATTTACTGTCAAAAGGCCACGAGCAGTCAAAACAGACGTGAAGCAGATATTCAGTGTTTTTATGTCTTTATTTAGTTAAGCAGCACTAGACACATGTTCAAATGAAAGATCACACCGTTATTTATAGTCCTACAAACAGTAACACTCAGCGGAAACATTTCAAAAACGCCAGGAAAACGTTCGCAGTACATGTTTAAAAACAACGCATTCAAGCGACGTGAATCAATTCAATATGCTAACAGCTAAACTAACATCTCGACCGTGCGACACTGTGCGTCTTTCTCAAGAGTTTCCCGTTTATATAAAAAGGTAAGAATAGAGAGGTATTACATTATATTATATTGCAATACAAAGAACCAGAAATTCACCTGCTCGTTTCACACTTCAAGTACTTGAAATCGCTCGACTATACCTCAGGCACGTGTGAAGAACCGCTGACTTTATTCTACAACTCTAAAACAGTAAATCATTACCCTGTCGAAACACCAGCATGTTAATGTGAAATGACAGATTATTCGCCATCCGACTAATCAAATTAAAACAACCAACTATGACGCATAAAATATTTTATGTCATTTTTTGTGAACTGTCATCGATCTTTGCTGCGTGATGATCAGATATAGATCAGATATTTAAACACAAATCCAGTGTAAGGTGAACGATGAACACACAAAGTCGAACCATTTTGTGTTGCTCTACCAGCATATTAGTGAAGATTCATTAGTCTACATTCTTACTTAAAACCATAACCGTACAGATATTGTATTATAGTCTTTATTATACCTGCTCCAAAAAGTGTTTGGACGACCTAGCCATGTTTAAAAATGTATAACTTTGTTAGCTTTAAGCCTGTGGCATAATTCTTTTTTTTACGTGTACGCTTGCCAAACGCACAACCTCGCAAAGTATACCGCTTTCGACTCGTACACGTACACACAGGTTTGACCCCGGACACTGTTGCCACCTAGTGGTTAAACTAATTACTGCAAGAAATGGAAAGCGCATGTGCGAAAACAAAATTCCAATGGTGCGCACTATTCTGATGACGAAATTGTCCCTTGTGTACACGTAAAAAGGGAACCATACTTCAGCCTTAAGATAACGACATATCAAAGCAAGCGAAAACAAACTTCACATCACTGAAACAACAACTGGTGCTGGGTTTTAAAATGCTTGTGCTATTTTAAAAATGTAATTATATTTGTTTTGATATTTTGTTATATACTACAAAGCCATTTTTAAGGGTGACTTTGGTGTCCAAATACTTTTAAGGCTACTGGTAGTGTATGTGTGGTACATAAAGTTAAATATATATTTTTATATTTATATTTATACACACTTAATATATTTCTCTGTGACCTTATCTTTTAATCTAAAACTTTAGTTTACATTTTTAAATAAAAATAGAACTAAAATTGATGCGACTTTCAATACTGGATGTTGGAGACTATAGATTTGTAATGTAGGTCTTTAAAGATGAAATCTAAGGGTTTTGTTTGACAAGTTCGATAATGCCCACACCTCCATCTTCATTAGTTATAGTTTCTCTTCACATTTTATAACAATAGTAAAGAATAAGTAGGTGTGTAAAATCCTTCGATGGGTTTTCCACAAGCGTATTTTTATTATCTTGATAGCTTTTTGTACACAACATAATAACACTGGCCTATGTTGTTAAAGCTTTTAATTACTTAAGTGCTATTAATATATGAAAGTGCCTAACAGAGCAAAAATAACATTTATTAAGTGTTCTTTATTAGATGCTGGTCAGTCGCTGGTCAGTAGCGAAGTTTATTCCTAACCCGTCGCTCTGAACTGGAATGCGTCTGGATTCAGCAGCGCTTCAGTCTATATGCGGCTCTGATGTAATAAAGCATGTATTCCATCATCCAAAGGGGAAGAACTACATTTTGACACTGATTTTCAAACTTTCCAAGAAAATGGAACTGTCAAGTCTTGTATTTTCCTCTCAGTCTTCCTCTTTGAGTGATATTTATACATATTAAAAGACGTAATAAATTCTGTTTTAGAGATTACGTGACCGCAACCTCACAGGTCGTGAGAATCGTCTCGTTTATCTTTCTTCCCGTCGCCTTCGCCCTCGCCAACATCGCTGCCGTCTCGCCGTCTCTTGCGGTTTCGTGATCCGGGTTTGGAGGCCGGTAAAGAGCTCATGCCGAGTACCTTGTGGATCTGACGGAAAGCCAGCAGTCGCAGCGCTTGCTGGAAAGACAGAGACCCGGTTTTTAAAATCGTATCTTTTTCTAAGTTGGATAAATAGGGATAGATAAGTGAATACAACTCTGTAGCAGGACATTCGTTATAGCTGCAATTTGTAACTTTTGCCTCTCTATCGCCATCTCTGTTTAAAACATACAATTGAAGTACACACTAATCTTGATGTGGGTTGTCAAATGATGGCAAATTGACACTACATGCAAAAAACTTTCCACCCAGCTAAAATATATTATTTTAAACTCAATAAATTACTTTTTTTTTGTTTAGAATTGTTTATTTCAAGTAAAAAATTGCAGTTTATAGACATAACCTTCCAGTACCTGTGCACTAGCAGTCACATCTTCTCTGGTTTGTCTTGACATGCTCCCCAAAGCATCTGTTTGACCTTTCTCACACGGGTCAAGAAGACCTAGACCATCTGAGGGTTGCGTTTGTTAGTCAGATATATTTTTAACCTTTTATGTCACATTTACACCTGGTTAAGTCCATTTGACGTCTTGTTTAATTGGATCAACATAACAGGAATGACTATTTCGTCCTACCTGACAGAAGAATCCCACTAGAGATGCATTCGAGAACTCTCCGTAGAGCTTCTCCTGGACTGAGGGGGCCGGACGCACTGCTGATGGCTTTCTCCACCAACAGCTCCAAGGCCTTCAAAAAGGTCAACCATTCAGTCAACATCACCACTTAGGACAATTGTGTGTATCACGGTACTATGACGTATGACTGACCCAGTCTGGCACCTTGCTCCAGGTAGGTACACGCTGGCACAGGTCTCGCAGAACCCGGATGACAATCACGCAGGACTGTAGACCATTTGCACGAGCCTGTGGATTAAACCTGTTAGTACTCAATACAGATAAGTTAACAACAAATAACAACATACACTTACTTAAAGCGTAAAAAAATATCTTAAATATACGTTTAAATAAAATCACGTATTTAAAATGTAAAAAACGTAACAAAAACGTAAATCAATAATAAGAGTTTGGTTTATTTTAATGGCCAGTAGATATAACAGTAACTATGTTAATGCCACACCAATGTATGATAATGTTAGATTAGCATTTGATCGATTTTGATTGGCTGAAAATGTCTTATCGTTCATTAGCTAAAAAAAAAAAATCGCTCGGAAAAGCCAAACAATATTGTTTACCTGTATCTTTATCATTGTAGTTTGTGCTGTAAACTCTGCTTATTTCTTATGTATACATTTTTATAATAATAAATTATAAAGTTATAGTTATCATTATTGTCCTTTGTCCTATGTGTGAACTGGTCTTAAAGCCTAAAACATAATTTAGCATTGAAGCGATACTTCAGGCCTGAATCAACATTTCCTCATGTTTTACTCACCCTCAAGGATCCTGACTGAATATGACTTTCTTCTTGATAATACGTGGTATTATAACTCCGACTACATTATTCTTCAAGAAGAAAGTCAAATTCAGTTAGGATGCCTTGAGGGTGACTTCAACAGAACTCGACACTTGTCTTTAACGTTTAGTTATTAGCTGGTACAGTGTCATTCAAATGTCGCAAGATTAAAGGGGTCACATGGCGCGAAAACGTGTTTTTCTGTGTCTTTGGTGTGTTATAAGTTGCCCATGAATGTATTAGACACGTAAAATTGCAAAAAACGGAACAAAAGATGCATTCTATCTAAAAGCGAATGCTCACCCAGACCTGCCTGAAATACTGTATACACATTGCATTACATCTAAAACAAATGATAATATTTGTTTTAGCACTGTCATAATATTCGTTTGTCATAATATTCGTTTGTGCCGTGTCATATGACCCCTTTAAAACTTTCACATTTCAAAGGCCTTTTTACCTGAAACCATTTAGCGTGACGCAAAGATGCCAAATACTCAAGGCACTTCATCCTGTTGAGAACATCAGGAGGATTTTTCTGTGGAACTGCAAGAACATACAAGGAAGACTTCAGAAATCGAGAGAAAATAACCGAGGACATCACTTACATGAAACGACTGTGGCGTTAACTGCGATTTGTGGTAGGATAAGTAATATCCAACACAACACAAAGTGAAACACTTTGACACAAAAGTGTCACGAGGGGCTTTCCACACATCCAGGTTCCTAAAAATGTGGTAATAATTGACCAAGTTATGCAGAAAATGTAAATGGAAAATATTACATTGTAAGAACTGCTGGGGTCTGTTGATGCGTGGGGGTCGTATCATCAACATACCCAAACAGATTGAGACATGTGACTGAGCTTTTTTAGGCTATATGAAAGAGAACAGAAGGTGAGAGTAATGTTGAAGAGCAAAACCACAACCGCCTTTCACAGAAACCCAACCCATAGAATTTTCATTGCTCAAAAACTTTGGGTTCATTCACCAAAACCAGGTTTGGTCACATTCACACTGCAGATGAAAGTGACATTAAAATTATCTGAAACTCCCTTATTGAAACCCTTGCGTCACTTCAAACCTGTATGACTTTCTTTCTTCTTCAGAACACAAAAGATATTTCGGACCAAACAACACTGAACCCCATTGTCTCCCATTGCATGAACACAAATAAAAAAGCTAAGGACATATTTACATTCACCCACCTATCAGAACAGTTCAGTGGTTCATTACACAGTGGTAAAGAAAGGTCAGAGATCCTGTTTTTGATTCCTTTGAAACGCTTTTAAAAAACAATGTGAAGGGCACATAATGGGCTAAAGCAAAACTGGACGACGGGGTATAAAACAGAACGGCCAATTCATTGGATTCAATCATGTTTCTGCTCAGATTAGAGCCGTACTACGTTTTTTGCAGACAAGGGAACACATACGGTGCTGCGGACGGAAAGCAGGGGTTCTCTAACCTTTCTCCATGTCGGGGTCGGGGTCTTCTCGCATCACCGCCGACGTAAGCGACACGGTCACCTGCATTTTTGGTTCCTTGCTTGAAAATATCAGGATGTTGGCCTCCTCGGGCTGAACCTGCACCTCATACTGATCTTCAGAAAAGGTCTGCCGGTTAAAAGGACACTGTGCGTTACTACAGAGGAGACGGTGGGCTACACACAAGGGGCTGGGCGTGAAAACGGTCCCTTAAAATCCCATTAAAAGTGATCTACAACCAACACTTAACTGGGGAACAATGCATGGGAATTCTGGGTAGGTGTGTGTTACGATATATATGATCTATAAATGGGGTCCATATAACTGAAAAGCATGGCCCAGTCTCTCTCTGTAGGTTACAGGTGTCGTAACCAGGCAGTGAAACTAAAGATCAGGACAGAACTACGGCACACAAATCGGGACACATTTATTTGCCGTCACAGTAGCGTTGCGGTCATATGTTACCCAAAATCCACTTCGCAACTATAACAGAGGATAGATGCCTCCAAAACATCCTAGAGAAAATCTCACAGACATCACAGACAGATCGTACATGCGCTTTTTATCTACGCGGTTTGGACGGCACTCATAAAATCTCACCGCTAGCTGTTTGGGCAGCTGTTCGGCCACGGTTTTCAACAGAGAGACGTCGGGTTTCTTATCCGCCAGCAGAATGAGCTGGACGTTGCGATCGCCGCGCAGCAGGAGACCTTTGGCCAGGATTCCCACGCGCATCACTCCTTTCAGAACACGAGCCTGAGATTCAGACCTGCTCGACAAACACGCACAAAAAAACAAACGTCAGTTTCGATTTAATAGTTAGCTGATAACAAACAAACAAACAAAAAATACTCACTGCTTGTCCGTCGAATCTTTGTCGTCAACCGCAGACCCCTCCGTCTCCAGCAGCGAATCGGAGACCAGTTTGAGAGCGCGCTCAGAATGCGAGACGATTCGCTGAACGGCCTGCAGCTCCTCCTCCACAGGGTAGATAGCCGAGTGTTTGGCCATGATGTGACGGTCATCGGGAGAGTCGGGTCGCCGTACAGACTTAAAGAGAAACGAGAAAAGATGAATTCATACCATGAACAAGATATTTCTATGGTTTCGTCCACCTCTACCTTACCAGCAGGGGAGGCACGGGCATGCTGGGCCGGCCCATGAGAGGAGGCGGGGCCATCCTGTGTCTGTGCTCCACCCAGTAGATTTGTTCCTCCTCGAATCTTCTCCAGTACAGGTCCTCCTCGTATCTCCTGTAGGACACAAAGAAATAAAGTCAACCGCCAGACCATCAGCGTCCTTCAAACATAGAAAATTGACCATTTTGTCAGCGAATGATTGTCGACCTCATCTCCATGTGCCAGCGCTGCTCGTCCTCCTGTTGTCTCCTGAGCACGGTCTTCTGCTTCTGTTTCCTCAGTTTGCCTTCCAGAAGTTTCCTCGCCCGGTTACTGGGTTTTATCTCCACCGGGAGGTCCGGGTTCACTTTTTTCTGTGAAGTATTTAGAAACGAATCAAAGTAACAGGTTTTGACCATTTCTATGCGCTTAACACATTTTGAAAAGCAATATTTACAAAGATAAATTCAATTACAAATATTTAGGAAACTCAATAAATGTAAAAGTAACTAAAATGTGTATTGGTCATATGATGACGACGATGATGATGTCATACCTTATACTGTAGGCGATGTCTTCGGCCCTTCAGGTGCATGTCTTTAGCGTTCGGATCATTAAAACTACATTCACACAGTTTACAGTGGAAGCGAATCACTTTCCCGTCGTCATTTCGAACCTGAACGAAAAATATAAATAAACTCATTTGTTTTAAAAGTGCCTTTGTTATTTTCTTGAACGTGCTTTTCACGATTTGAGATCGTGACTGAACGTCTCACCTCTTCTATGTAGTCGTGTCCCACAGGCTGAATGTCTCCTTGTGCTCCTGGTCCATCATCATCATCGTCATCATCATCACTCAGAGGGTCCGTCTTGACCACCGGGGGCTTCAACTCTGTCTTTACCGAGACTGGTGCGGATGTTTTACTGCCTGGAGACAAAGAAACATTTACACAAATTCAGCAGCGATTAGCAAACGCTGACCCACATCCTCATAGAAATTAAGGTTTCATTTGAGGAAAATTATTTAAAATTTTCTCAGTGCGAAAAAACAACATATTATAAACAGAAAAAACAAAGACGGTTTTCTAATAAAATATTTGCTCTTGAATGTGAATAAAAATCATCATGATTTGTCACATTTTAATCAAAAATTGATTATGAAAAGATTTTTTATTGAAGAAAAATATTTAATTATTTTAATTCAAAAAATATTTATTAAATTACTTTATAAAGTAAAAAAATCATAAGGTGATATGAGGTCAAATAGAGCAACAAACTAAAACAAAAAAAAAATTGTATTTGCTTAAGATTGTCCCTCCATTTTTTTAAACTTATATCATTTTACAGACAAATAGACGGTTTCATCTTAACAACATAAACAAAGGTTACCGCGCACTTTTGTGACCCCAACTTAACTTCCGATACACATTCACAAACAATGGAGTGCCTGTAGATTATTTCTGATAACAATCAAACGAAACCGAAGAACTGTTACTTGGCTAAACTTCTTTCCAATATATTGAATTTAGACTGCGATACCAAGCTATACCGCTAGATGTCAACGTATCATACGGTTTGTTTAAATGAGTCAAAACTACAGGACCCATTCAGCAATTTGTTTATTTAATTAAATGAACATACAAAAAAGTTCAACAAATTGTTCATACGCTTATTATACATTCAAAATTTTTTTACAAAACATAAATTAGGTAAAATATAAATAATTATATTATAAGACACTAGCCAAACACAAACTGGAAGTTTATTGGGGGTCAGGCACACGCGCATCCGAAGTCTTTAGTTCCAAATTTGGCAAACCTAACACTATAGTGGGCTAATACAACATTCTTGACGACAAGCCCCATGAGTCCCAGAAACTCAGCGTTCATTACGCAACATGTCACTATGTAATATGAAATATTTATATATATAAAAATCTCTTACGATCTGTTCCTAACTCCGTCGAAACATCTATCGCAAACAGCAAAACACCGAAAACCATAAAGCACAATTTAACATAGAGAAAGATTAAAGACACAGTTACACGCTGACGTCACACGGCTAAAATGACAAGGATGACGCACAGATGACATACGTCAAATGGACAACCGCTTCTTCTGCAAATCAGTAACCAGTGCATGGCAACCAATGCATGTTTTCACGGTGTGGGTTTTATGAAGTAAAAAAGAGGAAGTGATGTCATGGATATCTATGGTCAGTGTGTGGACAGATTGTGTCACCTGTTAGCTCATCATGAAGATAAAATGGCAAAAATAGAAATTTAATTTTAACATACTTAGAAATAATTTCTATTCCTTTAAATCAGTGAAGCAACATCTAAAAAAGGTTGAAAAACTACAAGTGGGCCTCAAGTAGCAAACTCGACTGAGCGAATGCTTTACACAAAATAATTGACGGTGTCTCACCGATGAAGGTGACTTTAGCAGCCGTGGGTTTTTTCGCAGGAGTGCCCACATGTTTGGAATGCGGCATGGCTGTCATCTTCTGCGACATGGCACTAGAGGTGGACGTCATCGCCTGGGCTGATGACATTTTGCCAGTAGTCACTGTCACGGCAACAGGGGCAGAGCTCACGAGAACAGGCTCCGTTGATGGAATAGGTTTGCCAAGCTTGGTGTGCAACTTCACCACCTGAGGACAAAACGAAAGAAATGCTTGGCATGCATTTAAACACAAGCAACAGATCACAGAAAAACGATGCTAGCAAATGAACCTTCTGGTGTTTCGATCCTCTTATGTGTGCGGCGTAAGCATCGGCACCGGTGCACGAGACGTCGCACAGTTCACAGCGCAGTTGCGTCTGGACTCCACGAGGTCCGTTAGTCACCTGACTGCCGCTCTTCTGAGCCGCCTCCTTCTTCTTGTGCTTCTGTCCTTCCAGATGTTCTCGATACGTCTGCGGGAAACATCGAAAGACAACGTGAGGCGAAGCCGAGAAATATCGGACAAACGTTTTGAGTCGCGTAACTGCTCACCTGTGGACCAGCGCAGCTTATCTTGCAGATGTCGCAGTAGTGCAGCTGCGGTTGCTTGGGTGGACCTTTGGGTTTCTGGATCTTGTTTTGGTGGAACGCCGGCTTCTTGTATGAGTTAACAGAGGTGACAGAGCCCCCGGTGTGGCTCCAGGAGGAGTTGGTGAGGTGTTTGGATTGCGGTGGCGCCTGCTGCTGCGGAGGCTGTTGCGGTTGTTGCAGCGGGGGTGGCGGCTGGGGCTGCGGGGGCGCCAGCTGCGCCTGCTGGAAGTATGACGGAGTGGACGTGTAACCGCTAGACTCATAGCTGGAATAGCTTAGACCTGACGGGACAAAAAATAACGCGACACCGTTGGACCAGGATCACTGGAAGATATTTTGAATGCGGCGGATGCGCTCGTACCGGAGTAAGACGTAGCAACTGTGGAGTTGAAGGAAGAACTGGGGGTGTAAGTGGATATGGGGGTTGGAGTTTGTTGCACGCTGGTTGACGTCGGGTAGATCGTGTAGCTTGAAGACACCGAGCTGGGAGCAGGTGGGGGTTTTAAAGTGGCGACCTGTCTCTGAACGGTGGGTTGGCTGTACGCCGTGCTGGCGGGGCTGTAGACACTTTTCAGCCCTAAAATTGCAAAGACATTCTGGGTTAAACCTAAAAATGTTTGGCCTTAAACGTTGACGACAGATGCTTCAAACAGAAATCCATACACACCCGTCTGGAAGTAGGCCTCTGTTGCAGTTCGCTGGGCGGGTGCGACGCTTGTTTGAAAATACTGCTTGTTCTCGTAAGTGCTGACTGGCGGAGGTCGCCCATAAGTATAATTCTCCTATATTATCATATATGGAAATACAAACATCTGCAATCTGCAACTTTTGCAACGTTACTTCACATCGTTTCAAGTCAACTCCTGTGAAATCATGAATGTAAAGATCAAAGACATGTTCGTACATACCGGTTCTGTTATAACCTGGTAGGTTTGTGGGGCGGTCGTCGGCTGCGGGGACGGCTCGGGTTGCCGGTAGCCGTAGTTCGGGGGAGGATGGGGCTGGTAAGTGGGATAGGGGGCTGTTGATGGCGGCCGAACGGGTTGGGCGGTGGGTGCAAGGGTACGAGGCGGTGACGGCGTGCACCACTCCGGGGGCGGGCTGAACGCTGTAGCTGCCTGTGGTTGGGTGGGAATATGCAGGGGGCGGCTGTGTGCTGGATTTCATACATACAGTATCTTTTATTAGATCAGCACATACAGTGTTTGAATTATTTTGCACGCATGTACTAAACTGCATAAAAAAGGGAAATTATGACATCACATAAGGTGTCGCTCATGCTAGTACATTTGCATACTTGCAAGTATACATCTCAATACTTTATTTTAAGGACACAGTTTGTCCATTTGTCAAATCTGGCTCCTGAAGCGGAACTAATTCAGTCAGATTATTTATATTCCCAAATGAAACCCTGACGCATGCACTGCTGCAAGCATCTTTACTGTTACCGACGCATGTCATGCAAACGCACCACAAACATCAATAAATAAACAAGAGTTTACGATTATTCGACTATCAACACAGACCTCTGGCCTTTAGTAACATGACACAGACAATCACGTCTCTGTATATAACACGCGCTGTCATGACACACACGTGTGTTTCGTTTTGTGTGTGCGTTTGTGTTGTACCTGTATTGCGGGCCGACGGCTGCAGCGGCTGCATGTGTGAATCCATAATAATTACTGGCCGCCATCATCGAAACTCCAGCGGCAGCGGCGGCAGTCACGTGAGCGATACGTCACTGAGACGTAAAGGTCATGATGGATTTCCTTTTTTGCTTACAAAATAACGATTATTTGAATGTAAACTGAAATAAACGCTATTTATTTATGTGCATTTAATTATTAAATGATGTACACATTGACTTCATTAAGTATTTAGACACTTATTGATTGATTTAATTTTGAGTAATTTGGCTCTCCACAGTAGATAATAAAACTAAAATGAAACATTTACGAAAATAAAGTAACGCATACTAAATAAAGTAAAGAAAATCAATATACAAAAACAAAGTAAACACAAAACAAAACACAAGGTTATACAGTAAAATAACAAAATCTAAAAATAAACGAAACAAAGTAAAATAATATTAAAAAAACTACAAAAATAATTAAAACACACAAAATAAAAAAGCTAAATAATACTAAAGAATTTAATACACAAATGTAAAATCAAATAAATAAAAGAACAAATAAATAAAAGTATTAACTTCAAAGCATGAAATGCAGTATAAATGTCTCCCAGAGTCCTTAAACTTTGAAAGTGAAGAGATATCGTGTACATTAGCGCCATCTATTGGCTCAAGGTGTAATAGAGTTTAACCAGATTTGACCATTTCAAAGGGTCTGTTGTGTTTCAGTGGTCATAGGATGCGGGTGGTCCTAAATAACAGATGCCCTATCCGTCCCAACCCTTCAATAGAAAAAAGGGAACTTACAAGATGTATTTAAAAAGATAAATGATCATTAGTTTTGGAGATATGATGAACTGTTGAAACAGAATACTGTAATAGGCCTGTTTGTTTGCTAAATTCTTTCCTATTTTCACTTACAGCACATCCCTACTTACAGTACAGGACCAGATAGCTCGGAAATGAAATAAAGTTCAGTTTGAATGAATATTAAATGAGTTAATTTCATTTATGAGTTAAATGCACAAAGCCTCCCAAACAATAGCTGTGAATTAGCTTCTGATCCTGAATGCAAAGAGCATCATTAGATGACTCCAGGGTGAGATGCTGAACGGATGCTGAGAGGAGCAGTTTCCATAAATGGAAAGGAGCCACGTCATCATGTGACGCAGCGAGCTGCCAACAACACAGCATCACCAGAAAAATGGAGGGAGGTGAGGATTGGAAGACACACGGCTGTGTTCCTGGAAGGGATACTTGTTAGATATTAAACATCTTTAGGACAATGACATTTCACCAGTGCATTGAGTGAGGCGTCACAACAAAGGAACCGCCGACAAACCTTGTTCATCTTAAGCAGCAGGTAAGCATCTTTGATGTGCGTTTGTGGGCTCTGTCTTTGAAAGCTATTTTTAAAGCATGCTGAAATGACACATTGTGTTAGATCTTGAACACGTTGGATGCTTCAATACTGACATCCAATGTAAGATACAGAAATCTGATAAAGCCCTATATGGATCATGCTTCATCATAGACGATGATTCATGCAATTTTTGATATAAATAGATTTTTATTGACTACCATAAATTATTATTGTTGCATGCATTCTGCAGTCATTCAGGGTGGATATTTTGCTTTGTTGATGTCTTTCTTCCTTCTTTTGATCCGAAACGACGTTCACTTCAGGATAAATAGCATCTTTTCTTGCACTGAAGCAGCAGCTGCGGGCCCATCGGCTCTGACAACCCCCACTATTATGTATGCGAGGACCCCCGGGGGTCCACGCTGCTAATTTACATATCTGATATCTGATTTTAAAGGAACAGAATCCGAAAATTCATTTGCAAAACCTGTACGACTTTCTAGCTTCTGTCCACCAAAAAATCGAATTTTAAAACAATTGAAAGGAATTCAAATTATGTTTTTATTAGGTCACTTCCTGCGTAGGGTGACATGGAGTCGTCCTGTGCCCTGAGTGAGGGGAGAACTTGTAAGTGATTTTGTTTCAAACATCTTTGTGTTGCGCATTTTAACATTTTGTAATTCGGTAACGCTTATTTCTATTGGCTCAGCTCCCCCAAACTCCCTCCTCATTGGTGGAGCTGGAGGGGGCGGGGCTCACCGGAAGCGGCGTACGCTGGTGGCTCCGGACATGAACTTGTCCCTGGACCAGAGTGAAGGTTCCTTGCTTTCCGATGACTTTCTGGAGACCCCGGATGATCTGGATATTAACGTGGACGATATCGAGACCCCCGATGAGTCCGACTCTCTGGAGTTCATCACCAATGGCAACGACCTGGAGTGGGAGGGTAAGGGCTGTGCCACATCATTACTTTATGATTTAAACAGTGTTAAACATCTAGATCCACACAAATGGATTTATGTATGATTTTCAGATGATACGCCTGTGGCCTCGGCCAAACCTCCCCCTGCTGAGAGCGACGTTGATGGAGATGCCGTGGACGGGTCCGGTGTCAACGGTCGTCTGTGGAGGACTGTGATCATCGGAGAACAGGAACATCGAATTGACATGCTGGTCATTCGGCCCTATCTACGTGTCATATCACACGGAGGTACCTCGCGTCTTCCCAAGGTGATATTAATGGAGATCACATGCTTCTCAACTGCATCTTGAGTTGTCTTCTGTTTTTAGGATACTACGGCGAGGGTGTGAACGCCATCATTGTGTTCTCGGCCTGTTACCTTCCCGACAGCAGCTGTCAAGATTATCATTATCTCATGGAAAACCTCTTTCTGTAAGGAAACGACATACATATTTACTACAGAGATGCTATTGAAGAAATATTTTGTACAAAAATGGAAAAATAAACATTTCCATTCATGCATTGGGCAGACGTTTTTATCCAAAGCGACTTAAATTGCATTACACTATACATTTTGTTTCTAAGTATGTGCAATCACTGGGATCGAACCCATGACCTTGGCGTTGCTAGCGACATGCTCTTACCACTGAGCTGCAGGAAAAAAAAAGAAAAAAAAAGAAATTCCTGAAATTATAACAACCGAGACTTTTAAGTTTTAAAAAAAGAAAAGCAGCATGTATTGTAAAAGTGTTCCAATATAATTTATATTAGTCTATATAAATCTATATAGAAATATGTAGGTCTATCAACGTGTATATATATATATCCACATATACGTCTTTATATTTCTATTTATGTCTGTGATAAAATTCTATATACTGTATGTCTATATAGTCCCGTATAAGTCTATAAAAACTTATGTTCGGTATACCGTGTGTCTATATAGTCCAATTCTGTATAAGTCTATTTCTATATAAGTCAATATACTTATTTAGAACTATAGTATCTATGTCCTTATAAGTCTATATGTTGTATGTCTATATAAGTCTGTATAAATGTATGTATATCTATATATATATAGGAACATATAGACTAGAAATACATGTTCTTTCTAAGTCTATATGGTCCTATATATGTCTTTGTAAGTCTATGTATTTCTTCTAAAAACCCTAATTTTGAACTCACTACGTTTATGTAATTTGGCTTCTCTTCACTTGTTCATTCTCATCTGTGCCGTCCCTCAGGTACGTGGTGAGCAGTTTGGAGATGCTGGTGGCAGAGGACTACCTGATCATTTACATTAATGGAGGAACGCCTCGCAGTAAAATGCCAGGCATTAGCTGGTTGAAGAAATGCTATCAGATGATTGACAGGAGGTATGAAAATAAAACTTCATCTGTTTTGTATTTAAATAACTTAAGATATACATAATAAGAGAAACGTCCTTCTAATCTGCATGTTTAGGCTGAGAAAGAACCTGAAGTCACTCATCATCACTCACCCGTCCTGGTTTATCCGGACCGTTCTGGCCATTTCCAAACCCTTCATCAGGTACCGTGGCATCCTCTTTATCTTATTTCTAAAATCCTTACGTGGTCTAAACATATGCAAAAATGATATTCTTGTGTCACTCTTCAGTGTGAAGTTCATGAATAAGATCCGTTACGTGCACAGTCTGGAAGAACTGGAGAAAATCGTCCCGTTGGAGCATATTCAGATCCCAGAGTGTGTCTTACAGTAAGGACCAGTAAATCTGTGATCGTCTGACCATCTAAAGTTCACACAAAACTGACGTGTCTAAATCTGACTTTATGATCGATTTTTCTATGCAGGTTCGAAGAGGAAAGAATTAAAGCAAGAACGGAGAGGTAACACAATCTCCTTAAAAAAGCACTCTTTATACAGTATGTCGATTGGATTGTTTAAGGCAAGCACAGGGTTATTTACCCAAAATGATTTGCTTTGTTTTGTTTTAGTATGGACCAGGAGCAGAGAGATCAACAGCACAAACAGCAACAGGACTCGAGCAATCCAGAGAGGTGACACAATGCTTTCAATGTCAAGTATAATGATTTTGTTTACGACAACAATTCCTCAGACATCCAAACACGTTTTGTTTTCAGGACAACAGCTATTGGAGATCATGGACACTGAATGGGAAAGCCTGCTGGTGGTTATAAGCTACACATTTTTGTTACTCTTTACTGCTGATCTTGGGCCATCTTTCATATCTTATTTAATATATATATACGCTGTATATTAATACATATATTAGAAAACTTCAAACTCGTCTCAGATCAGCAAGAAAGAGGGAGGAACATGCTGGTTTACCAAGGCACAAATTAAAACAGGGGGTCTGAATATCCACCATAAGGTTGCGCTTTAGCTTTGTCCAAAAGCAGATGTACTGCTGCATTCACCATAATATTTGAAATAGGCCGTTCCTTGCTTTATGTCCCTTACCAGTGTCATCTTTACGAATGTCATGTGACCCGTCACCTGCCTAAATCTGCTCAATTTGATCGGTGGTGCATGTGGATGATCTTCCTCTGTACTTCTCCCTGTGCCCTAAACGAATGTAACTTGATATTTTTTTGTTTTGTTTTGTTTCGCTTGGAATGTATTATTTTCATCTAGTTTCATTATAAGCTTTTGTAAATGATAAGTGCCAGTCATATTACTCTGATTGTTTGGCATTAATGTGCAGTAGCGTTTTTGTTGCCTTATGTTTGATAAGATCCTAAATTAAACATTCTGGTGTACGACAATGAGCATGTTGTGTTGATTTCGTATGCGTTCCCAAATGTGTTATTTGCATACATAATATAGCATTTACATAATAATGCTAGAAGGACCACCGTGGATGCAGAAATACTTTTGACATAATCATAATGTTTCATTTTGGGATCATATTTTAATATTCACCCTAGGGCTGCATAATGATTAATCGCGACTAATCGACTGCAGAATAAATTTTTTTTGTATATAATATATGTTGGTGTACTGTGTATAATAATTATGTATAGGCCTATATAAATACAAACACATGTATGTATAGTTAGTATTAAATATTGAAATATCATATCAATTATATATATATACAAAAACGTATATACACATGTAAATATTTCTTAAATATATACATACATGTGTGTATTTATATATACATAATTATTATACACAGTACACCAACATATATTATGTAAACAAAAAGACGATTAGTCACGATTTATTAGTTATACAGCCCTATTGCACCCTTTATTCTTTATATATATATATATATATATATATATTATATATATATATATATATATTTAGGGCTGTCAAAAGATTAATCACGATTAATCGCATCCAGAATAAAAGTTTGTGTTTACATAATATATGTCTATGTACTGTGCATAATAATTATGTTTTTTATAAATACAAACACATACACATCTATACATATTTAGCAAATATTTACATGTTTTTATTTATATTTACCAACAATTGAAATTATATATAAATGTTTAATAATTTCTTTGATTTTTCGTAAATATATGCATGGATTTGTATGTGTTAATAAATACAAAATTATTATGCACAGCACACAGATATATATTAAACACAAACTTTTATTCTGGATGCGATTAATCTTTTGACAGCCCTAAATATATATTATACATATTAAAATATTATATTGTATCACTTTACATTTATAAAAACAAAAATATTTGAGCCACAAACAATATCAACTCATATCTAAACTAAGATGGAGTCTTAAAAGAATTGTTTAGATGACGTTATGACCACAAACGCCTCATCTCGTGACCTGACTATTTCTGTATGTCTGACTGATATATCGCAGGGCTTTATGACCGAATGACCAGTCACACTCTCTATGGCCTAAATAAAGAATGACCCTCACTTGTCATGGACGTACACAGCTAATTTGGCGAAAGGAAACAATTCAAGTCATAAATTGTGCCCTTGTTACTTATACACTTGACTGCTTGGCTTTAAATCACTCACACATGACTGATTTTAGTAATATAATTAAAACATAAACGCATTAATTTACACGTTTGATTGACATTGAATGGCAGGCAATGTACTTGAAAGTCATTTTATATTTTACACTACAAATATAAAAGTGGATAAAATATCCATCCTCCATAGTAAACGCCCATTTAGGATTTTTTTCCTCTATGAGACACCACGGAACGTGTTGTTTAGAAGTGTCATGTACAATTACTCTGTCCATGGGACCCTTAACCTAAATATGTGTGGGTTCATTTTAGGATTTCTGCATTTCAGGATAACACCCTAAAGCATTTTAATGAACTCACTGCTCTTGCCAGCTGGTATTACAGGAAAGAATGTCACTACCGGAATCAATCTATATATGATCACTTTAATGCAACGGGAATTTTCATTTCTATATATGGCTATGTATTTTTACATTCTTTTATACATCACATGCTTTACATTATATAGACATTAGTTTAACTCAAAACATACTAATCTACAGCACCAGCAGTTGATAGCTTTGTATATTTATAGCTCCAGTAACTTATTTTGTACAATTTGTTCTTGCGTCCATAAAAATTCCTGCGAGTTTTGTCATTCTGCACGTCCTGCATGTACTTCCACCCCAAAACGATTAGATGCTTAGCCCATAAGCCACGCCTTCCCTGTGACGTATTAGTTTGCTTATATAGCCACGTGCGAGTGTGTTCGTTTAGCGCACAAGTGTGACTGTGATGATAAGACGAGGAATTTAGTTCACGCAGGAATTGTATTATTCGACATTTTCCACGGCTTGTGAACTAGAACATCGCGAGTAACCAGCACGGAAACGATGAAGTACATTATAGGAATAGGCGGGTAAGTATCCTTTTGTAAAAAGTATCGTATTGCTATTTGTACTAGTCTAACCGTGTGGGTAAATGTAGGTTAAAGTAATAATATAGCTGTATATATGGATAATATTACGTTATTGTTTTTGTTAGACCGATTCGCTGCTTATTTGACGGCTGTTGTAATGTATCGCGAGTTTTGAAACTCCTGTTTAAACTTTGAGCGGGAGATTTAAAAGCCTTTGCGCGCCGAAAGTTCTAAAGATGTTGTAACGGTCTTTACCATCGTATTAACGAATGTCATTTCTTAAACATATGGTTTTAAATGTAAGTTGACTGCGTTTATTATTCATTGTTTCGCCGATGTCTTTTTGTGATGTGTATTACAAGACGAGATTTCGCACACTAGCTTCAAAACAAAAGAAACGCTACATGTCGCTGTAAAACGTTTTAGACTTTTTTTTATATTAAACCTGTTAACTGAATTGTTTTTCTTTCATTTTTTTTGCATTACTACCATTTAAAGGTGATCTATTTTTTTTTAACATCAACATAATTTTATTTCTAGTGTGACCAATGGTGGTAAAACCACCTTGACGAACAGGTTAATAAAAGCCTTGCCGAACTGTTGTGTGGTTCACCAGGATGACTTTTTCAAGGTGGGTTTAACGCAATTACATTTTATTTTTACCTTAATCCATTTTTGTTTGTTAGCATTTACTCACACCGAGCTTTTTTACTTTCCATATTGTAACTTGCTTGCATGAATTTTAAACTAAATTTAGTATTACAATTACAATTCGGCTTTAATTTGGAAGTAATAAGTAAACCTTTTTGTTCCTTTTTATACATGTAAATATTGCTGTAATAAGGGAGAGGGTAGTCTATGTGTGCAACATGAGTGCTGATCCGTGATCAGTTTGCTCTCATGTGTCAAGTTGTGTTCATCAGGTTAAAACCAGCGAGACCTGATTCTAGATCAGCAGTCTGGCTGTATTATACACAACAGACGTAGATGATGACAGTTGCTGCAGTGTTTTACTGGTCACTGTTATTTCAGCCGCCGGATCAGATAGCAGTCGGAGCGGACGGCTTTAAACAGTGGGATGGTAAGAACATGTGACCGTAGGAGTGAAATAACTCATTTTTCGCCTCGTCTTGCCTTTAACAAACGTTGTAGAAAAGTCCCTCCCAATCCATTTCCATTGCCTCAAGTGTGGCTTTGTCATTCAAATTGCGCTCATTTTCACATTTCCAGTCGTTCATAAAGTTCTCGTTCTTCATTTGTAGTGATCGCGTCTTTGGACATGGAAGCCATGGTGAACACAATCAGGGGTTGGCTGGAGAACCCGGTCAAGTTTGCCCGTTCTCACGGTGTCCAGGTGACCCCGGCCGCCGAGATGGATGACCCCGAGAGCCAAATTCACATACTTATCGTAGAAGGATTTCTACTGTACAACTACAAGTGAGTGGTACATCTCGCATTTTGAGGCTCAGACCTCATGAATTTCAATGATTAGATGTTTTTTCTCGCTGCATATCTAGCGATGAGCGCATAAGGGCACACTGTGTACAGTTTGACGTTTCTGTGCTGGTCATGTGACTTCCTGCATGGGTGTAGATAAGAAAGCGAGTTGGGCTTTTGGTAGCACATGGGTCTGCGTGTACAGATTTTGACCGGGTCGCTGTGTTAAACCCTTTAACCCTGTAATCAGTAAATGTGTCAGTTCCCGTGTATGTTCTTTTAGCTTGTGACAAACTTTATTTTAATCGGAGCATTAAACTCTCTTCCCTCCAACCAGGCCTTTGGTGGATGTCTTTGACAAAAGTTACTACATAAGCATTCCATATGAAGAGTGCAAAAACAGGAGAAGGTGTGTTGAAAAAACAACAATCAAACCCATGAATAAAGCTAAATATGGGCGGCTGGAACAATCATTCTGTATTATGCTTTTCTTTCAGTACACGGCAGTATAATGTCCCTGATCCTCCCGGCCTCTTTGACGGACACGTGTGGCCCATGTACCTGAAACACAAACGTGAGATGGAGACCTGCGGTTTGCCAATTGGTGAGGTTTACACCATGTTCGGTTTCAAATAAAAACGCATCATATTTTGTAATTATATTCATTGTGTTGCTTTTCATTGATCAGAATACCTTGATGGCTTAAAAACGAAAGATGAGATGTACAATCAGGTGTACGAAGACATCCACAACACGCTCCTGAATCGCTTATAGGTGAGTAAAGGCAGATTCGGAATGTATATTAGTACCAATTTATATTAATAAATAACTTTGACGTGATTTATATGTTGTTTTTCAGCAGGACCAGGCTCCATTCCAGCATCTTTGTGTAAAAATTGTAAATGCAAATCTTGTCTTTTTTACGGTGATTGTTGTGTAAATAGAATGTAACTTAAGTGCTCGCATAGGAACATTTAATTTGTGGACTGTGTTTGTTTTAATTTTCTTATTAATTGTTGCTGACTTTCAAAGCACTCCATCATGGAAACCACACAACAGTGTTTCAAAACTTAGTTTGTAACTATCAATAAACATTGTGCTTTGAGTTCTTAATCTTTAATTGTGTTTCATATCTTGAATCACATGCATTGGTACTATTAACTACATCTTTTGAGCATGTATTGTTTACACACCTACCAAATGTTAATCTTTTTTTTTTTTATGAGGTTCATGTATCTGTCTTTTTACACCCTAAAGTGTCTTTGTAGAGCATCGTGGGGCCATGGATCTCCCATTCAAATTAAACTGAATAAGTGGATTCGTCTACGAGTTAATGCGTATAAGTTGTGACTTTTATACATTTTCTAGTAAAACAAGGTATGCGTTTGTCCATGTTACAAAGCTAGTCAGATACATGAGGCCATTAACTCAAATGTCTTTCCCCCCCTCCATCCATCTCCTATTTAGACTTCTAGGTTATTTTTCCAAATCCATAAACTTTTCAAATGCATATAGTCTATAATCCAATAATAAGCCTTTCTACCATGACACAAGTTTATTTATTTCTGTGTGTAATAATATCTATGCTGAATTCTTCCGTGAATGAAAACAAACACTGTCTAGACATTTTCCTGAATAAACTTTGAGCTCATTTTTTAAAACTGTGTAAAATGTGCCTGTGTTTTCAGTGGCGTTCCTCATATGACAGATGCATATACATGTACTTCAAATATTAGTGCAATGATGTAAGTGGAAGGAGAAGGACATTAACAGTAAGAAACAAAGTGTCGTTATAAAAATACTAGCTGGCACATTTCATAGGGTGGGGGGGGTTCTGTAAAGAGTAGATCATCTGTGAACTTGGCATGTCTGGCACAAGTCCAGGACTCTTAATGGCTGTTTCCACTGCCTAAACTTATATCCTGTTTGCGGTGTTGGGTGTAACTGGTTACTAAGTAATTAGTTACTGTAATTAAAATTTTTCTTAAATTAAAGTAGGGGTAAATTACAATAGTGGAATTGACATTAAAATTAGAAGTCTAACTTTAAAATGAACGTATTAATGTAACTTTCTCACATTTCTTTTTAAAATTTAGTCTGTTAATAAGAGTACTTAATGTAGTTTTATATTATTTATTTGAATGAATTAAGAGTCGTTTCGTCTCTAACCTTGAATCACTTAACTAATCAAGGTCGATATAGAATAAAGTAAGTAATAAGTGATTAAATTCTTTTTAGAGAGAGTCATTTGTACTGTAATCCAACAACGCTATTGAATATGTAATTAGTAACTAGTAATTACTTTTTTAGAGTAAAATGTTCATGTAATCCATTTCAGTCCATTCAGAGACAAACATTCATCATTTACATTTATGCGTTTGGCAGATGCTTTTATCTAAAGTGACTTGAACCCATGACCTTTTCTATGCTAACGCAACGCTCTACCAAGAACATAAACAAGGAATAGTTCACCAAAAATAAACAATTCTGTCATAAATTCATTTAAAACATGTATATGACTCTCCTGTGGAACACAAAAGAAGATATTTTGAGAAATGGTTTGTGTCAATACAGTGGAAGTCAATGGGGGCCAATGTCTAGTTACCAACGTTGTGAAAGAATGAAAGAGAAAATGAAAAAGAAAAACATTATTGGGTGAACAACCCTGGTGAGCAAAGTTCAAGCAGTTCATATTTACGTAATGAGCCTCCATATGTGTCAACAGAACGACTCAAACGCCCCCTAGTGGTAAAGATCTTCCTATACGATACTTCAATGTAAATGCAGATCAACCTACATTACCCAAGCTTCCCTCCATTACTGCATAACAGGCTGTATCAATGTATGGGCTGGTTTACATACGTAAATAAGTCTAGAGATATTATTGTTCATTGTATATCTTTTTCATGAAAATCTTTAGTGACCAGTTACGAAACATCAATGACTCCGTTACAGTAAAGTGTGAACTTCATGTTGATACTCTGCTACCAAAAAAAAATCTTTGGGAAACATGTGAAAGTTCCGGGAGGAAAAAGTAAAGAGAGAGAGAGAGAGAGAGAGAGAGAGAGAGAGAGAGAGAGAGAGAGAAGAGTATTAAACCCTGAACTCGGACTGTACTTAATAGCTTTGAGGAGCTCAAGATACTTCACAGTCTGTTGAACCTCGACCCAAAATACCAGTAAATTAATAAAAAAATATTGAATTCTAAATTAATAGAAATGTCAAAATATTCATTTATGGTCCTCGTCTCCATACATCTGGCGTGTTTGAGTACCGCGCAGCGAGATGGACCCTGGAAACATAAGGTCCAGTGGGAAAATAACGGGCAGGTTTTTAGTTTACTGAGCTCTGGTACCCAGTATCACACACTGGATTCTGCACGACGGAACACGAGGTTCTTTCTGACCCGCCACGTGATACCCAGACGCACAGGGAGGGTTTTACTGAGACGTTTCGCTGGTCCAGGCGCGCATACCATTGCGCATCCCGAGTACGCGCCGGAGCGCATAGCTAGTGCCACGAACGGTGGTTATCTTGGAGTGGATGCGAGACCCTACGTGGTATCAGCTCGCACATCCCATTCGAGAAACAACAATGCACGTTTGGCATCTTTACGCACGGAGAGGATTGCGGTTTTACGCAGCCAGTCTTTGAGCTCTGGCGCACCATCAGCAACCGGCACGACTACACTGGCACGCTGGGTCTCTTCATTGAGCACAAGCTTTGATGCTAGAAAGCTGGTGCCATCACCTGTTTCGACCACTGAAACTCCAGCCATTAATCATGCAGAGGAGAAGGCCATTCCTCAACCACAACTTTTTACAATAAAGGCGAATAACACGAGATCCAGTTCAGTGCCTGGCGCGTCCTTACTGTCAGCATCTGTTAACATCAGAGATGGATTAAATCTGCCTCTCCACATGGATGGAGAAGGTGACAGTATGATTGGGGATGAACCAAACAATGTTCATAGCAGAAACTCTTATAATCTACTCCCGTATGGAAGTGCAAATAGGCAACGCCAGAGTCAATCTGGTTATGGCACCAGTTATTTCCACAACGGTAAGAGAACATAAAATCCCTTTCAATATGATTTTTATAGAAAAAAAACTATAGAGCCAGGTGTAAACAGATGGCAAGGGGGTTTAGCCCTTATTTAAAGGTTTTATATTATATTTATTCCATTTTCAATATTTTACCGTTTTTCTTTTGTTTAAAATGTATTCTCTATAAAGCTGCTTTACAGGACTTCAAAATCATTAAAAGTGCTATAATTCAATTTGAAATGAATATTTGTCCTTGCACTAAAACACATTATTTCCCTTTAAACTATGTTTAGATGTTCTAATATTTTCCAGGCCTGCCTGATCTCATCCCTGATCCATACTTTATCCAAGCAGCGTCATACATTCAGAGAGTACAGATGTATTCACTGAGATGTGCTGCTGAGGAGAACTGCCTCTCCAGGTATGACCTCGCATCGTTTTTTAAGGGAAATGTTTTTATAAACATTGACGAAATGCGAAGTCGCTTTGCTGCTAAATGAAACAATGTAAAAGGTTTTTGCCTTCTCTATATAGTTCAGCGTACAGCCCAAGCATCAGGGATCTGGACTATCGTGTGCTTCTCCGATTCCCTCAGAGAGTTAAAAACCAAGGGACGGCAGATTTTCTCCCTGTGAAACCGCACCATCAGTGGGAATGGCACAGTTGCCATCAGTAAGCGTTTGAATTTATTTCAGTCTATTTTCTTGTGTTGTGTTTAACTCTCTTGATAAGGCCTTTGTTGTGAAGACATTACCACAGCATGGAGGCTTTCAGCCACTATGACCTCCTGGACGCCTCCACGGGCAGAAAGGTTGCTGAGGGTCACAAAGCCAGTTTCTGTCTGGAGGACACCAACTGCGATCCGGGCGTGAGAAGACGATATGCTTGCACGGCTCACACACAGGTCAACAAAATGTTTGTAATCCAAATCCTTTAATCCTTTATACTAATGTTATATTATTGTGAAGAACTATTGTGTTATTTATTCGAAGCAGGGATTGGGTCCAGGCTGCTATGACACTTATCATGCTAACATTGACTGTCAGTGGATTGACGTCACAGACGTTTCACCTGGACGGTATATTTTAAAGGTGAGATATCCATCGGTCATTCCATTATTTAGACAAACCAAAACCGAATTATGCAAATACTTATTTTACATCAGGTGACTCATTGACAGGTAACAGTGAATCCGGGGTTTCAAGTGCAGGAGTCTGATTTCTCCAATAATATCGTCCGGTGTGATATCACATATACAGGCTCACACGTCCAAGCGCATAACTGCAGAATCACAGGGTGAGTTTTAAGCGGCACGGAATTATAAAGCATTTTTTTCTGCGTGGACATTCATCGTTTTCATGTCATTTTTTTTACAGATATTGATCCAGTCTGCCCTTCGCAAACCTCACTGTTACAAAAGGGATATTTAATTTTAGTTACTCTTAAATTTTATTTTAGTTCATCTATGTGTTTACGAAATGATACAAACACGTTATATCACCTTTCCACTGACACATTCATTTATTTTGTAGTTTTATTTAGATTTATTGGAAATGTGTTACATTATATATTTTCATTTCTGTCTTCCCATTTGGTCTATCAACTATAAAAGTACCGTACCAAGACCAGTTCAAATCTTACCAAGCATGACATTGTGTGTTAACCCCGCTAAAAGCTTCTGGCCCATGCATTTTAGTGAAACTATATTCCCTCTGATATTAGACATAAATATAATTTGAGTGTTTTTCTTAAAACTCACTTCTTGTAACTAATTTATGATATTTTGACATGATATATTCTGTATTATAATGTATTGAACACTTTGAGAGGCAATTATAAAGGTGCTATAGAAAACAAGGTCCATTATCACTATTATGATTTTGTCATATTTTAGTACTAGATCATATATAATATTTTTACCACCGGTTATATACATGAATGATCCTCAGCTGTATTTCTGGTCATGGCTTATATAACAAACGAGTCTCTGGAGTCAAATCAACAGTGCTGTTTGCTCAAGCTCTTCAAACCTGCTGAGAATGCAGGGACCTCCTGTAGGCCTCCTCCCATCTGAACATTTAAAGTGACACAGGAAGGTGAAATTCCAGGGCCGTAGGTTCATGCCAGAGAAGTTTCCGTATCAGATCTCACTTCAGAAACATCAGCTCAACTAGACCTTTGACTCCCTGACATGTCAAGAGTTAGTCCCTGACGGTAGATAGGTTTGCACCAATATACATGCAAGAAAATCTTTTACTATTGACAGCAATTAAAAAGCAGAAAGTCAAATTATTATTGGTTCCAGCTTGATTCTTAAAGTTAGTTCAGTTCTCGATTGAACCTTTAAATTGAACGAAGCACGACTCTGTGATGTTATTTTTGTTATTTATGTGTTTGTGTTGTTTTCCATTACAATCTGAGCGGTTCACAAATGTGATTAATATGTGTTTATGTATTGCATTATCCAAGACCAGTGACTCGTGAACGAACACACTCATCATCGGGTTAGTCTTAGGAAAATCTTTGCCATGTTTGCATATTTAGGGTTATTAAAACATCTCAGTAAAATGGTTCAGTTTTAATAATCTGATTGACGTATGATAACAATGAATCAATTTAGGTAAAAATAAATAATTAACAATACTTAAAGTTCGGTAAGTCCTTAAAATATATAGAGAGAAGTGTGTTTCCAGGCTGAATACTTTCAGATGAAATTGAAAGATTCTGGCTCTTTTTTAACTGAAATTAGTAATAATTTTGAACTTATGTATTATATATATTCAAAATAGCCATATAAATGTGACCTGGCATGTTTTAACATATAAATACACATGTGATCCTAAAAGTTTTGAGGAAATTGTAACTTTTGTACATGTAGGAATATGTTGCAATTCACCTCCAAGCCACTAGGTGCTTAAACCCCCGAACGTCCGAAAGTTGCCATCGCCAGAAGGAACGATACAGGAAAAGTGCAGGCAGCTTTTCATTGATCTTTGCTTTATTATTAAACATCATGGCATGTAATGATCACCTATATTCGTGCGTAAAGCTGCTGCTGGTGTGCGCGTTCCTGTGCGCGGCTCGCGCCTCCGCCGACAGAACCAAAAACATTGGACTTCGATGTCAAACCTGGAGGGGTTGTGCACACTTTCTCTGGCAAAATCGTGAGTTCACCTCTTTCATTTTCAACCATTGTTTTATTTAACAGCACTGGGCGGTTTGATGACGCGAAGTTAAATGACGTTTAAGCTGTGCTTTAATGGTAACTTGTCATTGCATAAACACCAGAGACTCATTCTAAGCATTTATAACGTTTTAAAGTCTAAAAGCCAAATGCAGTAACTGGTTATAACAGTTAATTTTATTCATATTATATTCTGTGATAAGAATGAATGGGTGATCTGTGTGCACTTTAAGAACCGCGAAGCATGTAAATCAAGACACCCGTCACCTTCTCATTGGACATACACTGAGCGCTCTTGTCCATTGCTGCTATACGTCAACGAGTCCGCCATATTGGACAGGGCAAAAATATTAAAATGAGTAGTATTTTTTTTTTAAGCACAAACATGCAATAACGTTTACAAATAACAGTTAGTTCATTCTCAAATTAGTTTTTTACCAAAGCTCCCAGTTTACGAGATTGCGTGTTTAAAGCAATCTTGCCCGATCCAATATGGCGGCACCGTTGAGGTACGAATGCTCACTGGACGCGGAGCGCCCCCTTTTGACTAAGTATTTACTCTAAATTTGAGAAAAAACTCGTTATTATTTACTCACCGTGTCGTTTTAAATCTGAATGACTGACTTTCTTCCGTGGGCCACAAATGGAAAAAGTCTTACGAGCGGTTTACTCGAGTTGTTCCAATAAATGAAAGCGGACTGAGTCTGTCGAACACTAAAAAAATTACAAATAAAAGCACCTCGAAGTTGTTCATATGACTTACGTGATGATCCAAAGTCTTATCATAGTTTTCATTGTTTAAAATCAGACCGAAATTGAAGTAATTTGTTATCGCGCAATGACACTTGTCACCTGTCTTAATCATGACGTCATGGGGCTTGAATAATTCAGAAGCTTTTTTTTTTGTTTCTATTTAAGTGTAACTATTATTTATGCATTCACACGTAAATATATAATATAATATAAAAACGTGTATTTATAAACAAGCATACATCATTAATTAAATAATACATAGTGTGTATATTATATATCTCTGTTTAAATACATAAACGAATATTCTCGTTTTAGAAAAAGTATGAATGCATCTTCACGTATGCATCTCAAGGAGGAACCAATGAGGTGAGACACATTTCCTTATTTTATAAAAATAAACTGGATTTATCAATACTCTTCATCAACAAAGCTTGTATTTTTTATAATGGTGTCTTTGGAGATGTTTAAAATATGTATCATTCTAATCCTATGTAACTATTAAATAGATAGTATAGTAGGAGAATGAACAAGAAGACTTTTAGCTTATCTACTTCGGGTTATTGTTATGGGGATGACAGCCTGTCTGTAAAAATGTGCCGTCATACAATTCAGAATTGCTTATAAGGTTAAGTGATGAATTTTTTTCTTCCAGCAATGGCAAATGAGTGTTGGTCTCAGCGACGACGAGCGGCTGTTTTCCTGTTCAGTATGGAGGTAACTTTAATTCTTAAATTGCCTAGGAGAATATCTTTGACTCGATATGCATCTCCTTTTGTGTTTTAGCTAATCTTATCTTGAATTTCTTTGTTTTTTAACACTGTCGTGGGATTTGAGATGAAAGAGGGATGGTATTGATTTTCGTTTCTCGTTTTCATGAAAGGCCCCAGGGGAAGTCTTACCTGTTTTTCACACAGTTCAAAGCAGAGATAAAAGGAGCCAAGATCGAGTACGCCACCGCATATGTAAGTGTACCTCTGGAGTCTCAAAAGCACCAATTCTTCATCATTGATAGCGCCTCAATCACTAAATCATCCTGCAATCCGTTAAAGCATATGATTCAATATGAAGACACGCTTTCAATGCTTTGACACAGTAGACTGAGAAAATTGACCACGTAACATTTTATTTATGAACTCGGCACATGAAAAATGTTTTTGAAGGACATGTCAACATTGACATCTGGCTTAAGATCAAACCTCAGTTCAGATTCCTAAAGCTCATCGGCTCTAAGATCAAAATCAGTCGGCCGTGTTTGCACATCAAGACATCACGACACCATCTTCAGATGACATTGAAATTCTCAGTAGCAATCCGACGGTGCCGTCCTGGCGGCATTGTCCCCTGTGTGAATATAAGTTCAAAAGCGTATTTGAAACAAGCGCTCCATAGACTCCTGTCTCTTTCTGTTTTTCTTAGACAGGATCTTTATTCAGTGTACTCCTCTTGGTTTCTCCATTAGTTTGTCTTGTGTCACTTATCTCCCCTCTCTCTCTCTCTCGCTCAGTCCCAGACGGCTGTGGGTGGACAAAAAGATGTTGCGTTAAAAGAAGATGAGTACATTGTGTCCAAGTTCACAGGTGAGGTGCGGTAGATTAGTATTCCTATTTGGTCATTGCATCCCTGACTGTTCTGATACATCTTTATGATTTCTTTCAGTGACTCACCGAGATGGAAAATTCCATTCTGAGCTCGCAAAGCTTACTGTCATCGGTCGGACGCGCCACGATGAGCTCTGATTGGACGACTCTTGAAAGGATCGCCCGGCACGTAAGGATATTGGACAACTACGGAAGCTCTGCCAATTGACTGTGCGCTGACATAGGGAAATCGAGTCATGGAAAGCGACAAAACGTCTACAAAGTTGGCAGCTTTACGTGACTGTGCGCTTACTGGACTGATAAGAGAAGGCCAATTTAAGTCGACATAAAGTCCATTAGAGATATAGGGAAAATAATGTACATCTTTTGGTATTGTCCAAAGGAAGTTAGGTGAAATGAAGGGTTGTTATTGGAATGATTTCAGAGGTAAGTTAGCTCAGAACTTTTTTTTAGTGTTCTAGTTGGATTTTCTTGCTCACATATGCTCATGCTCACCTTCTGATCTTCTGATGTCGTTGAGCTTCTCATTGAGAATTCCCCCGATGTTTTCAGGCTTTGTCAGAATCCTTTGATTTTTTTCTGTGATGGAGGAAAAAAAGAGAAAAAGTGACTTTCTTTTCCAATCATGCTTTATTATGTTGTACTGATCTATAATAAATCTGTTCAAAATATTTGTGGTCTTTATATAGACTTTTTTATGTGCGGTATTTGTATCTAGACCTGAACAGCCCATCTTAAAGGGACAGTTCACCTAAAAATGAAAATTGTGTCATCCTTTATTCACCCTCATGTGGTTCAAAATCTTTGTGTTTTCTTGTGTGTAACACAAAAGACGATATTTTGTGAAATGTCTTGGTGGTTTTGTGTTCCTACAATGGAAGTCAATAGGGGTCAGTGTTGTTTGCATATCAACATTCTTCAAAACATCATTTGTTTTCTGCAGAAGAACGAACGTCATACAGGTTTGGAACTACATGACAGCGAATAAAAGATAAAACAATTTTCATTTTTTGGTTTACTATCCCTTTAAGTATTGCTTGGCCCTAAATTCCTAATATTAGAATTGCCCATTCGGCAAAACACAAAATTGTGCACTTTTCATTTTTCCACACCAGTTCGAACGTTTCTCGTTTTACTTTTACAAATCTCATTTGCCTTTGATCCAAAGTCTTGACACCCATCTACAGCTTGAAATGAGCGCCGCAGCACACACGAGGGAGACATGCAGCTGCCAACGTGCAATCGGTCTCTGCGGCACCTAGCACTAAAATGCGCTTACACAACTACAATTTCAATAAAATGTCATCATGTATCTGAAATTGAAAATTCAAGGCGGATGGGTTAGGTAAGCAAAAAATGTATAATCCTTTAACAGATGCAGCTTGCTGGGAGATGAGAGACATTGGAATTGTAATTGCTTCCACTCCAGATGTCATGCGAGGCTAGAAATAATCTCCCCGTACCTTAACTTCACCATTGACATTCAATATTTCTGAGAACTGCTTCCTAGTCAGCAGAAACCGTTTTATTGTCCGCATTTAACAGAACATGATGTTTCCGATTTGCCCTGTTTATAGACCTACATAGAGATCAAGTATGATCTCTGATGTTTTGGCCTTGGACCAAACTTACCCGAAAAGCTGCTCGTCGCACCATGTACAGCTTTTTCTTCCATAACGTAGCCTGTTGTTCTAGTTCATGGCACGAAATGACTCAAACAATAGTAGAGAGTAGTCTTCGTCTGAAAGGGTAAGGTGGTGCTTTCTGGCCTTTTGCTTTAGTGTTCACTGTTCCCGTTGTGCCGGGGTATGGGTAGGGAGGGGGCTTCTGTTCCCGGCGTCCGGTAGCGGTTCTCGGTTTATGTCTTTGGGAATGGACCGTCTCCTGAGTTGATCCAAGTGATTGCGTTTGGTCCCTGATGGGATATGCTGGTTGGGCCTTGTTTGATGAGCATGCCGCTACATGGTCCCCACATCTCGGAGACTCCGATTCAGGGAAGTCCATCTCCATCTTACTTGATATAGCGACACCTGTATCGTCTTCGCCGATATCAATGTCCGCGCAGTCAGCAGGTCTATTCGCCGGACCACCTGATCTCAAAGGAAAGACAACACACGTGTACTGGTCACTAAAACCACAGGGTGCTACACATGTCCAAGGTTCTAAAAGCCAAAACAATCAGGACACATTTCACGCAAGAGTGACGACAGGCTAGTTTACGAGATTACGAGGCCGTGGAGGTTTTCCAGCTGCTCTCGGTCTCAGCTGTGAGTGTAAAACCGCTGGCCAGCGTCGAATACATTTGTTAAATGGAGCAAATCCTGTCCACATTAAACTTTCATTAAATCCTCATACACCAAAGACAGAGCTCTCTATAAACAGTATTCATTATTGATATGAGGAGAAATACAAGAACGTACACTGTTCTGAGCTAAGAACATCAGACGGTGAAGTTCATGAAGGCTAAACTAAACAGAAGGTTTGAAAGGCGTCCTTTGTTTAAGTCATTATGAGAAACATCTGCTAAGCTCCATTCCCGCCGAGTATTGCACAAGACAAAGTGATTATTTTCCATGTTTACCTCGTTCATTTCCAGATGTATCTCTTTCAGGCCACGAAGAACCACTTCGAGGTTCACCACCACGTTTTGAATCTGGTCTTGTATTGCCCTTTGACTCCGTTTGGAGCTCGACGTCTTTCCTGGTCCGTTCACATCCCCTTGAGCAACGTCTTCCTGATGTCTTATTTGCTGGTGGGTACTGTTGTAATCTTTGGTGGAAAACATAACTTTATGCGCCACGTTCAAGTCCTGTCCCGCAGATCTATCATCAGAAGTGCAAAGTACGCTATCAAAGTCACTTGTTCTCGTCCAGTCCGACGCATTCGGCTCCTTAAGGAGGGCCTCTCTCACAGAGCCTGATTGTTGCTCGGCCGCACAAACAGGCGACCCACAGTTTCCGTGACCTCTGAACTGTGCTGGCGTGTCCAAAACACACTTCCTCGAGGAGAGGTGTGGCTCGGTCTGGCGCTGGCGGGCCACAAAGCTGCATTCTCTCAATCTGTAGTTCACAGAGACTCTGTTATGTTGCAGTCCGTTCCCCAGGGGCCGGTTCCACTGCACCCTCATTAACTCTGCCTGACAGCTCTTGTCTAGCCGTACGTGACCCCTCCGATCGGCTAGAGGGGGATGATCGTATCCATTGCAGGTGGAATTCGCTTGCTTCGGTCCACAGGTGCTCATTACGTGGCCGGTCCAAAAATAAGCGTGGATGTCCGCCTGAGGCCTGTCCAGATGTTGACCCGCATCTCCCTGATGTCGTAATCCATTCTGCAACCGAGTTGGTTGAGGCCGGCGCTGACCCATCCCTTTTGTCTCAGAGGACATCCTGCGATCTCTCGAGAGGCAACGTCCAGGAGATGTCTTTCTCAGCTGTTCTACCTTTCTGTCCTGTAACTTTCTCAGGCATGTTCGTTCACTCCCACAACCTCCCCTTCTCGATCCCGTTTCTTTGCTTCCGCTGGACCCTTGCCCTCTTTCTCTCTCACCCTTGGTTGGCGGAGGGCCTTGGATTTTCCACCCTCTCCCTCAAACTCCCTGCATTTCTGTTTCGCTGGCTGTTGCACGCTTCCTGCCTCTGACTCTCTCTCCCCCCACCCATCCTCTCGCTCGCTCGCTCGCGCTGCGCTGCCTCCCTTTCTGGTTCATTCTACATCCCACTCCCTCTCACGGCTTTTCCACTCGCCCTCTCTCCTTCACCTACTTGCGAGAACGGGTCGTTCTTCACTTAGGGATGTGGCGGGGGGTTCGGTCCGTGCACGCTGCATCTTCAGGACTGATGCGATTACTGCTGTTCTGCATCAGCACGCTAGTATTACACCCAGCGGGATGCCAGGGGGAGGCGGGCTTCCCCCCTCTTGTGCTTTATGGGGCAGCACAGACAGGGACAGTACCTTAAAAATCCAAGATACTTAAAAGCAATCGTTCGGGGTTAAAATCACATTTAGGTACGTGTTTCTTGGTGGCGTACTCACACGGTTCTGCAGTAACCTAGTTTAAACGTCATCGGTGATTTTTTGGCATCTCTGTTTGCTTTCAGTTCTTTTCTCAGTTGTACAATAAATGACCACTCACAACACTGAAACCGTACAATGCTCTGTCGTGGTTGTCCAAAGGAAACTACGTATAAAGTTAAACCCATAATGTTGTTAGCATCATACTTTTCATATTTCTTACAGACCCCAAACTCAAAATTCTTCCATCATTTATTCACTCTCATGTCATTCCAAACCTGTGTGACTTTCTTTCTTCTTCAGAACACAAATTCTATTTCTGAGAACGTTGGTAACCAAACAACATTGAACCCCATAGACTTCCATCGTATTAACACAAAACCAATCAGACATTTCTCAAAATCTCTTCCTGTGGGGGAAAGCATGACAGAATTATTTCTGTAAATTTCTGTAAAGAAGAGTATTTCTGTTTGAGTAATCGATCCCTTTAACATGCAAACATCCTTAACTAAGCCATATATTTAAGTAACTATTTTCCAAAATTTGTGACCAACCAATATGGTGGTGCAGGGCTTTTTAAAGAAAAAAGAAACTGAAAGACAAGTCACTGCGTACCGCTTTTAAGAGCCAGACACAGAAACCAACAACTCTGAAAGGTCACAGTTCACAAACATCACTGATAAACAACTTGAAAGCCAACGCAGGAACATGTGATCGCCCACATAGCTGGTGGAAAGCTTAAGGCTCCAGCGTGTTGGACAGAGGGCCTGCTGTTTGACACAAGAAACATCACTGCCTCAGCCGTCAGTCTCTTGCTGCTCCAGAAATAGCACAGAAACACACATAGCAATTCAGTTTGAACAAGTTAGTGCCGTTACCTGTCAAAACCGCAGATACGAAACTACATTACGGTCACACGGACCCTATTATGACACTCAGGTATTCAGTCCAAACATTCGCAAATTTGGGTTATACAAAAGAACAAGTTGAGTAAGCGTCTGGTAGCTGATTGCAACCTGCTGCAAATGTTGATTCTCTTCGTCTTGCGGCCAGACGGCAATTTTACACCTCCGATGGCCGTTACCAAGACAACGGAAGGGGACCAGAGAAGGCTGCCGTGTGCAGGTCGGGCGTGCAGGGACATTGTGGCGATCGGGTAAAACAGGATGTCACCATCGGCTGATAACACAGGAATTAAATTTCTAACAATAAAATGATAAACAAAAAAGTACATTTTAAGTTTATATATACATATAATTGAATGCTTTACTTTATACCGAAAACAAACATGACAGGTTTTAGATCCCCAGAGGAGAGTAAAATGACAAAAAACTAAAGATTTGCAAGGTTTAAGATCTTCAGTCCCAGGTAACCTTCACATCTCGGGTATCAGCCGGAGGGGGTTCGAGCGACTTTACAGTGAATAGGAGGAGTGTCAGATTAGCAAACCGAAACAGACATGAGCGGAATAACTAATGAAACCAGCGTGTCATCGCACATTTTTATTGAGTCTTAAATGAGTTTCACCATCAGGACCACCGCGGGGAGAAAGAAGGTTACCTGATCTCACAGTTACAACATGTTGTAAAGAATCCTGAGAAGTATAAAATGTAGGCCTACCTTGGGAAATGGGTTCAAAATCTGCCCACAACCTGACATTTAAAAGGAATAGTTCACTGCAAAATGAAAAACGTCAGTCCCGACTCCTGTCTCAAACCTGTATGCAGTTTTTTTTATACATTTTTAATTTTGAAGAATCATCATGCAGCTCTTTTTCCATACAAATGTTCAAAGTCTAATTGATTAAAAATAACAACATACAGGTTGACGACATTGGTTTCGGATGAACTATTCCTTTATATGAAATATGTACTCTACATGCTATCGGTTTGCAAATCACATGAGAGCATAGGACAAAAAAAGGTTTGAAACAATCTGGCATGCCTGAGAGATTAGCACAATAATCCAGAGCACACGCACTTAAACCATCGAGGGGCGGTTTCCCGGACAGGGATTAGCTAAACCCTACATTTAAAAAAAAAACATACCTTACAAAAACATTACTGGTGTGCATCTCGAGACAAAACAACCACAAAGATATATTTTAAGATGTGTCAGTGTAAGTTGTTTTCGATCAAGACAACGTCTAACATTTAAATTAGTCTGGGACTAGTTTTAAGGCCTGTCTGGGAAACCGCCCCTGAGAGGACTAATGTAGAAAGTCCAACAATAAAGACAAACAGAAACCACGTCTTTTAAAAATGTCACATTCATTTATATATTATACACACACACACTGCATTTGTACACTTTTTTTTTTTTAGAAAAATGAAACCAAGCAGACAATGTACATAGACAGGATTTGTTCATGAGTTGTTTAGATTTTCACTTAAAAAATCTTAAAACATAATGCTCGGGTACACTTCCAAAAAAATAAAAGCTTAATCCTTCTAAATTGGTGTACAACAGTGAGGGTAAGATGCGAGACTGAACCCTGAGAGGTTGTAGGAGAATCGGGAGGTACGATGGCTATGGCTTTCGCTGATTTACTTCAACTTCCTCCAGCGTGTTTGACATTTTTGGTCATTTGTATGCAACCTTGAGGTTGACTAATTCTTGTGTCTAGACAAGTTTTCTTTCAGCAACTGATGAAAAACAAAACAAGTCGTAATAATAAGTGCATACAGAGAAGAAATAACTGTTCTATAGAATCACCAAATGACCCAGATCGAAAATGACCCGATGGTATCCGTTCCTGGATCAGTGCTTTAACTTTGCGACTCCTACAGCGTCGGCCATTTCAAAATGAATAAAATGGAGTCAAATCGGAATACTCCGCAAATTTGTGAAAATCTTTGTTCATACAAGGCTCACGGACATAAACAAAAATCACAGGTGATGTATCAGAATGAATCGACGGCTCAGTCATCTATTTATATACATGAAACCTTCATTAAAACAGGAAATAAAAGTGCATTGAAAGGTAGCAGAAGATTAAAAAAAAACACAATTCTCTCACATCATCTTTGTTCCCCGATAAGGAACTGCATCTTCGTGAAGACTTTCTACCGGTGTGGGGGGAGTGAACAGACAAAATGTAAGCCTCTACTCGACCAAGTTCAGTACAGATCTTCAGCCTTCTCTTCTGTCTGAAATTCCATCAGTTTCATATCAACAGGAAGTGATGATGTGACACCTTAGGGCTCGTTTCCTAAAATTACAGATGAAATGTCCCGAATGCATTTCGTCTCCACAACGTTAAATACCGTACTTCCAATGTTAGACGTCTCTGCATCAAAGAGGTTTGCTAATGACCCTTCATTTCCTTTGAAGGCTTATCGTGAAATAAAATAACACATTCTGAAATGACTCCCGGACACATACAACGCAAAAAACTGCATTGGGTTGCATCAACGTTCTGACATTATTTACTCATTTATTTTTGCGTGATCCTAAAGTAGAAACCTTTGTAGAAAAATCGTCAATTTGCCCCTTGATGAAAAACAGCAAAGGAGAAATCCATGACTTATTTAAAGCCACACAACAAGTTTTTGAGGAACAAAATGGAAACAAACAAAAAAAACGACATTGGTTGTCAACATAATTAGCAAACAAAAAGTCGACGCATAATTTAATAAATTCAGAAAAGTGCAGTAAAAGTGATTTTAAATTTGCATCTGATCCTCAGACAAAGCTATCATGTGATTTAAGATTATAGCACATGGTGCACTTTCTACTTTAAAAACATTTTTGGTGATGAAAATCGATCACCATCATTTGTTTTTGTATCGCAAGAGCTGCGCAACGTACTCTGAAATGCCTCGTTTTGAGTTGCACAGAGGAAAAAAAAAGGTAGAAAAGTAAACCAGCGACATGAGGGAAAGTAAATAATGACAGAACTGAAAATCTGGAAGAAGAAATCCTTTAGGCTTGTGTTGAAAAAAATCCAATTCGTTACAGGAGCCAAAGTTGGTGAAAGACAAACATACATTCAGAACAGATGTTCAACATTCACTCAACGTTCAACCAGAAGAATAAGGCACCAGAAGTTTCTCAGAGGAGCCCTCAACTTTTTAACTGAAGGACCAAAACACACAAAGAAAAGTGTTCAAATAACTTCAAGTAGTGGTCAAAGATTGCCATCATCCAACATCTTATTGACTCCCTCAGCGATCTTCTGCAGATGAGCGCGGTACACTTCCGAAGGGCCGTACAGCGTGGCCAGGAAGTCACAGTCGGAGAAATGATTGAACACATGGTTGATGCGACCGTGAGATTTGGCGGTCAGGTGGCGGTTGACGGCCTGGTGTAGCAGTTCACGGCAATCATTAAGCAGGTTGCTCATGATGCGGCGGTCGAAGGTGAAGTCGATCTGGTAGAAGCTGACGGCGGTCATGGCGAGCGTGTGCACCTTCTTCCGGAAACGGTCGACAAGCGCCAGCTCCTCGTTGTTGAACTGGCCGTTGCGATAGAGGACGCCCAACTTGACCACCATCTTGATGAGGTTCTTGATGATCTTCTGGGCTTCCTTGCGGTTGCGCGTGTACTCTTTGGTGACCCGGTACAGCTCGTCGAGCACTTCGCTGCTGGTGTCGTCGATAAACAGGTTGGCCACCGTCTTGGTCGCCATCTTGCTCATGAGCTTCTTTTGGGCCTGGAGAGCCAGGTTTTTGGTGCTGAAGGTGTCCATGATTTCTACAGAAAAGACACAAAGACGTTTGTGAGTGACTAAGCTTGCCTGAAGAGCTTACGGTACAGCGAGCGAGAGTTTTGCATCCAAATTAGGACAACAGATGTTTATCCTGAATGCCTCATCTGGAGGCGTACATGGAAACTGCGTGCACAACTCCCATCTGAAGTCAAGACATGTTAAACGCTTTCCTGTATCTCAGTGGTTAGAGCATGGCGCTAGCAATGCCAAGGTCATGGGTTTGATCCCAGGGGATTGCATATAGTAAGAAACAAATTAATAATACAATGCAATGTGGATAAAATGCTTTGGATAAAAGCGTCTGCCAAATGCATAAATGTAAATGTAACGAAACAAGGATATTACAAAGACCATTACAAGTCATTCTTCAAAGACGTCACCCAGCATCTAAACCACAACATTTATCAGATACATCTTGGAATAAAACCACAAAAAAAGTACAAATACGAACTTGACGCTAAATGGATGATAAATAGGTTGCTTAAGATGTGTACGACATCCATGAAACAAACTTCAAACTGTGTTGATTCAGATCGCAGAGAATACTATTTGGATTCCCATCAAAGTGACGATACATGAAAAGGTCCATGAACAGTGTAGAAACGTCCATTGTACATTTAAAACAACAGACCATGAACTTACAGAAGCCTTTGAGTCTCTATACCAATTTGACATCAATTCACAGATTGTGCACGTAAACAAACAATAGGTCTGCATCCAGACACGGCAACAAAACGTTTCCTCTCTCACACGGCGAACTCTACACTATAAAGACTAACAAGAACAATGGGCTTCCTAAGTCTCACGTAGGCCTAACAGGACAATATCCCCTTCTTAAAATGACAGTTCCCCGGAGACTCGTTTCAAACAAGAGAATCGCCTCCACGTCCCATGCGAGACGAGAGCTGGAGGTCGAGAAAAATTCCAGTTTTTGAAACATGAACGATTTATAGCGTTTGGTTGGCGATTCATGAATGTTTGTTTTTCGTCCAGCAGTGCGGACGGAAGACGGTACTTAAACTGATGGAGTTTCCTGCCTGGCTACTGGATGTACAGCATGGTGACATGTGAAATCAAGAGTTCGGAGTTTACGAAATGATTGTGTTGGGAAAGACGAGTTATCATGAAATGATGCAAAGAAAAAAAACTTTGAAAATAAAAAATTTCCTATACAAATAAATAAAACTCATGAGGCTTAAATAATGTGCTGCCAAAAATATATATTTATTTAATGTTTATAAGGACTGGAAGCAGTACAGGAAATGGGACACAAAGTTCAAGAAATTTATAATTTTGAAAAAATGTTGTTTATTCAATCTGCAAAATCATCAGAAAGTGATTTGAGACCAACGGCGTCTTTGCAAAACATTGCTTTGAAAACCAAAACCTTTGATGTGACTGTTTTAATTAAAAAGTCTTGATGAGACGGTATCTTCAGCTAGCAAGACATCTATCACCACTGTGTATCCTTTCACAACATCTGAGGCATCTCACATAATATCAGCCAAAATTAAAATAAGATACTTTGAAACAAAGACGAGTTGAGCTAGATTCAACAACTTCAACATTCCCTTCGCACTTATACACATTTAAAACACAATCTTGATGAATTTCAGATGTAAAAAACAACAGACATGTTCTACTTGTCTTGCAAAATCTGGACACAGGGTAAATAGTTTTTTCGGACTATAAATTTACTCTGTATCTTCAGAAAATAAAGATAACGGGGAAAAAAAGGGTAAAATGTCTTTTGGAGAATGTTTCTAAGCATACACTCTCTGTTTGCCTTGCCAACAGCAGCCGAATAAAACGTCTGAATGCTTTCCAAAAAGCACCGGGCAGCGAGCAGCTTTCAAACATTATCATCAGGCGGTTAGTTTTACATGCCCAGAAAGAAAACACAACATAAAAGATAACGTAACAATTGAAGGCTGAGCTGTTATAACTACACTCTGGACTACACAATCCACCTGATATTAACATCTTGAAAATGGGCAACAGAAGTACACAACTATCCCAGCAATGATAAGCGTGTTCGATTCACCAGCGCACAAAAGAAACGGTAACAAGACACTGAGGTTTTCAGTTGCCAGGCATCAACCAGACCCCACGCTCACCTTGTTGGAAATATAGGGTTGCATTCTCCATGCTTGTGGAGTGGAAAATCAAGAGATTGTGGAGAACACTAGAGATCATTGGGCCATGACTCAACACACAGGGATTCAGGAGAGGCTGTTTGTCTGACCTGATTGTTTCAGGTGCGAGTGATTTCACCTGGAGTTCACGCCCACCGATGGGTCAAAGTTAAGTGGGTTAGAACCTGCAGTTCGCCCCTGCAGGTGGATGTCTTAACTACACCGTTATGAAAGCCAAAAGCATTTTTCTTAGTTAAAGGCAGAAAAGGTGATCCTGTCCAGAAACATTTTTTGTCATGCTGGTTGGAAATCTTTTACATCCTGTTAGCATTCAAGAAGTATAGTGGTCAAATAATATTTGTATAATTATATATCGTCTGTGAAAGGCGTAGGAGCAAAAAACGTTCGCCCAATCAAAACGTTCTGGCCGAACGCTTTGACTGGTCGTGTGTACATTTTCAGCGAACGTATTTTGCATACCACTGCGCACCTTGTTCACGCAGACATCATACGTCATTAGCACGCTCCTGTCCGCTGTGTCAATGTAGAGAGAATTGCAGAAAATCAGCAACAATCAAACTTTCCTGCGGAACCAACAACAAGTAAATCGACAAAACGAAAGTCAGTTTTTGAAAAAGCAGTGATGAAAAATCGTATGGATCATGAAAAAGAAAAAACTCGAATTAACATCGGTTCATCTTTTACACGATGGAGACAGTTCCGGCAGGCAAAGGGTCTGGAAGACGATACCATGGCTGCTCTATTTCTTTTGGACATGTACATGCTTCGAGAAGAATTTAATGGATTTAGTTTGTAATTCATTACGTGGGGTTAACGAAATACATTCATGTGTTTGGAGGAGGCGTGGCGAATCGAATAGAGGGTGGGATTATAATTTCAGTGCTAGCAAGCTAAAGTTAGCATCTTTCCAAATCAACCACTCCACCTTTTAGTAGTTTTAAACAACGTTAAATCAAATGTGGTTTTTCTAGTAAAATATAAATCTTCAACAACTTTTTAGTTGTATTCATATAATTAAACGTGATAAAAAATTTAACAAAAGGTACTAGTGCATTGGGACAAATTAAGCAACGTATATTTAGCAAAAAAAGTCCTTTTTAGGAGGAAACTCGTACCTCAGCGTCAGGTATTTGTAATTACATCGTAAAACGTTGAAAATAAAAATGAAATGTCCGAAAATAACATGAGAATAACACGTACCGTAACCTTAACAAAACTATGGACATTGGTATTTTAATTTCTTATCAATCACGTATACACTGATATCGAATAAAAATATTCTGTTTTCATAAACTGCTCCATACATCGATCGCACATGTAAGATGATTCAAATACAGTACGTGAAATGTTACAAAATGTAACAATTTACGTTACAAAATCTTTCTTTACCATTTTAATTTCTTATCAATCACGTATACACTGATATCGAATAAAAATATTCTGTTTTCATAAACTGCTCCATACATCGATCGCACATGTAAGATGATTCAAATACAGTACGTGAAATGTTACAAAATGTAACAATTTACGTTACAAAATCTTTCTTTACCAGAAGAAAAGTTTATTTTCTTTACAACACACTTGCTTCCCATCAAACTGAAAATCGACACACCCCTCGCTCGCAAATACGGCTTTGTTTCGTCATTTACACAAGCGGAAACTTGAAAACAGCAATTGACCTACATTTTCATTGTCAGGTATAAGAAAATCTCAAATAAAGTGACAAGTCACATGGGATGTATGTCACAGGGGATTGGCTCAAAAAGCAAAGTTACTGGCTTTGAAACGAAGATGGCATCACCTCCAATTCTACAAGCGCTAGCCAAGCAACCACCAGGTATTTCAGACCTCCCAACCGCTCTCTCCCTCTCTCACTCTCTCTCGCCTTGCCCAATAATTGCGCCTCAAGGCAATCAGAAACAAGCGTCAGACGTTTCCTGCAGCAGTTACGGCCCACAAAAGACCCACTGTCCACATGTGAAGCTGCCGTGGTGTGTACTGTGAGTTTAAAACCGCCGATTTCATATACCGGCCAAACGTTACACAACAACAACATTTCTATCATCTGACATTGTTCAACTTGTTTGGTGTGGTTATACAACTGGAGTAGCTCTGAACGACATGCTCTTTGTGTCACAGAGGTGCACAGGGTGGATGTCTCGCCGTCTGCTGGAGAGAATTTAACCATCCCAGGCCAGACATTCCTACAGAAGGCCGCCGAGTCATGAATTATTCACCGGTTCTACAAAATAGTGCCACAGTTTAATAATGCATGAGCCAATTTAGAAATATAGGTTTAGGTGGGCGGAACGTGTTTTGTGCAAAGGGGATCAAAGGCTGTGATGTTCATTATGAAAATGAGCCAAAATTAGCAATAGTGTGCCAAAAAGATGAGTGATAATGTGTGGTTTGTTTAAATATTAAGTGTGCCGTCCGATGCATAGTACTTCACAGCCAAGCCAATTCATCGCATAATGAGTGCTGATTGGTCGACCCCAGAAAACGAGGGATGAGGGTTCATTATAGTCTGCGTCATCTAAATTAACTAAAACCACATGTTCTGTATATAGAAAGTTGGCTTCAACTACAGATTTGGGATTCTGAGACTACATACGTCAGCAGAACAGTTTCTCTCCTAAAGATACAGACCTTATATATTCTTTGTTGCAATTTTCATCTGCATGCGAGTTAGAAGGTAACACAAATCCTAAAATACCATCATAAGCAATAATAGTTCAAAGCATGACACAATAAAGCAGATCTTTAGTCTGAAAACAAATCCATACATCCCAGACGAATGAAAGCGCGCCGACGGTTAATGTTTCCTAGGTTACAACCGAAGCTGCTGTGTAACTGAACTTTGCAATCCAGTAAATTCTGCACCGTCCTCTGTTTCTGTCAATGAATCACCGGTCTGTACTAGTAGACTTCATCGCACATTAACATTTCTCTAAAAATGTTCTTCTATTAAATTCATAGACAAATCACAGAGTTGAAAATAGAAATGCAAGTTATATAAAGAGTTTCTATAGTATTCATTTTTGCACTGATTTACATTGTGATTTTTAATTGGTCTATGCATGCAATAGAAGCAAATGAGTCATATTAGTGATAAAAACATTCTTCGTATAGTTTATATACATTTTTTAACATAAACATACTGGGAAAAGCAACAACAAATTAATAATGCAATTAGCCTAAACTCAATAACCAAAACAAAGGCACATTCTCTATGCAGAATTGTTTACATTTATATACATACATACATTTAATATATATATATATATAAAGGGAATATATATATGTTTGTATAATTTTTTCATGCATACAATATTGTTGAATGCAAGCATGCAGAATAAACGCCATGAACTCACCTCTCGCCTATTTCGACCGGATACTGGGCGTCCAAAACTTGCGTTCAAATCTCCATCTAGACTTTATAAACACCCTGACAACCAAATATCAACATACAGCCTCATGGATAAGAGTTAAAACTGTCTTATATGGCCAATAAAATGTGTCCACACGGTGTGTGTTTGGTTTGAGTGTAAATAATTGAAGCGTTTTCTTCTCCCTGTCGTCGCGTTTGGTTACCAGAGTTTGTAATTTGACTCCACCTCTTCTGAAAAGTTTCAAACTTGAGGGTCGAGAGCGGCGGGTGACTGACGCTCCGACGGACCAATCACGACCGGGATCGAGTGCCAGGCTGACCACTCGTAACGCGGAACGGCCAGTCTGTCCAGCCCCCCGTACGGTTTCCCGTCATTATCCTGTGAAAAATCCAAGGCCGAAAATTTCCCAGAGGAAATACTGTCGAACAATGAAAGCGGGATTGTTGTAACTTCATAATTTATCTTCTGCAAACAAAACCTCTGTCGACCTCACAGATTGTTTTGTTTACGTTATTGGAAATCTCAATAATTTGCAATTTAATGATGACATAAGACCCGGTTTAATAATGATCCTATTTGTTTGTACATATATATGATCTCTCATACAATACAAGGGTCTGAGGGAGATTTAATATCCATTTGATGTCCGCCGGATGTTTTCTTTCCGTTCGTGAATCCAACACATTCAGAAACATCCGGTTACTGTGAGTAAACCATATATGGAGTAAACATGAGTGACGTGTAACAAAAACACACCTGTGACCACAAAACATATCATCTCTAAAGAAATAATTAAATGTGCTAATTCTCCGTATTTGCTTTATTACATATTTAGGTGGTAAAGTATCCGTTTAATAACGTTATTTTCATAATCAATCACAAGGTTATGAGACCATCAATGCAGGGAGAGAACCGCGCCATCGTAGATATTATATAGTCCGATAGCGCCGCCTGGCGGATCAAGTGTATCGCAGCGTTCGTGTGAGTGCAAAAAATAATTCAATTCAATTAATTTTATTTATATAGCGCTTTTCACAATGTGCATTGTTCCAAAGCAGCTTTACAGGAGAAAATAAGGAAAACAGAAAAACACAGAAAGGTAAAATACAGCACAGTGCATTGTGTTTATAAGATCATTCTAATAAATAATATCTAATAAGTAATTAAATAAATGAATAAATGCAGAATAAAATTAGCTTTTGTTTTATTAGTTGCACATACAGAACGCAACAGATGAGAATAGAAAGTGTACAAAACTAATGAGAACTAGCCACATTAATTGGAACAAAACAGTTTACAGCATAAAAGTTCACATAGTTTTTTATAACAATATGCGACTTAATAGAATAGTTAACAAGTTTTGTTAATAGGCTTTGTGTTTAACACTGCATCCAACAGGTACAAACCTTGAATTTTCGTTTTTTATGTACTATTGCATTTCAATTGATTAATCTACAATCTGTAATGTCCATTATGCATTAGTGCAAACAATCTATACTGATCCAATTATATTGTGGCCGCAGAAAGGGCATTAAAGATCATTCTAATAAATAATATCTAATAAGTAATTAAATAAATGAATAAATGCAGAATAAAATTAGCTTTTGTTTTATTAGTTGCACATACAGAACGCAACAGATGAGAATAGAAATAAATGTGTAGAATTGAAAACAAAACTAATGAGAACTAACCACATTAATTGGAACAAAACAGTTTACAGCATAAAAGTTCGCGTAGCTTTGTGTTTAACACTGCATCCAACAGGTACAAACCTTGAATTTTCGTTTTTTATGTACTATTGCATTTCAATTGATTAATCTACAATCTGTAATGTCCATTATGCATTAGTGCAAACGATCTATACTGATGCAATTGTATTGTGGCAGCAGAAAGGGCATTAAAAAATGTGTAAACCCAATCCACAACTGCTCTGGTTTCCATACTACACCAATAATGTTGAAGAAAGTGTCTGAGTAATATTTTAATAAATGCACACTTTTTTTTGCTTATGCATGCTTATGCATCTTATTTTTTCCGTTCGGTTAACTTTAAATGATTTTGGCGCAACTAAACATGTCATCTCTCAGCCCCTAAAAATGAACAAAACCTTTCAATTTCCTTCCCTTTTTGAGATGCGCTGGAACATTGACACTGTGGTTTACATTGACTGCCCACGGTAACCATGCAGCTGTCACTTTAAACTTCCGTCTCTCTCTCTCTCTCTCTCTCTCTCTCTCTCTGCTTGTCTAACGACTAAAGATAACGGGCCGTTGCTTGAGCTATAGCTCTGAATCATTTAGCGACTCGACTCATCTGAGCGATGCTATTTATTCTAGTGATTCGATTCACTGAACCGATCAAACAACCCAAAACGCGTACGCTCCTGTAGCGAATCGTTCAAACGACTCCAAAGCGATTTGTTCACAATGTGGACATCGCCGTCGGCTTTTTGTTCACTAACCTCATTCATGGCGCGGCTGAGCGGTGTCTTCACATCAAACGTTTCTTTCGCGTTTTCATTTTGTTTGTCGTAGTCAGACGCGCGTTTGCCCGCGAACATGATCTCATCACGCCGAGCGCTTTTTGTGCGCGTGTTGATCTGAATCTCTTCTTCAGCGACTCATTTTAATCTCTTTTTTTTACCAAACGTTACATGTGGACGTGTCGAGGGATTATGAGATGAAGGCGAGAAGAGAATGACACGTTAAAGCGGATAACGCGAAGAAGAGGACACATCAAGAATATCACGTGTGGAAAATCCATGGCGCAGAATAACTGACGGAAACGCGTTTTTTGGCCATTTTAGTGGATCATTTTAACATGATGTATGATATTTTCTTGTAGACTATAAAGGCATGCTGGTGCATATATTGTGACGTGAATATTTTCTGCATTTAAAAAAAATGTTATTTTATTTAAGCAGGCTTTTCAATTCAAACCATTAACCTGACCTTTTGTATGAAACGCTACTGTAATCTTGCATTTGGTGTGACACCTGTTTGTTTGGCATAATTGGTCTAAATGATCTGTCTCAATATATAAAAAGACAAACGTGATACTTGAAGGCCGATAATCAGCTTAAGGCTTCCAGTTTTACAGCAGCTATCGCTGGTTGGCACATTCGACTGGTGTATTTCCACTGGTTTCAGGCCCTAAGTGGCTTTTATCATTAGTTTAGTAGTTCGAGCATAATGCACAAAAGTAACATGGGTGATGATGGATCACCCAACGCTGAGATGGACATCATGCCCGGCTATCTGGAGCTGGTCACCAGAGCATATTCAGTCATGTCCGGTGTCTTCAGAGACTGTAAGGACTGCGGACTGGAGATGTCCACAAGGACCCTGATGGATCATGCCCACATCACATGGAAGGAGATCTTCTTGTTCCTTGTGTGCGTGGTCATGTGGACGCAGATGCGTAAGGGACTGACTGCCTACGTCTTTCAGGTACGTACGGGGCAGACCACACATGTGTTGACCACCAGTAGGCTTAATACAACACAATACGATACTATTTCTTTTCTTTTTATTCAGGAGTAACAAACAAATCTTGCAAGGTCAAGATTAATGATTTTAACAATTAGTCTTGGCATATTTGAAATGGTTACGGCATCATTTGTATGTTATGGCTCATTTAGGTGTGTAAAGTAGAGAGATTGCGTGTCTCTGAATTTATTCAAATTAGTGGTGATGCTTCCAAAAACATTTCGAATGCTGGCCAGAGCTTCCCATCACTTTCAGATGGAAAAGTGTGTATTTGTGGGATTTGTTTTGCAATGTAAAACATAAATATGAAAGGGCCCATGACACGCACATGGGCCTCGCCTCTGAAGTTGCAACGTGTGCAGCCACTTTGCATTTGTTTTTAGCTTTTACATATCTTTACATACAATGCCTGGTCCCTTTGTGAGCAAATATTTCAGGTCGCTTTGACTATCACGATTTCCTTAAAGGAAAGGTTCATCTCAAAATCGAAATTGTCTTATTTTTTTCTCACCCACATGACCTTCAACGTGTTTTAAGACCTCCCAGCGTCTTCGGAGCACAAATAAAGATACTTTAGGTGACATCAGAGAGATTTCCAGGCCTCCTCATAGACATCATGGTCATAGTTGTTGTCAAGGTCCGGAAAGTACTAAAGACATTGTTAAATTGGTCCACACGCTCGTAGTGGCTCAATTGAATTTTTTTGAATCGACGAGAATACTTTATGTGTGAAAAACAAAACAAAATAATGACTTTAATCAATATATTCTCCTCTATTTTGGCAGTCTACGGTGCGCATTCACAAGAGCACTTCGACGCATGTGCATTCGGTGGCGGCAGACGCCGGCGTTCTGACTGACAACTCTGAAGCGCAATTCAGTGTTTACAAGCAGACACACACTGTATATAAGAAGATCTTCGCAAAATGTCTGTTGATTTCGATATTGAGGAAGACTTGCACTTTTTTGCCCGACCGCACAAACCGAATGCGAATGCGAATGCGTCGAAGTGTTCTCGTGAATGCGCACCATAGACTGACAAAATTAAATTAAAGTCGTAATTTTTGGTTTATTTTTCGCACATAAAGTATTCTCGTCGCTTCAATAAAATTAAATTGAGCCACTATGAGCGGATGGACCAATTTAAAGATGTTTTTAGTACTATTCTGGACCTTGACAACAACTATAACCATGATGTCTATGAGGAGGCCTGGAAATCTCTCGGATGTCACCTAAAATATCTTTATTTGTGTTCCGAAGACGCCGAGAGGTCTTGAAACATGTTGAACGTCACGTGGGTGAGAAACAACTTTTTCCTTTAGTTGATGGCTATCTGGCACAGATATCTAATTTTGTTGCTCTTTCTCGGCTACACTGCTGCAGAGGTTTCACTTCCTGTTGTTAAACGTGGAGCTGAAACATGCGTGTGTGATGACAGCTCGGGCCTGATCTCAGCGCATTAAACCTCATTACCACCCAAACGTTCAATGATTCATGGGGGCTCGCGTCCAGCGCCAGGATGTTGCATGTTCCCGGGCGGGCAGTGCTGCGATTTATTCTCTCAGCGCGTTGAGAAAGCCGGGCAGCTGGCATGATGTTTGCACGGAAATATGTCGGGAGCTTGTGCGGTGCGTAACCCTTGAGTCAGAGAGGGAGCGAGTTGCAGCATTGCAGTTCGTGAGAGGTCCTGATAAACATGTGGAGGGGTTTCACAACGGCGAGATAAAGAACCGTTACATATCGGTGCATCAGGCCTGAGTTATACACGGGTCTTGACTAAAAATATCTTTCTAGATCAGTGGCTCTCTTGACTTTTGCGTTCAAGGCCAAACTTTCTTCAAGATAAGAGTGTTATTGTGCAGTGTTTGCTCTTTTATAGTTTAGAAGAATTGATGGACTTCACATTTACGTTTCATCTTAGTCTCTTGTAATGCCTTAAATACCTGAGACTCAGATGAGACTTAAGCAACAGTTTGCTCTCCAATTCTTTGATGTTTACGAGAAATAATTGAGATTATTATTAAATCATTTGAAGTCATCTTGAGGCCGAGCTGGATCGTTCTGGGAGACCAGCTCGAGCTGGTCTGAGCTGTGTTTAACAGGGTCTGTTGTGGGTTTAGATGACTGCACTTTGAATTACAACACCAGATTGTCTTTGTGTGTCTTGAGAGATAATTTCTGGCAAGCTCTGCAGATTTCAGATTGTCATATGGACTGTGTCCCACGCGATACGCCACCTGATATCTCGACCTGCATTTTAAACCTCATAAACAATGTATAAAATCAGCACTCAGCGCTAATAAAGCTCATTCATTTTTAAAATTGCCTTTCACTCGTGCCATTGTGGTGCCGCATGGGGCCCGTAAACTGTGTGGAAAAAAATCAATATGTTTGGAGTGAACAGTGTGAACAGTCGAGAGCCGAATACTTATCCAGTATTTCAGATCAATTATCATTTCTGCTTCAATTCAGTTTATGTCTTTTTTTTGGTTTGTTTATGTTTATTTTTGTAAACTATAATTTATTTTATTTTTATTATCATTTAAATATGAATGGTGCTATTTTGGTTTATGGCCGTGTCTGAAATCAAAGTTGTCGTCTCACTGTTCAGTTCAGACGTAACAGACAACTTTAGTTGTGTTTATGTATCTTAGTGAAACTGGTTTCAGAACTGCTTTTAAGACACTGTTACATAACGTGTTATGGTCTCACGCCAAAGCTAACTTTTACTTTGGTTAATTTTATGTCAACAATATTTCTTTCTGTAGGTAGGTCCAGTGTATGAATTTTAGTGGCCTCCAGTGGCCTCCCCCCCCTCCCATTCGAAGCACTACGGCGGCTAAGATATCGTCACGTTTACTCTTCTTTGCCGAAGGCGATAATGTATTTACTGTAGAAAAGTTTGTCCGTTTAGGGCTACTGTAGAAACAACATGGCGACTTCCATGTAAGGGGACCCGCGGTGTATGTAGATAAAGATAGCGCATTGTAAAATAATAAAAACATAACGTTTCATCATGTAAGGTCTTTATACACCTCTGAACACGTATGTTTATTACATTTCATTTCTAACAGTAGATCCTCCAAAACATTACGCACCGGACCCCCCTCAGTTATTCATTGATTTACTTTTTTTTAAGTCATGAACTAAACTGTTTTTTTGGGCCTTTTTCCACCAATAAGCGTCATCCCAACAACACGAAGTTTTAGCAAACAACTTCACCAACACGATGGACTTTGGGTTTCTGAAGGGCAGCCGTTCGTAACATCATGTGATGCTTTGTTTTCTGCAGAAATTTACCTTTGAGCCTTGTTTGTTCAGCGTATCGGATAATAACACATGATCGGTTGGTTCTGCTGTCATTGTTGCAACAAGATTGATCTTCAGTTTGGACAATAGACAATATCGGGACTTCACACATGAAGGTTATTTATCGTTAGTCAAAGATGAAATCTGTGGAGTGCACATTCTGCGTAGATCTTCTTATTTTATACCGAGATGCGTACTTCTTGTTGATCTTCTTGTCTGATGCAGTGTTGACCGCCGGACGTCTGCCATCTTGGAACAGTCAACATTTCAGTCGTAGTCATTTTTCCAAATGCGAAAACTTTGCGTTACTTTGTGTTTGTCAGTGACCGGCTTTGTTACCATATAGCGGATGACTTGTTTGTAGTGACCCTTAGAAACAGCTGCTAATGAGGCATCTGTGTATATATATCTATGACAATTAACACCAGAGAGACCTCTTGAATAGACCTCTCAAGGGTATAGACCTTCCCCTTATGAGTAGAAGTTGCGTGCCAGTGTCACTGGCCGCCTTCCTTCCTCCCTGTACCACCCTGTTCCTCCTGTGATCTGATAAATCATCGTCCTCACGTGAATGCAGAAAACAAACAAGACTTTTCAGAAAACTATCAAAGGACATTTTGGGGATTGTCAGCGTGAGTTGTGTCTGTCTTTGTGTTCCTCAAAACTTGAATGGGATTCAGATTCATCTTCATGATGAACACGCAGATCTAAGGGAAGATCAAGGCGTGTGAGGAAGAAGCCACGTGGACACGAGTGTACTTGAAAGGTGTTTGCGTAGGATTTGAGCCTGCTCATTTGCATAGTGTCTCTTTTTTGTGGCATTTGCCTTGTGTTTATTTTGCAAGAGCACCTGACATCCTTGAACGGTTGCCAAGGTAACCGCATGCAAAGCAGAAAGGGTCACAAGAGTCCAGGACGAGACGTGTTTCGGGTTCATGTCGGGTGTTTCAGCCTGTTGTTCGTCTGCTGCGGCCCACAGGGACGGTCAGAGCCGATGACACAATAAAGAACAGACACGCACATTCTGAGTCACAGCACACATGAGATAGAATTGTCTCTGTCAGCTTGAGTTCCACCGCACTGCAGTCGCACACACATATATATATATATATATACACACACTATTAATCACAAACACTTTTACTTTCATATTAACATATCACTCACACATGTATGTTTTATTATCTCCGTGGGGACAGTCCATAGGCGTAATGAGTTGTATACTGTACACACACACTCTTACACAGACACACACACACACTCTCTTACACAAACTCAGACACGCACACACACAGACACACACACACACAGACACACACACACACACACTCTCTTACACACACACACACACACTCTCTTACACAAACTCAGACTCACACACACACACTCTCTTACACAAACTCTCACACACCACACACACACACACACTCTCTTACACAAACTTAGACACACACACACACACACTCTCTTACACAAACTCAGACACACACACACACTCTCTTACACAAACTCAGACACACACACACACACACACTCTCTTACACCACACAACACACATTACACTCTTACACAGACACACACACACACTCTCTTACACAAACTCTCTCACACACACACACTCTCGTACACAAACTCTCTCACACACACACACACTACAACAAACTCTCTCACACACACAACACACACACTCTCTTACACAAACTCAGACACACACACACACACTCTCTTACACACTCTCACACACACACCACTCTCACACAAACTCTCTACACACACACACACACACTCTCTTACACAAACTCTCTCACACACACACACACACAAACTCTCTCACACAAACACACACACACACACTCTCTTACACAAACTCAACACACACCCACACTCTCTTACAAACAGACCACACACACACATCTCTACACAACTCACACACACACACACTCTCTTACACAGACACACACACACACACTCTCTTACACAAACTCAGATAGACACACACACATTTACATTCTCTTACACAAACTCAGACACACTCTCTTACACAAACTCAGACACACACACACTCACACACACACACACACTCTCTTACACAAACTCTGATATATACATACACATTCAAACTCTCTAACACAAACTCAGACACACACACTCACACTCTCTATTACACAAACTCAGATAGACACACAGACAACACACACACTCTCTTACACAAACTCAGATAGACACACGCACACACTCTCTTACACAAACTCAAATAGACACAAACACACACTCTCTCTTACACAAACTCAGATAGACACACGCACACACTCTCTCTTACACAAACTCAGATAGACTAACACACACACTCTCTCTTACACAAACTCAGATTGACAAACACACACATGTTGGGTTTCCGTGTTTTATGGGGACATTCCTACCCCTTAACCCCTTCCTATTCCCTACCCCTTAACCTAACAATCACACAAACCTTCTGCTCTTTTAGATTTAAAAAAATAATAATTCTGTATGATTTATAAGCTCGTTTCCTCACGGGGACCACAAAATTTCCCCACAAGGACAAGGATTTTGGATATTGCCATCTTTGTGGGGACATTTTGTCCCCATATCGTAGGGTTTACCAGGTACACACACTCTCTTACACAAACTAAGACACCCACACGAGTGAATGGTGAATGTTGGCCTGTATAAATAACCCAGTGTGTGGACAAGCTTGATATCCTGTCGGCCGTCCTTTCAGCCAATTAGAGATCAGGCTTGCTGTATGATTTCATCTTGATGTAACACAGAAAACAATTAATGCTCTGATGTTATTTCAAACAAAAAGTCACGTTCTGCTATTTAATGTTTAATCAAACTAGAAACTAATTCATCTAATTTGAGTAGCTGTGCCAAGTTTCATCTCCTAGCCGCTGCTCCGGGACAGGAGGGAAGATCAGGTGACAGCGAGTGAAGCTGCTACTCGAGAGGAGATAAATGATTAAGACTTTAATCGCATCTTCTGTTACAGAGAAGATGAAGCGTTCATTTATTTAACTCGTCCAGCAAAGTTTAAGCCAAAAAACATTTGTGTTTGTTACCGAGTAAAACATTCAAATTCCTCTTGTTCCACAGCCTTTCGGACGATGGTGTCGCCTCCATCCCAAAGACGTCTTGAAGATGCCGGAGAGCGCTTGGAAGCTGGTCTTCTACACCATGTCGTGGTCATACAGCACTCATCTTCTGTTTTTCACAAACTATTCCTTCTTCCAAAATCCTTCTTCGGTATTTTACAGTAAGTGTTATAGCTGACACATCAGCCCTCAGTACACACCCAAAAATGTCTGAACGTCGTTGCTTAAGACAACAACATTTTAAGCAAAGTGACACCTGCAAGCAAATGATGCTTCTCAAAACCAACAACATTTTCGAGCAAGTTAGTCAAAGTAACTTAACAAAACTTTGCTTTGCTTGCAAATGTGTTTGGACTTAGCGATGACGTTCACACGCTGAAGATGTCCAGATATTTTTGGAGTTCATGAATGAAAAGAGGACAGTCGGTCGGTGGTTGCCGAGCGGTTATGTAAAGCAGAGGTTCTTTTTCTGGCGGGGGAGTTCATCTCAAGGTTCGTGTCGTTCCTCTCTGTTTAGGTTGGAGAAGCGGGATGGAGGTCCCCACGGACATCTCTATAGCCTACCTGATCCAGGGCAGCTTCTACGGTCACTCCATATACTCCACCATCTACATGGACACGTGGAGAAAAGACTCGCTGGTCATGGTGGGGCATCACTTCATAACTCTCGCCCTCATCACCTTCTCATATGCCTTCAGGTCGGGTTTTTGTTCAAAGTCAAACTATTGGGATGTTAAAATGGAGTTTTCGTGGATAACAGTGTTAAGAAATTGAGAGATAAAAATGCTAAAGATTTTGTTGAAATTAGCTATGCTAAAGGTCGCTCAATGTTTTTATGATTTCATTTTGTGTCATTTATTTTTTCATGTTAATCGTAGTTTTGTTCTTTGCTTTGGCCATATTTATTTTGTATTATTCATTTTCTTATTTAATTTTTAGCTTTTATTTTCATTTTAAGTTAAGCTTTTATTTATTTTCATTTAATAACTGTAAACTCTTTCACTTTATTGCTAAGGCTTTTATAGACGTTTTTTAAAGTGACAACATAAACAAACGTCACTGCGTATGCACGCGTTCGTGGACTGCAGTTAACGTCCTGTACACATCCGCAATCCGAGTGCCTGTAGATTATTTCTGATAATTTGCAAACGAAACTGAGAAGAACCGTTACTTGGCTAAACTTGTCTCTCCAATATTTTGAATTTAGACTGCGATACCAAGCTCAACCGCTAGATGTCAGTGTACCATACAGCTTCTTTAAATGCGACCAAACTACACGACCCATTCAACAAATCGTTTATTTAATAAAATGAACATACAACAAAATTCAACAAAGCATTTATTTAAAAATTATTATACAATAATATTAATTAATATGAACATAAATAAAAAAAATATAAATAGTTATATTATTAGACCGGAGGTTAACTGCAATCCTGGCGCTATAAAATAATATTTGTGTCTATATTTATTTATTTAATTTGACAAAAATGTCTTAATGGTTTAGTTAATAATAATTAACCTGGTCTGACTGTATCCTCCTCAGATATCACAACATTGGCATTCTGGTGCTATTTCTGCACGATATCAATGATATTCAGTTGGAGTTCACCAAGGTCAACATCTACTTCAAGACCCGGGGCGGGAAAGAGCACTTTATCAACGACGTCCTGTCCAACATCGGTGTCGTTAGCTTTAGCATCACCTGGTGAGGTTCACACGCACGTTTTAGCTTTCCACCGCTTTCATCTAGATCTAGTATGGAATTTAAATGTATTGTCATTTTATTTGATTTTTTCAGGTTTTGGTTTCGTTTATACTGGTTTCCTCTGAAGGTGTTGTGGGCCTCCTGCGTCACCTGCATCCAGACGGTTCCCAACATTCCCTTCTACTTCTTCTTCAACACCCTGCTGTTCATCCTCCTCCTCATGAACATCTACTGGTTCCTGGTGAGAACGCTGCTCTTTAAACACCGTGTGCGGTGGTGAAGGGGTTAACCTTCAGGTCTGGCCGGAGATCAATGTGTGCTTAACCAAAGCAAAAAATCAAAGGCTTCTATTATAAACTCGAACGATAAAACGAAACGAGACCAGATGTCGGACCAACAGCTTTTGCGACGGTATTTATTACAGACCAGAGATGATGGATCCCGGTAACTTTGCACGTTGTTATATTTAAAAACACAACCTTTGGGTCAAAGGCTTGAAACTTTAACCACCAACACCACCTTGATTCAGATCGTATCTCTAAAATTAGAAAGTGTAGTTGTTGAAATCCATGAAAAGTATGGAGGTTTAATAATCTGGATTTGGGTAAATGTGATGAGAGATCTTCAATAATTTTGACTTCAAATCTGTTTGACACGTTGTTGACATTTCTGACACATGATTCCTAAGCAGACGTTTACATTTGCTCTTCATTTAATCTCGTTGACGTCTGTGAGAAATAATTGAGAGGTTAAAGAGATCTCATCTGTCATTTTTCTTTCTTATGGGATTGTCAAGCACGGTAAAGTTTTGCACGTTCCCTTTTGCAGTTTATCGTGCTGTTTGTGGTGAAGGTCCTGACGGGACAGATGAAGGGTGTGAATGATGTCCGAGAGTACGAGGATGGAGACGACGCTGATCATCAAAGCTCTGCTGATGGGTAGGTAGAAACGCACATCTGTGGTTTAGCTCGTGTGAAAAGCATCCGGATGTTAAGGGGAAGTGGTACTTTCGTCGAGTAGTGCATGACAAGCCATCTAAGCACATGGTGAAAGGGCTTTTCCACCAGCAGATAAACGTTCATCTTTATGGCTTACAACGAGATGTGAATAAAGTGCCATCTTATGTCCTTATCTCTGTGACCTTGAAGTGATATCAGAGCATATCACACATGTCCTGATATCGTCTGTTATTTCCCTTCAGGAAACAAGTGAAAAACGGCATCGCCAAGAAGCATCAATAACGTCTCGCCGCTGCCTCCTGCAGGCAGACGCCGGCGATTACAGGACACTCGTGTGACCCTGCTGGATTTTGACCTCAGACCGCCAAGGTGCTGCAACATTCATGCTGAGAATCAAGAGATTTGTTTGTGTAATATGTTATTTTAATTGTTTAGCACTGTGAATGTTTTTCTTTTTTTTGGTGTTGTTGCTTTGACCCCCAAACTCACCTCATTGGTTGAGCCAATGTTGCTTTTAGGTTTTCTTAAAGAAACAGGTCAGTGTCTGGGCATATTAATCTGGGATTTATTTTAACATCAGATAACGATGCGCTTTAGGTTAATGTTAAACAAATGATCCTTCATTAATAGAGTAATGGGTTTTTAAAGGGACAGTTCACCCCAAAATAAAAATTCTGTCAGCATTGATTCACTCTCATGTGGTTGTAAATCTGACTCTTTGTTCTGTGAAACACAAAAGAAGATATTTTGAGAAATGGCTTTGTGTTCATACAATGAAAGTCAGTGGGGGTCAATGTTGTTTGGTTTTCAACGTTCTTCAAAATATACAGGTTTGAAATGACATGAGGGTGAATAAATAATGACAGAATTTTCATTTTTGGGTGAACTATCCCTCAGATCTGACCGTGACCATGTTGATGTTTCCACAGACAAATCCATGTGTTTGAGAATAGCTCAACACGCAATAACCAGGTTTTATGGTCTTCGTGTGGGACCACCGCTTGTGCTGTTTCCATGTGTTTTTTTTTATTCCAGAAGTGAAGGTAGTGGAAAAGGAAGGGTTTGATCCGACAACCCGTCAATCAAACCTTGCGTTTTACAGTATTACCGTGTTTGAATGTACACGATTTAAAGGGAACAACTTTCGCTGTGTGAACTGCATTAACCGTAACACTCTTTCATTCCTTCTGTAGAAAGCGCGATGTTTTTTTTTTTCGTTAACTGCCTAACAGATCTAGCTGTTGAATTCCTAAAATCATTCACGGAAATCATTTCATTCTAAGAAATAAAAACGGAGGACAATCCGTTATGAAGAAATGTTTTTTACCGTCTTCATGAAAGAATTTAGTCAAAAGTATTTATGCAAATGCTCTATTCAGGACCGCATGACGTTTAAGTACTTTGAAAAACGCTGTATGATGAAATCTTACTACACAAGACAAATGATACCAATAATGTCTGTTTTATCTTATATCGATCACTCCGAAGCGATCGCAATGTGTACTTGAGGTGTTTGATTTGCCTAGTCGGATCAAATCGGATGCGATCATGTCTTCCATGAGGCAAGCTAGTCATTTGCGATTTTTATGTTGTGGTTTCATCGATGTCATTTGTATGTTTATTTAAGTAAATGTCTACAGAAGTACTGTTGAAAGAGTGCAGACAGGTCATCTCAGGTCTCAATTCTTGTCGCCCAGCTTTGTCAAATCACTGGAAAGAACAAAAAAATGTTAGACATTATTAAACACGTCCTTGATTGTTTTAATGTTTCGAATTGAGAACATTCTTTGATGGTGTGTTAACGCTCTTTTAAAAGTGCCAAAAATGAAACCGTCCGTGAGTGTGACGACAAAGTAACTTTGGGTCTGAGGTGTCCAGAGAAACTGCTTTGGGTATATTGTTATAAATCCAGACTTATTCCAATGCTTTTAAAATGCACTGTAATTTCCTACCATTATTATTTCTATTGTTCTGTAGGAAACATTGTACGAGATTAGGACTGGGGATTTATACAAATTAACATGAACAAAGTTGATGCTTGTTTTAGATTTCTCTCGGACCATGTAGTCATTGAATGATTTGCTTTCCATAATTTCATCTGACACTGAAAGCGTGTCAGTTCTGTTTGGTCATATAATGGAGTAATTTGTATTCCACTTGAATTAGTGAAGCAGTTGTTTTGCCATTTAATAAAATCGGTTGAAAAGAAAAACTGTGATATTTATTTCAACAAATGCCTTTATTTCTTCCTCTCTTAGAATCAAGTTTGTACCCCTGGTTTGTGAAGTTAAATCAGTTAGAAAAGATTTTAAATCAGTGCATGTTTGAAGCTCAGTCGCTTCCATAAATAAGTAAGTTGTACCATACAGCTTCCTGATATATGGTAAAATCTTACAGAAATCATAGGTTCGTAAATAACATGAATGAACAAATAGTCGACATCATTCTCTCCAAAAGAATCTGGGTACAGACCACAAATGTTCCAAAAGTCGTTCCAACCATCAGGTCAAATGAAACGTAAATGGCAGATTTCCATGTACGAACGCTTCGAACCAGCAAAGGTCTGGCCCATCGGTAGCTGCCAGTGATGAAAACCTCATGAGGGCTTTCAGAAAACACTGATTACAAATCTGGTGAATGACTGAAGAAACCTAACGCTTTAAGATGTACAGAATTTGAAATTATGGCTCGTCTCTTAAAAGATGCGGGACATTGTGGGAACGAGGCAATGTTGAAACTGGGAAGACTGGGAACGTTAGGGATGGTGTAGTGATTAAAAAACACTGTTCAAATCAAATCAAACATCATTCTGGAAAGCTAAATCAAACACATACAAAACACAAAAAAAGCATGATATGAACGTTAGTCGAGCGTTAAATTTCTCGCAAATGATAACAAGTCTGTGAGTCGGTTTTTAATGTTTTCGTTGAACATTCAGTCACACAACAATACGAGCTGTTCTGTGCATCTGTCACTCGCAGACTAGTTCCCACTCACGATCAAATGAAAATGAGGTCCACAGAGAGGAAAAAAGCACTCTTGGCACTCGCGGAGGAGACGAGTCTGTGGTTTAGTGCTGCTTGACACGAGGAGCCGTAACTCTGCGCAGGAAACCGTACAGAAGTCCGAAATTCTACAGGAACAGGAAAGACGTTTTATAGCACATGCATATTTATGGAAAACCACTGAATGCGGTAAGGGTTTCCCTTACCTGTATGACCAAATACAGCACGCCAAGATAAGATGCAATACAGAGAGCCAGCAGCAGGTCGAAGACGGCTGGTTTTACCCTAATAGGAAAAAGTATTGAATTTATTACATGCAGTTTAACTCACCGAAAATTCTCCGTCATTGACAGACTTTTTTATACCAGTGACGGAAAAATCTGAAGGCCGTCCGACGTCATTTTGACAGATTACAATGAGTGCAGTTTCTAATTCCCCTTTTATGTCGAGTCGGTAGCATCCGATAATTTCCTTATGTCAGAACGTGATCATAAGCAGCCGGAGCGGCGTGTGAATATAAACAAGACAATACACTATGACGGCCCGATACCGTCAAATTTATTTCGCCAAAGAACTGAAAATCTTTTTACATATTCTATAGTAACACAGCGATCTCTAACATTGTTTGTGGCGTTGTTTGGCAAAGCATGCATCTGTCACTCAATCGGACCTCCGCGCCGCGTGCTCTCATACACACAGGTGCGCACAAACAAGTGGGTTTACAGACTTTTTTCCTTCAGAGAGCGATAGCGACTAGCGTAATTTTGGGTAAACCTCAACTTTGGGTGAGTGGAAAAATGTCTCGTCCATCATGACCAAACAGCAGCTTAAAATGACTAGCAAATGAATGATTACAAAACAGCGTTTACAAGCACCTGTCATTGTTACTGACATATGAACATTTGTCTGTAATTATTATTTTATGTCTGACTACAGAAACATTAAATATGTAAATGACTTCGGTTATATTGAATATTCAGTTGTATTAAAATACAGTATGTTTAGGGAGTAAACGCACAAACACTAATTAGCATGTAATATTACCTTGCACCATAGTGACGGGGAAAAAATAGATTATGACGGACTTTTACGAGCCTTTAAAAAAGTCAACCTCTGGTTTAATTACAAACAGATCAGATCCCTGAGACTTTCTCACCTGTAAGCATTCATGGTCTGCTTCAGTTGATCATAAAAAACAAATTCTGGGTCTCTGTTGGGAAAAAAATCGAAAAATTATTATTACGTTTATGCATCTGGTAGACAGACTGAACATTAAACGTTTAGAGCTGAACGTACCTCTTATCAGCTTTGACAAGATGCCTCTTGACATCTTTAAGATAGCGGTTCATGTAATACTCCAGTGTGTTCACGATGCTGCTGTCTTTGTCCAGAAGCTGTGCGGCTCTCGGCTGTGCCGTCAACCAATCCACCAGTGACGTCAACTGCTCCTCTTGTACCTGCTGTGGATGGAGATGAACCACAATCAACATTTAAATTCTGTTTTTACAAATGATAAAAAATCCGCCCATGTTCTCCAACTCACCATCTGTTCGGTGAAGATCTCCAGGTCTCCACTGGCACCCTGGGTGAAAAAACAACCCATATTAGTCCGTTGGTAAAAAAACCCTCTTTTCATATTAAGGTTGACATTTTCACCGAAATGCCCAGTTAATCCAAAAAGGTGATAAATGTAATAATGGTGATAAATCGACACAAAAAGTTAGTACTTCATACCTTCTCCGTCAGGTTGTATATCACCCTCGCCAGAGTTTCCGCGATCGCTTTAGTGTTACGACTGAGTTTCTTCAAATCCACGTGAGGCCTACATCAGAAACAGAACCGATATCGTCAACAAAAGTGATCACAAATCGACTGCGAAGGGACAATGGTGCTATGTCGGGGTGAGAGAGCACCAATCGTCACCCACCCGGTGGTGGCCTCTCCCGCCCCCTCCAGAGAGGGCGACACTGACCGCATGTCCATGATGGAGTGGCGCTCGGGGCTGCGGTGGCTGTCGAGGTGCGACAGGGTGAAGGCCGGCAGGCGACGGATGCCGAATCGCTCGTGCTCCCAGGCCAGAGTGTCGTCGGCCAGGTTGATCTTCTTGTGGACCATGGAGAACTTCAGGTCGGGGTGCTGGTTGGCAATCACCTGATGACAGAGATATCCGATATAACCTTACACTTATTTCTCTCGTCACTAAAATAGATTCTTTTTAAAAAACCACTAAGGATGAACACATGACTGGAAGTTTAGAAGCATGTTGATTTTGTACCGTCTCCAGTTCTGTAAGCATGGTGTGTTGCGGGCTTCCCTCTTTGGGTGGCTTCGACACGTGAAGGTGAAGGTTGTCGCTGTTACCCAAAGTGTCCAGACACAGAACGAACGCCACGTTATCCTGGAGTAAACTGGAATCTAGAACACAAGGGCCAAGTCGGTCAAAACCGTTCAGCGAGACGTCACCTTTCATGCGCTAAAATGATCTTCAAACCCACCTGTGTGGTCCAAATTATCCTCCAGCCACCGTTTAGTGCCCTGATAGTTAAATTTCCCCCCTCCAGACAAGAAAAACAGCAGGTTGTACCTATAAACAAGTCGTTTTAATGACTCGCCACCAAAGCAAATCTTTGTAAGCGAGTGTAAATTAAAGTGTTACCCTGCGTGAGTTCTCTTGTAAGAGTACAGTCTGGAGAAAAGCCGAGCGAGCTCCAGGAGAACCGCCACACCGCTACCATTCGAATCGGCGCCGTATGACAACCACTATAAAAAACAAACGCTCGATGTGCATTAACAACTCACAGGCGAACGAATGGTTATAAAGAAGAACGGGGTCCTTACCGGAGCCACTCCAAAAGAGTCATAGTGGGCGACCAGGACGATGGAGGGCAGTTCTTCTCCCCCGGATCCTGTTAGTCGTCCCTTAGCAAAACGGACGAGACGGATTACATTTCTGTGACCTTTCACACTTCAAGTCTGTCGTTGTTGTGTTGAGAATTAACCGACTAGTTAGTCTGAACAAAGGTCAAACTCTCCGGTCTTATCTACACTGAACTCAGTCATGAATTTCTTTGTACTACGTTAAGACTCAAGTGCCATTAGCCACAACACACACATAATGATGTAGCATTAGCTTTGAAGACAAATGCTTCAATGACTACCCACGTAGGCAGCATTTTAAGTCATCATCGTGGCAAAATGATGACGATGCCTTCTAAACCTGTGTAATGTATTCTTTACACGGACAGCAATCCCAGAATGCATTGCAACACAAAAAATAATGGTATTTATGGCGATAATGTAATAAAGATGTGATCATTTTTACTTACTATTCGTGTGTTTTGATACGATGTAAGATGCTTGTTTTTTATACGCGTGTGGCAGAGGATGAACTTTTTTATTTAGTTATCCGTCTCAGCCGTGACATGCCAAATTGACACTAATTTTTGAGTAGCAACTTCCACGATCACAGGAAGTCAACACATCAACGCTATTTAGAGCTTCTAAATACGCTTATAATAACGTCATAGAGCTAAAAGCGCAGATATTGCATCCTGCAGTCGGGTTCACTCACCTCCAAACTGGTAATAGCCCAATCGCTCACGGCTTTGCTCTGAGCGCCGCTGGTCACCATCTGAAAACCGTTGGCCGTCGCCGTGTGAAGCAGCACTGTTTGAAAACACAAACGTTATCCATCTTTAATCAATATGTGCAGTTTCTTACGAACACTGAACATTGACGTTTTCTGTGGTCTGGTACCTTCTGCCGCTGATGAAGACCCCTGCCCAGAGGACGAGATCTGCGTCTGATGGTAGATAGACAGCAGCTCCTCGTCCTCAAGGGCGAAATACACCGGCACGGCCGTCTCCGTGGCCAGCAGCTCCGGCTCCAGCTCCATGAACTGCTATAGTGGAGAAAAAAAATGACCCACGTTCAGCCGTCGGACGTTGAATTCTGGGAAACACCGAAATTGCGACGCGGTCTTACCTGCACTATGTCCTGAGGCATAGTGGACATGTTCTGGGGCAGTATGATGACGACCGCACCCGCCGACTGTCGGAGGGCTTTCTGATACGTCTCGAAAGAGAAATCAACCAGTCGCATCATCACGCATCGACGGCTCAGCACGTCGGCCTCCACCGTACGAGCTTCCGAGTTTAAAATGGCGTTTCTGGAACCTGTGGACAAAAACCGACGGTTACGCAACATCTACAGCACATGAACTGGAACTCACTTTTGGCACGTCGCTGAATGTAATAAAGTACCTATTTCTGGCATGTTTTTTTTATCATGTGATCTGTTTTACTTCCTCTTAGCCTGAAATATATCTATGTGAAATAACTCGGATAGCAACCTGAAACACCAGATCTGATTCGTGCCATCTACTCATGAAGAACTGGTGTGGTGTGATAACATCTTCTCCCTGACTTTGTCTGCACTCTCAACAACATCAAGACATAAACAAGAAACCTCAAGGACAAGTCAATGTGAGACAGGTGACTGATGGGGGGGATGAACCCACAATCCTTCAGTTATCCATCCAGATCACCCATTGCACAATGTCATCGACCATTGTGTGCTTGGATCTACAAAACGTCGATTTTGACTCTATTATAATAACAGAAAGCAGAACTGAAATAACAGAAATAAACAAGTAGTACCGTTGTAATACGACTGTAATGATATATGATCCATAAAACTGCCTCATTTCAATATTCATGTACAATGGTATCAACATATTACTCTTTCCGTGGTAATACTACGGTAAACCGATTGGACTCCAATTGTTCGTGCGGTTTCGACTTATTCATAAATCACAAACATTAAACAAGAGTAGACAAGGTTAATATCATCAAGTAAACAGACACTTTGAAGTGAATAAGCGTGTTTTTTACCGTAGTTTTGTCCCTGCAGGTCGTACTGCTGCATGCGGTACACGCTGAATTCGTGAGCCGCGTCCGCGCGCAGCGGGCACATCAGCACCAAAAACAGCAGCAAACTGAGAGGAAACGAGCACTTCAGCATGTTCTCCAACACCTCGCTGGCCTCCTCGAACATCCTGGAGCCGGTTCCGTAGATTCTGACCGAGAGAAAAAGAGAAATAAGGGGATGAACGACTGACGGGGACCGCTCGAGCTGTCAGGCGCCGCGGGGTGAGTTTCAGTCAGGCGAAATCGCCGGACACCTACAACCCGCCTGCGCTGAAAGAATACTACCGTTTCATTCGCGTTGTTATTCGTGTAAAATCGCTTTAATTGTAAACTGTTAAACACGTTTAATTTTACATTTCATTTTAAATGTACGGGATCTCGTTCATTTGTCGGTGTGATTTTATTTGTTGGTGAGGGTCCATCAGGAGAATTCGAAGGACTACCTCATCTGACCTCAAAGGTTTTTTAGGTTAATTCATTTGAATTATTCAACTTGTTTTATTATTGTTTTGTTTTCTATATTATAATTTAGTCGTTTTCATTTGATGGAATTATTTTTTATATTAGCATTTCATTGGTGATATTAACATCAATCATACGTACCTATGCACCGAATAGTCATTTATATAATATTAAAGTAAAATAATAATAATTATTATTATTATTATTAATCATAATAATAAGTAATAATAATAAAATGTTATGTTAAATAAGTTAATGTTAAACGCAGTTAACATTAAATTTGTAATTATACAGTGTGCATGGTTCACCACTAGAGTGCGATATTTTCTGACGTTTAAAGTGGTCTTTATGTCAATTGGACTTAATTGACCACTGAACTTATATCAAATAAGTTGAAATCGTTTCTTATTTTCCCATGACACACTTTCCTGCAACACTGCATCTATGCAGTTTCTCAGTAATCGCTGATTTTCAGAAGAGACGACTGATCAAAATTATATGATAAAATGGACACACGTTTTCTGCTTTTCACCTAATGGAGTAAAGGGATGGCCAGTACAGAAATAGAAGTGTTTTGTACAAACAAAAAGCACATGAAGCAGAATATTTAATGTAATTTAGTACAAAGCCAGCCTGCTATAATGGCTGAGTAGCTTTGGCAGGCGATCGATCTCTAAGTGCTTTAAAGATGCTTTATAATATATAAATATTAAGGAGAAATATTGTAATGGACAAGTTTTAATCAGACCTTAGTGATAATTAGAAACGCGTGGAATGGTTAATGTTGTCTTTTCATGTTTTTGGGTGGATTATATGGCAGGGCTTGTCCTTTTTTAACAGCCAAGAAGACATCACTTTACTATAAAAGCACTCATTGTAGGCTTGTGTATATGTGTGTCTGCAGGCGTGAAATGGATCGCACGTGCACATGTTCTAGGCAATAAACGTGTAAGTATAAACATAAACAGATATCGACAGAGCCAGCCAATAAAAGACAGTGTGCCCTGATGATGGTCTGGAAAAAGTGTATTGCCAGACCTAATGGAATGGGGGGGCGTCCAGGAGGAGCCAGCGTTCCCATTAAGTTGCATTAATGCATTCAAGTAGAGAGCTGCTCGGCTCATCTCTTTATATCCCGTTTCAGATGCGCTCCGGTTCTCTGATGGCCAGGCAGGGGTCGCACCTGATATCCAGAGTTTGGGCTCGGTATGAAATGCCACTTTTGAAGTCTTGACCTGCATGCACTGAGCATGTCCAACATCCTGCGTTCCTGTTCTGCCTCTTTAACCAGAGAGGTTCACGCTGTCCATTAGCACGGCGTATCAGTTACTTTGGGTCTAGAAGGTTGTCCTGAGTTCTTAATAGTTTCCTTTCCGCCGTCATACACAAGGTATCGTGTTTGACGTCTTACAAACCGTTGTTGTGGCTGCCTGGTTATTGTTCTCCTGAAAATCCCTTGAAATAGCTGTCCTTAAATTCAACCCAGAAATCAAAGATAAGAGGTGCGTGTAATGTTAAAAAATGCGAATGTTGCAAAAGTCCCTTTATTGTTAGTAATTTCATCCACTATTTGATTGTTTTGATATAAACACCAGTTTGTGCTGTGAATCGTGCATGCAAAACTATTATGTGTTCCATGACCTCATTTAAAAGTGAACGTGATGCTTTATTGTTGGATGTAATAGGGGGCAAACAGAAGTTCTTGTTCTGTTAGAAACATGACGCATGTTTAGTATCCGTAGCTCTCGTGCGTCACAAAAACGGCATTATGTTTGGCATCATGGCTTTATGATAAGACACTGAGCAGGGCAAATCAAAACACATCGCAGAAAGCCGGAGGTATGCGTGTGGGCCCGACATTTCCTTCAATAATAACTTCTTTTGATATTGTGCAATTAAACTCCCACATTGGTCTGTGGTGCTGAAAGAAAGCTTTTATTCTTAAAGTGCAGTGGCAGGATGTGATGTCTACGGGTCTGACGAAATTAAAGTATTTCAACATGACCAGCAGAAGATGCGCTATTAGAAAAATGTTATCGCGTTTGTTGGGAACAAGATATCATAAACAATGAGTAAGGGAATCACATTACTCAAAATTGATCAAAACAATGACAAAGTACTTCTGCAAAACTGTGACAACCTGAACATTATCAGTGCTTCACATACAGTATAATATTTCCAGATAGTGTAAACATAATTGTAGTTTAAATAACACAGATCTCAATTGGTTTATGTGTAATTGGGATGAAAGAAAACTAAGAACTGGAATGTATTTTACAAGTCCCCGAGGCTGGATTCTTCTCTGCTGTTTACAGTATATTTGTAATTCAGCTCCTTTATGAATCATTCATAATGATAGCAGATGACACGCTAGTCCACAGTCTTCAAGGACTACTTCGATTCTCAAGGTAATTCGGACGTTGAACGATGTGTCTGCCTAAATTAGCTCAGTGATATGTACACTTTGAAATAAATGCTTCTTTCTTCAGGTGTGATCTGAGACAGAGCATTTGAGACGCCAGATACAACCAGAGATAAATCTCCACTGTAAAAAACAGAATTTTACAGAATTTGTCTGTTATTATTTTTCCCACGTATTTTTGTATGACAGTCAAAAAACGACAAATTACAGAAAAAGATTGCAAATTTACAAGAAAACTGTGGGGAAATTTTAAATTTTCCTGGGGAAAACTGTTATTTTACAGTATATTTCTTGTGCCCCGCACTGTAAATAAACTTACAGTTGTAATTTTACAGAATTACCCTGTTATATTTTACAAAAATCTCCTGTATAAACAAAGACGGTAAATTTACGTAAATCTTTCTGTTTTTTTATTAATAAACTGTAAAAGACTGTAAATTTAGCAGAAAATACGAAAAATCTGTAATTTTACTGTTATTTTACATTTTTGGCCGCAGCTGATTTATGTTTTTTCGCCCCAGCTGCCAGATACTTTTTTAATGGGATTTTTATTCAGTGATATTATTGAAATACAGTAAAAAATTACAAGAAAAACAGGAAAAACTGTATTTTGAGATTTTTTTGTCAGTTTTTTTTTTACAGGAATTGTTTACAGTACAGCTTTCCACATTTTGTTACAAAACTTCAAATCAACGGCAGACAAGGTGAGAGAACAATGTCCATTGAAAGTATATTTTAGGTTTTGGCACTCCTAAAGTTTTTGCTCAATAGGTTTTTGAAAGAGCTTCTTAATCTTCATTCATTTGAAACTTTATTCATTTTAAAGCAGACTACCAGATCCTAGTTAGTGGCCACGAGGTCTGGACTACCTCAGGATTTGGAAACATCGGGAAGTGTTTGTACATCGCTGGTGCGCTGTCAGTGATCCAGGCACAAATCTGGAATGCTATGAACAGGAAATGAAGAAACCACAAAGCCACCAGTGATGAAACGGCTCGGTAGCCTCGATTGCCACCCATGTTTACAAACAGAACATTTGGTGCATATATTAGTTTAAAGTGCTCACAAGCTTGGATTTGATGCAGTTCTCAATTGTGTTTCATTTAGATCTCAATTTCCAAATAAAGAGAAACAAATGAGACAATTGTTAAGAGTATGGCGTTGTAAATGAATGTAGAAAGATCTGGATTTGGGTACATTTGATGAGAAATGTTTCAATTCATATTGAGTTCTTCAATAATATTGACTTTTAATTGCAGACTTGACAAATCTGAGCTCGGTTTGAGACATTGTTGACATCTCTTCTAAAACTCTAATGGAGACATTTGTGACTCTTTTTACACATTACATTACATTTACATTTATGCATTTGGCAGATGCTTTTATCAAAAGTGACTTACATTGCATTAAACTATATTGTTTCTAAGTATGTGCAATACCTTGGATCATACCCATGACATTGGCGTTGCTAACGCCATGCTCTTACCACTGAGCTACAGGAAAGCTGAGACATAAAGGAGAGTTAAGATCAAAGTTTCCATTTACTCTCCATTTATTCACATGTCTAGGAAGAATACTTAAAATATTAAAGAGATCTCACCCGGGTAAGAAAGTCCATCTCTGGACTTCAGCTGCTTCTATAGAATAATGAGATTGCACAAAGGCTGTGCTTAAAATATCTATTTTATTGGAAAACACAGCTACTGATATTGTGCTTGAATTTAAAATCTTAAAAAATAAAGGGACAAAATCTCAGAGTTCAATTAGATCTCGTAATTCATGAAAGAGCACTTAAATGTCCCTCTATGTTGTGAATGCCGCTGTAAAAGTTTAGTAGTTTTTCTGTGAATCTCAAATGAAATATTATCTACATCCGCATTAAAACTGCAACCCTATGCTTAAAGTGGTAACAAAGCGTTTCCCTCGAGCAATGACTGCAGACCGTATTAGCCTCTCATCCAGAGCCTCTCTGCTCCCTCTTGTCTCCCTCTCTGCACTTGATGGATTGCCTGCGTAAATGATGGAGCAGTGAGGGAGCAATGATGAATTAGGCTGCGTCATGCCCGGTCCTAAAGGTGGAGGGGGCTGAGGTACGTGTCGTCCAGCCGAACAGACATAACAACAGTGGACGGCACGGCATGCCGTCCGGAAACAACGGCGTACCGCTGCGTCGTTCCCACTAAAGTGTGTTATATCTCACTAAAGTCTCCTGGCTGCAGATCAGATTCGCAGAGTTACCCTGAACTGGATTTACATCCCACCTGTCCTGAATGCACTTTGATGTGAGCGCAGGGGTGGCTGCCACATGTGGAAGCCCATCTGTTATCCGGAGTACTTTTGGATTTATGTTGATCTGCTCAAAAGGATGCACACGGCCACAGGCATGATCCTTCCGAATCACTCACCATATACTGTATGTGTGTCATAAATAAAATATCATGACAGAATAGAAAAGAGTTCGTCGCAGCTAACAGTTAGAAATAATTTGAAGAAATGAGTTTCAAAAGAGAACAAAGGTTCCCAAGAAAAATCACAGATGACAATGGAAACTTTTGCTTAGGTCCCATTTGTCTCAGATATTTCTCCTGAGAAATCTCACAAGTGTCTCTGTCATTAGAGCGAAGGAAGAAATGTCAACAACATCTCAAACTGAGCTCAGATTTGTCTGCAATCAAAAGTCAATAAAGATCTCAATATGAACTCATCAAATTACATCAAATTGACCCAAATCCAGATTATTTTACCACTTCAATCTACATTCATTTTACACCTCCATACTCTTCATGGATTTCAACTATTTCTTTCTGTTTTTGTGTTCATCTTACTTCAAGGACTTATAGGAGAAACGTCTGAGACTTCAATGAAACACTTTGTACTCAAACTCTCACAGGCTATGAAAGAGAAACCTCTGAGAAATAAAATTGTACATTATATATTTCACATAATCACACATCTAACCTGGACCCATCTGAAAAGCATCCAGGTGCCGCTCAGGCTGTATGGTTTCCTGGAATCGGTTTGGTTTATTATAATTGGCAACCGTTTTGCATTTTGACCACACGATGGAACCGCGCACATCTGCGTAGCCCAGTTCTTCCCAAACAGCGCCGCGGGGTGACGACGGGAAACCTAAAAAACGTTCATGTATTTAGTGACAACGTGAAACAAATGGTCCAAATGGGAAAATCTATATATTTTCAGAACGTGTTTGTCTCTTGTTTAGACTGTTACGATGAACAGAGGGGTTCTTCTTGGCATACTGGAGTGGGCTGTCAGTCTGGGCATGTGGCGCATACCACCAAGCCTCGGATGTGCATAGGACCGTGTCTTTTTTGTGAGTGTGTGTATATGTGTGTGTGGGCGTTTCTTTCGGGCAGAGCGACGGGCTGGCATGTCATCCTAACAACCACAGCCCACTCGGACCAAAACAAGACACATTTCTTCTTCACTACACTGGCACATGGAGACATACAGGAAAAAAACGAGGGCACCAGAAGTTCTGCCTCTCCAAGTCACTGCAAGTATTCTACACTGACTTTGATATATCCGAAAGAAAAGAAGGTTTATTTAGCTGGCAGAAAATCTTTACGTTTTTAATACTGAGCAGAAATCTCAGTTTGGGGTCATCGTCTGGATTTAGATCTAAAACGGTCTGTTTATTTTCCACAGGTAACATTTTATCCCAAGGCTTCCCTGTTGTCTTGTTTAATTCTTCAGTTCGTATGGGCAACACTCGCTTCAGATTTGAATCAGAAAGTCTTCTAGACCGCTGCAGTTGAAGTCGTTGCACGGCTTCAGAAGATTTTGCATTTGGCAACCAGTCATATGGACAATTTTATGATCCTTAGTACTTGGGAGTTTTCTCTTGCTGCATCCCAGGTAAGAAATAGTGCACTAAAATTAACTTTAAATGCACTTCGTAGACTTCCATAAGTGCTAAATTTTCACACATTAAGTTTGTACTTTATATACTAAAAATATAGTCTTTAGTATTTCCATTTAAGGTTTGTCAAAATAGCACAGTTGAGTAAACTTAGATCTTTTTTATCTTGTTTATGCTAAAAAGTACCAAGGACTGTTTTTTTACATTAAAGTCCCGTGAACCAGAAGTTGCGATCGTTTTTACAGTGAAATTGAATTTTTAGTGAGAAAAATAGTGGACTTGGCCTTCATCTTTTCTGCGATTTGACTGGATGTATAAAAACAGCCGTTGCATTTTGAGATGGAACTGGCAGCAGACTGGCAGTTGAAGGGGAGGAGTTAACTAATGCTCCTCCCAAGCCGTCTGACGTACGTCATTTAAGATGGATAGTCATTACAGGACGGAAGTGCATTTCCAGATTTTAACTAAAGATTATGAGTGCACACGAATTTTAAAAAGAGAATGACCCACATTAATAAACTATTTACTATAAACGCTGCAATATTTCCTGAAAAAAAAGCATTTTAATTTTTTATTTCACTGGGACTTTAAGAACAAAATTATTATGTGAAAATACAGCACCAGGTGCATTTTAATCCACCCGGGAACCTTCACAATATGAACATAAAAGGTGCATTTACATTTGTTCTCGTCAGATGCCAGAATTTTAATTTTCGGGTGAACCTTTCCTTTAAGAAATAAAACAGTCGGCGAAAAAAAAGTGGGCGAGGAGATGTGTGGCCCCTGACAGAAATACAGAGAGAAAGTGAGCAAGTGAGAGAGAAAGTGATGTCAAGACAGAGAGAGAAAGCGAAAGAGAGCATTAAGGCACTAAAAGCTTTCTCTTCTCTCAGAAGGCTAATGATATCGCCACGGTAAAGAAACCTCCAGAGCGCGCTGAGGTGATTTATAAATGGATTGTGGGAATCTCGGGACGACAATTCAGATTGGTCTCCTCCATCCCGCTTTCTTTCTCTCTCCGGGGTCGGACTGACGGCGTTCGTGGTGTCTGTGAAGTAATTCGATGGGTTTTAGTCAGTTTTACCTGTTAGCTGAACATTTTAAATTGCTCCGATCTTCTTGTCAGACGAATCCCGCTCGCGAGTTCACGCCGCCGTCACGCTCATGAATATTAATTAGATCACGCTGACGTTATAGCGAATGTGTTATAAATATAAATTTACGTCGTTCTGACGTTTATCGACGACTGTTCGACAGCATAACGTTTTTTAAAACAATTTCTCAGTGACGTCCGGTTGTAGTCTTTTGATAGCGGACTGGGAAACTTGACGTTCACTTCATTTCCAACATCCACGTGCGAACTCTGCGTCAAGTACGATTTAATGAGGTTGGTGACCTTTTATTTCTCCTCAGAATTGACGTCAGCAAGTAGAGATAAACGGCTTTTGTGTGTGTCTTCGTGGTGAAGTTGACTGCTATTGCGGGAAATCTGTCAGTTTAGTTCATTTTTTTTCTATAAAAAATAATAAGTACAGCTGGTTGGCGTCGTTTGACATTGTAATGTGTTTTATTTTGAGTGTTTTCAGTTTTTGCATATTTAATTACTCTGTGGAAAGTTTGTTTGTGTAGTCATTCATTTATTGCATTTATAAACATGCTGGTATACTTTGCATTGGGATAGTACAGTTCTCATAAACGCAGCATCGTACCAACCTCAGGAATTGAAGACACAGATAAATGCTTACGTGTGTAGGAACGTGAGTTACTAATTTGGAAATTTGGAAAGCAGAAGGAATTTCTTTCCCAGCCTTTCTTCGTGAATGGGATGCGGTCGGAACGATTGAATCAAGGTGGCCAAACGCTTTGAAATGACAAGGCTTTGATGGGCCAGACAGCTGCGTTTTAACTTTACAGCCCTTCTGGAAAGTTCTGCTGCGGGTGATGGAGTGCAAGCTCACACAAGCCGGCCTGTAATGCTTTGGGTTTGAATTTGACGTTTCAGGGCTTTTGAGCGCTTGGTGGTCCCTAAACATCTTCGTTCTCACTGGATAAATCTGTTTTATACCAAATAGTTTGAAGCGCTTATGACATAACTCATGGAAATGGCCGTGACAGAATGACATTTTGCATGTGTCTACAGGTCTACAGCACATGTACAGTGGTGATAGGATGCTTCACTTGGCTACGCAAGAAGAAATGTTTGCAATTTGAGACGCGTTGCATGCTTGGAATGGGTTTTACCCACATCTCTACACGTTTTAGTGTCATTTGCATTGCGGTTGTGTGTTTGCTGTGGTTATTTTAAAAGAAGTTTCATTGGAAAGGTATATTAAGAGTCATTGGTGTCTGTGGTCTCTCATGAGGATTAAATATGAGCGGGCTGGTTAGCAGAGTAGTGTATTTGATCAAATTTGCGATTTGTGTGTGCAAAACTGCTCATAAAACCACAAAAATGTGTTGTGTTGCTTTTATGCTTTTTAACAGATGCTATTATTTTGTAATTTTACAATGTAGTATGCTCCAACATTTGCGTTACAAATTTGTTTGAAAGAATCCTCAGGATCCTTAACCCTCCTGTTTATGTCCAGATTTTCAATGCAGTTCCAGGCTTTCGGATCTCACTGTGTAGTTCACTGTTGTTTCCTATTATTTTCCTTCATCGGTTCACATTCTAGATTATGAGATGAAATGCATCCAAACCAACACGGTAATAGGCAAACCGACAGAAATGTTTTCAGAATCTGACATCTTTACTACGGATCATTTAGCTTTAACGGCTCATGTGGCCGTTATCCAATCAGTTCTCTCTTGACCTTTGCTTGAACGGATGCACATTTGAGCAGAACTGGTCCATGAGGAGTGTGGAGCGGGGCGGACTGGAGCCCTGCGAGGGCTGATGTGTCTGCTGCGGTGATAGAGCGATATGTTATCCAGAATTGGACATTTTTTGGCCTTTTTTAGATGATCAGCATCGTCTGATAAGCAGTGTGTATTTAACCCAGTTTCAGTTCCAACATCTACAGATGGTCTCAATAATATTTTCATTTATAGTAACGTTGTGTAAACATTCAATTAAATTGAATTACAAGATTAAACTTTTGTTTGTTCTGTAAACACAAAAGATGAATCATCTATTATATTCTTCTCTATTTCTTGTGTTACATGACTTAAAGGGATAGTTGTCATCATTTATTCCCCTCATGTGGTTCAAAACCCGTATGTGACTTTTTCTTCTGTGGAACACAAAAGTAGATAATTTGAGAAATGTCTCGGGTGTTTTGTGCCAATAAGCGCTATTAATTTTTGTTCTTTTTTTGGAGAATAACTTGAGGGTTAGTAAATGATGGAAGCATTTTAAATTTTGGGTGAACTATCCCAATCTACAATCCGTATTTTTTTCCTCTATATCGCCATCTCTGTTTGAAACATAAAATTGCAGGCTATTTATGTAAAGTTTATGAAAATTGAAACTTTAGCCTTTTTGTATTTTCGTTACGACCATAACCATTGCATGTTCCTCGTCTTCGTCGCAAAGCTGACACGTTTATGACCTTTACGGTAACCGTTCGAACATGTTTGGCAACGATCAACTTTAATTTACCACAGTAAAGTCTCAAATTTCTACATCTCACACAAAAGCAGATTGTCTGGCTACTGTTTTCCTCTACTATGTTTCAAACCTTTTCAATACAGTCTATCCAAATCACTGATAAATTAGTTGGGAAAAGAAAGTGTACAAGGTGGTTAACGCAATAATATTTCGCAGCTGGAAGAATTTGGCAGCACTTTGTTCCTCTAACAGTACACTGTCACATACCCCAAAGCCTTTTAGCAATTTCCTGAAGAACGCAAACCAACAGATTCTTATTACGCCATAAAACTAACACTGTCTCTGCACGTTGTTGTTTTCGCTGAAAATGCTTTGCACTATTTTGTAAGCACATGATGACGATAACTAGATTGTGTGAATCATTTATGAGATGCATGTGGCATACGACGTTTAACTGTAAAATTCAATATGCAGTCTAAGTTCTTGTCATCTGTCTGAAAAATGTTTGAATTTATTTTGTATATTAAGAATATAATGACGCATGTTTTTTTTGTCTCAGTAAAACGTTATGAACCAGCGCTGCAGACAGGAGCACAATCGCAGCTTTATGGCGTCACTACGAGGGCGGCCCAGGAATGTAACCGCTGTGATGTGAAACAACAATAACATCACTTTTTTGCAGTTTAACGTATATGACACGGCTTTAAAATTTAGTGTCATGCAGTCTGAAATGTCCTAGATTTAATGAATCAGTCCGTTCTTATTCGTCCGAGAAAGAACTTGTGTTTTGCTTTTGTTAAATACAAACCTTGCCTTCCACAAGTTAATTTCTTTAGTTTGTGTTGTCGAGGTAATTTTAGCCCGAAGGAGGGTAAAAAAACGGCATGCGCTTAAAATAGGATTCTGGGAAGGAATTTTCCGGTAGCTGTTCGCTGCGGTCAATTCTTAATTTTTTTTTCCCACCGAGCGTTTTCATACGATGAACTTTGACTGTCCAGCTGCATCTGTGCTTGCCTACGGCAACATCTGCTGTTTAATTCTTGGATTCTTCCCTTGGATGTCCATCAGCTCAACCCAAATATTTATGTCCAGGAACTGGTCGTTGCATTCCAGGTTTAGGTACACGGCATCTTCTCCTTCATTTTAGGATTTTATCAGGGCGAAAAGACCAATTCATGTGCTATTTAGCAGGTGCTTTCAGGGGTCAAACCCTACACTATTCCTATGCACCTGATAAACTGACGATCTCTTCCTCTCGCTCTACAGGGTGATGGCTGCCCCGGAGTGCAGCAGCGAAGCGTTTGGAGCCGAAGAGGGTGGGTTTGGGGGGCTTCCACCTCGACTGCGATGGGGAGGGTTCCTGGCACCGTGATTTGGTGGCTAAGAAAATAAAAATCACATTGCCAGGGATTTCCACCCCTGCACAGTTCTCAGGCGCCCACACCTACATCTGGTACCTCTCCAGTGGAACCTGAACCGGAAATCACCCTGAAACGCACCCTAGCAACTCCACAGCGACATACCAAGAAACATTCAGGAGACCATAGCAACACCTTGGCATCATAGTGGCGGTATTGCATGGGCAAGTACTGATCATATTATTTTAATTCAAATTAAGAAAAAATATACATCATTGTTTAAATGAAGTGTTATCCTCGTATTGTAGTGCTTTCAAGATGTAATCTTTGCAGTTTATCTCTGTGGCATTAAGTTCATGCGAGTCCAACCGCCTGGTATGTTTTCGACTCAATAACACAAACAGTGACTCATCTCTTTCTCTTTGGCATGATCGTGTATCCTCAGGAATGAAAGATAATGGCTTACTGCAATATGAAAAAAAGGCATCTGGGAAATTTCATAAACGAAGAAGCAAGCCATATTTGACACCCACAGCGTTTATCAGAGGACCCCGAGTTATTATTTTTGATAGTAAACCGAACTGACGCTCTTAAGGGGTCGTTCACACATTAAATTCACGCTAGATTCAGTTTAGCGTAAGAGAACAGAACGCAAGGCTCAACATTTAAAACGTTTCCCTGTAGTTGCACCTAGATGGCGCTAAATGACGATAGCGTCTTCAAATGTGACTCACCCAAACAGAAATTAACTATTATTAACTATGTTTTCCTAGAAAAACGCTGTCTGTCTCGCATTTTTCCATCAGGTCAGTCACTTGTTTATGGCACAGAGCTTAGCTAATTGGTGAGCATAGATCTCTACTGTTCACAGTGGCTAAGTTCAGTACCTGAAGTGAACGCTTTGGCCGTACGTTTGAGGAAATGCGTAAGACCCTCACGCAGGCGAAGATCTGTCCACACACATCTTATAATTACGTGTATGATGGTGACCTTCCGTGAGGTCCGTGTCCTCTTGTGCCTGCTAAACTGGTATCAGTTTGTATGTATAGCGCTGGCTCAGTTCAGCAGGAACAGGAGTGAGGTCCTACCGCCACAACTCTCCTCCAATCAGCTTCCTTTCACTCCTCCAATCAGCGCACGTATTGTCTTTCTGGCCTCCAGTCAACATCAGAGCCAATTAGAGAGAGAGTTCTGCCAACGGAAGTTCAAAACGCTGGAGCGTCACGTGATTCATGGAGCCTTCAGATAGTTCCAGGAAGTTATGTTTAATGTTATTTCGTTCATTTTTTTTATTCATGAAATGGCTTTCGTCTTTAAATGGGTTAGAAGTTTACCTCAGTTGGTCTGTTTAGTCGCACCTCCATGCGTTACTATTAACTTCCGGGAACTATTGAAACGCAGATGCGACTCTCTCTATCAATGGCTCTGGTCAACATGAAGTACATTATACTTTTGTCCCTCGTGAATATACAATGCTGACCTTGATGAAATATGAATGGCCAACATTAACAGTCAAGACATTGGGGATCGTGTGTTTTCTGCAAACTGATAAAAGCCATGAGCATCATTTTTGGGATACGAATGAAAATACATGACTAAGAGTGTTTTAGTTGAAGATGTATTTGGATGAACATTCACTGTGGTTGAAGTGGCTGCACACAGTGTCTGTTCTGTGTTAAAGATAGCAGAAATGAATTATTACGTGGGACTTATTTTAGATCGCACCGTCGCTTCCATTTACGTGTGTAGAGGAATGGAAGACATCAGGTAGATCATAAATCTACCGGAGACGGTTCACTTGCTTCGGTTTAACGTGTCACTGCCTTTTATCCGATAGAGAAACGACTACAAGAACATGCTGGAGATTTTTTAAAATTCTGTAGATATGGTGAGGATTAGATTAGAACGAACGATAAATGAGTTTATTTGCTTAACACAAAGAAAATATGTTGTCCTTCATAAGACACATTGTTTTTGTAATATAAGAATATAAGCCATGTTTAGTCTTAATACCTAAAAACAATCCTTCACTTCAACTAAAAAAATGTAGCTTAATTTAGATGTTAACTGTTTTGGCAGTGCAGACCTCACCAACACAATGCTAGGTGTCCACAGATGGTTTCCACTGGCCCAACTCATAAGAAACACACCCTGGGTCAAAGATATACACCAATGTTTTGGTGTAACAGAATTTGTTTGTGTTGCTGTAGCTCAATTGGCACAGAATTGCGCTAGCAACGCAAAGGTCATGGGTTCGATCACAGGGAACACATACTGATCGAAGACACGTATGAACTGAATGCACTTTAAGATGCCAAAAAGAAAGCGTCTATCAAATGCATAAAACAAAATTTGATCACATTTTGTGTGTTAAATTGAGTTACTATTTTATGAGCGGCTATGTTGTATGAATTCGTACAATCTCACTTGTATGTTTTCGCAGAATGCTATTTCGGTGGTTACTTTGAGGTGCGGAGATTCGTTATTGATTTTCTATTAAATTGTTTTGTACGATTCATGCTATACGAGTTCATCTGAACTAGCCACCCCAGGCTGGATCTATACCGTCGGTATTTCTCAACGAAGTTACATTTCTTGTTGAAGCCTGATTGTCGTTGCCTCACTTGAACCACAGCAATGACAGCTGCTTGGAAAGATTTGTGCCGCTCTGAAACAATTACAGGTCATAAAAGCATCAGTGGGCAGGAAGAGCGAAGATGAAAGAGAAAAAGGTGCTATTTCATTTTCACAGCATGTCAGAATTCTTCTTTCTTGAGCTGGTGTGTTAAAGGTCGGTTCGGATGCGTTTGTTGCGTTCACCATCACATTCTGTGTGTGTTTGTGGTGCGAAGTTGTGCTTTTTATAATTCAGTTCACTTGAACGACACAAGATGTGTAATAAAGTTACAAATCGTGTGAGGAAACCCGCAGTACGAACTGGAATGTACTTAATAAAGTTTTATCTTAGAATCTGCGATGAATGTTTTTTTTGGTGTGTAATTGTTATTTATTAAAATGTAATTTCAAAGTCATGTTAACACCATCTGTTGCCGACTACCTAAAAGACCATTCCAAAGATTGACTATCTTCCAGTCAGCACCGAGTCGGCGTTATTGTCCGGCCAACAAGCTCATCATCATCCAACGAGCATTCAGATGCATCTGTGTTTTGGATATTGTACAACTTGGATTGGAAGGAAAAACATCAGGGGCCTTTACACTTTTTTTCAAAATAAAATAAATAAATTGTTTATTTGTATATTGTAACGTTAATTTTTATAATTCCCACTAAGTTTGTATAGAATTGCTTTTGCTGAAAAACGGCATTGAAATGTGCTATAACAATTCTCCATGTATATATAAAAAACCAGCGTAAATATGTGCACAACATCTATTCAACAAGCCCCAGATCTACAGCTGCCTCTCCTTTCCTTCATCTTTTAGGAAGGGATTCCAGAAGTTTCCTCGGGCAACCGTTCAGGATCGCACAAGCATTTCTCAAGTTTAATCATGTAGCGACCGAATAACGATAAACTTCGGTCCTAAAAAGTCAAATAACCTCAGAACACATTGATCTAATCTCTTCTTTGCGTCGGATAAACATATGATGTCTTCTTTATAACAGCATGTTTCTCATTCAGAGTTTAATTTCTGTACTCGTCTTACGTCCTTTGTGGAAATCATGGACAGCGAGAGCTTTGTTGTGCGATTGAGTCGAATCATTTCTGTGATTAGCATTGGTTCTGGTTTAAATTCATATCAGGACGAATGCGGGTCAAGCGTGCACGGATCTTTGTAAGAAGTTTAACGTTATCTGACCGTTATCTGCAGTTAAACCTTCATGTCCGACATAAATCAATACGACATGTCATGCGCTGTAATCTTTGCTGTAATGTTTGTTTTAATGAAGTAAGCATTGTGTGCATGCTATACGGAAAGGAAAAAGTGCACATACTTGTTTGCATTTCATTAGCAGAACCCAAATCAATATAATTTTGTCCTGAGAGTCTAAAAGAAGTGTTTGCACAAATGGTAGAATTATATGTTAATGCAAACAGTTGTTTATTGTATGTTAGCCGTATGTTTGAATGTTTACTTTCCCACATTGATCCATCCACCATTTCAACAGCTCTCTGGATCGTCAAAGTGGACTATCTTCTGAGCGGCTGTAATGTTTGAACATTTTAACTTATGTAAAAATGTGGACAGTCAAAGCAACATCCTTCTTTATTGCCTCACGCATCTCCAAATATGTTTTGTTGGTCCTGAAAATAAATTAAATCCAAATCTAAGGAAAATCTAAAAATAAATATTATTTTCTATAATTATGAAAAATAGTTTTCAGGCCAAAAAGCCAACCTTTGACCTAATAGACATGTTGTTTTGTACTTAAAGGGTTTAGATTATGCATTCACCTTAAGTGTGTCGTAACTACAACTGAGTCCAGATTGCAGACAATAAAACGTATGCAAAAGGTGGACACTGCCTATTTTCTCCACAGGAGCCCTAAACAATGAGCTCTGCTGTCTTACACACTTTGTATGACCCTTAAACTGATCAACTTTACAGTGATGAAGGATCGAAGAAGTCTGTGTGATGTCTCCCTCTTGTGTGCTGTGAAGATCAAGCAACTATGTCGAGAATAAATAAACAACTATGAATCACTTCACTTTTATTGCCGCTATAAATGTTGAAAATGTACAATTGCACATATGAACTTAAAACAATAAAAGAAAATTTACAACATATAAAACATCTGTAATTTATCAAATTACATTATTTAAATTACTTTGAAAACGAACCACGTCTATTTATCTGAACATCTTATCTTTCATATTGCATGCTCAATTCAGTTTGTCACATAAAATACATTCGTCAAGCTACATTTACAGGTTTACATTTGGCAGCTCTTAAGCTACTTACAGTGCATTTCAAATTCTATACACAGTTCACGTGTTCCTCGTGGGAGTCAAATCTGTGATCTTGCCGTTGTTAGCGGCGCACTCTACCAGTCAAGTTACAGGAACTTATTTTAGAAGTGACAGTTCTTTGTTTTCCAGCGAGGTTTCAGTCATCACAACAGATTCGAGGGTGGTCACATGGAAACAGTGTAGAGATGAGCGAAACAACCCCATAGCCACGCTGACTGCGTCTTGAGCGTTAGTGAGTGGTGCAGTTCCTGTGACTACCTAACCGCTTGACGCAGATAAACATGAAGTGGTAGAGCTGAGGCGCGTTTTCTTGCTCTTCGGTTCCGGCGGCGGGCTGGTGCTCAGATTCCTCACCTTGCTGAAGCTGTTGCGTAGACTGCTGTGTCGACTTCCAGAAGTGCTGGACGTCTCCTTGGACCTCAAGGTCTTGGGATCCATCAGCCCCACCTTCACGCAGCAACAGCACAGTAGGGAGGAGATGGCTTTCCTCAGCTCCAGGCTGCCGAACGAGTATATGAGCGGATTCATGGCGGAGTTGAGCACGGCTAGGGCGATGACCCATCCGGGACTGAAGAGCGTGCTGCAGCTCCGAGAGTAGCAGAAGAAATCCACCAGCAAGAGGATAAACAACGGACCCCAACATACCATGAAGACCCCTACGATGGAGATGACAGCCTTCAGGAGCCGGAGCGAACGCTTGCTGCTGCGTACGGACATCGCCTCCGTGCTCCTTCGCACGTGGCAGTAGATGGCGAAATAGAGGGCGCCTATGGTGAGCAGGAGGATGAAGAAGATGACAAGAGCGAATAGGATGTAGCTCTTGGAGTAAAGAGGTAGAAGCGTTGAGCAGCTCTTCAGGTTGCAGACGCAGTTCCAACCCAGAAGCGGCAGGAAGCCGATCGCAAGGGCAGTCATCCAGCACAGCACCACCATCATGTAGACACGATAGGTCTTTGTGGCGGTTTTCTGGTGGACGGGCTTCATCATCGTCGCGTAGCGCTCCACGGCTATCAAGAGCAGGCTGAAGATAGATGCCGCCAACGCCACGAACAGAACTCCCTCACGGAACAGCCAGAGAACCGGGCTCAACTTGAAGGTGCGTTCGCCAGACATGCAGATGTTGACCACGTAGGCGGAGCCGGTCAGCAGGTCGCTGAGGGCAATGTTGGCGATGCAGATGAATATCCAGCGGTGGCGCAGGCGGACACGGAAGAGCACGGCCAGCAGCACCATGAGGTTCTCCAGGACGATGAAGATGCTGATGCATAAGAACAAGACCGTGATGATGCCGGTGCTGGTACGGGAGGGTTTTCGGTGCTGCAGGCGTCCGGTGAAGTTATAGTGCGTCAGGATGAGATTGTAGTCGCCGCTCCAGTTGTAGATGTCAGGGCAGGAGGACGCAGAGATTAATGAACGCCTGAAATCCATGGTGTGAAGAGTTGAATCTCGCTGGTGTCCGTTCTGTCTCAGATGTGATCAGACTCCAGGCAATCAGACTCCAACTCCAAGATCCTTTACCTCGCTGAATAACCTGATTGAAAAGAGTTCATTCATTTGAGTCCATTGACTTCACATAGCTTTCACATCTTTTTGACAATTGTGAAGAAATGCTAATTATAAACTATCAACAAAATCACAGGAGTCATCTTACTGGGTTATTTTAAACAGGGACATGCCTCTGCTTTTACCCAAACCAGTGTTGGATTCAAAGTGACTTCTATATTTATTCAGGGACTGACCCCAGTTTCTCAAGCGCACAGATGCTGACACTCTTGGATTGACTATTGCGCTATTAAAACTCGCAACTTGTGGGTTACCAGTTCAAATCCTGGACTACTGCGTTAACACAACCAACCCCTTAAATACAGAATAAGGACAATTAAGAAAGTATACATTTTATAAAAATCTTCTAAAAAAGTAAAAAACTACATACAATAAAAAATAATTTAATAAAAACAAAAAATATATATATTTAATTGAAAAAAGTTATAATAATAAATCATTTTAATAATATAAGTATCAATTCATATTTATAAATAAATAAAAGCTTGGCATGATTTTATCCTGCCACGTGTAAATTTAAATACCTCTAGTTTCACTACTGCACTTGTGGTTAGAGTGTATTTAAGTATGGCGTGTTTAAAGGACCACACGTTACCAACTAGTGCAATAAATATAACGTTAAATATAAATGCAAGTGATTGATTGTCATATTAAGAGCCTTTGTTGACTTTAATAAAAACTTTATAAAAACTATACACACAGAAAATACACAGAAATTGTTTTAAATTATTGAAATGCATGATTGATAAACCAACAATCACAATCCACAAAATACCGGGATGTACTGTAATATAAAAACTAAAGGTGTAATGTGGTGTTTTGTATTTGCAGGTAAACTCACCTGTTAAGAGTGACGCTGGTGGTTTTGAGCCATGCTCTGATGCAAAGAGCTTGAGTCCTGGGTCTCTGAACAGCTATATACCCCTCAATAACGAGGAAGGAAGTTTTCTTGCAGATTTTTGACACACCCAATGGGGAAAGCAAAAGTTTTCGGTTTCTACAAACACCAGTTTGTTAAATGCATAATTGTGACATCTTCCCAGAATTTGTACAAACCTAAGATGCCATGTATGACACATGCAAAATCATTTGGTCTTGAATATTATTTGTATTGTCATAGATGTAAAATCTATAAAACGTTAATAATGTACAGTATATAGCATTTCTGCACGCCTATAGTATGTTATACATGTATATTTGTTATTGATGAAATATATAATTTTATTAATAAAAAAACTAAAGTCATGTTTATGCATAAAGTTTTTATGGTTAATGCGTTAAACATTTTACAATCTAAGCTGCAATTTAAAAAGTAATAAAAAAGCACTTCTTGCCACAAAGTTTGCATCAGTGGGAAAGTGATTTTTTGTACTTCTTGGTCATTTACTCTACACGTGTTGCAGTAGTGACATGTTGCAAGAGCCCTTTAAACACGTCTTACGCTGCGTCAATAATCTTACAACAGCTTTACAACTTCTCAGAAGCTCGAAAGCAAACAGGAAACAATGATGACCCAGTAATGTGTGAACCCTCCCTTAAAACAGCTGGCTGAAAACACAGACACACACGCACGCAAACACACACACACACACACACACACAATCATCTGTAAACTCATCAGAATGAGAAGGTTGTGCATGAGTACCTTTATGTGTCACAAGTGAAAACTACCTGATTTATTTTTATCTACGCATCATTAATTGATTCTGTAAAACCTGCAAAACGATATACAATAGCATCTCAATACATTTGAACGTGGGACATGCAGAAACAACAAGATTATTATGACTATACAAAATAAAAGAGAAGAGATACATGTCTCTTTCTTGATGTATGTTTTGTTAAGGTAAGATAAAGGAGGGGGGACTTCTGAAACTACCACATCCTGAGGTAAGAAGTTACACCCTTAACAGTTGCCAACGCCCTCGTGTCACTTTTCGCACCAAGCATAAAAAAGTGTTCTCTGAGAAAGCTGCAAAACAAACAAAAGTGTGTTATCGTTAAACATGATATTAGATACTGTAAGCACAAACTGACCTGCATATATGGCATACAAATAAATACTTTAAAAGGGTTTGGACACGTTATACTCTATTAAAGCAAATGTATTAGTAATGTGATGATCTACACGCAGTGATTCTCGGACCCCTAGTGGTCCGTGGCGTCATTGCAGGGGGTCCGTGTTACCCTTTAAAAACTATTTGAAATATTATCTTGCATTCGGGGTTTGAAATGAACCCCACCAGACAAAGCTAAAAATCAACCGAGTCGGCTATGCAGTCAAATTAGTTGGCAGGGAAGATTCATGTAAACCAAATCATATCAAATATATAGCCGACTTCTGCGCATTTCTGACTCAAACATAGGCTACGTCATGCGGCGTCATTTGTCACCACAGCAACTTTGATGTCATATATGTCAGGTGGTTCTGTACATTACATTATACGCGTAAAGTCGATGAGGATGGTTTGAGACATGATGGGGTCCAGTACTCTAAAAAGGTTGAGAACCACTCTGAACACAACTGTGTGTACTTGAGGGGGGAACAGATACATCCACTAAAATAAAAGTCATTGCATGACTTTGGGTGACTCAGAAAAGTCGAAAAAGCTTATAAATTCATGCACTATTTACATTTATACATTGTATGTGTGAAACCCATAAAAAAGGCCTTGTGACTGTTTTACCCAGAAAACATAAGTTGCATGAATCAAGGTTCTACGATCTCGAAAGGATTTGAAGTGCATAGGCAACTCACCCAGCTCATGTCGACACTGACATCTATCTGCAGTTTGAGAAATGACCACCGAGTTTATTCAGATGAGCTGCACTGCTCCTATTCCACCACAGGGCTTTGCTGTTCCTGCTTTAGAAAGCGTTCACTAACCACCTCTGAAATCACAACAATACAAAACGTTTTCAGCTCTTCACAAAAAAAAACTGTTCATTTATATTGCCAAAATGTTTGCTGGAATAGAGGATGAAAATAACTTTAACTGCATTTTTATTTTTTAACTCTATTCAGATTGAACAGCTGCATATGGTGGATGAAAAATGGCCAAATGGCTATTTAATAAAAAATAAAATGAAATAAAGTATAAATAAATCAAATCAAGACATATGTGTATTTTTTATTTTTTTTATATTTGTTAATATGTGCATATTATTCATTTATTTATTCATAGCCTACATTTACGTTGATATATTTATACATTTATGAATGCTAGCCTATATTAGTAATTTATTTCTTAATTTATACTCAAGTCATTTTTCTCATTCATATAAAGCTGCTTTCAATCTGAACCGTGTCAAATAAGGGACCTTCAAATGTAAAGTAATATAGCAATAATGCATGTAAAGAGTTCACTTTTATATAACTACTTGTGCATTACAAGTAATACTAATCAAATTGAGGTTGAGTTGGGTTGTTTTGATTAAGTAATAACGAAAAATACAGCTAACTTACAAAATTAAACACAATGAAAAAACATTGATGACACAATAAAAACGTGATTTATGGAAAATAATAGAATTACTTGTTTTTGCAAATAAACACTTCATATTCGGTAAACAAAGTAATATTACCAATTAAAATATAAAATGTACTAAATTAAAATCGTTTTTAAATACACAGAAATGTAAAAAAGATGAAAGAAAAACAACACAACCCTTGTGCTGTGGACACCGGTGGCTGCAGTTCCGCGTCTGTCCGCACGGGCTCGCAGTTCAGCAGGTTGCCTCGAACTCTTGAGTTTCACCCCCCGGCGTGTGTGATTGTGTAGATCAACGGCACAAAGCCCACAGATCTCGCGTACTGTGTCCGTGTGGGTCCTCTCCGGACTCATATCTGTGTGTTGTGTTTTCAAAGAGCTCTCTGGGGTGGAAATAAATCAATCTAGATGAGTTTCAGAGAGAGTTCAGCGCGAGACACTGGATTCACACACGCGCGCGCAAACGACCAACACGGGTTTATTAACGTCACACGGACGAGGCTCTTTATTGTAAACGACAAACACACATCAAGGTAAGTTTAGAGAATTTGTTTTGTTTTGTGTTTACGTTGAGTTTGTTTCAGTCTCGCTCCGCGACGCGTTTAGAAACTTTCCGGGCGGCTGGCAGTGAGAAGCCCTTTTGTTTCACCGAACATCACTTGTGATCGTAAAACCTCAAATATAATCGCGAAAGTGCGTCTGGTTATCTTCAAAGTGACGTTTTTGAAGTAAAATAGAGTCGATTGATGTGCAAATGGATAAACATTAAACGAACTTCCCGGATTGGGCTGAAACAAAGTATCCGGGTACAATGTTGCTGCTTTTTGTCTTTAATTTCCCGCCATGTTGTGCTTTCACATGTAGTCTGAGGTAAATCTGAGCTTTGCTTTTAATGTTCGACATTGATATTAGATCGGGAAGCAGTCTGTGTTTTATAAATACATTGAATTGAAATAGTTCCTGCTTGAAACCTCCTACTTGTTGCATTGTGCTTCGTTGCATTATAATGCGTCATAGTTCTCACCCAGCCCATTGGATTGTTTTATATTTGTGTCAAATTCACGGTGGTATAAAGCTTTTATTACCATGATAGAGTCATCATACAATATACAGCAATGGAAACCAATGGGATGGTGGTCATCTCTTGGACTTTAGGATGGGAGGTCCTCCTACTGTCTGTGTCTGCTGTCTGGAAAAAAACATCATCACCAAAAAGAGAAACTCAACAGGAAGTGAGAGGAGAGATTTTCAGCTAGTCATGTGTTTGTTGGAGGTTTTTCACATTCATTTAAAGGGGTAGTTAAATCCTTCCATCGTTTATTCACCCTCGTGCCAATCCAAACAGTATTTGCTACATCAGAACACCAAAGAAAATATTTGGACGAACGTTGGTAGTCCGTTGACTTCCATCTTGATGTTTCATCTTTATATCTTCTTTTGTGTTTGTGTGAACAACATGAATGTTAATAAACAATGACGGAATTTGTCATTCTTGACTAGATTTGAAGAATAAATAGTTTGACTACAAACTCATGCCGTTCCTTTCCACATTTCCATGCGGAAAATCCCATTTCGTTCGTGCATTTGACGTTGACTTGATTCATACTGTAGTGCAAAAGGAAGGTTAAGTTCATGTTGGGAAACTCTTGAGTGACTCCCAACAGGAACTTGATTGAGTCTTTAACAGGAAGTTGATATTTGATGATGAATGTAGATGTAGTAGTCATACAGCTTGAATGAGTGACTGGCCTTCTCCCTGCTCTCTCAGTCTCTCTCTCTCTCAGTCTTTGTTTTAAAGAGTTATTGAGAGAGGTTGGGAGAGCAACCCACAAAGCTTTTGTTGTTTCTGAAAGGCACCATATGTGTATTGGATGCTTTTGAAAGCGAACCACTGGAATTAGAGCTGGGTACTATCTAGAACATTTTCGGCGTTGTTCAACCTGTATTTTGATTTTAGGGCTGTCACAATATCAAATTTTCAATAGACGGTAATCATAAGGCTCGCGGTATTATCGCGGTATCTGAACCTTTTTAGGAGACAAAAATTATATTATCGTTGAAATCCATCTTAAATTTGGTCTATTTTGACTTTGTTGTCGTCTTGTATTTGGTAAAGTTGCGATATTAAGATGTGTGTAGAATTATCACAATATCGGTATGGTAGTTTTGAATATCGACGTTCTTGTAATGTAATAAACATTACAAGAAATGTAATAAACGGTAGATTTAAGGCAAGAACTAAAACACAGAGAATAGCAATATGAAAACAATCGAGGCATTGCCGTAGACAGTTTGAGCTGATTAAGAAAACCTTGATAGAAAACAGCATGTGGTAAGAATTTGATCGATTTCTTCTACATAAGGTTTACAAATGGTGCTTTTCCACCGCATGGTACCGTCGGGTTTAGTACGACTCGGCTCGGTAAAGCTCACTTCACCTCGTCTCAGTTTGCTTTTCCACAGCAGTTTAGTACCGCTTCAACATGGGTGGGGATTATAAACTTGTCGTCTTAAATTGCACCGCCTCTACTGCCATAACATCATTGTGAATGCGACACAAACACACGCACGACACAGGAGTAATGGAGCATATCAATAGCGGATGGCAGCAAAACAAAATCCTGCTAATAATACCAGAGTTTGGGAAATCTTAGAGCAGACAAAGATCATTTGGTTTGACCAACGGCGCATGATGGTAAGCTAATGTAGCGTTTAGGAATGCGTTAAGGGTCTCAAACTCTATATTACTGTCACGAAGCATATAACGAAATGCCAATATTACGTATTAAAATGCGTTTTCATGTGTTTCAGATCCAATGATGCTGGTAATGATTCTTTCTGCCCAATCAGTGCTCTGTGTAAAAACGTCACATTTTAGTAATGGTACAGAACGCTTGGAACCTCAACCTAGGCGGTACTAGAAATAGCATCAGGTACTAGGTACTGTACCCAATGGAAAACCCCCCAAAAGTGAGCCGTGCCGTACTGTACAGTACTATGCAGTGGAAAAGCGCCAAAAGTAGCTTCTTTTTACTTTCCGGCATTGGAATAGTTCCCTAATGTAGCGAAACTTCCACCATGTTGTGGTCGCTCATCTGTTTTACTGTGGTAAAAACGCCCTTTAATCTAAAGTTGCCCCAAAATCCACAAACAGCAATGCATTATGGGTGTGTCGTTTTTTGGAGTTAAGGGACGATGAAGTTTCTAGGATCAAGATGCCGACCCGAACTTGCGGTTTAGGTTGAAGATGACGCACGCGGCGAAGTGGACGGAAATCGTTAAAGCTGAAAAAGATATGATGGCCTGTCTTGTTGGCAGTTTGCGCGCTTCCAAAGCAGGCGGTCGATTCAAGTTTATAAATAACCATAATTATAGACCCCGTGAAGAAATGGCTCTCTCCATTTGGAGTTTTTCTGACACACATTCATTTCTGTTTCCATTAACCCATTTTCTATCAAAGCTAAACAACGCTGCCCTGAAATCGTTCCGTGTGTTTGTCATTAAGCGACAGTAGAGTTGTTTTAGCAAAGTGCTATAACCGAATATTTATCGACTGCACATTAGTCAGCGCCGGCATACATGCTCATATCGTCCAGAAGATAAATGGCGCTCTCCGTTTGTCCTACTGTTGAAGCAAAGAACAGAAAGCAGAGGTCAGCAGGTCGGGGCTTTAATGTTCACCCGCTCTCAGTTGTGGTGTCTATTGATCTCATGCAGGAAGTGTTCTGCCTGGAGTGGAAAGTGGACGAGATGGTTTGAGTGCCAGTGACTTCATAAAAAACTCTGCAGTCGTTATTAAGTGGAGCTGTTAGCGTCTGCGCAGCTGCGGTGTTGATTTTGGATGCGGGTTGTTTGGTAGAATGGCAAACATTGCTCCATCTTCCTCTTCACTCGAAGTAAATACAACAATGACGTTTGAGATTTTGTGGCCCAGCTTGAATGCTTCACTGTAGATGTTTTTCATGAAAGTAATGAGAATTTTGAGCTTGCGATTAGCAAAACTTAAGACACATTTCAAGAGCAAACACCCTAAAACAAGCTCTCATGACTGGAGCCGAAACACCAGAGTTTTTGGAGGAGCAGTTAATATCTTCAAGATGTTTTCTGTCTGGATTACATGATGTACCTTTGGCTTCTGCTCGACAACCTTTGAATGTTAATTGCAGTTCGGGATGAAAGCAGCATTGGCCCGGGTTCGAGACACGGGCACATCCTCACTTCTTTTTGTGCAAACCTCCCAAACACCAAATATGTTATATGGCTAGATATAATGGGTTCGTGGGATTAAGCGTCCACTTGGTTATTAAAAATGAATGACAGTATCTTAAACGTTAGCTGACTTCATCTTTGTACTTTCCCAGCTCTAAAGTGGGGTCATTTTAAAAGATCAATCTCTAGAATTGTCTTGTGTTTGTCTTGGTTACGAATGGGTCATGTGCCCCGTGTCCTGCTGAGCAATTTAGAGATGACCCGGTATGAAACGGCTAGCTTCTGCTTTTCTAAAAGGCACAATTCACATAGACACTAAATTTCTTTATTTACTTCCATGCCGTTTCAAACCCATATCTGTTTTTTCAGCATTCTTTTAGCAGTCTTTGTTCAAATCCATGCCAAACAAATCTCATAGCGTAAAGTAAAGTAAATGATATGTGGGTCAGTAAATAATGACTGTTTTCATTTTTGTGAACTGTTCTTTAACTTCCTGCCTCTTCCATTTCCATGGTGCTTTTGAAACATAATTGATAATTCCCTCTGGACAGAAATGACCTTGGAAATGGAAGATAATCCCTGTTTGACGTGATGCCGTTTTGTATAGAGAGTCCGTATGTGGCTGCTTGTGCTAACTAGCTACACATTTTCTGCAGGACTGTATAAAGAGAGATATTTACTTAGGAATGTTTTAGGGGCCCAGTTTTCACAGGCATGTACAGGAGACTCTATGCATGCAAATTTCACAGAGCGTGGACGTTGGTCGGATGCTAACGTTACAGGCATCTTGCAGTGATTTGATGAAATGCGAAACAGTCATGAGATCTGAACGCTAATGCACAAAAATATGGTTTTAATACTTCTTAAATCTGAGACATTTTTTGACAGTATGCAATTGGTGTGAGCTATATTTATGAGTGTACTGATACATTCATCTAAAATTACAACAAGAAATTGTACCAATACGAATAAGAATAATTTTTTTCCAAAATAATTATAGAATTTAGTTAAGGTTTCATTGTACCTATTGAAATTGAATAGTCACTGAAAATGTAACTTATTGTAATTTAGTTTTTCACAATATACAGTATTTGTATGGTTACACTTGTATTTCTTGAGTGTTTTTAGACTATTATATGTGTCAAACCTTAGATTAGTTTTTTTTATTGATGTAGCCCTTTTTTACAACATGTTACCACTATGTTACAATACGCCCCAGCGATGTTGCGTTATGTTACCGTGATGTTGCAATATGTTACCGTTTTGTTTCGATATGTTACCACGACGTTGTACACAGATATTTTGCTATCTTCTTAAACAGCAGTTATTCCAAGTATTCATAGCGCCCCACTGACTAGATAGTGTTTGTGGAGGTCTTTAGAGGTCTCTAAAGCATATGTGTGACAGCAGGTGATGGCCGTTGAGATTGACGTCCTGCTGTGGAAACTCTTGACTGTGTTTTATTGAACTTAACACAGGACGTATTCATACTAACTTACTATTCCTTCTTACAATGACAATGATAGTGTGAATGTCCTCTCATGAAACTAAAGATTTCAGTAGGGGAACTTCTGAGCAGAATGCTGCGTTATTGTTGGATATCCTTCCACAATGGTCTTTAAAGACAATTTAAAGTCACAGTGTGACTTTAAAACAATATGAAGTTATAGTTATTGGTGTGAACAAACCTTATCACTTATAATTGGTCACTATTAGATACTTTCTAGAAATGCACAATGTAATAGTGTTCTACATAGGTAGAACCCTAGGGAAACATCCACCAGTCTAGAATAACGGAGGTGTCTTCCACAGTGAACCCCATGTGGTGTTGAGGTTTATCCTTCCTCTCCACGCGTCTGCTTAAAGACTTTCTGAACGGAGGTGATTTTTAAACAAAAGCCTAGTTTCTGTTTCAGCTTCACATTCCACCCGAGCAGCCTTTTCATTCACAACATCTCCAGATGCATCTGGACCTCATAAGAAACCTGTGAGTGATTTACCTCCAGGTTTTTTCCTCCATCGGGACCTCAGCCAACGGCCCGCATCTCGATCCGAGGGACATGTTGAAGGAGATCTCAGTGGTTCTTGTTTTTTTACAGTGAAACATGAGAAGCTGGCTCAGTACTTTGCAGTGAAGAAATCGTTTTCTCACCCCTTGCAAGCACCAGAAACTGAGAAAACAGTGATGGTGAATATTGAGAAATGTTTTGTTGTCTTCTCTCATTATGCCTAGGAATTCATGTAATTTAGCTTGTGTGTGTTTTGTCAAACAGTCTATGTGTTGTTAACTTGGCAACATGGACACATCAAACAATTGGAAAAATGAATTATGTCAGATTGCATGGCAAAACATCGAATGCAACCTCATTTGGAAGTCACTTTGGATTAAAGCATCTGCTAAATGAATAAATGTAAATGTGTTGTTTCATGTAGCATAATTGATGGCAACTAATTTCTGCAGTTGGTAAGGTTGTTTTTAGGCTTTACAATGGCTCTATTGTGTAGATAATAGTGTGTGTTGTGCTTGATGGTTTGTTTTAGTTCTCCAAATTACCAAGTTACAAGTCTGGCAACTTTTGCCAATCTTTGGTCTGTTCCGATATAGCTTTGAAATTCAACTCTCCTCATTTACTTGTGCTGTGTTTCGAAGAGTTAACCTGTAAGGTCTAATCCAGACCTGCTCATAATGGACTATGATGATGACTTTTTTGTGGTCTGAGACTTTATGAATGTCTTGGAATGTTATTGACTGTGGTTATGCTCAGTGGCCAGGTTTAGAGACTGGCCTACTTTTCATACTGAGAAACCAGGCTGGGGTTCTACTCAACAACTCGTTATAGCTCACATATGCCTGCAAATCTCTAGAATGTGTTGACATTTTTAGCCCAAAAACAAACATTTTTACCCAAAAGAAAAGAAAATATTCAATTTCAATTGCAACGTGTTTTCAGTCCAGCCCAAATGCTCGCAGTGTCTGTAATTGTTTGGACAAACAGATGTCAGTATGTTAGGATGCATAGACAGACAAAGCATAGCTCAGATAAAAACCGTGAGACTTAACTTAACTTTTGCTTGATATAAGCTGATCGTTGTTTAAGATGGTTGGCTCTGTTCTTTTCTGTAGATAACGTACATCCTCAAATTTACATTTTCAAGTGATTCTTCTGCCAAACTGACAGGTTCTGTGTTGGTTTACTGAGCCACTATTTTGTTTGCAGACATGTTTTCTAGGTCCCTTAATTCCTGTTTTCTTGATTTCACACACTCGTAAAAACGGAAATATTGGACAAATAACCGCGTTAAAAAAACCTTTTTGTATGTTCATTTAAACCAGCGATTGGATGTGTCCATATTTGACCCTACGATGGGTTAAAACAAGCAGAATTAAAAAGCACATGATTATGTTATCTACTCAGTTTCAGTGTGAGCAATTGCATTGCTGATATCATCACCTTATGTAGCAACCGTGGTTTTGTATTGGATATTTACAGAGACATGCAGTGTTTTACTAGTCAGTTTGAGGGGGCAGATTCAGTGCAACTGAGCAAAACTGGTTTCTTGCACGGCCCTTCAATGCACAGATGTCTACTTATGATGAGAGTTCATTGCAAGAAAACACTTGAAACAAATGATTCCAAAAATGCTGTCTACATAGAGCAATCATGATGATGGTGGGTCCTAATTGCTTGGTAAAGAATGTCAATCAAAGTATAGTAAAATGTGGTCGGGTTGCACTAAGAGGTATTTTGTTGCCAATCTGTAGCTTATCTTACTTGAATGTACCTGTATGTGTTATACATTCTAAGTAATGCAATGCACGTGTTTTCATTTTGCTTAAAAAGTTGAGCTGATCAACAGGTGAATTGATTATTTAAAAAAAGTTAGTTAGCTGCATTGCTAATTTCATGTGTCTTCTATCCCAGGTACTAGATGGTGGTTGTGAGGGAGATACGTAATGCTGAAGGGGCTCGTCCGGAGTCAGAATGAGTGTCAAAGATGGCGACGGGACAACTAGCCAAGATGGAAAGGCCTACGAACTTCAGATATACCCGCGACTGTCTGTCGAGACCACTTCGTGTTGCACGCTCAAAGTCACCAAGGAGGCCACGGCAGCTAACGTCATACAGGATGCGGCAGCTGTACTCGGGTTGGACACTACCAAGCACTACGTGTTGGCCGAGGTGAAGGAATGCGGCGGTGAGGAGTGGGTACTGGAATCTACAGACCTTCCGGTCCACCGGGTTCTTCTTTGGCCTCGGAAAGCCCAAGAACAGCATGCTCAGAAGGAAGGATTTTACTTTCTCCTCCAGGAACGCAACCACGATGGTTCCATCCGTTACGTGCACCTGCCTGCCATGGCCAGCGAGCAGGATTCCAAGCGACTGGTCGCTCGGGGTTTCCTCCCTCCGCGGCAGGAGGACTTCGAGGACCTGTGCAACCTCCCGGTGCTCAATGAGGACAGCATCTTGGCGAACCTCCGCAATCGATTTCAAAAGAAGAAGATTTACACGTACGCTGGAAGCATTTTGGTCGCCGTCAACCCTTTCAAGTTCCTGCCCATTTACAATCCCAAGTACGTCAAGATGTACGAGAACCATCAACTGGGCAAGCTGGAGCCCCACATTTTTGCCATCGCCGATGTGGCGTATTACACCATGCTGCGCAAGCACGTCAACCAATGCATCGTAATCTCAGGGGAAAGTGGATCGGGCAAAACTCAAAGCACTAATTTCCTCATTCACTGCCTGACTGCTCTCAGCCAGAAGGGTTACGCCAGCGGAGTGGAAAGAACCATCTTGGGTGCGGGACCCGTACTGGAGGTAAGATCATTTGCACCTTGATGTAAACTAGTTTGGCTGAATAGTCTTCAGTTCCTTTAGTCGATCGCAAGGCACAGCCGTATTAGTTGAATTCCACAGTCAAATGTGATTTTAGAATAGATACATTCCAAAGATAATTGTAAACCGCAAACGTGTGTATGTCAACCGATTAGATTGAATTGCCTGTGATGATTTTGTTTAATTTTTTTTGTACTTGATGCATTAGTTATTTTGCACAACATTGAAACCGTCAACATTTGCTTCTCTTTGGTCGGAATTGTTGGGTCTGTAGAATCGATCTGCCTCGTAACAACATAATGATACGTTGCCCGCAGGTTTCTCTCTTTACTCTAAACTGCCTAGATCAGTTATTTACAGTGAGCTTTCCCACAAGTCTCTGCTTGAAATGCACGGTCATAACATGCTTGACTTGCACAGCTTGTGTTGCAATAGCAGTTAATCTGGGTCTGCAGGGTTTCCTATGTGTCTATTGCAGTCATTTGCTTTGGTTATTTTTTGTTGCCTTAAACCTGTTTGAGCACTTTGCTATTTTCCAAAGGTTCATATGTGACGATGCGGAAGCTGTCGTGAGAGCGCACGTCCCGCAAGGGGTTGTGTTAAGACGGGGGTTTGAATGCGATAAATTATGGTTAGGATGAGGTTTAACAACTAGACAAAAGTTGACTTTGTGAGTTGCTTCTTGTGAGTTGTTGAAAACACATAATGTGGTTAGAATGAAAATTGCAGTTTTAATGCTTTTAAAACGCTTTTCCTCAGGGTTTATTTTTATCCGTAGGTTCTTGAATGCAAATGTTTCGTGCCATCTGTCAGCAAAACATTTTCTGGTTCGAAACCAACCCACATGTCTTCAAAGACTGTCACTTCTCTTGTGCTTCCTGTGATGTAATGAGAAAATGCACCTTGGTTTATTTCTTATCTTGAGTTACATTACCAGATCAAAGTTCACATTTTAAATCAAGCCTCTGAGGGAATAAAAGACGGCAGGTTCTGCGACGCTCGTGATTGCGGTCTGTGAAAACTAGAAGTCATTTTTACGCCGTCAGCGCAGTTATTGTTTCTTGGCAGATGATTTTTTTAGGCTTCAGTATTTTAGCTTCTCTGTGTTCTCTTTGTGGTTGGACAAGCTGCATTTGAAACCGGTCGATTGAGTGTTAAGAGCAGAACAAGACTCCTTCCGGTCTCTCTTAATGATAGGAGTCTGATCTCATTGAGGTTTCTGTTCCTTTTTTGGTTGATGAGTTAAACAATTTTCTTCTGTGGAACACAAAAGAAGATATTTTGAGAAATGTCTCAGTGGTTTTGTGTTCATGCAATGGAAGTCAATAAGTGTTGTTTGGTTATCAAATATCTTTTTTGGGGGGTTCTGCAGAATATAGAAAGTCATAGTTGTGTTTGAAAAGGGTTGGAAAGCTTGTGGCCTTCTAGGAACGGCTATCAATAACATTTTAGTACATTTCTTTGTATAGCGAGTAGTTTTTAGCTTTGAACTAGCACGGTTTGAATTGCAATTTTATGTCTTTTTTTTGGTTATCCAACTTTTGGGCCAAACACGTTTTTGTCTCCGCTTTACCTTGAATACGTTTTTATAATGTACACAAAGCCAGCTTTTGAGCCTATTGTTGTTGACAGACACGACTGACTGGTTTTTGTTTATTTTATTCATACGGCCTGCTGAAGTAATTCCAAACCACCGCCGTGGTGCTTTTGTGGAACACATGTTTGAATGCATATTTGTCTTTTGTGTCATCGCATGCGTTCTGAATACTTGAAAAGGTTCTCCGTATGTTATATAAATAAGCATTAATGTATGGAAAATATTAGTAAAGCTAAATTTCATTTAAGCTACTCGACCTATGTGGTGCATTTTGGAATCTGTTTGGAATCTGTCAAACCAAAAACATTCTTGCCTTGCAGGATCAAGCGGCTTTTAGTGCATTACGTCATTGAGGATCATATAACACAAGAGCTTTTTTTGTGCCACGGACCTTAAAACTGCCGTGAGCTTTCCATCGACTGTACAGTCAAAAAAGTCACGGTCGGGCTGCTCTGCAAATAGCGTTGCCTTCTGTTTTTCTTTTGTCAGCATCAGCCCGCAGCTTTTTTTTAATGCTCGTATCTGAAACCTCTGAGGTCATTCGTTTGCTGCCCACAGACAGGAACTTCCCTCAGGCTGATTGCTTCTACAGGAAGCAGAATTTTTTTGCAACAGGAAGTGGTTGCCGTGGAGGCCTCGCTCCTCATTGGCCGGTGGGCGAGTCGGTGTACTGTTTCTCAGGATGTCCAGAGCTGTAGTACCTATTTTATGCGATTGTTTTTCTCTGGGCTTTGTGTTAAAGGGACACTTCACTCAAAAAGGAAAATTCTGTCATCATTTACTCACCTTCGAGTTGTTCCAAATCTATTTAAATGTCTTTGTTCAGAACAACACAGTGAAAGGTATTTGGAAGAATGCTTATAACCGAACAGATATTGCCCCCCATTGACTCCCATAGTAGAAAAAAATACTTTATCTTTCTTATTGTTCTGTTGAACACAAAAAAATATATTTCGAAGTATGTAGGTTCTGGGGCACTTTGGACCACCATTGTGTTTTTCTCTACTATGGGAGTCAATCGGGGGAAAATCTGTCTGGTTATAAGCATTCTTCCAAATATCTTTCTCTGTGTTCATCCGAACAAAAACATTTATACAGATTTGGAACAACTCGAAGGTGAGTAAATGATGACAGAATTTTTTTATTTTTGGGTGAAGTATCCCTTTAAGCTTATGAGGTGGTCAGGGGCGGGATGGAAGAAAGGAGAAGTCGAGCCTATTCTTATGTTCGTCTCTGTCATTACAGGCAATTGGAGAACCAATAACACAAGCGTCTCAGATTGCCAGCAGTCTAAACAGTTTAATATTAAGCGTGAAATACCTTTTCTGGTCTTAATAATGGAGACCACGACAGTCAGACTACAATAGTCTTTTGTCTTCTGTTGACCTTTTTTCTGTATTTAAAATAATTATTATTGCAACCCAATGTCACACCAGTTGTTTCCAAATGCAAGCGTTACGTTTTTAGTAGTTTGCAAAAAATGAAAATCGTATAATTTACTCACCCGTATGCTAGGTAGATTACATGACATCTTCATCACTTTGTTCATCTTTTAAATGAATTAAAAAACTTTACTATTACTATATGGCTGCTATAAAATATAAAACAAATATAAAAACAATACAAATATTTGAAATAATTAATATTATGAATAGATTAAATAATAAAGAAACAATATATTGACCCAGCATGATGAAGCGCAATACAACACATCCATAAATCAAAATATTTTTTGATGCTCAAATCAAATATGTTGATGCATTGATGGCTTTAAATTTCATTGGTTCTAGCTTGTCACATGACTATTACTATTTTGTATAATTTGGAATTTTGTTTCCTGGGTATTTGCCAAATATACCGGACATTTGTTGCATGGTTTGAAAGCAAAAATGTAGAAAGCAAACCGTTAATAGTATATAATTTAATATTACTAATAAAACATAAACTAGCATAAGAGATTAATCTTCATTGTTAGTTTTGTTTATTTCACACCACATATGGACACAGTGACGGATGTTTTTCTAAATAAAACTTTGCGTTCAGTTGGTTGAACTATTCCTTTCCAATTCGACACTGAACAGTCTTGTATCGCACGTGTCGTGCACCCCTCACGCGTTCTCAACAACATGTACAATTAAACTTGTGATTGCTTTTGTAAAGCAATGAATACATCCTTGTTCCTGCTTTAAGGGCACTTGTTTTTAATAAAACTATTGTGTCTGTGTCTCAATTCGTGCTTCTACATGCCGTCACCAGTTTAGCAAACCTTCTCTTTGTATAAACACTTAAAGCATCTGATGAAGAATAAAAGCACAGCTCGCTGGAGATGCCGAGATGGTGTCTGGATGCGAAGGGCTCCGAGGCCGTGTCTAAAAGGAGAAGCGGCTATTTTTAAGAGTCATGTGAATATCTCATTGTGTTGTTTCTGAGTAATAGGATTCTGGTGGACTTTCTATAAAACATCAGAACGGAGTCTTTGTTTTGTGGTTTAGATTTCAGTGGCTGGAGCAGATGAGTTAACTTGTAATTTAGACGTTTATGAAGTCTGTGTTCGGTGAACAAGTCCGTGTGGTGCTGACTTCCAAAGCAACACAGAATAAGAACTAGTCCAGACAAGTCGACTTCCAAAAAATTCTCCCGTTTTATTTCCATTCCCAGGTTTGAGTTAGCGCATGTATTTCGCAACATTCAGACAGAGAAACTGCACTCGGCCGGCTGTGCGGTTGCAGTCGACAATTTCCTCATTCCCCTCGAGTCGCAAAAGCAATCACACAACATTTGAATAAACACGTTTGAATCTGAATTGACAGTATTGCACATTTGGAATCTTGACCGCACAAGTGAAATGTTCTTCTGCGAGTCTCGCTTTGTTTGCAAGATGTCGTATTATTTCAATAACAACAGCTTTATTTGGTCATTTTCTAACTGGCTTTAGAAAGAAGTTGTTTCAGTTCCTGTTTTCGATGACCAACTTATGATTCATTTTGAATCGATTTGAGCGACTGAGGTCATGTCCCAACATTCTTCTTTAAAACCGGATACAATAATATTCGTTTCGACGACAATTCATCATTTTATTCACTCGTGTTGTCCAAATCTGTTTGCCTTACTTTCTTCTGCAGAACACATGAGGAGATATTTTGATGAATTGACTTCCATTGTACGAACACAAAACCACTGAGACATGTCCCAAAATATCTTTTGAACAACACGAGGGGGATTATTTGAGGAAATCATTTTCATTTCATTGCATTTTTTTATTTTTGGGTGAACTGTCCCTTTAAGAACTAACAGACGGGTTAGTTTCAATATACGTTCCATCCATCCACGATATTTCTCTGTATGCTTTGTGAAGCGGGTCAAAGGTTCACGGCAGGGAATCTTAATTAGGTTAACGCCCCACCCCCTCCTCAATCTGCTCCAGTAAAACGACCCGTCGTTTTTTCCACTGGTGTCGGGCACAATGCCTCTCCTCTTTAAAATGCACAGAGCCCACTTTCCCCCGTGGCAAGCCTTTTGTACCCTGAGCCGGGCTTCACATTCAAAGTCCGGCTGCCCTGTGGCATCAGGATGAGCTTGGCATCGGCCTCGGAGACTCATTAATCACATCGGCTCTGTGTTTTTTGTGTTGTTGTTTTACGCAGATGGACTTTGGCACTGCGCCGGACGTGGGAACGGCAGCTTTTCCCAGTTGAGTTTTAATAACGCGATAACACGTGTGATAACATCACACAGCCTTTAGAGCTGAAGTCGTAACTGACGCTTCGTACGTTCGAGCGGCTTTACGCAAATGTGGCTCATTTGTTTGCTAGCGTTTGGTTTTGGAGCACTCAGAGAATTATTTGCATGAACGTGATTTGGTTTGTTTCGATGTGTAGAGGATTGTGAACCTAAAAACGCAACGGCCATTTTTGAACAAAACACAGTTAGTAACTGTAAATATATTTTATAGTATTTTTTTATTCTTATTTTTAGTATTCAGAGGTGGACAGAAATATTATCAAGTAATTTTTTCTTATTTGCTCCTGTAAAGCTGCTTTGGAACAATGCACATTGTGAAAAGCGCTATATAAATAAACTTGAATTTAATTGAATTGAATTAATACACTAAGTATAAGTATTTTACTTAAGTAAATGTTTTAAGTGTCTATACTTTATCAGGGTGTTTTTACTTTTACGTTTAAGAAAAGTACTGGGTTTTTAATGGACTTATTAAGTAATAAAAGGTGAAGAGTTTTTTATAAAATGTGGAAAAATATATATTACTGTATTTAAGTAATGTCCACCTCTGTGTAGTATTTATCATTTCCCAAAGTTTTTGGGATTTATAAAACTTTAAATTTAATAAATTTAGTTTTTATTTAGTTTATATAGAGAAATTGTAAACTGTTAAACTTGCAACGTGTTTTTGTATGTGAAGTATTTCTGTATCTAGATATAGATATTATCTGTTTTGCACAGATATAAATGTTATGTGTAACAAAGTCATCTTATCTTTTGTCTTCACAGGCATTTGGCAACGCAAAGACAGCACACAACAACAACTCCAGCCGCTTTGGGAAGTTCATCCAGGTGAATTATCTTGAAAGCGGAGTCGTACGAGGGTGAGTATCCTGCTTTGTTACACACACCTCACACAGTTGACCCCTGTCACGCCTGCACAGCTCCCACACCCGACATCTGCCGACGTCACACCTTGCGCCTCATTTCCTCCATCACGCCGAAAGATCATGTGTAAACAGAAATAAGCCAGGAGAAGTGAGATGTTCGCCTCCAGTACGGCTAATATGGAAGATTATGCAAGTTGTGTAGTTGAGGGACTCTAGGAAGCTGATTTTATTACCACACGTTTTATCTGAAACACCATCTCTGTTTCTGAGAGAAATGCTTCAAGTTAAAAGATGCTCGACGAGTGTCGCAGCTCATTTGAACAAACCAAAGATTTGATCGCAAGCGCACTGTTGGCTTCCTTCCTCTTGTGTGATTGGTTGAATATTTACTTCTAGTGTAAATAGTACTTCTGTAATTCAGATTGCCTGCCAAGGTCAGACAACGCAGAATGAGATCACGTACATTTTTTTAGCACTTATTTTCACAGAACCTCTTAAAAGCTTATCCAAGTCATATTTTTCCTTATATTAAAAAATGGAGGAAGCCTGTTTGTATGACTTATCATTTGATTTGAAAAAATAGTAGTGACATCATTTTTTTATTACTTCATCATTTTTATTCCACTCACATGCTAAAATCTGAATACAATTCAATATGTATGGTTGTCATGAAGAAATTTTAATTGCAAACATCTTTTTGACCGATCATTTTTTATGAAATAAATATTATTTAGCTTTTATTTGGATCAAATCTGTGACTGATTTGTTGGAAACAGAAGCGCCGGGATCGTGTTATGCAGTTGAAATGGGTCAATAAAAGCAATACTTATAGAATCTGTTGTTGTCTGGCTACTGTACTGTGATGCACTTCGTTGTGTGCTGCTTGTTAAGTGCGCACTAGTTCCCTAGACACTTACATATGTGATTTGTGTCTGTTTTAGAAACAAAAACCTCTTCACTCCCCTTTTGGACATTTGTTTGCCTTATGTTGCTCTGTAGGCGTGGCTTTATTTACCAAAGCAGATTTGACTTCATGTTTTATGTTAATATGATTGCAATAAATCAGATAGGCGTCGGAATTTTAGCTCAGATGAACAAAGAAAAGTGTGTTTAAGACAGCCGAGTTTCCTATGTTATCAATTCTCTTTGTTTCTGTTTTGAGAAATGCATTTGAACTATGAACATGTTGCAATGCATCATGGGATACATGCATGATTGCCTCACAAAAGGTTTCATGAAAACAATTATCTCAAATGTTCAAAGTTTTTAATGTGGTGATTCATGTTAGCCGGTTGGTTTGGCCTGGTTTGGACAAAAGTGAACGAACAAAACCACTTAAGGAATCAAGGCCGCTGAAAAAGTGGGCGGTCTCTGTCACGCTCCGTCGAGAGTTATTGTTCATGCCATCTGTCCCATTGACCCTTTGATTGACATCTGACCTCTAAAGCTCAGATTGGCATCTGACGATCGCACTTTTCTCTCGCATTTCAGAGCCGTGGTGGAAAAATATCTGCTGGAGAAGTCTCGCCTGGTATCCAGAGAGAAGAACGAAAGGTAAAACTGGCAAAACAAAGTTTGACACGAAGCCAGACCATTTGGTTTTACATCACAATCTAGACTCGTTCTGTATGTTTCTGATGCCAAAACGTGTTTATAAGTGTTGACAAATTAATGACATCAAGATTCCATTGTGTATAAAATTTATTACACATACAGTATGTGAGCGAGACAAATGGCAGTTGTTTTGTTAATGACACAGCCGATGTCTCATCAAGTATGAGCAAGACCGTATGAGATCTGAAAACAGGAAAAACCGACTCTGGGGCCTCCCGCACTACGATTTTAAGTAAATACCGCTCATAAACTCTGACACAATGCTCGGCCTGTCTTTTCGCCGTCACACAGGAACTACCACGTGTTTTATTACCTGCTTGTGGGCGCGTCCGAGGAGGAGCGGAGGGAATTCAAACTCCTCCAGCCGGAAGAATACTTCTACCTCAAACAGGTGCGTCAGCAACTGTGGTATTAAACGTTTAGTTTTTTTGCTTAAACACACATGCTACTATTTTAAGTGACTTTTTCCTGCAACAAAAAACAAACAAAATCGATCTTGTCGTTTTGATCGAGAGAGGAGCAGAGGACTTTAGCTCTTTTAACTTTGGCCTGTGAGAAACCAAGCTTCATTGGACAACAAACCACTCGAAACACTCTTGCAAGATCATAGCCACGTGTCGAAACCACACTACTGTCAGTGGCTGATTTTGTTCGTGCTATTTTCATACCTTCAATACCTTTCTTCATTATATTTTTATTTAATTTAGCACCCGAGTGCTATTTAAGATCCAGATTTTTATGTGAAAGTTGTGGTGCCAAAATGTTAAAAATGTAGAAATTGCGGCTTATTTTACGCTGGAAAGTTTAGATGCTAGCTTTGTTTTTGAGTATGTCGCTGGTTCTAGTGAGGGCTGCACGATATATAAATATTATCCAAATATCGCTATATGCATATTGCAGTGGTTTGTAATAACTGAATAATTATAAAACTAGTCTATAATGAAAGTTCTAGTTCGATGCAATGTGAATGTTGGTCTTATTTTGTTTAGGATTTCAATGTAGTTCAAGGTGATTTTACAAACTTGAAGCGTTGGGCTATCGCATATCTTATATTGCATTGTTTGGCAAGTTATCGCATTTTTTCTCAATGTCATGCAGCTGTATTTCTAGCTGATCAATTGTTGGCTTAAGATGGTCAATGGCTGAAAAAACTGATTCGAAAAAAAGAAAAACGCTTGACAAGCTGCTAGCTATTTTGTTGCTGGTCCAAGATGGTCTACCAGGTTGGACCTGTAGATGATCCGCTTACACCAGCTACCAATACAAAGATCAATTTTCCAAAATACAGAATTTAAATGTAAGTGGTTTTTCGGTGTTCACTTGCAGCAAAACTTTAAGATAGAAGATGCGGATGATCTTCGGCACGACTTTGAGAGACTACAGCAGGCCATGGAGATGGTCGGTTTTCTACCGGCCACTAAGAGGCAGTGAGTAACTTCTTCATAGTCTCGATCCATAACGGCAAAAAATGTATCCCATTGTTTTTTTAGACTATGCTCAGATGAAAGATGTTCAGTTGGATTTCGTGTTTCCTGTAGGATATTCTCCGTTCTGTCTGCGATCTTGTATCTGGGTAACGTGACGTACAGTCAGAAGTCCACGGGTAGAGAAGACGGTTTGGATGTTGGACCTCCAGAGGTCCTGTCCACCCTTTCAGATCTGCTTAAGGTAAGACCTTTATGGTTTGAAATATGTTGCGGTTTCATCAAACTATTTAACGTTTCTCAAGCTCACTTCTCAAGTGCTTTGTTTCGGTGTTATCAGGTTAAGGTGGAGTTGTTGGTGGAAGCTCTAACCAAGAGGAAAACGGTGACCGTCAACGACAAGCTCATTCTGCCTTACAGCCACAGCGAGGTATCACTGTCTGCTCTTATACTTTTATGGTTCGTTTGATGTTTCGGAGCTAACTCAAAGGGCGTTTCTTCAGGCGATTACGGCACGAGACTCGATGGCCAAGTCCTTGTACAGCGCCCTGTTCGACTGGATCGTCCTGCGCATCAATCATGCTCTGCTGAATAAGAAAGATATGGAGGAGTCGGTTTCGGTAAGACAGTTCGCAAGGGATTGTTTATAATTGCTCATCATCAATTTAGAGAGAAGCTTGTAATCTCTGCACATCTTGCGTCACGAAAAGCTACTTCGAGAATAATTGTTTACAAAATAGATTTCTGAAACACGCCCCACATTCGCTGCTAGTTTGACAATCAGACAATCCAGCCCCAAACTCAGACCATGGAGCTAGTATTTAACGTAATTTTGGGTTCTATTGCTTTTTACACATAAACAAAAGCATTCAAAGAGGACTTAGACTGTTTGCTTTTCATGTTTGAAGACCCTGTTGTTTCCCCCGTTATAATTTCAGTGCTTGTCTATTGGCGTGCTCGACATCTTCGGCTTCGAAGACTTTGAGACCAACAGCTTTGAACAGTTCTGCATCAACTACGCCAACGAGCAACTTCAGTATTACTTCAACCAGCACATTTTTAAGCTTGAACAGGTTGGTGGATCTCCAGATGTCTCTTCCTGTCGTGATTTGTGTTCCTGATGATCTGTGATGTGATTCTACCTGCAGGAGGAGTATCAGACTGAGGGAATCACCTGGCACAACATTGACTACATCGATAATGTTGGATGTATTCATTTAATTAGCAAGAAACCCACGGGGCTTCTCTATTTACTCGATGAGGAGAGCAAGTAAGATCTCTTCTTGGTGTAAGTAAGATGAAAGGTGTTTTGGCGGTTTGTTAATATTCTCTGTGATGATGTTTGTTCCAGTTTCCCTCATGCCACTGATAAAACTTTGCTGGCGAAGTTTAAACAGCAGCACCAGCAGAACCAGTACTTTGTGGCGACTCCGGTGATGGAACCGGCTTTTGTCATTTTACATTTCGCTGGGAAGGTCAAATACCAGATTAAGGTAACAGAGCTTGTTTGTGTTTTAATTCTCAAAAATGGGCACTTTATTCATTTTGAAAAGTTGATTTACGGTAGTTTTTCTCTCTCCAAGACTTCAAGTATTCTATCCAAACAATAAATAAGAGATAAATAGGCTTTCAGAAAAGCACCAACTGGGTTGACAGTAACGGGGTTTGCACAACCCTCACATTCATTTTCTGCTGTTTTCGTAACGTTTGACAGGATTTCCGTGAGAAGAACACAGATCACATGCGTTCGGATATCGTGGCTCTGCTGCGAAGCAGCGACCGAGCATATGTCCGGCAGTTGATCGGGATGGATCCTGTGGCGATGTTCCGCTGGGGAATCCTCCGTGCCACCGTCCGTGCTTTGGCCGCATTCAACGAGGCCGGCCGCCGGTGGGCCGCCAAGACTGCGGGTAAACCTTGTTACAGGCATTTTCGATGAGCTTTAGATTATTCTAGAACTTTGGATTTTTGTTATTTATAACCGGCTCGTGCGAAAGCCGTCTAGTGACGCACATTTTCAGGATTAAGAGATTATTAGTGAAAGTGTTTTGGAAGTATGACAGCAAATCACTTAATGACCTTGTCTGTATAAACTTACAGTCTTTTAACTTTTCGTGGTCATGAAAATAAGTGCAGTATTACTGTGATGTTTTTCTGTAAAGTGCTGGGATGAACTCCACCCACAGGTATTATTTACTAGTCCAGTAAGCCAACTTTACAAAAGCTGTTTTGTTCTGGGTTGCAAAACAGAAGTACTCAATTCATTGTATGTCTGTGTGTGTTTGGATCCACAGGTGTGGTGCGACCGAACTCCAGAGTTCCTCTCGGGGAACTGCAGAGATCCAACGCGCCCATCGAGAGGATGTACCGGTGAGTTTGAGACTGGGCCGGTGCGATTAGAGGAAAGAAACGGAACTTGATCCCTTCCTGTCCTTTCGTTGCCTTTGTGTGGCAGGTGATCATGTGACCAGGCTCCTCACAATAGGCACGTTGCAGGCCTGTTCTTGCTGTAAAGTCATCCCACCACTATTCTGCCATCAACATCTGTGTGAATCTCATGAAAACATTTCACTTTAAAATCAGAAAATCTTAAAATGAGTTATTTTCGCAAAAATATATTTGTATCTTGATTTTTTTTATTTTGTGAGATTCACCACTGTTGATTATTGGATCCAGTCATTATCATCAAAGCATACAGATGCTGACAGCCTGCAATGTCCCTTTGCTTTTTCCCAAGTGTTTTTCAAGGGTTTGGCCACAGTTACTGATCTGTGATCAGTTTTACTCTTTCTAAACCCGTACGGTCTCAGATCGGCACCCGCTGGCCCCCGTGTGACTGTGTGTGTGGTGTTTGTTCTTACAGCCATGCCCCTATGCTTGATTTCTCCTTTGATCACTCAGAGGAGCGCCCCCTAGAGGCTTTTGAGGACATCTTTGCTAGTTATGAGAGTAAAAAGTAAGTGGATTTAAGCGGAACGTTGAGGTCAGATGGGGAGAGCTTGGCAGTCGGGGAACGCTGGCTTTCTGGTATTCCGAGCAAACTCAAATAGCACATTCAGAAGGAATCTTGAAACCAGCTGAGCGAGCTTGTACTTATTTCTGTAGTTAAGGAGCGGGACAGAGTTTGAATTTACCTGGTTTGTTCGAGTAATCCACAATCGCAACATCCCCCATGGGATATTGTAGCCTCTACTTGCTCCCGTGCGAGCAGGAAGCCATAAAGATCCCTTTAGAAACATTGGTTATAGATGTAGGTTCTCTTCCTGGTTTGAGGAAGCAGTTAGCGATACCAGCCCACGCTGCGAGTTCACCCTGTCTGACCTCCTATAGTTCTGATCCCAGGGGTAAGTTAAGCAGTGCATGAGGAAGGGTCTTCACAAAGCAAAGAACCCACTCACAGTTTAACACCCCGTCAGCTCTCAACACCGTAACCAGCATGATGTCACCACTGACTCTCAAAGGAACAATTTCCCTCGAAAATGACAACACGTTTACAAGCCCTCATGCTGGTGTGGATTTTTTTTGGTGGAGGGCTTTGTCTTGTCTAATAACATTGGTGTTGAGTTTCTGTCCTGTTCCTTCTTCATCCCCCTTCACTCCCCACTTTCTCCTACAATGCACCTCTACTCTTGGTCGAATCAGGGACATGCATGCCCAAATCATCAACTCTATTAAGGACTTGCAGTTGGATGGGGAAGATCCGCGCAAGCTGCTGCAGTCATGGGGTCGCCTGCGGTTCCCCCGCCATGCCCTCCAGTGAGTTTGAATGCCCTCCGGTGCAGGATCCACGGCCGTGACCTCAGTTGGCATCGCAATCAACGCTTCTGGCTCTATGCTAAGCCTAGTTTGGAATTGCTACCAAATTAGTAGCGTTACTGCTTGTGATTTCCTTCATAACTCAAACTCTTGTTAACCCTGCTTTAATAAAACCCATCTTACGCGTTTGGCAGTTATTTCTTCAGATGACTCCCTGTAGCTTCTAGAGGTGTATATTACAGAAACGCAGACTTTATGAGCTGCAAACAGAGTGAGATTCATTAGCGCACTAGCTCGGAATGATATCCACATGCTAATGTGCCGTTGGGTTTAAAGGACCCAGAAACCAACCCGTCAAGTCTATAACTTTTTATTAGTTGTGAAAAATTAATGAGTTTTAGCTTGAGGACACCACAATCATAATTCGTAAGGAATGTAAAGTTACCATTTATGCGTTTGTCCGCCGTCACTCCGTAGGACTTGTAGAGCTTGTGTACGTATATTAATTTGTCCATCATCATCTTAATCCCACTTTCATTTATTCATTTGAACCCTTTCCCTTTTTTTTTTAACCCGACCCATTTTAAGATTTCACGTTTGTTGAACACTCAACCTGAGCTTTTCTCTAGTGTTTAGGTGCTGCTACTTGCGTCCCTTCGGCCGCGCATGACTCACTCCACTAACACGCCGCATGCAGTCGATTCTTATCTCAACAAACTTTCAAAGCTCATCTTTCTTTTTCACAGGAAGAACAAGAACCCCAAGAGCAAGCAACTCATTCCCAAGGTGAGGTTTTCCCTTGCTGGATTCATCCGACTAGTTTATAGTACCAAAAGACAATTACGCTTTTTTCGGCGAAAACTACCTATATTAAAGTAAATATGCGAACATTTTAATGTTGTAGACGTACAGCACATCCCAGCAAATGTTTCCGATTCGCAAAAACAGTACAGGCCACACCCACATTATATATTGTTGCTGTTTTACGATATTTTAGTGATATTCGTAGGGATTATATAAACATACTCCTAGCACCTTTAGATTGTTAGCATTTGCAGGACAGCTGCTATATTCTCGTTTCCATCAACATTTGCGAAAGTGTTAAGTACAGTCCCAATTGTTTATGGTTTTCCGTTACATGTGTGCTGTTGGGTAAATGTTTAGAAGCCTCTACCGCAGTAGCTCCGACTGGACTAAGATTTTCCATGCCGTCATGTATCCAAGGCAATCTAAAAAAGATTTTCTCAGTGTGTGTGACTCACTTTCTCTTTTCCATTTGTGTGTTTTGGGCAGAACTTGTTGGACTCTCGTTCTCTGAAGTTCATAGTTGGCCTTCATGACCGCACAACCAAGTCTCTGCTGCATCTCCACAAGAAGAAACGCCCTCCAAGCATCAGTGCCCAGTTTCAAGTAAAAAATTTGAGATTAGCTTCCATGTCAAGTTGATAAACAGCTGTTTACACAGGCTATGTTCCAAAGTCTAGGTTTGCTGCCTATAAAGAGAACAAATTTGCCCCATACTACGATAAATAGCTTTGGCCAGATTTTTATGTACCATCTTGGGACCCGCAATCTTAGAATGTATTGCAGCAAGCGACAAAGGCAAAAATAAATGACGGCAAAGAAATACATTGAAGCGAAACACTATTATAATATTAAGGCTAAAAATGACAAACATGATTTTTCTTTGTCAGCAGGGCAGCTCACTAGCCTTTGGAACAACGAATAAAAACTAATGACATTAGATGATTCACATTCAAACGATAATATCATAAAATGCTAATAATGTTAGATAGTCGAATGGATGCAGTATGTGGAAGACATTAAATGTGTTTCTCTGCTGGACGTGGTCAAAATGATGCTGTGATTTCTGTCCATCTTGCAGACGTCTCTGAGTAAGCTGCTGGAGACGCTGGGAAGAGCCGAACCGTTCTTCATTCGATGTCTTCGATCCAATGCTGAGAAGGTCTTTTGTCCTAAACTTTATATCTGTCCCTATTTTCTTTAACTGCCTTAATGTGTTTTACCTCGAAAGGTCTTCATATGAGATGTGTCTGATAATTGTCTTGGTGTTATTTCTGTTTGTGACATGCAGAAGGAAATGTGTTTCGATGAGGCGCTCATCGTGCAGCAGCTACGCTACACAGGGATGCTGGAGACGGTGCGCATCAGGCGCTCAGGATACGGAGCCAAATACACCTTTCAGGTAACCTTTGATAGTGCTTATAAATGGTAATATTATTATTGCTTACCTTTGGAACATTCCTCTCATTAGACTTGTGTAGATTTTGGCATGAAAGGCGTGTTTGAATTGTATTTTGATACTACACCATCAAAGCTTATTTTCTGCCCGACAGGAGTTTATCGAGCAGTTTCGTGTGTTGCTGCCAAAGAACACTGCATCCCTGGAAGATATTTCATCTCTGTTGCACAAGCTTGGCTTTGACAACACTACCTACCAGATTGGAAAAACCAAGGTCTGATTTCCCATTTCATCTTTTGAAGTTGTAGATGATGTTCTGGGCTCGTTGGCTGAAGTTGTTTGTGTTTTGCAGGTGTACTTAAAAGAGCTTGAAAGGCAAAAGCTACAGGACATCTTACATAAAGATGTCATGCACAAAATCATATTCTTGCAACGCTGGTTTCGAGCCAAAATGCAGTGGTGGGAATTCATAAGAATGAGAGAAGCAGCCGTCTTAATTCAGGTATATCACAATCTTGCATTCAGTGGACTGAGTCTAAAAGGTTTGTGCTTGTGTGTGACGTTGGTTTGATCTTGTCTACAGCGTTCGTGGCGTAGGTACCGCAGAGAGAGGTTCTTCCGAGCGGCGGTTTTGATCCAGGCGGCGTGGCGAGGTTCAAGACAGAGAAAGGAATATAAAAAAAGACGAGCTTCCGTCACAAAGATACAGGCTGTCGCAAGGGGCCAGTCGGCTCGCAAACGGTGCGGCCTGCAAACACACGATTAGTGTTTACATTAGTTTTCATTTTAGACATTATAAGGCAACCAAAGAAAAACCTTGCCACCTTTGCCAAGTGGGCTTTTAGTTAATATCCAAAGAGCTGTCAGTATATTATAGAATTTAAATGTTTCTTTGTCACATTAGGTACAACTCGCTAAAGGAAGAGAAAATGAGGGAGGAAGAGGAAGCTCTGCGAAAAGAAGAGGAAGAGGCAGCAAGACGTGCCAGGGAAGCCGAGGAAGAAAACAGACGAGCTAAAGAAGCTGAAGAAGCCAGAAGACTCAAAGAGGAGGAAGAAAAAGCCAGAAAACTCAAAGAGGCAGAAGAAGCCAGACAACTCGCAGAGGTGGAAGAAGCGGCAAGGCGAGCACGAGAAGAGAAGTTAGAAGCCGAGCAGAAAGCTGTGGAACAGCAAGAGAAGACTGGACTACAGCAACCAACTGTAAAACAATCAGGTCAACAACCTGAAAGAGACGGGACACTAAAACCCGACCATAAAGAAAAGTCCCCTGTTAAGATTGAAGACACGGGCAGAGCCCATGTCCAAGTCTCAAAGGAGCAAAGAGATTCGGAAAAGATTCATTGGGTTGAGGCTGGCCCTCAGTCCGGGGTGCCGAAGAACCAGCGCACAAATGAGAGCGAATCCACCCCGCATTCAGGAGAAGAAGCTACACAAGCTAAACCATCTGAACCCCAATCTGATCCAAGCCAAACCAAAGCTCCTCCGCTCTCCAAACTCCCGGTGTCCAGAAGTCAGGAGAAGCGTGAGCTCCGGAGGCAACGTGGTCTTGAGCACAATCAGAGAGAGAACCAACGGGCAGCCTCGGCTGGAAATGACGATCCTTCCTTCAAGAGCAAAACTCTGGAAAGTCCCAGTAAAGGGGAGGGCAAATTGAAAGAGCGGGCAGACAGCAAAGAGTTGGATCAATACACCTTCGTGGCTTGGAAGGTGGACAAGGTGAAGAGAGACGACCTTGTCCGGCCTTCCACCTTACCCTTAGACATCCCTGCTTCTGGAACTAGAAAAACCAGCTACGGTGACCCAGGCATCATCAACAGCAAAGCTGCACCTGTCAAAGAAGATGCCAACAAAAGAAAGGAACCTTCTAGAAGCAACACTCAACCAGAGAATCTCGTAACAGGGCCGCGGAGTCTGGAGGACAAGAACATCAAACTTCTCCAGTATGACTATAGTTTATACTGTAGATGTGATTATTATTCATTATTTGCTGCAAAATTGCATGAGCAACTAAATGATTAGTCGATTGATTTGATTTGCGACTAAACAATTAATTGGAATGAGTACACATTCTGAAAACTAATGCTTTCTCTCTTAATGTTCTCCAGGAACCGAGTGATATCTGTATCACTTGATGACATGTCCAGGATAGGTTTAGACGGTCCATCACAGGTAACTCTTGACTTTGAACTGCTAGCAATATTGCAATCTCATTGAATGCCATGATTCTGTGCCTTGCCGATTATTTTGTTTTAACCTATCTTTAGCTTACGTGGTAAACAAACGACTTAGCCTGGCGTTCGCCTTCCTTGATTCCAAGATTTGAATAAATTTTTTAATACACTCTCATTGTCTATGTTCCCATGATTGCGTCACTTAATCCGAAGTGTTTACCAAACCTTTCTGTAATTTTTTGACCCACCTGTGAAATTCCTTTGTCGTTTTGATGACATCATCAAGGCCACAGAGGTGGAGACGATAATGATAACCAATCACCAAGCAACTGATGTTGTACATCAACGAACCTTTCTGCAACTTTTATAGTAACACTAAGATTCTAGTAAATTTGTAGTTAAAGCAATAAACAAATTGGAGTTTTGAAAATGTTTTGATGTAGATTTGGCTTCACAATCCACATCCACAATCCAAAAATCAAGCCCTCTTCCAAATAACTTTCCTTTAATATTCTGTTTCATTTAATAAAATTAATTTGGTGTTCTCTGGCCGATTTAGAACAGAGGTCGCCTGAGACGCAAAAAGCGACTCGCCCTCGCACGAATCTGTTTGGGGGTTAAAAGTATTGAAATGGAAGATGCGGCGTTGTGGACTTTGTCTACCATGAGTCCAGAACAGGTGTCGTATAGCTGCCTAATGTTAGATGGCGGGCAGATTACTGTGGTGTGTGGGCTGGTGTGATGAAAGAAACGCATGGCATTATGGGAGAAATTAAAGATTGCCCTCCAATGAGCAGAGAAATTGTGTGGTGCGACTTGAAAGTCTTTGATCTGTCACAATTTAGTTTATTCTGAGCTTTATTGGAAAAACATTATCTGAAGATGAATTGAATGGTGCATGGTTATCTTGTGGATGGTGATGGCCTTTTTCTCTTTCCCTTTATATCATTCCTCTTGCAAAAAAATGTTGATCTATAAGGTGTTGATGTATAAAATTTACTTTTGGACTAGCCATCCATCACTCTCAGTTTTGACCCAGTTGACCCATACATGCCACTTAGGATTCCTGTCTTCACAGAAAGTTTTAATTTGTTTCAGTAATAATGAAAATGCTGCAAATTTGAGTCTAGACAAACACTAACTTTGTTTTCCTCATGGATGTTGATACAGACACTGGCCAGGACCCAGATCACTTGTGACGGAGCGAAGCACAGCACATTAAAGGAGAGAACCAACGAGAGCCACAGGCACCAGGACGCCTCCACGGCAATCCAGCCCTCCACCCCTGAGAGGTACCACCATACCTACAAGTGTGCATGGCGACAGAAACATAAATACGCTTGAGCATCTAGCTATGCAAGTGTGTCTTGCAAGGGATGCTGTTTTTGAAAGTTTTGTGAACCGCCACCATCTTTGGTCTGTTTTGAGTTGGAAGCAACAGTTTGAGGAGAATCTTGTTAAACAAGAGGCAGACATTTGAAGGCCGCCCCCTAGAGGACAGAGGGTATCACTGCCATTGTTAAGCAAGACTGCAGATCACGCATGTATAACAGGGCCAGGTCTTTTGTGATGTCTGTCCTAAAGCTTTTAAAGAATTTGACCCCCACCGCTGGTTACTTGCGATAGCTTTCCAGGGAGATGTCTGGGTTATCTTATCTGACAAACTCCCCCTCCGGCAGGACTCTCAAACCATTTGGGCCACTGCGTCTCGACACCTAGAACTGAAAACAAGTCTTACATTTACATTTATTCATTTAGCAGACGCTTTTGTCCAAAGTGACTTCCAAATGAGGTAAACGATCTGTAATAAAAATCAGTCACAGAGGAAATGTGAATGAGGGCTCATGGGAAAATACAAGTCCTGGTTCACATCAGTGTATCAGACGTCTGGCGTAGGTTCCCCACTCCCTTATATAGATGCAAAGCATCTGGTGTGAGATAAAACAGATTCCTGGAATTCTGGAGTGTCTGATGTGACCTCCCAGCATTCTGTGTTCCTCTGAGACTATTAATATCTAAATAATATCAAAGCTGTATTTGTCTCTGAATTTGTTACAACTGTTCTTGCTGATACGCTTATGCATCATAAATCTTGGATTATTTGATAATAGGACGACAGGGTTCTTCAGAAAGATCCTGAAGAAACGTCCACACAAGGAAGCCCAGACCCCTGAAGATGGAGAGTTGAGCATGGCTTCGGCTTTGGAAGAGAGAGAAGGTACGCACCGTCACACACGGTTCTTTATCTTGATTAAAATACATTTCCTGCGTTCATTCTGTTGTTTTCGTTCACAGCATGTCCACCATCTCGCTCGCAACATTCGAAGCCTCACTCCAGCCGGCCGGGTCGGACGCCAAGCATTATGATCAGTCACTCGGCCGCACGCTCGTCTGAGCAGTGGAACTCCTCGCTGAACCGTGTGATCACCAACGCCAATGAGCTGCGCAACCTCGATGAGTTTCTGGGCAACCAGGTCTGTCAACTGAGAGAGACATTGTTCATTTACCATCTAAAATGTGTATTGTGATCTCTGAGAGTTAATCATTTTGCAGAGACTTCCTACAGGTCCAAATTCAGTTTGGGACCATTTAATGACTTTATCTTCCGTTGAAAAGGAATCGTTGAACAATTTTTTTAATTTAAGGTTTTGCATGAGTTCAGAGCTCTTCTTTCTTCTGGCGGTGCAGGTGAACGACTTGCGCTCGCGTGGAAAGCAGCTGTCGGGAACGGAGCACATCTTCATCACCGCGACCATGCAGTTCAGAGAGAACATCAAGAGCATGTATTCATTTTCTGTGAGTTACAACCCACAAAATACCCCACGTAATGGAGGCAACAAAACATTTAAATGTAATGTTATTGATTTATTCTTTCCATTCTGACCAACAGAAACCTCAGATCGCATACAAGGGTTTGATGAATTCTTACCAAAATAAAGTGATCAGTCTAGCCGGAGAGAAGAAGAAGGAAGAGGTGGTGCTGGTGGTCAATTTGTTCCAGTCTGTTCTGGACGGCTTCATCCGAGCGGAGATCAAAAAAGAAGAGGCCGAACCAGCCAAGGTGAACGTTCATCATTGTCTGTAACCTACACGATTTTAACCAGAATTAATACTTTGAAAATCGCCAAAATGCATTAAGAAACTACACAAAAAAATGTATTAAATCGACTTAGAGCGTAAGTCTTAATTTCGCCAAAGTGCCGTAAAAAAGTATTTTTCTATAAAAGTCTTTATTTAGAATAAAGAGACAAATTTTACCATGTTAAAAATGTCACCATCAGGTTATCTAGAATGTTTTCTTCAGTTAATTTTGGATGCTTTTGTTATTTTCATTGAGACATTGTGACTGACTTTAAATATATTCTGTTGCAGCCCCCCAAAGGCCGTAAAATGAGGAGGAAAAAAGACAAAAGTGTGAGTATTTCTGTCAGAATAAGCATATTCTCAGATCTAAATCGTTATAGATCTACTTAATAGTAATGTTTGGTTTCAATATAGCTGGAGAGTCCGTTGGACCACATGTTTACACACTACCAAGTGAACATCGTGCAGTCATGTGACCAGTGCACATCATACATCTGGGGCATGGAGAAGGCCTACATGTGTAGTTGTGAGTATATGATTCCCCTCATAATTTAACTATTTGTTTAAGGATTTTTTCTGCATTGACTCTTTAATAAAATGTTTGTGTCACAAACTACTACATAGAGAACCAATACATTGTTGTTTTTAATAGTTTGATTTATTACAGCTAAAAGAAAAGGTTTAACTCTTTCCCGCTCTTTCAGATTGCAAAATGGTTTGCCATAAGAAATGCATCTGCAAAATCGCCATTGACTGCTCGACGTTCTGCTCCAAGAAGGTACGAAAGTAATTGTATTTATTTGAATAATTTCACTCATTTTCTGAGACGTTTTTGCCCAGGTCACCAGTAGGGATGGGCATTTTAAGCAAAAATAATATTCGAAGATCGATGAGAACTATTCGAAAATTATTCGAAATTCGCACCCCTCCCCCACATGCACGCATGTACAGAATTACATACGCATAAACGGAGAGAGAGAGACCATTTACGCTTTAAACCCGTATGACCATACATTAAGATAACGTGCTGAAGAATTAATATATAATTAACAATCGAATGACAGCAATTATTATACATCGATCAGCATCAACTGCTCATAATGCTAGGACATTTTCTTGTAAAATATTAGCATGCACATTTATACCAACTATTACCAGTGTGATTGCTCCAGGGAAATATATTAAAGCCCTAAAGATTGAAGACCAGACTTGCAACCCGTCAAAAAATATTTACCGAATGACGGCATTTATTAACAGTCCGAAACGATAAATTAACAGCTCAAAAGGCTTCCATTTCTATGTAAAATAGCATGAATAGCAGGAACATTAATATCAATAAAAAACTGTCAAAAATATAGATTATAAATAAAGAATTTAGGCGAGACATAAACCCCTTAAAACATATTTCGAGCAGCATGAATGACGGCAATTACATTTTTGTTAACATCATTTAACACACACACTGTTAAACATTCTGTAGGAATTACAGTATTAATAACTACATCAAAACTTTTTTACCGTGCACTCCACCGTAGCAGTGGAAAGCATATTTGCTAAATTTTCAGCAGTATGCCGCTCTGGCATAGCTTTCGTCTGCAGAACAGCACTGCACATTTCCCAGTTACGTATATAATGACATGTGGCCGTAATGTAAGATTCGGTTGTAAGCGCTCCATGAATCTGTGGTCAGTGCCGTTTTTTCAACACTCGCTAACTGACTGCGCAGCTCCCCTGTGTTATCATGAAAAAGTCTCTCCAGTCTGGCAGTGATCGTTTTTCTAGACGGAACAGTAAACTCGGGCTGTACGAACTCCATAAGATTTTTAAAACCCTCTCCTTCGACAAAGCTGATCGGAAGCATATCCTTAGCGATCATCTTATTAATTAGAGCCGTTATTTGCTCCGCCCGTCTGGCATCCAAATTGGTCTGACCATAAAACTTGCAGCTGATTGCTGACCTGTGGATGGACCTGCTGGGTGCTTCGCCCTCAAATGAGTGTGCATCGTGGTTGTTGATCCATGATGAGACAGCTTTGCATTGCAGAGTTTGCACTGTACTTTAATTACTCGCATTCATTTTATTAAAGGACCCCCACACAGAACTCATTTTTAACAGCTTCGAAACATTAGCAATTGTCGTGAGAAAATGTTTTCCTCTATTGTCTCTTGATTGACAGCCTTAAGGTTTTAGGGGCGTCGTTGTTGGCAGCGCGCCACCCTTTGGTTGGATGAACGCCATACACGTGAAAACACATCGATTTTTTTTTAAGATCGCGCACACTATTCGAAATTCTATAATTAAATAATACACTATTCGAATATTCGAAATTCGTGACCCATCCCTAGTCACCAGTGACATTTCATTCATGTAAACGATTGGTTATGATGTTGTGCGATAGTGTGAAGATGAGCCTGGATCACATCACTTCGGTGTCCGCGTGTGCAACCTGGTCAACGACAGGACCCCCGTTCCGGTAGTGTTAGAGATAATGCTGGAGCACGTGGAGATGAACGGCCTTTACACAGAGGGCATTTACAGGAAGTCCGGCTCAGCCAATCGCATGAAGGAGCTATATCAGCTGTTGGAAGCAGGTAAGACATCAAGGAAATATTCAAAACTCAATTTTTTGTGAAGTATTTCCTGGTAAGAATTTCCTGACTTCTTAAAGACTGCAAAGCCAACCAATCAGATTAGAGCATGGAGGCAACTAAACTGTTTGTGTATCGGCTGTGTGTTTGTCAAGGTCCTGAGAATGTTTGTTTGGAGGATTACCCCATCCACGCCATCACAGGTCTGGTCAAACAGTGGCTGAGGGAGTTGCCCGAACCTCTCTTGACCTTCACGCATTACAACGACTTCCTTCGGGCCATAGGTCAGTATCCACCGCTGTTCTGCTCTTACGCTACGGCCTCGGAGTTTCTTTAACACTTTAAGTTTTTTTTCCACAGAACTGCCCGAGAAACAGGAGCAGATGCTCGCCATGTACAAAGTCCTGGAGCAGCTTCCCACGGCCAACTTCAACACCTTGGAGAGACTCATTTTTCATCTTGTGAGGTACAGATGAGTCAACAGAATAGTACTAAAAAGCAGGTGCTGTCCCAGCACTTTCCTGTCACCTTTCCACTGTCCTATCGTAATAAAAGCAAAAGCCCATAAATATAACGTAAAAAAACAAACATCAGGTACTAACTCTCGAGTTGCGTTTCAGGGTTGCAAAGGAGGAGAAGAGCAATCGGATGACGCCGAACTCTCTGTCCATCGTTTTCGCTCCCTGCATCCTCCGCTGTCCAGATAGCGCCGATCCCCTCTTGAGCATGAAGGATGTTGCCAAAACTACCACGTAAGTGGTGTTCGTTTGATGAAGTAAGAATGTGCTGTTATAGTGAAAGTAGTTTAAAGATCGTAACTTTCTTCAGTTGTGTGGAGATGCTCCTCAACGAACAGATCCGGAGATACAACGAGAAAATGGAGGAGATCGAACAGCTTGAATACGCGGAGGCACTGGCCGTCAATCAGCTCAAGCTCAAAAGAAAAAACACGGTAAACCGAAACTAACTTTACCCCATTTGTTTCCACACGCCTGTGATAAATGTTGTGTTCCCAGAAATCGGTAACTTTCCAGTTTCATTGGGCGATTTGAGACGTTGTGGTCACGCTTCATTTGCTTGTCGTTTTATCTCTCTGTAGTGCTGGCATTTGCCTCTCAGGTTTATCTCTCCTTACAAAGAAGTGCCGGTACGTATGTCCTGTGGTTTAGTGAACTCCAGGAGTTTGGTGTGGTGCATGCAGTGTAGACCTCACAAACCCACTAATACTAACACGCAACCCATCGCATGTGTGTGTTAGCATTTATCCAGAGTAGATGTAGATGTTCCATTGGGTGTTGGGTGGATGATGTTGGTATAGGTGTGTGCTGGTGTGGTTATTGCAGAAGGTGGTGTGAATTTCAAAATCATCTGTTTTTATTAGGGTTGAATTTCTTTTTTATTTAAATAAATCGAAAATATTAAACTGTACAAACTGCCGAAAGATAAACAGTCAAAGTTCAAAGCTTTGAAACTCACACCACGGAAACTGTAAAATTGTTTAGTAAATACTTAGCAAGTCAACCTGAAATCAGAATGAACCCTATTTACTTAATACTCCTTCCTGATTTCATAGATTATCATTTATATATACATTTAGCGAATGGAGCACGTCTAAATTAATCTCTTAATTTAAATTCCAGGTTAAAAGGTCAAAGGTTAAAACGATAACAGCAAATGAAAATACATTTTAACAAAGATGCCATTAGGATATGTGGATTTCTTCCGGTTGGGGAATAAATTCTCCCTAATTCATTGCAGACTCAAATCAAATCCTTCCCTACTTTTTTTGTTGTAGTTGCATGTACTGCTACACTTGGAAATATGGCACCATTACGAAGGTAAAATGGGTTACGAAAGCCATTTCATGTTGACTTGAGAGAATATCAAGTGATTCCAAACTAGGAACTTTTCACAGAAAGTTTGACTTACTTCACTAGAGCTCTCAGCATGTTGTGATCAAGAATTACAGCATTCCTTATGTCTTGGTGTACTAACCAAACTGAAAGAAAAATTGAGTCTGAGAGTCCCCCTTCGATTCTGGTTAATTTTTGGGCAACTAGAGAAACCTTTTAACACACGTCGTCTTTTCTTGCAGTTTGTGTAAGGAAGGAAGGCACTTGAAGGAGAATGTTGGTGCTCTGTCAGTGTCATTTTGAGTCATTTTTGGCATTTGTTTGGGCTGTAGGTTCGGGAGAAGCCACCCTCCGACCTTTGTGCGGTGCCTGAGAATGAGCCTTTGGATTCGGACACGGAAGCAGAATTGAGTCTGGTGGAGAGGATCAAATCCATCAAGCAGGAGAAGTATGTAGATGTGGTGTCCACAAAATCAAGGCCTAAAATGTTATGAAACCCAAAACATAAACCCCTGTGTCGTTTGTGTATTAGACGTCAACACACTTGATTTATCAAGTATGATACCAGATGTATAAATCAAGACGATGTGCACAAAGTCTTGCAAGACTCTTGAATGCTTGTTTTGGATGTGGTCTGTTTCAGAGAGGATTTGGCTTGTAGGCTTCCTGAACTAGAACAGCCCGGTTCCGACCAGGAGAACCTGGACTCGGAGGCGTCGGTCAGTTCTGAGAGTCTGCTGGACGAGCGAGGGGTCTCTCCGGACACGGAAGGTCAGTATTAAGGTACAGACTCCTATCATTTCAGACCAGTGCTCTTTTCTTTCCTCTGCAGTAGTCACCCATGTTTGGGTCCTGTTGTGTGTGGCGCAGGTCTGGACGGGCTGCTCCTGGTGCATTTAAAGGTGGCGGTGGCATCCGCTCTGTAGCAGGTTATGATGTTATCCAACACCTGTGCATGTTGAGCCGAATGCATGAGCGTTGTGTTTGCATGGTCGCGGTGACTGAAGGAGACGTGCTGCATGTCGTCTTCATTTTATGACTTAAGTCTAAACTTGGCTGGTGTTTGCAGCATGTATTGGGATCTGCATTGGGTTTTCTTGCTTCTCTGGTCTTTCTCTTGCTTTGAGGTTGATTTGCTTCTTTCTCCTATCGTAGGACAAGCAATGGTTGTGCCAAGGTTGTCCAAACCAGCTTGCCATCCTACATCTGACATCCCGGTCCAGACAGTCGACACAAGGGCTGACGGCCCCTCTTTCCCTTCACTGTTTTTTCCCAGGCTTCAACTCCAGCGTCGTCACCCCATCATCCCTGGAACAGTCAAACTGCCCCCAGGACTCCTGTGCCACCCGGCTGTACAGTCCCTCCCTCCCCGCAAAGCCCAGTCCCTCACCCTCGTTCGGCGCCGCGAGCAACCCGGCCGCCGCAAGGACAGCACCCAGTCCCTGTACATCACGCCACAGACCGAACTGCTCTTCCCATCCTCACCCGCAGCCGCCGCAGACTCTGACGCACGGGAGCTCCATACCCCCAGCAACATCTCCAGGCGCTTCTCGAACCCAAACGTTGCTATCGTAAAAGACGAGGTTTGAGTTTCAAAGCTGCCTGCTCTTGAAAATACAATTCTCGCTGGATACTGGTGCGGTCAGTGACCGATGTCTCACTAGCACTTTTTCATACTAATAATATATTGGATTTTTTTTAAAGACCTTTTTAAGAATTTTGTGCTGCAGACAGATGTTGACGTTCATCAACGTTTTATTTTTTTTAGTAGAATTTTTTAGGGTAAGGAAAAGCACCTTTTGGCCTTTTTTATGAACGTTAAAAGTAACTCATCGTAATAACCAATGCCTTCATCTGAGAAGTCACAAATTGAGGATTTTTGTGCTCAGATTGATTTGTACAAGCATGGCTTCATTTCTCACGAACCTTGTAGTTTTAGTTTCTTTATAAAAACTCTGAGTTTTTGACTGTGTGGGAAAGGGTGCAGCACAAGCCACTTTCCTCCCGGACGAAATGCCATAACCCATGGATTTTTCCACAATAACTTTGTTGCTTCGGTAAGTGATGTGACACTTCAGATCCGTGTGGATGTCTTTATGTAGAGCTAAATGCAGTTTGTGGCAAAGCCATTATATGTGTAATACTAAAGTCAATGTTGTATGTTGTCATGTTTGGAAAGGAACGAATGCTGGCTGGATGAGTATGATGTAAATTATTACGTCACTTGGACTGTACTGTACGTGTCTGTTAGGATGGTTATCTTCAATTCTTCAACGAGACATTTTTACATTTAATGGAGAAATCGAACTAATTATTTTCTTACAATACAATTTGTACTGGCCGCCAACCTGTGTGCTTTCTTGTGTATTTCACTGAAATCTTATTGGATTCATTTTATGCAAATTTTTGGATTACATTTTAAGGCAAAGGGAAAATATTATTAGTATTGGTTGATATTAAACATTTTATTTTTAAAGCTGAAATACAAAAATACAACAAATTTCCTCCATCAATACCATCTTGTTATGTAACCTTGTTCACTTTTGTTCTCTGATCAGTACCTTACAGTCGCGATTTCTTTAAGACTGCAAGGGAAGCTCAGCTTCCCCTATAATTGTCAAAAAATGAATCAAATGAGTCAAATATATGTACTATTATGTTAACATTTTATTGACTAAAAATGCGTTAAACACGTTCATCTCGAACGAAAACAATTTCGTTCAGAATCAGCTACTTAGGTCGGCTGACTCGATTTCCTTCTCATTCATTCCCGTAGCGTACAGTGCATTACTCTGTTGAAGCCCAGCGTCCATTGACTTCAAAGAGACGGTTGGTGTGGGCGTGGTCTTCAGATTATGACGCGTATCACTCTGTGTCTCCATTTCCAACTCAGTCCCATCGCGGATTTTGCATGTGTAGTCGAAAGACAAACTGCCGCAACCTTCATCGTATATTTCACACAATTTCACACCACATTCATTGTTTCAGTTTAACATAATTCCCACATTTCCTCCCGTTGAATTAAATATATATATATATATATATTAGATCGTTTGTTCATTAATTCATATAGTCACCCGTAACACAATGGGCCAAGGCCGTTTAAGCAGCCTAGCTCTCCCTGGCCATTGAGAGGACACTGGTCAAGTCACTGGAAAAGACGCCTAGTTTGTACGACAGGGTTACAGAGCATTTTCTTGAAAAGGAACGTAGGGCAGAATTTACATATAAATAAATGGAAAATTTTTATGATTTAGGCCGAAAATGAGCTTCCCCTCTTTAAAAGATCAGCAGCCGCCACTGGTACCTTATGTAGTAAAACAGCACATTTAAATAATGTGCATAATAAATACAAATACAGGCATTAGATGGAGAATCAGTCCCAGTCTTGTGTCTGTACTTTGACTTCTTAACCGACCAGCTCTGTATTGTTGGAATGATTTTTCTGGCACAGCAATACGACCTGAAAACAAAATAGTATACAAATTAAAATTTAGAAATTTAACAAAAAACCCTAAATCTACTAGTAGCTGTGCTTGAAATGTATAATGTACCATAATAACTTATATATGAGAGTAACTAATCAATAAATAATATAGCTACAGATTAAATTGCCCATACATATCTGCATTATATATATGGGTGTGTGTTTTCTAGTTTTAACTCTTGATAATAACAACTGCTCTCTCCAGTGTATGCCCGGATGCATAGAAGTAATAACACACCTTTGACAACCAGTTCTACATTCTGGAAAACATCCACAGTCGGGACAAAACAGAGGTACATTCCTTCATCCGATCGTTGAAGATTTTCCAGTTTGAGAGAGAAATTGCCGGTTTTGCACTTCTCCAGTACAACAGACACTCTGTTTTTATACTCGGCGTGCTGTTCCTTCACAGAAATCTTTCCGTGCATAATATCATAAACGTTCCTGATGTCGTTGTGTCTCCAGTGAATCTCAAGTTGTTGTTCTGCAACTTCAACATGTTTGTGAACGCACTCCAAGATGACGGACTCTCCTTCAATACCTTTAACTATCAAGTGTGGTGAGGCTAGAAAACAGAAGTTCAGCTTTGTCAATATTATTTAACGTTCTACATTTGACGTATTATAGTCATGATGTATTATCAGATGCTTGAATAACAGAGACAATCATTTGAATCATTTGGAAGATTGCGTAATGTTAGAAATTGTGAAAGGGACAATTTTAATATTCAAACAGTAAATGTATATATTTTTAAATATATGTGACCCAGTCTGTGAAAACCCTGCCAATGCCTTTTTTTGTTATTCGCTGTTTTCTACATAAAATCATCCTACATGATGTAAAGAACATACTGTGAAAATGTAACCTTAATATCTTCAATATTGACTGAATAATGTCATGCCAAGGATTGGAATTAAACGTTAATGCTTGTTTTCTCAGAATTGGATTTTGAGCCTGGTCTTCAGGGACTGGGTCATATATTATGAAATTACTTCAATCAAAGGTCATAATAAATTGTATTTGTATGTCTTACCTGTGTGTATAAACAGCACAAACACAGATAAACAGCATCTGGAAATCAAAGGCAGAAAATTATGACAAACGTCATATATTTTAAACACGTGTGTGTGATCAAGCGATCTGATTGGTGAATTCAAAATTTTAAAAGTAAACAACTGTGTTTTACTTTCACTTTGAACGGAACCAGCAGCTGTTTTCTACTCTGTTTATTAAAAAGTAATTAATGCAAAACCTTTTAAAATATAAAAAAAATATTTAAAGTGACTTGACATAAAGAGTGCGTGTGTAATGCATATCGTTTGTTTGCGATTATTCTTCCAATTTCTGCAGCGTTCGATAACGATAAATGTAATACCGCATAAATGAAGTAAAACAAAAATATGCATCTTACCGATATACGTTGAAATTCTGCTGCATGTGTAATAAAGCTTCAGGATTGGATGCTGTGTGTAACATGATGTTTACACATTTAAAATACGCGCCAGGAACTCAACCAACGAACCCTAATGTAACCTGCGCAACGTCCGTCGTCTCTTAGGCAGATGTGGGCGTGGCTTCCCAGGATCTTGGCGTTTATAGTCCTCCTACCTTTGTACTAACGTTAGGGGAACGTTACGATAACGTTCTACTAACCTTAATGTTATGATTAATGCAAATAAGTCTAACATCATGTATTATAGATTGTTTATTGCTCAAAGAACAAGAACCGGGGTTAAATAAATCAACATTTATTAAATTAAACTGCATAAACAACCTTCAACAACATACAGATAGAACACATAATGAAACCTTAATAAAAACAATGAAAATGTTAAAATAAGATACATAATAATTAATAAATTATTATAAACACTATATATATATGTATATATAACTATGTATCAAATATAGAATGATAAATATAAAAACTGGCTGTAACTTATAACCAGTGTTAAATAAAACAACATTTATTAAACTAAACTAATTAAATTAAACAACATACAGATGTTACACGTAGTAAGAAAACATTAATAACAACAATAAAAACCTTAAAATAATGCAATATTTGTAAATGATTTATCATATGTTATAATATACAATAAATACAATTATTTATATTAACAATTTATTAAATATAAAATGAGAGATATAAAAACCGGCTATAACTATATACAAAGGAATTCAAGTCGATCTTCTCTTCAGTATAATCTCAAAATAAAGGACAAGAGTAAGACAGATATGATCTCAAACACTTGAGTTGGAGCTAATAACTATATGTGAAATAGTCATTATAGTGTCGCCAGGTTTAGTTTTAATGATATACATATATTAAGGTTTTACTTTAGAAAACTTTATTTCTGAAAGATTTTACTAAAACATTCAAACAGCCTTTAACATCACAGCACTAGATGGTGTGTTAGTTTACAAATATTGTCTAAATGTTTTATTTGGCTTATGAAAAATCATTCACTTTCTCACTTTTATTAGTGTGCATCATTATTCTAGTATTGATCATTTAAAAAATGCCATTTTAAGTCTCTGTGTGGAGCATATTTCAAACCGAGGGGAATTAGGTCCTCCACATCAGTTGCCCTCAGTTCCTTAAAATGTTTTTTTGTTGCCCCTAAAAAATTAAATTACAATATCTGATCAAATAGAAATACTCTCTGTATGTTAACACTGTAAAACAACACTTTTTAATGACCCTAAAATGATTAACTGAAGCAGTTAGGGCAAAACTTGCCTATTACTAGTTGGCAAAACTCTTAGGTCTTGGAAGGTCTGTTTGTTCTTCTTCCCTTTCAAACTATAGGCCCCCAAGACCTAATTTGATGAAATCTTGCGCAACATTTTCCTGACTGCAGCACCAGGATTTAATCCTCCAAGGGATCGAAGGTAGTTCATCTGTAAAAAAGAATTCATGAGTAAATAGTAAAGTGTGTCCTACTAAGGTCATAACAATTTATTCATTTATAATCATTGATCAGTGGGTTGAGATCTGCTTATCAAGTTTTAACTGACATGCTACAGATTATATACTTTAGCAGGTTTATATCTGAAGAAAGCTGGTGATGAGAAGGAGAATAAGAGAGACAAGCACGCATTTACTGATAAACACTTATTCATTTGTATTAGTTGCATCTTATGATTCATTTTACTCTTATACAGTATCTTGTTCCCCAAAGCCATTGTACCAGTACCTTATAATGGTTGTGGATTCATTGATATATAACATATTTCATTGCTGACCCTGGAAGCAATTGCACCTCGACAAACAGATAGTTAAAATGAAACACTGTGAAACGCCAGTCCGACCCTGGATGCAGGTTTATAATTTCAGGCTGGAAATTAAGCAATTCACCCTGACAGTGCTTTGAACAACATTGCATGATGCTCAAGTCAACACCATACATCTAACAGTCGGGTGTATGTAAACTTTTGGACTGGGTGACCAGCTTGATTTGGTATTCTGTTAAATACCTGATTTTATCATTTAGTGGCCTCCTAAAGCTAAAAAATACATGTAGGCTATACACACAAAATAATACTCCAAAATAGCATTTTAGGAAGTTTACACCCACCTGACTTTAAATGTATTGTGTTGACTTGACTTTAATTGTCCTCGGGGTAAAAAGATTAATCTCACTGGTGAACAGGAGTCAATTACCGTGAGGTGCTAAAAAAGCAAAGATTGTGGAGGATTTTAAAGATTTTTCCAAAGATCAGTGGACAGAGGCGTGTCCGAATCCACCTTTGCTATAGTTTAACGATGGGAAAATTGGTCAGCGCTCCCAGCGCGTGGTCTTAAAGGGTTGTCCCTATTTTCCTAATGGGTATGGGTGTGTTTTGGGCAAAACGTGCAGTAAACCAATCAGAGAATCATCCCTCATTCCCTTTAGGAGACCGTTGCGCTCGCACCAGGGCAGATTCGTTATTTACATGACGGAATTTGCAAGAACAAAGACCGGATGCTTCTCCAGAGACGAAACGCATCTGCTCATGCTTTATACATTATACCCAATAATTATGTGTGCCGTTACCTTGCTAGAGAAGCGTTCAGTCTTTGCTCTTGCTATTTTTTACTCATTTATCTTTTCCCCCTCACCTTTCAGCACATTTAATATAATGATCTGTCATTCAGTGTTACTAATCTCTCAGATGTGCTTAAAGTGTAGAATGTGTGATGTTTTTTAATACACAAAACTGAGGCAGCGCTCTCTAGTTGCTGGACATGGAAAGATGTTCGGCTTCTGACAGCGCCTATTGCATGGAGTTTTTGTATATTGTGTAATACCATAAATAAAAAAGTCTTATCTAAACGCACCGTTCTGTTTGTTTTACTTGATTATTTTTAATGTTTTTTTTCTCACTTAACTGTATCTCTCTTTTATTTTCTTTCATGTAGCTTTATATGTTTTTTGTCTATCTTCTTGTCTAGATTTTGTTTCAGATGCACCGGGCATCACGGGGGAGTTTTTAGTATTGGGAAAACGAGTAACATACGACCTAGACGGTCCCACTTTATATTAATTGGCCCTGATACATGTGAACTTGCATGGTAACTAGATGTGTACTTAGTATGTAACCACAGTGTAAGTACACAATGGTACATAGTATCTACAGCTGTACTCTTTACTACCCACTGAATGCTGGCCTAAGTGCACATGTGTAACAGGAATTATGTAACTACATTTTGTAACCAATTCCTTAGTCTTCAATGTTGCAGTTATAAAGTGTTGTTGTATTCCAAACTGGTAACTGCAACATTGACCACGTTTACATGGACAACAATAATCCGATATTAACACAATACTCTGATTAAGAATGGACCAATTAAACAGAGCTTTCTGATTGGCTTAATCCGTCTAAACTCGTAATCCTAGTAAAAACACAAATCGACTTAAGACGGGTGGAGTACTCCTATTTTAGTCGCAATATCGCAGTGCGGAATAGACATGTACACACCTTAACCGCACTATTACAGGCGCGTACTTTCGCGGCACTTTACGACAGTTACACACACGCACGGCAGTGGACAGCCGTTTCATTTTACGGTAAACAAAATGGCTTCAAGCAAAAAAGCACATTTTTGGTCCAAACGGGAAACAAGATGCCAACAATTCTAGAAAATAAATGAAACACCACAAACTGTATGTGGTACCGTTCTGTACCGACGAACTGTTTGTTGATACATGAAATTATGGAGGCAACGTCGAACGGCGTCGCTTAGGGACGTAATGACGTATGCCATTAATCCAACTATGTACACTGTAAAACTTTGCTGTAATTTCGCAGCAGGTTTGCCAGTAATTTACTGTAGATTTAATGTACAATTTTGTCACTCGCATAGTTAATATATTTTTCTTTCATAAAACAAGACTGAATATCTTGGGTCACTTTTCTTGTTATCTAAACGTATCGTAATTTAAGAAGTATTTTTACAGAAAATAAGAGAAAAATGCTTTGAAAGAATGTTGTTTTTTTGCTGTGTTGCTGTGCTTATGCCAGTATCTTCTTGCTCATTTTGATCCCCAAAAGTCATTTTTTTTTATTTCGATTAAAGTAATTGAAACAGTACTAATTGGAAAGTATATTAAGTAGTAGTTAAATCTACAGAAAGTTACTGGCAAACCTGTGTAGTGTAAAGGTGTGAACACCTTAATCGTAATATCATTTTACACAGAATAAGGTAAATAATTAGATTACTGATGTCCATGTAAACGTGCTCATTGAAGACTAAGGAAGTGGACAAACTTCTGTGAATATATTGTTGTTACAAAATTACATTATTCCTGTTACACGTTGTTACCAATATCCTGTTACACATTTGTACTTAGACCAGCTATTCAGTGGGTTGTTACATGTGTGTAGTTCCACGAATAGTACAGCGGTAGATACTATGTACCATTACACTCTGGTTACATACTAAGTACACATCTAGTTACCATGCAAGTTCACAAGTATTAGGGCCACTTAATATAAAGCGGAACCCCAAGGGCTTTCTGTGTTCATGCAGTCGTCTGCTTGTGACAGATAAAAAGCATCTGAGTGATGAACACACAGTTTCACATCCATTCTAAATCATAACCATTTTACAGACATCTTCTAGACATCTATATGACATCTGACGTCTCCGAGACGCATTGCTGATGATCTCTTGCAGAGATAAATGCAGACATCAAATAGACGGATGCCAGATGTTTGTGTGCTATCAGGGATGAAGGCCAGCTAGCACAGGTACGTCTGGAAGACGTCTGCTAAAGATCTGGAAAACATCTGCTGTGTAAAAACATCTGCTAGACGTCTTAGAAAGAGCACTTTTACATCCATTCTAAATCACAAACATTTGACATCTTCTAGACGTCTATATGGCATCTGACAGCAGACGTCTTCGAGTTGTGTTGCTGATGAGCAAACTATCTCTTGCGGATGTAAATGCAGACTTAAATTAGACGTTTTTTGTGCTATCAGGGAAGGATGTCGTGTGGGAAATGTTTCAAAAAGCAGAACAGCTTGTTCCTTCTTACTTAAACACATTAAAGAGAGTTCAGTGTAACAAACCAAACAGACACATAGAGAAGCAAGAGAAGTTTATATTTGCAGAATTGCTTTTTTAGTTTAATGTCACTTCCTTAAGAGCCCTCTTTGGTGTACTTGTCATGCTCCTCTGATGCATTCTTTAGCTTTTCAGAATTTGAGGAGTTTGTCGTTTCAGATTTCAGGACTGAAGGGTTTGAAGAAAATGCACCAGACCATTTTGTTCTGCTTTTTCATGTGGCGTCTGATCGGTGAGTTATAAAAATATTTGTTTGACTTCTTTGGCTCTGTGTGTGTGTTGAAGCATTTGTTTGTGTCTGCAGGTGTGTTTGGTTATTCAGGTGAGATGAAGTCAGTGATGGAGGGAGAATCCGTCACACTCCACAGCAATGTTACCGACATACAGAGACGGGATGTGATAGAGTGGCTGTTTGGACCTCAAGAGACTCGAATAGCTACGATCTATACAGATTCCACGGAGATGGATGTTGTTGTGGATGGGATGTTCAAAGACAAACTGCAGGTGGATCATCAGACTGGATCTCTCACCATCACAAACATCAGAACTCAACACTCTGGACTTTATCAAATGACTTTCATCAGCAGCAGCGGCTACATTAGAGAGCTCTCACACAGATTCAATGTCACTGTCTATGGTGAGTAGTGCAAGAAACAACTAATTCACGCTCAAACTTCGTCTTAGACTCTGTTATTTCAGATTGTTGAAGTTCACACTGATCTTTCAGAGTCTCACTTTTTTTAACCCACAGAACATGTCCAGTGTTTCAGTTCACTGAAGCCGTGATTCGATTGGTCCTCTCCGCTCTGGTGGGCGTGGCCACTGTTGCAGTAGTGGTTTATGAAATCAGATCCAGAAGAGCTGAACAGAATCAGATACATCAGACAGTTGAATGACTTTTCCCTTGAAAAAGTAAAGTAATGGATTACTTTTCTGTAATTTAATTAGTTACTTCTGATGTATTAAACTGAATACTGTGTGTAATAGATGTGTGTGCAATAGTGGAATTGACATTTGAAGTCGAATTTATGTGCTTTAATGTATTATTCTCACATTTGTAATACTTTGGTAATATTTTACTTTATGTAGTTTTAAATTATTTATTTGAATGAATTAAAAGAGCCGTTTCATGTCTATCCTTGAATCACTTAACAAATCAAGGTTGATGTAGGACATAGAAAGTCATTAGTAATAAGTGATTAAATACTTATTGAAGAGAGTCATTTGTACAGTAATCTTATTACACTATTGAACATGTAATTAGTAACTAGTAATTCATTACTTTTCTAGAGTAACTTGCCCAACACTGCTTATTTGACATTTGTTTGTTCATTCTATTCAAATAAATAAATCATCTAGATTATCATTGAGTTGAAATTCAATGTTCAGACATCAGATCAGAAGAGATGATAAGAATCCGAGAGATCACACATCACACTCAGACTATGACTGATGTGCAAAAGTTTTTATTTCCTCTTCTGCGATTCATGGGCACTAGATGCCAATATTTTGACTCCAAGGACACAGCATGTAGATTGTCTCGGATAAACCAAATCAACCCTGCGTTCCACTTTGCCTACTTATACTAGCCCTAGGTACTGTTTTGTGTTGGAATAGTAGGTACTTTTGAGTGCATGACGAAAGAGATTGCACACACTGGACATACTAACAGGAAGCAGAAGTGGCCGTGGTTGCCTAGACCAGCCCTAGGAGTTTTCAAACTGGGGTCCGGGGACCCCCAGAGGGCCTACAGAAGGATGCAAGGTGTCCCTCACAAAAGGTTAATCATATTTTGGGGGTCCTTGGCATCATACAGTTTGAAAACCCCTGGCCTAGACAACATTGTGGCCAATAACTGTCACACATCAATACAGCTCTTCATTCCATTAAGGTATTAATTCATTCATTATTTCGTATGTAATGTTTACTGTATACTTACGTTTGTTAAATAATGACGCATCAGTTATATCATTTATTAAAAGCGTCACTAAACTCCGACCTTTATCTTTAGTTATTATCTTTCTGATGTAAAGGTTGGAAAATCATTTATCCATGATAGAAATGCCCCCAACAGTGAGATTTGGAAGAGAACCAGATACAGAATTGTATGTCCGGGAATCTTTGGAATACTCTTTTCAACATACTACGATTTGGGACATAGTATTTAGGGCGTGAAGTATGCGGATTGGAAGAGTTTCCAAACGCTCAGTGGGTTGAAATGTAATATCTTGAGCTGCCACCATGTGTTGACTTTGTAACATTGCATCACCTGTATTGTAATAGAGCAGATGTGGGCCAGTTGAAAACCGTCCCTGGTCATAATTTAGAGACCCCTGCTTTAGAGTGAACTCTGTTTACTGAAACGACTTAATATTCAATTATTGTTCAAAATGGTAAAACTAGCAAACAGGAGATAAAAAGAAAACAACCCAGAGAGCACACGTACCTCTGTATGATGTCTGCTAAAGATCTGGAGAACATCTGCTGTGTAAATACATCTGATAAACCTCTGAAAGAGTAGTTTTACATCCCTTCTAAATCATAAATGCCCTACAGACGTCTTCTACTGAGAGTGCGACAGACTTAACATAATACTGATGATACACAGCCATCGCGTAATTTTAAAGGTCTCTAAATATTATTAACATAAAATCAGAAAACAAACATTTCAACAGCCATTTTAACAGCTCATTGCAGTCGATGGTGAGTTGCAGATAAAAGCATTGGAGTGTTACACACACATACAATAGTGAGAAATGTGTTAAATGTTTCTTAGCAGTAGCGTCCTGTTACTTCCTCTTACTGAAATACATGCAGCACAAACTGCAAAAGGAGAGTAGAAAGTGAATCAGATTTCATCAGCTTCTCAGAGTTTCAGATTTTTTTTTTTAACTGAAACAGTTGAAGAAAATGTTTCACACATATTTGGGCTGTTTGTTCATGTGCCGTCTTATCGGTGAGTTATAAATGTGTTTTTATCACTTTCTTTGTGTTCTTGGTCATTTTTATATAAAAAAATATTGCTACAGGATGTAGTTTGAATTATATTTGGTGCTTTTGGTAGAGATTCTGGGATTCTGGATTTGACATGTAAATTCTTCTTATATACAAATTAGGTTTAGGTATATTATTATCAGAATTTGTTTTCGACTCGTTCGCTCTCTTCTCATTATTTTACTTGTCATGTAAGCTCACTTGAGTGTTTGCTCTTGACTGGTTTTCAATTTTGTCTTGCTTTGCTGGTTTGTCTTGTATATCGTGTGCATGTTCCTGCTTTCCCCCAGTCTTGCAAGCCGCCATCTTTTGTCTTCTCTGAACGCTTTAATAAGTGTTTAGTCTTTTGCATTTGAGTACAAAATGCTCCTGAGTAAAAGCGTGAATCTTATTTTGTCCATGACATTGTTTTTGTGCGGGTCACTGCTAAACTTAAAAATTTTGAGATAAAAGTTTTGCAATCCAAAAGATGCAGTTTGCTTCCGTTAGACAGTCTTCAGTTTCATGTGTACTGTGTAATCTGTAGTGATCTTTCTGTTTCTATCTTCAGTTGTGTTTGGTGACGCAGATGAAGTGAAGTCAATGATAGTGATGGAGGGAGATTCTGTCACTCTACACACAAATATTACTGACCAACACAGAATAGATGAACTAGAATGGAGATTTAGAACTCATGAGTATTCTATAGTTAGTTTTCATCGAGATAGATTTTATAGAAATGGTCGTCTTGATGATAGTTTTATAGACAGACTGGATGGGGATGGTCGGACTGGATCTCTAACCATCACAGCCATCACAACCGAAGACTCTGGACTATGGAGCTTGATCATCAGTGACGGGGTGTTGGGGATGGTAACATTAAAGAGACGCTGTACAGATTCAATGTGACTGTATTTGGTGAGGAGAGAATTACTGTTGATTTTCACTACAGTAAATCAATATAAACTGTAAATTATGTCATATTTATAAGACATTGGAAGTTTAAAATGACATACACATTCATTGAAGGTGACCTGGTGTCCAGGAATTTGTGTTCTGCATTTCACCCATCCAAGTTCACAAACACAAACAGCATTTGGGGGTTCGGTGCCTTGCTCAAGGGTCTCATCTCATTCGTGGTATTGAAGGGACTCAGACCTGCGACCTGATAAAAGCTCTTAAACATCCTATTAATCTTATTCACAGATCTGATTCACTTCAATCTTAAACTCTGTGTCAATCAGCATGTCTGATTTCTTTATCTTAAAAATCTTTTTTCTTTCATTTTCCAGCTCGTGTGCCTGTTCCTGTCATCACCAGAGACCCTTCGGTGTGTTTAAAATGTGTGTTGTTGTGTTCAGTGATGAATGTGACACATGTGAGTCTCTCCTGGTTCAAAGGAAACAGTTTATTGTACAGCATCAGTGTGTCTGATCTCAACATCAGACTCTCTCTACCTCTGGAGGTGGAACATCAGGATACAAACACATACAGATGTGTCATCAACAATCCCATCACAAACCACACACAACATCTAAACATCATTCATGTCTGTCATTCGTGTTCAGGTGAGTCACATGTGATGTTTGTGTTTATTCATTCCGCTGATCTCTGATTTATCGTTAATTTTTCTTTCCTCAGACTGTCTCAGCAGTTGTGATGCTCCTGAAGCTGTGATCCGATTGGTCGTCTCTGCTCTGATGGGCGTGGCTGCTGTAGCTGCTTCTGTTGTTCTGGTTTATGACATCAGATCCAGAAGAGCTGAACAGGAGAGAAGATCGTAGATCACATCCACACTTCATCTAGAGATCCATGAGTTTATAACTTTGACTTCATGGCTGCAGTGAGATTTATTCATCGAATGATTTAGTTTTTTAGTGGTTTGACTTCCTAAGTTCCCTATAGCGCTTGCTTTTAATCATTTTCTCATACTTTGTTTAGTCTGTTGTATTCATTCATAAACATGTACAGCCTCTACCTCAGCTCTCTTTACATTTTAGTGTGCACCTATACAATAAACATACGATTAAGAGACATATACAACTAAATATTTTTATTTATATTTTCATATATAATGTTTTTCTGGTTTGCCTGTAAGCACGCTGTTTTAAAATTAAAATATAATGTAAATGTTTACCTGCTGTTTATTTCATTCTGTGGCAAAAATAAATGTAAAGGTAAATTAATAAAAAGGATAAATCAAGTTACGTCTATTCAAGCACATTTACCATCTCGGCAGAATCTAAACTGAAACTAAAACTGGAACCTCTGTCAGCTTTACGTGTACTATAACGTCACATCCATTAAACACGCACTTCAGTGGTGTTAGATTCAGTGTTTTCATTCAGATGAACAGTCTGATTTAAACTGATAGCCGCTGATCTGGATCTTAGGTGGTCTAGTCTGGATTTTAAAGGATTAGGTCTTGACTGTGGCCTAGAGTTATATTCAGTTTCATCGTCTGGACTGTAATTGCTAAATAGTTTTTTATTGTTTTGACAATTTTATGTGTTTGCAAACATGTCAGCATGACATTAATAAGATCAGATCTTTAGAGTGATGAACAAACAGACAATAAATGAGAATGTGGTTTGGTTTGGTTTGGTGGGATGTTTCTCATCAGTAGCCTCCTGTTTCTTCCTGTTACTAAAATACATGAGCGTAGCACATACACACAGACAGAGAGAGAGAGAGAGAGAGAGAGAGAGAGATTATTTTTGATAAATATCCTCCAAACCGCTAATCGTCTTTCAAGAGTTTATCTTTTCCAATTTCTGGATCGAACGTTTGAAGAAAATGTTTCACAGATGTTTGTTCTGTTTGTTCATGTGGCGTCTGATCGGTGAGTTATACGTGTGTTTTTATCGCTTAAATTTTTCTCTTTATGTTTTAGAAACTTGAGGTTTTACTGTCATTCTTCAATTAGAAGTATCATTACTTTGGGATCTAATTTGACTTATATTTGGTGCTTTTGTTAGTGATTCAGCGATTTGGCATTTAAATGTTTCTTATATAAAGATGTGGTTTAGGTTTTATAATTTAAGTATTACAGGGTTCAGTGTTCAGTGTCTTTCTGTAGTTTTATTTCTGTCTTTTATCTGATCGCGAGGACTGGACTTTCCTCTCTTTTCTCATTATTTTACTTGCCATGAACGCTCACTTGGTTGCCAGACTGTTTGCTCTTGACTGGTGTTCACTTTTGCCCTGCTTCATTGGTTTCCTTGTGGTCCGGCCTTGCAACCCACCAGCTTGTGTGTTCTCTGAACTGTGTGCTTTGGCTTCTGCATTTGAGTCCCTTTGTACAATGTGACAATTATGGAATTGTTAATGTTTATCATTTTGTCTATTTGTGTAGGTCATCACTGAATTTTACTTGCAGAATTGTTTTAATAAACGTTTTGCAGTCATCAGAATTTGACATAAATGCTGTTATAATCTGTAGTGATCTGTTTCAGGTGTGTTTGGTGTTGATGCAGATGAAGTGAAGTCAGTGTCAGTGATGGAGGGAGATTCTGTCACTCTATACACTGATCTTACTCACACACAGAAAACAGATGAGCTACAATGGAGATTTAGATCTCAAGAGCACTTCATAGTTCATCGTTTAGAAATCGGAAAAACATTTAGTAGAAATGGTCATCTTGATGATAGTTTTACAGGCAGACTGCATATGGATGATCAGACTGGATCTCTAACCATCACAAACATCACAACTGAACACTCTGGACTTTATCAACTGATCATCAGCGACAGAATCTTCAGGAATGGCAACATTAGAAAGACTCTGTATAGATTTAAAATAACTGTCTATGGTGAGCAGTGATCCAATGATGATTTCGTTGGCATTTATTTTTACACAAATGCTCAAATTCTTTATGCTTTATCTCATTTCCCATGTTTTCCAGCTCGTCTGCCCGTTCCCGTTATCATCAGTTACTGTCCACAGAACCCCCCATCATCATCAGTCTCAAAATGTGTGTTAGCGTGTTCGCTGATGAATATGGCACACGTGAGTCTCTCCTGGTACAAAGGAAACAGTTTATTGTCCAACATCAGTGTGTCTGATCTCAACATCAGACTCTCTCTACCTCTGGAGGTGGATCATCAGGATACAAACACATACAGATGTGTGCTGAACCATCCCAAGAGTAACCAGACTCAACATTTCAACATCGCCCATGTCTATCAGATGTGTTCAGGTGAGTCCCACGTGACGTTTGTGTTTATTCATTCAGCAGCTGATCTCTGTTTCATCTTGTTTTTGTTCCTCAGGCTGTCTCAACTATTGTTATACTGTCAAAGCTGTGATCCGATTGGTCGCCTCTGTTCTGGTGGGCGTGGCTGCTGTAGCTGCTTCTGTTGTTCTGATTTATTACATCAGATCCAGAAGAGCTGAACAGGAGAGAAGATCATTTTTTTAATCGTTTTGTTTTTAAAAAAAGCTAGTTAAACGTGCTTTATGATGTGCTTATTTGTCTTTAATCTTGTTTGGGGGGATTTAAGGGAGTTTGAAACGCCGCGCGGCTAAAGCGCCACCTTGTGGTTGAACACACACGTGCTTCTCTTTTCATTTTGTGTTCGCTCAAGTTTACGATATAAACATGAACGTCAGCTGCAACTACAACTTTTTTATTTTACACAGAAAAGCTGATTGGTTGCCCAAACGTGTGTACTGTCCAATGGCATTCTTTTAAAAACTCGATTAATAAAGGGATAAAGAAAAGCATTTGGCAAAATGCAAAGAAAAGCGATTGGCAAATAGAGAGAGAACAGCATCCGGCTAATGCTTTTTTAAAAGCGATTTAAAACGTGCATTCAAAATGATTTATTAATGAACTTTTCATTGTATTATTTTTTCTACGCTTTTAAACATGAATTGGCCTAAATAAACAGTTTTACATGTATCTATTTATTTATACATTGAGTTTTTCACGGTTCAATTAAACTACATTTTAAAACCCAAATGAAATAAACCATTAAAAAAAGCCTTTTAATTTGTTTTCCGTTATACTCTGTATTAATGTGCAGTGTTTTCCGGTTGCGTGTAAATATGCAGTTAAAAATATATCAAATAATATCAACCTGTGTGTTTATTTAATGTCACATTATATAAATAAGTCACCACATTAATCTCAAAACATTTTGTTTTGATTCCACACGGTTTTCCTGCTTAATGACGCGCACGCAAACCACGTAAGCGCGGAGACCCGACTCGTCAACTCGTGGTCCCCTCTGATTGGCCGAGCGCGCGTCCAATGAGCGTCGGCCATCTGTGCAGGAACACGGCGATATTTCAGAGTCCTCGAGCCGCCTTCGTTATTATAGGAGATCGTCCATTGAATAAAGATCCTTTAAATCACGAAACATGAGGATCGCGGTGGCGGTGTGTGTTGCTTTCGCAGCGGCTTTCAGTGTCGACGCTGCCGTGTATTTTAAAGAACAATTTCTGGACGGAGGTAACGTCAAATGTGACTTTCATCATGCGTGACATCATTTATAGTGTTACATTGTGTTCATTTCCGTGAGACCAAAGACTTCTGGTCATGATCTCAATGTTGTTTGTTTAGTCTGTTGACAAGTTACTTTAATGCATTTTTCATCTATCATGCCGTTAACTTTTGTTGTCATACTTTAATTTACTGTATTTCCAATGTGTCTTTCTGTGCCAATTTAAGAATGCATATGCAAATTTTTAAGAAAGTAATAGTTTGCATTCTGGATTAAGTATTTTGCATTATGGTTATTCGTCTGAGTCTTGCATTATGACGGAAGTCTGGAGTTGAACGAATAAAGGCGTTAAATGGATGAATTATTGATGTTTTGGGTTTCGCATTCACTTTGGGTTTTAGGCAGTAAATCATCTAAAGTTTTGTGTCTGATGTGATTTGACGTGACGCTCATTTCCCCCCATTGACCCGTTTTAAAGTTTCATTAAAACGTATCGAATATATTTCAGATGGTTGGAAAAGCCGATGGGCCGAATCCAAACACAAGTCGGACTACGGCCAGTGGAAACTCACCTCAGGAAAATTTTATGGCGATGCCGAGCTTGATAAAGGTGAGCACTGGCGTCCTCTTTACATACTCAATGTATTCTGTCAATGCTTAATGGTTTATGCAAATGATACGTGTAAAGATAATGCAAATAGGACCCTATATGTCGTGTAATGTAAGATGGATCTCTCTCCAGGTTTGCAGACCAGTCAGGACGCCCGCTTTTACGCCCTGTCCACCCACTTTGACTCCTTCAGTAATGAGGGTAAAACCCTGGTGGTCCAGTTTACGGTGAAACACGAGCAGAAGATCGACTGCGGCGGCGGTTACGTCAAGGTCGGGACCAGGACTGATGCACGGAGACTCCAGATATTACATCATGTTCGGTTAGTCGCTAATGTTGACATGACAGAACAAATTTGTGTTTGTGTGGGCGGAGGCTCCATACAACGTAAAGAGATTGTGAACTCGTGAACTTTCTTGTAGGACCCGACATCTGTGGCTACAGTACCAAGAAAGTCCACGTCATTTTCAACTACAAAGGCCAAAACCATCTGATCAAGAAGGACATCAAATGCAAAGTATGTTCTGCGTCAGTTGTAGATTGCATCTCCGTTGGTTTCTTTTAAATGAAGCTTTAAGTCTCAAAACCATTCTGTGCCCGACAGGACGACGAACTGACGCATCTGTACACGCTCATCCTGCGGCCGGACCAGACGTACGAAGTGAAAATCGACAACGAGAAAGTGGAATCGGGCTCGCTGGTGGAAGACTGGGACTTCTTGCCGGCCCAGAAAATCAAGGATCCAGAAGCCAAGAAGCCCGAGGACTGGGACGATCGGGCCATAATCGACGATCCAGAGGACACCAAACCTGAGGTGAGCTTCACAGAGTTATACCTCGAGTCAACGGTGGAATCGCTGCATTGCAACGGTGTATATGAACTGTAATCCTGCTGTTTAGGAATGGGATAAACCCGAGAATATTCCCGACCCTGATGCTAAGAAACCAGACGACTGGGATGAGGACATGGATGGAGAATGGGAACCCCCGATGATCCCCAATCCAGAGTACAAGGTATCACGATATCAAACAACAATCAAAAGAAAGAGTTCGTACCTCAATGTGTAAAGATCTCCAGAAATGCGTGAGAGAGAATTAAACTCAACGTTGTGTCTTGAACGAGAGTTTGAGTCGTAATGAAAACGTGAATCTCGAGTCTTAATATATCTGACTGACTTCCATGTGTTTAAAGGGCGAATGGAAACCGAAGCAGATCGATAACCCGGACTACAAAGGCGCGTGGATTCACCCGGAGATCGACAACCCTGAATACGCCGCGGACGACTCCATTTACAAATTCGACAAAATTGGAGTTATCGGACTGGATCTTTGGCAGGTGCGTTACAGATGAAGTCAATGTGCATCAATAAAAAGCTTTATCTTACATGGTGTTATTGCACACTTTGATATTATTTAGATTCTATTATTTCTGTAAATATATTATTATATGTTATTGATTATTCTTATTTAATGTGATTGTATTATTTTATTATCAAGAAGGTGTTAATGAGACAACAGTGCTTTTCACACCACAACAATAAAAATAGAGGAGAAGATTTGATCTAAATTAACTTTAATTTGAATTTGTTTGAACAAATAACATGTTAAGCTATATGCAATCTGATGATGCTTAAAGTTTGTAGAATTCATTAAAATTATAATAATGTGTGTAAATATAAAAACTGAACATTCGGATGCTATCTGCATCAACCTGCAACTGTGACTATGTGGGACATTTGACTTATGGGACTTTAGAAGTTCAACTTCAATTCAAAATTTTGCCCAAAAAGTTGCATATTCTGATGTGATCATTTTTCTTGGATGGCATTAAAACAAACCGATTCTCCTTACAGGTGAAATCCGGAACCATATTCGATAACTTCCTGATAACCGATGATGTTCAAGAGGCTGAGAAATTTGGCACAGACACTTGGGGAGTGACAAAGGTAACAGCTTTTCATCCAGCGCTGACAGTGTGCTTCTTTATGTGACTTTCAATTAAATTTTAATAAGATGTATCTCTATGCTGCACCTCTTACTGGGTTTATTTGTATGTTATAGGAGCCAGAAAAGAAAATGAAGGACCAGCAGGAAGAGGAAGAGAGGACAAACAGAGAGGAAGAGGAAAAGAGCAAAAAAGATGACAATGAGGAAGAGGAGGATGAGGATGATGAGGCAGACGAGGATGAACACACGGAAGAACCTTCAGAGGAGGAAGAGGAGGGTGAGGGCGATGAGGACGCACCCGTGACCATGCCCCCTAAAGTAGAGCTGTGAAGCAGATTTTATTTGACCTGATGTCTCAGAATCTAATCTGATTGGTTGATTTTTTTTTTTTATTTGTGGTGTGTTTTTTGGCCCCGCCCCCACGTGTTAAGTTCAGACGCGTCCATAATTTAAAGATTTCTTTTGGTTTTGCTGCTAGAAGCTCCACCTCTCCCCCTTCAAAATAAGAGCTAAGAAATGTTAGACTAATAAATGTTTGGGTTATCTGTTTGTCTGAGGGGAAATTCTAATGTCGTTTGTTGGATTTGCACTTTTTAAAATAAATGATTTATTTTTAAATTGGTGTCTCGACTTGTTCTTCGTCTTTGAAGATTTTGATATTCTTCATTTTTGGGTAGATGTGTGCATATACAAAAAATATTTATTAAAGGAAAATAATTGTAATATTTCTGAAGGCCTATAAATATAAAACCATTGAGGCCAATACATCTCTGAAAATAAATAATAGGACTTTTTTCATGACATAAGTTTAGTTTAGGAAACATTCTTATGATGAATGAAAAATGGTTTGAGTTAAATAAAAACGGGGTAAAATATATGTTTAAAGTTTATTACAACTAATCAACAAAAATACAAGATTTATGAAAGAAGATTTGGCACATGAGTTTATAAGAATAAAAAGATTTAAAACTTTTCTCTCCAACATTCATTGCTTATGAAAATTAATCATTGTTTGTCACACTTTTACAACAATAAAACAGTGATCATTTTATGATTATTTGAATATTTTTATTATTTTCCATCGGAAGCATTTAGGAAAATCAACCACGGTTTTATTATAGTAAAACTAGTGACCGTGTTTGTGACGGATTGATGTCCGTTTCTATAACCAATATTAAACAAAAAATAGAGTATTTTAATATTATTGTTTTTATAATTTTACTACTAATTAAACCTTTTTTTACAATAGTTAAATCGTGGTTAATTCTCGTAAGGGGACTCAAAACCTAACAAACTTCTAGTCTGAAAAGTGTCTTGTCCCGCTCAGCAAGTAGATGGCGTCTTTTCATAACATCTCGAGACCAGGACCATCATCACATCTCCAGAAGACCGCTGAGTCACATCTCCACGCGCTCTCACCGCGGACGCTTTCTCCACGAGACTCCCGGTCTGACACGATGCTGACGATCACGATGAAAACCCTGCAGCAGCAGACGTTTAAAGTGCACATAGACGAGGAGCTGACGGTAAGCGTGCGCGGCCGTGGCCCTGTAAACACGCCGGTGCGCGGGCACGGCGGGCTGGGAAACGCCGCGGCCTCCGCCGGTGCTGATACATGCGGACTGTCATTGGTCATTGTCGTTACTTTGTGACCGAAAAGTGTCACTTTGTGACAGCCGCTGTTGTTCTAAAGTGTTACCTTGTGACGTGACTGAAAATGTTACTTTGTGACGCACAGCTGTCATTGTAGAATGTTACTTTGTGACGGGCGGCTTTGATGTAAAATGTTGTTTTGTGACGTGCAGTTGTTACTTTTTTATACAGTTGTGTCCAAGTCAAAAACTATTTTGTTTGGCATTTTTCACATGCAATACCGTCTCATTTAATTACAGTCTATTTATAGTTGTTTTTTTCGTGATCTTAGCATAACAATTAATAAATTGTATTTAAATAGAATGTTTAAATTGCAGGTAAGAGCTCTCAAAGAGAAGATAGAGGAAGAAAAGGGAAAAGATTCTTTTCCAGCCGCTGGTCAAAAACTCATCTATGCAGGTTTGTTATCTGAGAGTTTCTGTGTATTCGCATGTTATTGTTCATATTTATATATATACACAAGTTTTACTTCTTCTCTTATTTAAAAAAAACTTGGAACAGGTAAAATATTGAATGACGACATACCTCTTAAAGAATACAAAATGGATGAGAAGAACTTTGTAGTGGTAATGGTTACTAAGGTAAGACTGTTTAATTTCTCCTCATTTAGCACATCACACCTTTTCATTTTTCTACGTCAGGATCTTTGCCAAATTATAACATTGAGGCCTTAAAACGTTTTTCACTATTACCTCAATTGTTCATTATATTTGTGTGTGCCTTGATCTACACTTCGAATTTTCCTCAAAAACAGAAGACCATCCGGGAAGTTTATGCATACTCATTACAACATGCTATGATTTGGGACATATTAATAGAAATTTCAAATACTGGGAGGGAGAGTATGCATACTGGGATCAGTCAGAAAAACAAAAAATATCGTGATTGTAGTACTCAATCACTCCACTCGCCTTTATATTCTTTGTTTTATGAGGTCAACAGTGACGTCCATTGGCAGGTTTCTATAGTTCTCTGTGCAGTTGTATTTTTGTCTCTACAGCCTAAATCTGCATCACCTCCTCAAGCTCCTCCTGCCGTCTCCCCAGCTGCAGTAAGCATCCCTCTCGCAGAACTTTCTGTCCTTTCACCATCACCTCCTGACGCTCCACCCGCGGTCCCCGCAGTGCCTGTATCGACCACAGCTCCTGAACATGCAGAACCTGAACCATCAGTGGAACCGCCCGTTCCACCCGTCACAGCGCCCCCTGTGGCCTTAGAGGTCGGTGCAGAATCCACAGAACCGGTTGAAGTGACCCCGGATCCCAGTCCCCTCGTAGAGGAGGGGACCCAGGCCATTGCCCAATCAGAGGCCAGGTGAGCCTAAACCATTATTTTTTAGGTTTTGAAACTTTGTAAATGTTTGCTAAACAAGTCAGTGAATTAAAAATATATTACCGAAATGTTTTTTATAGGCACAAAGTTTCTAAAAGGATCAATATGTTGTGCACTAAGTCTTGGGTCTGTTTTCTGCAGTCCCTTGGATGAATTGGGTCTGCTAGAAGCAGCTGCTTCAATACTAGGTATGAAACAAATCATAAAAAAGTCTAGTAAATGTGACTTTACCAATATTCTTTCTATTATTGCTTGTATCCATCAGTTACAGGTCAAGCATATGAGAATTTAGTGACGGAGATCATGTCCATGGGTTATGAGAGAGAACAGGTGATCGCCGCCTTACGAGCGAGTTACAACAATCCAGACCGAGCGGTTGAATATTTGCTTATGGTGAGAGTTTATAAACTAGCTTTACGAAAAAATGCAATCGATACTATAGTGTGATGTGTTTCAATGAGAAAAGTATTGATGTTGAAAAGGGTGATGTATGTTCCTGAAGGGTATACCCACAGAGTCCGAGCTGCCACCCCAGGAAGTCGTGCGTCCCGCCCCCGTGTCTAACCCCGCCCCCTCAGCACCACTGCGACCTCAGCCGCCACCTGCTGCAGCCGGTGAGGCACATTTGTTCCTTCCTTAAAGAAAGCAGCTGATACTTTCCTTCTACTTCTGTCTAAATGTGATTTTGGCAGCACAGCTGATGGCTGTGAACAAAATAGAAAAGAGCTGATCACTGGTCGGAAATCTCAGAAATGGTGGTGCTCCCAAAATCAGGTCTAAGGAATAAAGATCATAACGATTCTCTTGACATCCGAATGTTTTGTTGCGGACAGTAAAACGGAAGAATTGTTTTTCTTTTCTTAAACATTTTCTTGATTTGGTCCACCGCCATCTTGGACCAGACTCCTGTACAGCCCTTTCTATACTGTGAACAGGCGCCGAGTCGGGATCTGGACAGGCGTCGGAAAACCCGCTGGAGTTCCTGCGGAACCAGCCGCAGTTCCAGCAGATGCGACAGATCATCCAGCAGAACCCCGCCCTCCTCCCATCCCTGCTGCAACAGCTGGGTCGAGACAACCCGCAACTCCTGCAGGTGGGTGGAGCTTAACACCTAACCTCGCATCTTGAGAGTTGATCTGGATGGTGGCCGCACGTAGGCGTAACGTTCGTACGTTTTTGCAGCAAATCACGCAGCACCAGGAGCGGTTCGTACACATGCTGAACGAGCCGCACGTCGGGGAGGCGGGAGCTGCGGAAGCGGCGGAAGCTGCGGAAGCCCACAGCGCACCGCAGACAAACTACATCCAGGTCACGCCACAGGAGAAGGAAGCGATCGACAGGGTGCGCTTGCGATCTTTGGGTTTGCGATTAATCGGGAATTCCGCGCAACCCCTAAAAGTGTCTCATTCGCATGTTTTCGTTCTTCTCTTTTCTCTTGTAGTTAAAAGCTCTTGGTTTCCCGGAGGGACTCGTCATTCAAGCGTATTTCGCCTGCGAGAAAAACGAAAACCTCGCCGCCAACTTCCTGCTCCAACAGAACTTCGACGACGAGTGAAGGCTGCAGTCGGACGCGCGGACACTTGGGGGCGACAGAGAGAGCGCGAGCGTTCGGCCGCATGTGTGTGCGTGAATGTGTGTTACGTATAGAAAGCCGACTGGTCTTCCTTGATGGTTGTCATGGAGTCGCGACGGAAGCCGTGCTGATGTGACGTTATATCAGAGCACAGCTTTATTTTTTGTCTGTTGTCCGTCCGGTTTTTGCCGCTATGCTACGTTGCGTATCGAATGTGTTGCGTCAGAGGTCCGCAAAACGTCGTCATTTCAACCTCCCACCATTATCTGAAACTCTTCAGACATGTATGAGGTATTATATGTGTTATGTAACATACAGATGCTAGTCAGGGTATCATTTGTCTGGAATAAATAACAAAGCTTTAAGGAATAGTTCAGTATGTCATTACAGTCCATCCCGTTTTTTTCTGTTCAAATTGTTTGCTTTGCTTTTTAACTTCGTTCCCACTAAGACAGCGAAGTTGTGGCGCAAAAACCAGTTCCGAGTATGCAGTGGTGGTAACTACGATCTGTGATTTGAATGGTGCCCAAAATGCTGCAATAACCGTGTTTTATTTAGTGCGAGCAGAATGTGGTTGAGTGTATCGGTATGTGTCTTTAAAACCACAAGAAATATGCATAGAAACGAATTGATTTGAGTACTTTTTGCATATTGGAGCTGTGGAGAGAAATGGTTGTGCCAAAGCACAACTGGAAACGATGGGTGAACACATCACAGCAAGGCTTTACAGGTTCTCTGAATAGGCTCCAGGTAAGCTATATTTGACATTAAATATATGTCCCGGTTACAGGGAAGTTTTGCTTTGTTTAGAAGTTTTAAACTTCACTTGAGGTAGAAGAAGAGTGGGCGTGTCCTGCAGGAATGGCGTCGTGTTTACACTGTGACGCATTTGATTTTCATTTCGGCTGTTTATATTCTGTTCTCGCGTGCTGGGATTTGATGTGTTGACAATTTAAGATGTGTGTTTTAAAATGCCTGAGCTCGGCATACGTTTGCTGGCTGGATTATGAATGTATTGTTTCAGTGCTGTGTGAAATAAATCGCTTTTACAAAGCTGACATAAAGTGTCTCGATCTACAGGGGGTTTCAATCTTTTTAGTTGTCCAGCACCGACCCCTTGCGGTGTGATCACAGTATTGCATTATGCAGGTATGTACAGTATTACATAGGAACGTGGGTTGCGAACATGCTCTACCCATTGAGCTACAGGGGAAAGCATGTATTTTAATATCCTTTACCAATACAAGGTATTTCATCTGTACTGTGGTACTCTCTGATGTGGTTTACTTGTCATCTGTTTTCAGAGGCGAAAAGCTTCTCCTCGTTAGTATAGTGGTCAGTATCCCCGCCTGTCACGCGGGGGCCGGTCGTGGATAGGTGGTTTTCACTGACAGCCAATCAGATTCAAGCTCTTCTCCTGTTGTCCCAGGTCCTTGAGTGATGTCACAGCCAATCAGATTTTTTCACATCTTTTGTTTATGTTCGGTTAAACGGGGGTTCGAATCCCACTCGAAGCAAGTCTGAAACATTGTTTTACAAACATTTGTGAGTTTTTTATGACATTTAAGCAGCCTTTTAAAATTTTGAAATAATGAAAAAGTATTAGTATTAAAAGGATTTTAATTGAAGTTGGGTTAAATGAAAATGTTGATATAATATATTCATTAATGGTGTTTTATTTATCATATCTTTAACCATAATAAATGTTTGAAAACTCTATTCTTATGAACATTAATTCGTAACAATTAAAAGATTATTTGAAATGCAAATGTTGATGTTCGTAACAAAATATTCTTAATGTCAGTGTTGAAATGACTTTATATTGTTTTCATCACTATATGTTATTAGCCTTTAGGATTTTTGGTCAAATGTACATAAAATAATAATTTTAACAGCACTAAATGTGAATACATTCATGAAGAGTATTTGTATTTAAACTCCAATTAGAATACATATGTCTCTTACCTTTGTAGTGCCATTACATTTGTAAATCAAATTTTTTTGCCATGTTGAAAATATTTGACATTTATTTGTATATATATATAAATATAAAAAACAGAGTACAAGATAAGTGCTTTTTTAGACAGTTTTTATTGTTTTCTCAACATTTTAAAATGCAAAACAAACAAGCAAAAGATATTTACACGTGGAAAATTCTCATTTACTTTTTCCAGAAACCCATCTCTGTCTTTCCATATTGTAAAATGTAGACTTTTGAAAGTCTTTCCAGGTCATCTCTTTCTCCATGCCCTGCTCTCTGTATATGGAAAATACTTTAGCAGGACAATAAACATATTTCCCAGCAATTCCAGGAAAGCCCGTATGTATGTGTGGACTGTTTGGACCTTGTTTGAGTTCCATTTTACAAAATCTACACAGGCGACCTACATGCGGAGATTCAGGCATTTTTCGTTTTTGCTGTCCCTTCTCTTCCACCCTTTTTTTTGTGTCATCCAGTTCCCTCTGGAAGAACTCTGTTTCCATAAAATCTTTAAAAGGCATTTTGGGATTTGTCAGCCCTTCACCATTATAAGCCTTAAAAACCTTGGTGGAACAGTAGAAGTACCTAACAGGTCCTTGCTGGTAAAAAAAATGGATGGAGGAGCCATCACTTTCATAGCGAGACTTGGGCTGTCTGCAGGCAACACAGGTCTTCATCTGTTTCTTTTTTTGTTCTGGTTGTTGTTGTTGTATTTGTTGCTGTTGATGCTTCTCCATAATACCCTCAACGATCCTCTCAATGGTTGCGTGTGAAAGTGGTGTGGTCAGAGCAAGTGCTGGAGGGTTTACAACTGCAGGATTAATTGTAACCACTGGCACACTAGTAGTCTCGCTCCCCTCTGTCAGAGAGTGCCACAGTCGCTGTGTCTGAAGTAGTTTTTCAGGAGAAGTATTTAACGAAGAACTGGTGTTCAGCAATTTGGCCAAGTGCTTGACATACTGAGCTATGTGCAGTTTTGTAGTAGGATGGAGCATGCTGTTGGGATCAGTACTGGAGTTATGGACCATTGCTGCATACTCCTGATCCACAAGTTTAAGCATATCCTTCTTCCCATGATGTTCAGTAAGCAGGTTGTCAATTGCCTCCTTCATTGGCGTTGTCCACCGTTTGTGGTCTAGCACAAACACCCTTCCACCAGTCTTCACAGGTCCAGTACGAGCGCTCGCAGGTGAGGCCACCATAGGCAGAGGCGGTACATGTGTTGTTCCTATAGCACAGAAAATCAGGCAATCAATATGTGTTCTCTCATACCATTTGTTAAATTAATTTGTTATTTTTTGAATATTTACCTGGCCCTGACTGAGGCTCTGTGCAGGCACGGTAAAACGATGACACAGGCAGCGTATCAACAGATTCTACAACAGCAGCAGCAGAAATACTTTTTTCATCAAGGTGTATTTTTAGCAAGTATTTAGTTTTATGTGTAAAGAAAAAGGGCATTTTAAGCATGACACTGTTCATATGTAAAATGTTTACCTGGCTTAGGCTGAAGATCCACATCAGCACCATGGCATGAGGACAGCAAGGGGGCAGGCAAAGTGGTAATGGATCCTAGAGGAACAAAACAGCATTAATAGAGTCACTTTAAAGACATTTAGTGTATGATAACGTCCTATATATTCTTTTAAAAAAGGTTTACCTGACTCTGGCTGCGGATCAAGGTCAGATGAAAGGTATCCAGCCCTGGCAGTGGACGGTCTGCTTTGCTCGGGAGGATCTAAAGGCAGATCAGTTTTGCTCTTGTGCTTTTCCCAATCTAGCACAACAGGGCGACATCCAGGTTCCACATAGTCTAGCCCAAACCTCTCCCCAGAATCCTTGCTGGACACTAGAAGGGCAGGATACTTGGGCATTCCGAACACCCTTTCTGACGCAGTATTGAGATCTGCGATCAGGGATGGATCAAATACACCAGGAAGCCGAACACCTGGTGATTTCAGGTCCACCAGGCGCTGAAAGTTCCAACGTGCCACTCCGATCATCCCCTGGGCTTGAAACAACTCAGAGGAAACACGTGTGCCGGTGACCCACTGAGCCTGGTGGAAGTGGTAGCCCTCCTGCTGTGATGTGCCTCTTATTGGCACCCAGACATCAACTTTAGCTCCCTCACCCTGGACGTGATTAAGCTGCAGTGTCCCACCATGCCTATACAGGATCTCACCTGCTACTTCAGGGTCACTCAGACATCCCCTCAAAATATGGACACGCTGAATGCGCCATGTCTTCAGCATAGAGGGTTTGTAGAGGTGAACACCATTTGGATCAGCTGCCAAATGGAAGTGCTGCATGACCCCCTCAATCCTTTTGAGAAGTTCTTGAGGAGCAGGAATCTTTGTTCTGCAGTGCTCCCGAATGTGCTGCTTGGTGGGGTTGGCTGGCTGAATACCACAAAACGCATAGGCATTCTTGAGCTTCATCAGGTCTTCTTGATCCACCACACAGAAAGCAGCAGACAGGAACTGGGTGAAGGAGCTGTATAGAGCATGATGCTCGGAAACACACTCCCGGTGAAAGCGCCTCATGCAATGAAACAGGTCAAGCTTGACATTGATGTGCTGATTGAAGCGAGATCTTGATGCACATGCATTTCGCAGCTCACCAGAAGTGGCCTCGGCAATAGCAGCCTCAGCAGTTCTCCAGGCATTCCAGTTGAGATGTTCTCCTGACTGCAGATCCGGCACTCTGAACGCCGCACAGCAATCCCTGAAACAGAAATATATATTTTTTAATTATAGTATAGTTAAATTTAATTGTAGTATAATTACATATTAAAAATACAGTATTAATCGGTCTAAACAGCAGTTTATGAGTAAAAAGAATGTGCACAGATGGTGAATACTCGCAGTATGTTTAAAGAAATGCAGGCAAACAATTGCATTATTCAAATGACTCACCTGTCCACCCAATGGTACTTTGCCTTTTCCACTCCTGCAATGTTGTACCGGTTTGCTAGGCCCTGATACATGGGTTCCAACGACCTTTCCGTCTCAGACTGCACCATCACCCACGAAAGGATCATCCAGTTTTCATTCATGGTGGCGTAAGATGACATTGTGCCAGAGGCAAATGTAACTTTTCTTGCCACTTTCCGGGTGTGGTCAGAACGTAAAGCCTGCCCAAAGGTGCCCTGCAGGAGCTTTCTAATAGCTACCTGTTGCCGCTGGTACTCATAAAGGAGGCAGTCAGTGAGGTAGTGTGCAGACACAGAGATTCCATTCCATCCATCAGGATCATCATACTCGCCAAAGGGAGCAGGCTTGGTCTCATTTCTTAGGAATCCTGTGATTGTTTTCTGTCCATACTTTCCAGCCTCAGAATCCAGGACATTCTGGCAACTGAGGAGGTAGGCAAAGTCGGCACGTTCAAATTTCAGATGCATAATTTCAATCACCTGGTTGGCCATATCCGAGGGGGATTTTCCGGTACGCCGCAGCTCATCCATTACAGATTTACAGATGGCCTTCTTGTAAGTAAGAATTGCTGGCAGTACATTTGTAAACCTTTTGGGGAGCTTTTCCAGCCACTGTGGGTTGTCTGCATACCACCTTTTCTTGCAGACTTTGCAGCACAGCCGAGATGAGAAGAGGTAGTACTGACCTGTGATGCCCACGATCACACGAGGTCTACCAACTCCAGCACACGTGACCTGTGGTTTGCTACACCCCGCAATGCATGGCAGAGCATAGTTACTTTTCAGTCTAGCCATCAAGGTGTCATTTTCAGGTTTCCAAATAAAAAAAGGATGAAGCTGAAAATATTTGGCTGACGGCAGATCAGAGACTGTGTCTATCAGCTCAGGTTGAGGAGGTAAACGCCACAGTGACACGGTCTTCATGGGGTTGCTCACAGGAGGAGAGCCTGGCCACAGACCCATGGATTCCAGCTCAGTCTTCATCCAGATCCTCTGTTGATGAGAACACTTCCACTGACGCGTGTCATTATCGTATCCAGGAAGCTGTGGAGCAGGAACTCTAGGAAGGCTTGTTGTGCCTGGGTGTTTGAAAATTAGAAGAATATAATAAAGTATTGCCACAGATATTAAATATGGTAATCACTATTATATCCACAGAATACTCTCTTACTTTGCGCTGTCTGTCCCATAGGTGGTGGAACGCACACTGAAGGAGGAGGAGGAGCAGAGGAACATGGTTCTGAAAGCACAAATACAATAATTAAAGCTGTTCTAAACAAAGTAAAACAAAAAAACAGTTTGAGACATGTGATGAGGAATTGTGATGATAAATTCACAATTCCAAACATAGAAATGATTCAACGCATATATATCTAATGCAAACCGTTCTTACCATCTTTGTTACAGTCCTCAAAAGAAAGTGTCCTGCACGCTCGAGAGATACTGCCCTCTGATGAAGAGAGACACATTGTAAAAGAGGCGATAGTTTTAAAAACATCCATTTATAATCTATGATTCAATGTATCCATAAACTTGACATTAAAACACACCTGTCGCTGAAACACCTTTTTTTGATTGTGTGGAAGCTGATGGTTCCTGCACAAGAAACATCAGCTCTTTAGGAAGGGGTACTGGTGTTTTCAGAGCTGGCACAGCTGGTGCTTTAAAAAGGAAGTCACAAAAAAATGTAAATTCAAAGTTATAAAGAAGACAATTATATGATCAGAGAGGCGAAAATAAAATGTCTTTACCATCCACAGGAGACAGACGCAGTTCCTTTCTAGTGCCCATCAGTGGTTTCGAAAGGACAGTAGATGGTTCTGCAAGACATAAAATCTTGTTAATAATATCAATACTCTTAAGAGATCTGCTTACTTTAATAGAATGAATGAAACGATGCATTATGCCTTCTCAAATAATGTCACGAACATATTAAACTAAACAGGGAATGTAAAAAATGTAATTACAAGAACATGCACGTCTTCATGTATTAATAAATTGAAATATTTATAAGTTTACAGTAAAAGTGAGCACTTACCCAGAATGAGGGTTTATCAGTTCATCGTGGTGGGGGAATCAATTCATAGCCCCTTGAACAGTTAGTATAATGCCAACAGCACACAGATTTGTTAGTGACACACGGCCAACACACTGAGACATTTAGACAAAAATAATTCATATTCAGTTTTGGAGAACATTTAATTTCATAATTCATCAACACGAAAGTGCTGAACCTAAAGTGTTTAAAAACCTGTCGTTGTTTCTGTGGAGTGTTTTACTTCAGCAGCTGAGGACGCAGATGATGCTGGCGCTAACAAATGTAAAAAATAGGGAACATCTATTAAATATATCAACTAATTTAATACAAGCTGTCATTTAAGAAAAAAAACACTTACACTGCACCAGTAGCTTAGAGGGGGTGATGTTCAGCATTGCAGTCTCCAGCTCAGCGTCTTCATCCATCTCTGTATGGTTGACAAACAAGAGTTAAAGGTTGCTTTTACGCTGCACTTGGATTTTTTCAAATGTAACTGTACTTTACAAAGAATAAGGTACATGAAAAGTATGTTTATACTTATTGACATAACTGTAAAGATTCTCTTCTGAAGGGCAAATGAGGGAAAATAACAACTGACCTGTGGGCTCAGATGTGGCAGGCACATGCGGACGGGCAGACTGCTGGTGCTTCAGCAGGTATTGTTGCAGTTTATGCATCCGTGTCCCTCGGACACACTTAGCCCCCACTATAAAGGAAGCGTAACCATCAGCTCTGCCGTCCCAAATCTCCTTCCATGTACTCTTGGCACGAGCTCCGAAACCAACCAGCTGATCATCGTCTGGTGATGCCGCTGGTGCAGCTGGAGTTTTTGACGTGTAGTGTAAAAGAGACAGAATTTCCTCAAAGCTGTGGGCGTATTTCACAAAAGAGACCAGGCTGCTCTTGCTGTGTCCCTCGGTCATTGTGACTCCTGCAGCCTCTTCCTGCTGAAGGTTCTTCATCAGGTAGATGGTGTACCCCACATCATTTTCAAGGAGCCACCGGAAGGACTTCCCCTTGTATTTCCCAAACTGCAGGATGTACTCACCAAAAACTTCTTTTTGGTCTGAGGCATCACCTCCTCTTTGACGGACCACAATCAGAGCATTTTGTCTGACAAGCTCCTGCTTAATTGGTGCCGACTTGTCCTGCAAAGATGGGTTGCTTTTTATCGTTCTGGCCTGGTCAGTTGGATCCTGCAGAAGATATCCCAGCGGTCCCTTACGAAATGCAACCTTAACCCTTCCAGGGAAAAAAATTACCCTTTTCTGCATGATGACCTGCGAAGACAAGAATGGCAGTTTTTAAAATGTTAAAATTTACATTGGAATGAAAAAGGTGAAAATAAGATGGGTTTTCACACATGCAGTACAAACAGTGTTGTGATGAAACGGACAACTGTATACTTGTTTCTAATAAGCACTCCAATATTTTAGATTTCAGAAAAAAAGCTCTATTCATATACATAAAACACTTCCAACAAATGATGTCCCTTACGAAAATTAACCATGGTTTTATTGCAGTTAAAACGGAAAAAAACAGTCTTACTGTAGTAAAACCATAGTTACCAAAAGAGAACTATGGCTTTAAAAAACATAGTTAAAGCATTGATACTGTGGTAAAAACCAAGAAAACAAGGTTACTACACTGTTACCACAAAAAAAACATCCTCTAATGTGATTTATAATTAACTGAAAATACGAATTATGTTTATATCAAAGATTGTCATTAACCAGCGAAAAGAGAACAAAGCAACACTCAAATAGGGGGCAAGATGTGCAAAAAACCCTGGTAAACGTCCAACAACTCACTCAGTAAACAACACCCGAATCTAAATGTAGACATTAAAAACATCACACAACAAAATAAATGCTCAACCATTAACATGAATTACGGCCATGTTCATTTATGATTTAGCGTGAAAATGACCCAGCGACGTGTTTTAGACAGAAGTTTGGGAACAAACAAACAAACAATATCTCATTGGGTGCTTACCGGAGTTTGTTGACAAAACCGAATCTGGTGTTAAAATCAACACACGTGTATTGCAAAACACAAGCGGAGGTTGTGAATAAAACTTACCTTTGATCGATGAGACGAGAAATCGCTGATAAACGAGCAAAGTTCTGAGCGTGTCGTGTCTCTCAGACGCGGAAGCAACAATGGCGACTTCAAATCTCCCGGCGGTGCAAGACGCGGAAGTGCGCCACAGGAGCGTCAGTGGCCGAAAGGGTATTGCATCCGTAGTGTTTAAGCACTACCATTGAAAATGAATGGGAAACTGTTTAGGGCCGTTTAGCGAAACAATCCCCGGCGCCCGCGCGGGAGACCGGGGTTCAATTCCCCGACGGGGAGGTTGCGAGCATTTTAATAGTTGCATGTTTATTTAAATAATACATTGTAAATACAACTTAAGTTGACCCTGTCCACGGAACAGCACATCTAAACTTTATTCAACTATAAAACCAAACAAAATTAAATACATCAAAACAATAGAACAAAACACCATGACACTAAAATTACAGAATGTTAAATGCATGAATTGGTGAATTTAATTTATTAATAAACGTATCATACATTTAATGTGTATTTTGTAGCCCAATGGGGAAACTTGAAGTTTATAAAATAGATGACCTGAGAAAACACACTCTTCTGTTCTCTGGTTGTGTGGTGTCAAAGTTTAAATCAAGTATAAATGTTAAAGTCAAAATGCCTGTTTTGTGGGAACACACAATTTAAATGAAATAAAGCGAAGAAATGGCTATATAAAAGACATACATAACCAGCGTTGTGTAGGTTACTCTGAAAAAGTAATTCATTACTAGTTACTAATTACATATTCAATGGTGTAATTAGATTACTGTACAAATTACTTTCTCCAAAAATTATTTAATTACTAATTACTTTCTATATCCTGTATCAACATTGATTAGTTAAGTGATTAAGATATGAAACGGCTCTTTTAATATCTTTTCAAATAAACAATAATAAACTACATAAGAGTAGTATTATTGACTGACCAGAGTATTACAAATAATAAAACTATAGATTAAACCACGAATTTTAAAGTTAGACTTTGAATTTGATGTCAATTCCACTATTGCACACACATACTGTTTATTACACAAAGTTTTTTGTTTAATTACTTTGAAGTAACTGTAATCAAATTTCAGAAAAAAACAAGAGTAATCCCTTACTTTACTTTTTCAAGGGAAAAGAATTAAATTGCAGTAACTAATTACTTAGTAACTAGTTACACCCCACACTGTACATAACATATTTAAACAACAGACAAAATATACAGATGCAATTATATATGAACGTGGTGTGTTAAATGTAAGTGTAGAATATAGAATTTAAACAGTAAATTTAGGCTAATTATATAGTTATATAATGTAAGCTTATGGTCACTTGAATAACTTGTTGATGTTGAATGTAGTTTCTATTGTCTTTTCAGTTGTCCAACATTGACCCCATGTGGTTTATTGACAGTATTGCATGTATATTATTGCATAGGCCTACAGCACAATTTTTACATCCAAGTATTTGGAGACGTTTTAATCCAAAATCCAAAATCCAATTTTTAGAATTTAAGGAACAATCAGTAAGATAACAACACAAAAAGACAATTATTTAGATTAAAGTAATCTCTGCATAACTCACACAGAAATCTATAAATATAAAAATTCTAACAAAGCAGTATATCAGATTTATCAGGCATGTTAAAAAAAAAAAACACTTATCTTTGTAACACATTACCAGTGGTATATTTAGCTCTTGCTTTCACCGTGCATGTTGACCCCATTCCCACAGCGAGTATGTCTAGGCGAGGATATAAATGTCACATGATGCACAGCAGAGAGTGTTGGGTACAGTCATGGCTTGTGGAAAGCAAGAAGCTAGCTATGATCTGAGTCCTGAAACTGAGCAGAAAGCACTTGTTGAGGAGAATGAGGATGATGTAGTTCCCGATACAGTGCTTCAGGTGGAGGGAGAGTTGTTCTTTGTGAATCGCCAACGTTTGGCCATGTTGAGTCCTTACTTCCGAGCTTTGTTCTTCGGTGGTGGTCAGGAGAGCACCAAGAGGCACATCGAAATACGAGGCTTGGGAGTGCAACAGTTCCGAACTCTGATGGATTTCACGAAGAACTTCAAACTGTCTCTGGATTGCAAGAATGTCCTTGATATTCTAGAGGCGGCTGACTTCCTCCAGCTCGACAGAGCTCGACTTCTCTGCTGTAAATTTTTGGAAAGACAATTGCATCTTAGTAACTGTTTGGGCATGATGGCCTACGCCTGGCAGCTGGGCTGTCTGGAGCTTTACGCTGCAGCACGTGAGGTCGTCTTGACCCACCTTCCCGCAATAGCTTCTGAGCAAGACCTCATGTTCCTTTCCAAAGACGGTATCGCCAACCTCCTCGCTAGCGACAACTTGAGCATTCCAAGGGAAGACCTGGTCCTCGACGTGGTCCTTCGCTGGGCGACTTTCGAACCGAGTCGAGAAGCCGACTTCATGCAGCTGGTGGGTCTGGTTAGGCCCGAGTGCTTGAGTCTTCCGTACCTCACCGATCTTTTGTCTAAGATCAACAGCTCGGACCCACGTGCCAAACTCATTTATAAGCTGAACGAGAACCTGCCAAGTAGCTGGACAGCAGGGAGGTCGGTACCTAGGAGTCGTTCAAGAGAAACCCTGTTTGTTCTCGGCGGACCCCACGAGCAGGACACACAGTTGCTGTATCAGTTTCATCCATATAGCGGAAGGTGGCAATCCCATCCACCCCTGCAGAAGAAATGTCTTACTCAGTACCGTGGCTTCCGTAGGTAACAGCTTGTTGAGTACATTTTGTCTTAGGGAAAAGAGATGTATTAGCATCAAAAATAAGATTCCACGCAATGTTGACTACTAGAGATCAAATCACTAACAAGACAATTGATACTCAACCCAGATAGCAGAGGAACGTCTGCTAAAGATCTGGAAAACGTCCTCTGTGTAAAAACATCTAAAAAACGTCTTATTAAGGGCAGTTTTACATGCATTCTGAATCGAACACCTTACAGACATCTTCTAGATGTCTATATAACATCTAACATGAAACGTCTCGAAAACCTACTACAGATGAGCAAACAATAAAAAAAAAGATGTCTTGCAGATGTAAATGTAGACATCAAATAAACGTCACCCAGATGTATGTGTGCTATCTGGGAATCCATGAATCACACATTATAAATGAGACGAGATCTTTCGGGTCTTAAGTCACAATTCTTTGCCCTCAGAAGACAACATAGTCGTGACCGGAGGCTACTTCAGGGATGTCTTTTGGTACAGTGTTGACTGGGTGAGCATCTACCAGTGCGGTACAGAGCGATGGGTGGACGGCCCGGCGCTTCGTAAATCCAGGCACAGTCACTGCTCGGCATCCATCCAGCTCCAGTTGTTCGTGTTTGGCGGAAGTGTGGACGAGGGACCCGTGGCCGATGTGGAAAAGCTGGTGTTGGGAGCAGAGGAATGGGAGAGCGTCAGCCCCATGGTGTGCGCTGTGGAGAGAGCCGCTGTCACCACTTTGGGATCTTGCGTCTACGTGGCCTGTGGTTTGGATGAGAATGGAGACGTGTATAGTGGAATACAAAGATATAGGCCGGAGGTGGACCAGTGGGATGTGGTGTCCTACTCGCCATTCCCACGGTGAGTATAGTAAGTACGGTTGGTTTTTTTGACACAGAATTTGCTTTACGACCTACTTTCTTCATTCCAGTTATGATCTAGTCGCAACCGAGCTCAACGGTGCCCTCTATCTACTGGGAGGTCGAGCTCTGCGCTTTGACGTAGACACTGACGAGTGGACCGTCCTTCAGGAGGAATGTCTGGACAACAAAATTCTATACAGGATGCACCACGGTCAACGGACAGATTTACATACTGAGCGAGAGGAAGATGAACAAAGCGTTCCCTAACATGATTCTGATGGACCCTTACATTGACACATGCTCGGAGATCGACGATTCAATACCCTGTCCAGTTCCCATAAGAGGCTGCATAACATTGTGTGTTCATCCTTACTAAAAACATAATGTTACCCATTTGTATTTAATTAGTTGTGTTAGATGTAATAAATGAAGTTATTCCACTCGTTCTTTGCTGTACGATCCAAATTATTCAACAAAAAAGGGAATATCGTGGCCAGTCTGAACATAAAAAGCATAATTTAGCATGAACAATGAAGCTAAATATATGCTTTACGCGTTTATTATTAAAACGTCGATCACAGTAATCATGCAGAACTTCAGATCTCAACAAATACACGTTCTTGTTTCACATTATCAATATCATAGCTGCAGTATGAAAAATTATTTTATAAAACAAAATAAATAAACAACCACGCATTGTTTTCCGATCAGAAGAGACCAGGACGGACCTACAGCCCTCAGATAAAAGGTTTGGTTGGGGTTACTGTGCAAACAATTTAGGCCACAGTTTGACAGTATGCAAAACACACAAATGACTTCCACCGATAATTTCACAACCTCATCTTAAACATTTTTCGCCAATGCACACTTGGCCTGTAGCCCTGTAGTAGTTCAATAATCTAGGTGCCATGAAATTTTCATATTTAAGAGGCACATGCTTCAATAATCGCTGTGGTTCAGTTAAACAAAAAAAAAAAACCCAACAATTTCTTTCAGTAACACAAAAACAAGTGGACACTCTCCACTAGATGGAGCTGCTTGACTTTCCAAACAGATAAAAACACAGTTGTAGAAAATTCACACAATGTACAATAAAAATGTCATAATTTAAATTAAAGGTTTAAGTATGTAACTAAATGCTCAGTAGTATGTTCGTCGACACAAGTTAATTGTTAACCGATATTTTGTAAATTTACACACAACCCATACGAACAGCTAAACAAAACAACTTAAAGCACACAATTCAGCATCGTTTAAAATGTCTATTTACGAAAATGAATATCAACAGTGTCAATCTACGGTTAAAAAACAGGTTGAAGCTATTTAGTCAACGCAAAGAAGCTAATTCATTCAATGAACTCAAATTCAATTATATTCTGCCTGTGAATGTATTTTGTTAATCCATGCGCTTTCGGATGTGCTCTAAACCTGGGGTTTACAAACTTTGGTATGGGGACCCCCAGGTGGTCTCAAGAAGGTTGCAAGGGGTCCCCCAGATTTTTTTTTTGCTATTGATAGTCTCCAGAATTGTTTATATTTTGATCTTTTTAGTGAGTTTTTCTCACTATAGTTTTTTGTTGTCTTCATAATATCCTGTTTACTATTTATCTAACACATTTTAAACATTTCTTTACACAGAGAATATATAGATTGATATATATTTCAGAAAAGGGGGTCCCTCACAAAAGGTTAATCATATTTGGGGGTCCTTGGCATCATAAAGTTTGAAAACCCCTGCTCTAAGCGACCAAACATCTGCCGCTTCTTTAATCAAATTTAGACCTTGTTTCTAACAGACAGCCTTTAAACAAAACAAACTAAACACAAACTAATATTACTATCTTGCTTTCGTCTTTCTGCTTTTCATCCTTCCTCTCTGATTAGTTAAATTGTTCAACACACAGTTATTGGCCAGTGAAGCCAGTTTCGAGTTCAGTGCCCCTTGTTTTTTCTCCCAGCCGTGTTCCTCTTCTCTACCATCATCTTCCTCCACCTCACTCTCTTCGTCGCTGCGTTCATCTCGTTCCACCTTAAAAACACACTTGGCCATTTAAACTGGAAATATGAAAGATTTTGTAAAACACTCTTTGCTGATGTGTACCAAGAAACGTACTTTGCCTAAAAAGACTAATTTATAAACCATTCGAAGGATCAGCCAAGCCCAGAAGACGTGCAGCGCTTGAAGGACCAGCAGGAGGAAGTTAAAGAAATAATATCCGGGGAACGGAGGAAACACGTCCAAGCAATCCACCGCAGTTGTGTAGACCACTCTAACAAACAACGGCAAATATAAGTGAATTTGTATGATTCAACATCAGTATTTTATTCGTACTTTAAACGCATCATTTCCAGTGGTAGGGTGATGTAAACGCTCTAACCTGCCGGGGAAAACCACAAGACGGGTTATGAGAAACACTGTCGCGAAAATCACAAACAGGGTATCGCAGGTCTTTCTCCAACCGGCGTAATTGAACATCTTAGCAGACTGTAAAAGAAAAAAGAAATTGATTATTATTATACAACCATTTTTGGGCCAAACCGATGAGCATTTTATTATCATAGTATTATAACAATGACCATGGTAAAACTAAAGCTACTGTAATGAGACCATTGTAAAGTTGTGGTGACTATACTTTTACTATAAAAATAGTTACTGTAGTAAGAGCATGGTTCATTTTCTAATAGGAGGGGACGTAAAATTCCAACCCTTACGCCACAAAAATCACAATGTTTTTACCCTAAAAATATACAAAAACCCATCTAATGTTGTCTAAGATGTCCTAAGTCTAAGAATGATGAGCTTCAATGCATCAAAGAAGCCATCGCCATAAAAAAGACCATTTAGAAATAAGACATTTCTAATGTGTCTATTGCTGCAAATGATAGATTTCAAAAAACAAATGTTCATAAGCCGACAAACGTTCACTTATAATACAGAAAATAATGACGCTTTTGACACTCTTTTGTACCAAATTATACTAGAAGTTGGCTTTCTAAAGACTCATTAACATTTAACATGGCCTTACTCTGTCAATGCTGAAAGTATCAGGGTTATGTTTTCACAGAATGTTTTTGACATTGCGTAAAATGAATTTACGTTGAAAACAAACAAGAAATGGATCGGGTTTCCACAGACAGGGTCACATTTTGTCTTATGGCGGAATACACTACAAGACTTTTAAAGTCTGAACAGATTTTTTTTACACTAGCTTTTTTTAAACATCATACACTTGCAGACTTGAAAGTTTCAGATAGAAACAAACTAACTGATCAAACCTGCAGACTGGCACAGACTTTCTGCAACAAGTCCAGACTGAAAATCTGAGCTAAAGTCTTGTAGTGTCTTTTAGCCTTTACTGTACAGACTGCAGTTTTTTGTTTACACATCTGTCACTACAGTAATTACACACTTAAATAGAAGGTACGTTCCCTGAGAAGTCTGAATATATTGTGCTGTGTTTCAGAAACTTTCACTACAAAACAAAACAAATATTCATTTAAACCTCATTGTAAACCAGATTCCAGACACGACTAAATGAGCCAGCGTGACACCGGCAGAAATCAAAGCCGTGTCTGTGTTTCATCCAGCTGATGTCAACGCATTCTCCGTTTTGACAGCCGCTACATCTGTGTTGCGTTCTTCTGTATATTCATCAGAACCTGAAGCCAAAACATCCACCTCAATCCATTTCTGCCGTAACCGTGATTCACGAAACAACCTCTCTCATACAAAAAAAGTCTATCGGTGAGGTCGACCGGTTTATCCAGATGTTTCTGGCATATATGGTTTCGCTATTTTTAAGCAGTGGGACTTTAGAAATATCCTGTTAGACCATTTCATCCTTTGTATTTGATGAATACTGATGCTGTGATGTCACAATGGGTGAGCGGAGAGCAGCCAATCAGATGACAGCCTGTGGTTTACCTCCAGCAAGAAGTCAGAGGAGTCGTGTACGAGCATCACCAGGGTTCCCACGCGAACGAAGTTCCCGCAGTACGAGAACGCGATGAGGAAAATGGTGGCGACGTGGTGAACAATCTGCTCTTTGAAGTCCTGCACACAGCACAGACACAAGAAACCGTTTTTAGAGTTTATTACATCTACACACTTTTTTTGTGACTCGTCACAGAGGAAGTAAACCCCTGACAGTAGTTAGTAGTCGAGCGTACTTTGCGTTTGGTGTCCACTGATACACAGAGCAGAAGTGAGAGGTAGAAGGAGAGCTCCGTCACATAATACCAGTACTGAGCTTCTGCGACAGCCTGCGGAAACACAAGAACCGCTTTAACAGTCACAGTAAACGAATTAAAAAACACTTCAAACGTACGATTTTTAATACTTAAAATATGAAATCTTATGTTTGTATTTGCTCGATTTGTTCTTCTGGAAACAGGTCTTAACAAGTCTAACAGATTCCTCTCTCTACATCTTGAGATCTTGTGTGTTTTTCGCTGAAAAAAGCTCAAGCAAGTGTTTTGAGTTCCTGAGATTGTTCGAACAGGAAGTGTGTGCGTAAATGTGTTTTCTGCGGACCTGCTTTGGGTATCCACGCCAGCATTCCTTCTGATCCCAAAACCAAGGAGTCTGGCAGGACAAAAAAGGTGAAATGGAATGACATGTTTTTCTATTTTTGTTACAAATTTTCTATTTTTGTTATAAATGATACAACAAAAGTTGCATTAACACAACATTTAAAACTCCAAACAGTTAAAATCATTATTTCATAAAATCAAAAATCATGGTTTGTATTTTCTTAAGATTAGTTGAGCAGTAGCTTGCCCATCCACGACCATTTACCAAAGATGACAGTTGTCATGAAAAGGCCTGTTCACATTAACGATGATAATAAAGTAAAAAAAAATCACTCTAAATGTAGGAGAATAGTCCAAATCATAACTAAAACAATACAGTTAAACAATAAAAAAAACTGACAGCCAATCATAATCCTTTCCAATTTAAAAGGCTCATACATTTAAAACATAACATGACTGTCAGTGTGGTTGAAAATTTTACATTTAATGTGTTTTTGTTTGTTCTGGTTACAGTTCTGGGGCCGGATTCACAAACCATTCTTAAGAAGAAAATCCTTCCTAACTGCCACATTTCTTTCTTAAACTCTAATTTCAGAAAAACGATAGGAATGTTATGTATTCCCGAAAAAAATAACTTCTTAAGACTTCTCAAAATTAAGAAGAACCCGAATTCTCGAAACGAAAGCTGTCATAAATATCATCTTAAAATTACGACAGCCTCACGCTTGTCTTAAATCTCAAAGGATAAGATGTTTAATGCAAGTATTTGGTTGTTTTACATGAGACGTGTATTGTATTGATCCAGAATCATAATTTTGATGTGTACCCGCCATTAAGGTTTTTCTATATTGATATATTAATGAAAAGGTCTAGCTCCCTTACTTTAGCATTCATTATTAAAAACAGAGTGCATTTTACCTTATTCTGGGCAAAGTGACTCGAAACGTGAGGGTCACAAGTAACACACAAAAATATTTTTTTTTAACGCTTGCTAACATTTTAGCTAAAATGCGATTTAACACATGCTAATATATAGAGGCTGTATAAGAAGCCAAGTGCTTGTTACACACATAAAGTATATTGTGTAGATAATCATATACAGTGACCACACGAGCAAACGAGAGTACTAATATCATTTTATTATTACGACAAAAATTAAGATGTTCTTAAGAAAATAGTTGAGAACGTTTTAAGAAATGTTGGAGAATCGCACTTACGAACTTCCTATAATTTATCTTAAGAACAATCTTATTTAAGAACAGTTTCGTTAATCCGCCCCCTGGCACTTTGGCAAATAAGGAATCTGGTACTTCGAGGTAAGCAAATATTATTTTATTCCATTTTTTCGTTGAAGTTCAGTAATAATACTTTCAATAAAAGAAAATAACTGACATTTTCAGACACAAATGACATAATCTTTTCTGTACGCGACCTAATAATGAAAGGTGACCATGTGAGTGTCGATTCTGAAAGGAGAAATACTTGGAGATACTCACGTTAACCAAAGAGACGAGACTACCGGAGAACACAATGAGATAAAAGACAAACCTCCACCTGAGAAATGAGACGGAAAAGGACGGTCACTTAACCATAAATGAGAAAAATCACAGAGGTCTAACCCAGCCTTTAACAACTGGACTTACGAAGCTTCACAAAACTTCCTAGTGTTGCTGGGTCTGTCCTGGTTTCGGCGATTGTGAAGCCACGTCTGGATCTGACGATGGGTGAGCCCGCACCGCTTCTCCAGGACTGCTATTTCACTCTGATAAAAAAAACACACATTTTTCGATATTAAAGATGTCACAAATTTTGAAAATCGCAACAATTATCACATTGTTAACCCAAAAAATGTCAAAATCATTGTGTCGCTGTTGATTTATTCATAAAAATCTCTAACATTGAACAAATTTAAGATGACAGGTGAATCATGCTTGATACAGGTGCACACGTGACTCACTAACCTGACACGGCTGACTCTTTTTCCTCTGATAAAAAGCCTCTAGAGTTGGGACCGGCGTGACTCGAACCCGAACCCTGTCCCGGACTCCCATCAGCTGGCTAAGCGGCTCCGCGACAGCCCTGCGAGACAATAACAAAATCTTTTGTGTTAGCGACACAGCAAATGCGACTCGACACGTTGAGACTTGGTACAAGTGGGCGTGAGCTCATAACGCTGCCGTCTCTCAGGCTCGCGGCCTTTTTTTCATAATTTTTTGGCCACTAGATATGGTCTGTAACTTAAGATCCTTAAAGTCCCCATGAACCGGAAGTTGCGATTGACATTGATGGTATTGCCTTAGTCCTGACCTTTCAAAACCAAAGCGTAGGGCGATGAAGCTCAGGGCCAAAGGTAGACAGATGATCAGGTCGCGGGGGGCAGGGTGACGACTGCCGCCCTCCGTCCCTTCTTCGATGTCCTTCCATGTGACGCCAGGAGGGAGCCAGAAGTCCTCCTGCCAAATCCACTGGTTTACAAGATCCTCTATCCTATAGACACACAAAGGACACTCCTTTACTAGCCCGTGGCTCAGGGGTTAGCGCATGGCACTAGCAATCCCAGAGGATTGCGCGTAGTCAGAAATAAATGTATAATACAATGCAATGTACGTCGCTCTGGATAAAAGCGTCTCCCAAATGCATAAATGTAAATAGCTGATTTTAAGCATTATTTACCATGATTATATTGGAGTAGCTATAGTGTATTATCAGATGTATTGTACACATTTTAATAAACATTTTATTTGTGTCCAACAAATATGCAAAACTCAATTCAAATAAGAAAAATAAGGACAAGAAATGGTATAAAACCTTGGTATGAAATGAATAGAAATCAGGCCTGATGAAATAATCGTTCACCTAATTTGGACCAATGAAATTTCACGATGGGCGAGGCTACGCAATAATATAGACTTTGGACCAATAAGACTTTGCAATGGGCGGGGCTAAAAAGCGAAACGTCCCCAAAATTACATTTTAGTACCGATTTACAAAACGAAACACTTAGGACATTTTTTTATAATTTTTAATAATTTAATATTTTGTTAGCTTGGTTTTTGCACAGTGTAAAGTAGTAAAGTCATGGAGATACATTTATATTTTTCGCACAGAAGACACAAAACAAGATGTAAACAAATCGAGCAAGATTTGGTTATTTGTTTATTTTATTTATTGTGTTAACATTAATTATAATATTAACTTATTTAAGATCCTTATAATAACGTACCTTAAAATGAAATACAAAAAATCTGTCGTACGCGCCCAATTTAAAATACGCACTTTATATTCTTCCAGGAATAACGGACTGTACAGTAATAATAACTGTATATTTGTTTATTGTAAATACAAGTGTAGTCATTACGTGTTCATGTTCCGGTGATGAAGATGAAGATGGGTCCAGAACGGGTCAGGGCCTGTTTCACGGGTATCCAATCCGGTTTAAACCCCCTGTTCAATATAAACAACATACGCCATCGTGATCGATTTAAATCTCAACTAAAATAAAAACAAGACGATTCTCGAGGCGAAATTTAAGGTATGCGCGCGGTCTCCTCCGATGTCAGAACCATCCCACGTTCATCACATGACCTCTGTCCCGACAAATAAAAACATCACACATTCGTCAAACAGACCCCAAACTGAGAGACACCGGGAGAAAGGAGGTGTTTGAGGTGAGGAAAGCAGGAGAAGTGAAGGGTTTGAGCAGCATCTTCAGCGACCTCCATCAGAGAAACAGTCAGGTGCTTCACTCGAGCCCGGACGTACTGACGCCCCCTGCCGGACACTGCACGAACGTCCACCGCCGGAACACAGAGAAGTTGGGCAGTACTAATAAATCACTGAAAAATAAAAATCAATCAGTTTGTCTGTGAAAATAAATAAAGTAAAAATCCGTCTGTCTATATAAAAAAACATACAATCCGTCTGTAATGTAATATAAATGTCCAATTAATTAAAATAAGTATAATTTAATATTTATCCAGTCTGTCTCTCCGAATAAATAAATAGTCTATTCAAATTATCTCAACATAATAATCAGTCTGTATGTCAAAAATAAATAACTAATCTTCTATAAAGTTAAACTATATGCACTAATACTCTACCAGAGTTATGTTGGAATGGCAACAGAGAATAGAGCTAAACACAAAAACATTATATTTACTTACACTCAGTCTTAATTCATTTCAACATTTACTAATACACATTTAAAAGCAACATATTAGTAAAAGGCATTAGTAGTAGTCAACATACAGTGAACAAACAATGAATAGCTGTGCATGGTTTTAAATAATAAATGTTGCTGTTTGTTAGTTAATGTTACTGTAGGTAATGCATTAAAAATTTTAATGGCCGAAACTTTTCTGCAAAGTGTCGGCAAATTTCTGTTTTCTCAAAGTTCCTGTTTTGCTTTTCTTTGTTTTGGAATTGATTTACAATGAGATGACTGACAGGTGTTATAAAGCTGCGAGGACTCGATGCTCGAGTGATCCTCTGGAATGTGTCTTTCTGGCTCCTTATAAATCTTATGCCAGGATTAAGAAAAATAAACACCAACCCCCAGGTGTTTTACAACAACGTTGTTTTAAATTGAAATTATTTGCAATTGTAAGATTTGTCTCTTGAACTGTTCGCCTATTGTGAATAGCACTTGTGTTGCTTTTGTAACGACGTCACATCTAATGACAGTTTCTCAAATGTTTTGCTTGGCTTTTATGAAGCTTTTCCCCAACATTTAAATGCAATAGATGTGGCCCAGAGCCAGTGTAAACATTACAAACGTGAACAACCCTAATGTCATTCATAATAAACGGACTATATGTGTTTCCACGATTTCAAGCCTTATTTGGGGTCACTTGATCTTTGACTTCTTGGAAAACGTCGCTATTTTCAACTAATGAAATAATTGATTTATCGATGTGTTGAGGATTTTATACCCGCTTATTCTTGATGGACTTTATGTAAACATGTGGGACAAGAACGCAGTTTAAAGAATATTATTTCAACATGCTGTCTATCACAGATTTGGTTGAAAATGCATTAATGCACTTACAATGGAAGTCAAGCAGTCGATCTGGCCAAAGTGTTTAAAGTCTCTTTTTTTTTTTAAAGACATTTGTCATATTTCATTCAAAGCAACATACATCGACAAACACTTTATAGCAGACTAATATTCTCATACCTTCCTAAACGAAACATTACAGGTTTTCCAGTGACGTAACTCCAATAAGAGCAACAGCCGGCAGAAAGAAATACAACCATAAACACAACGTAAAGTTTCCCGTGGAGGGAAATTTACTTCATAGCCACTCCCAACCCGACCTATAAAACCCACAGCGCTGGAAAGTGATGGATTGTGTTAATGGACCCCGTTGACCTGCGTCTTGACACGAAACAGGCGGTGAATGTTTAATTTGTCATTTATCTCATTTGTTTTTGGCTGTTTATATGACAGCCGGGGGGTAAAGCCGTGTGTTGAAATCCTGCACATGAACACAATGCCACGCAAGGCTAAAAAAACAAATATAACTATTCAGTCCATATAACGGTTCGATTAACAATGCAAGACAGAAGAGAAATTCATCTTTGTGCTTTTTCCTGCGAATTGAGCCAGAAGTGAGAAAAGAGGAGACAAATGAGCGTGAAGGATTCGGTAGGGAACAGGCCGTGTGCCCAGCTGTCTTTGTGGGTACACCTCAAACAGAGCCAGAGGTCAAACTGCTTGGCTGTGGTTTGCCTCAAAGTGTGGCCTCCGAGGGCCAACAAAAACAACACCGGGGAGGTCGGGAATGTCAACAGGGAAACTATGTTTCACAGCGTGGAGAACCATAGGTGCCAAAAAAAAAATAATGTGAAAAATTTCCAATGGGATCAAACCAATGTGAAAGTAAAAAGGGATGCTCGGCATACTGAAGAAGAGGTGCCACCTAAAGTCAAAGGTTCAGAGGTGTTACACTCACTCTGGAAGATAAAAAAATTATGAATCAAGTTTAAATTTTAGTTAAATTCCCTCAATTCCCATCAGACATCAAGAACAAAGTCAAGATACAATTTGAGTTGATATTGATGCATGAAATAAATTAAATTCATATGTTGACATTCATAATCCAAACATGAATAAACTTCTCCGCCTCCATCCATTTCAGCCCCTCCCATCCAATCACCTGGCTCTATTCTGTTATGTAACACCCACTTTTCACCATTCAGTTAATTCCCAAAAGATCAAAAATCCCGGTTTACGTTTCTTTTGTTGAAGTAAAACGTGCTCGGAGTTAAACATCTCTCAAAATGCTTCAGAGCAAAACTCACTGCCAGCTTTCCGCTCGCTCCTCAAGTTTCCGATACAACAGCCCATTCTTCATCTCGGCAAGTGTTTTATTTTAAGCCATGCTGGGCAATTCTCACAGCCCATAGAAACAATGGAAATTGTGCTTAAGTCTCTTAAATCTCACAAATGTCTCTGTCATTAGAGTTTAGGAAGAGATGTCAACAACCTCTCAAACTGAGCTCAGATTGGTGAAGTCTAAAATCAAAAGTCAATAAAGATCTCAATATGAACTCAAACATTTCTGTTAAACCTCCGTACTCTTCAAGGATTTGAACAAATACACTCTCATTTGTGTCTGTTTTATCTCACCTATGTTCGAAGACACATCTGAGACTACATCGATAATTGAAACACAACTGAGAACTCCAATAAATCTCCTGTTCTTTAAAATAGCAACCTCTGAAAATTTCCTATGGGACAAACTGCACATACTCTGTGTTTCCAGCAGAGAGCGCTATGTCACGTTCATACAAGTCTCGCCTTCTTTTTGTCAGTCTATAAAATGCAAGCACACCATGATTGGTTTTTGAAGAACTTGTTGTTTTAAATAAAAGCGGCTCTTGTATTGTTCTGCCAAAGCCATGTCATTGATTGTAAAATTTGTTTCCAAGTTCTGACTCATGATGAATGTGGACAATCGAAATGGTGCTTCTGATATTACCCTGCGTGTCTTGAGTAAATGTTATTCCAGTCCACCCAGAACGTGACCGCATGTCTTATCCTCTTGCAGAGGCGTAACACAGATGTCTTGTGGAGGTGTCGGAGCAAAGCAGGGATTGAAGTTCTGTAGGATTGTTCCACGATATTATCCAGTAAATAAACCTATTGGAAAAACGAAATGTATGTCAGTTTCACTTCTTAAAAAAATAATATATTACTGATACATCATGTCCAGACTAGATTAAGTATAGCAACAGGCCATTAAAACCTTTTCTTTGATCTTTTCAAAGTTTTTTGTCCTGACCAACCAGACAGCATCTCAACCAGTCATAACACTTAGCAATGCTGTGGCAAGCATTCAGAACAACCAAGCAACAAGCCACAACACCCTATAGACCAACTAGCGATGCCCCAACAAATCACCTAGAATATGCTAGCAACTCCCTAGCAACCACCTTCATAAACAAGTTTGTCTATGAACGTTCCTCTCTAGTTGCTTCTGAAATGTCACACATCATATAGACATATGACATATAGATACGTAAATATATTTAGCCCGGATTAGCTAGACAGGCTAGCAACAGCCTAACAACCAGACAAAACACTTAGCAACATCACTGCATGCATTCAGAACAACCTAGCATCAAGCCAAAACACCCTTTGGACCTCCTAGCAATGTCCTAACAAACATCCAGAATATGCTAGCATCTCCTTAGCAAACACCTAGGAACCATCTTCTTATAAACAAGTTTACCTTTGACGTGTCATAACACACATCATATGAGACATATTAGTCCTGAGTAGCTGGAAGGCTAGCAACTGCCTAGCAACAAGCCATAACACTTAGCAAGACCACGGCAAGCTTTCAAAACAGCTGCAGCCAACGTAGCACCATATGGGCCACCTACCAATGCCTTAACAATCTCCCAGAATACGCTAGCAACCACCCTAGCAACCATCTTCATAAAAAGTGTTTCTATATGAACAGTCCTTCTATACTCGGCTCTGAAATGTCATAACAAACATTACATAAAAAATGAGACATATAGAGATATGTCAATATTTTTAGTCCCGACAAGCTGGACAGCCTAGCAACAACATAGCAACCAGTCGTAACACCCTATGGACCACCTACCTACCGATACCCTAACAACCTCCATGAATATGCTAGCAACTCCCTAGCAACCACATTCATATAAACAGTCTGGCCTGTTTATTAAATGGATGTTACATATAGATATGTAAATATCTTATGTCCTGATGTGAGTTAGACACCCTAGCAACCAGCCATAAAACCCACATTGGCCACCTAAGGATGCCCTAACTATCTCCCAGAGTACGCTAGCAAATGCCTAGCAACCCCCGAAAATACCTGAATTACCAACTAGCTTCAGCTAACTTAATCAAACATTAAAATTTGGTTTATAAGAACTTTCCTTCTCTAGTTCAGCTATGTGTTTGTTGGATAGTTAAATGTGTCATGCGAGGTATTTGAACAAAATATCCTGTTCTTTTGAGCTTCCTGACTCTTCTCCGCCTGAAGGACATCTCCGCATATCCGTTTATGGGAGCAATTAAAAAGTAAACGTTACTTCAAATCCAGTTGCGTCATGTTCGCTGTCGAGGCATTAGAACCGTTCTGGGGGTCAAACATCTGAATGTAGTTTTCACTCAGCAAATGTTTAGAAGCCCCACTGCTTCTCATTTACAAGGAATGGTTGTAATTCTATCGAACAACAAATAACGTCTTATTGAAGTCCTCGCAGAGAATAGAAAACTATTTACCACACAGTGAGAAGGGCTAAGGAACAATAGTTCAAACGTCATGGAAGGTCACTCAACGGCCATCTTGATAGTGTCCCCTCAAGAAGCTGTTTTCTGTTAATGGAATACAGTTATATCTTCTTTAGACTTTAGAAAACTCTCAAAAATACGATTTTGACGGTTAGCATGGAAACAATTATCTTTTGGTATAGATTTGGACAGATTTTGCACCCAATTGACTCCCATAGTAGGAAAAAAACAACGGTAGTCAAAGTGCCCCAGACCTGTTTGCTGTCCTACATACTTCAATATGTCTTGTTTTGTGTTCAACAGAACCAAAAAAAAAACGATAAAGTAATTTTTCCTACTATGGGAGTCAAGATCTGTTTGGTTACAAGCATTCTTCCAAATATCTTTTTCAGTTCATCAGAACCAATACATTTATACAAATTTGGAACAACTCAAAGGACAGTAAATGATGACAGAAATTTCATTTTTGGGTGAAGTATCCCTTGAAACGCAGCCATGAATTCAACAAAACAGATTTTTATTTGAACATATAATCGCATATTTTTTTGCAGTGAAGCTGTTTTGCAAGTGAATGGTCTTTTGGTTGGCTTGCAAAAGTGTAAAAAGCGTGGGAAAAGCGTCACTCACATTCTCTAGTTAATGCTTAAAAAATGTAAGAAATATAAGTGTAAAACATAACCGTTAAGATGTCAATTTATTGGTCGGTGTAAAGCTGCGAATTCTATATTTTGCCTCTCTGTCACCACCTCTGTTTGAAACAAAACTGCAGGTTATTTAACGTTCTTGTCATTTTCTCACGAAATCGTAACCAACGGCTCAGCTTATAAATTATATTATAAGCATAACATTGATAATCGAGGCCAAAATAAGTAACTGATTTGTGTTTATTTTTAACCAAAGTTTGATTTGGTTTACATTTTCAAACGAATAAAATGACGTACTTTCCCACAAAGCGAAACACACCTGCGACACACTGCTTAACTACTCGACGCAGATGTCAGATGAGGTTTGTTCTGTGTCATAAATGTTAACTGCCTCGTTCATTGCATATTATCATCCCTAAGACCTTCTCATCTGCAGCGAATGCTTTCAAGAGGGACGTTACAACATCCATCTCCTTCATTGTACTGGAGATGAGCTCAGGTTTTTCCTGCATGAGATCAGCGGCAGTTGTCATTTTATGAATGATTATCATTATCAAAGACCATTCATTACGTTCCAACTGCCTCATTTGGGACACGACACACGTGAGAATCATAATAGCGACCATGTGTGTGGAGTAATTCTGGGAGGATATTCACTGTTAAGTTAAATTTGACAGGTTAATAATGTCAGTTTTACATTTCACAAACCTGTAAAGGTATACTAAGTATTTTTCCCCAAAATATAAATATTTAATTTCAAAATGAACAGTATTATTGTAAAATGTATTTAAAGCAATGTTCACTTACGCAAGACTTCAGTCATATTGGTGGGGTAGAAAAATCGTATCTTTGTTCAGATCACACGTTATGGTAAAATTAAAACAAAAGTACATTTTGTATTTAGATACATAATAGTCATACATGTTTGGTTTATGCATACGGACCTAACTTCCGGTTCTGTTTGGCTAGTGTCTAACAACATAACAATTTATATTTTATTTAATTTATGTTAATATTCATTTGTATTATTATTTTACTGTATAATAATTGTATTAAATAAACGATTTGTTGAATCTTGTTGTGTGTTCATTTGATTAAATAAACGATTTGTTGAATGGGTCCTGTAGTTACGTCGCGTCTAAAGTAACCGTATGGTACACTGACATCTAGCGGTTGAGCTTGGTATCGCAGTCTAAATTCAAAATATTGGAGAGACTTCTCGTTTTCTTTTGCTTGTTATCAGAAATAACCTACAGGCACGCTATTGTTTGCGGATGTGTACCGGAAGTTAAGGATAGCCCACGAACGCGCGCTTGCGCAGTAGCGTTTATGTATGTTGTCACTTTGAAACCGTCTATATGATGCAATGGTCTGACTTTGGAATTCGCTCATGTGATCCGGGCCACACTTAAACTCAACAGAGCTCGGCCTGCGAGGAGTCTGTTTAGGCATCTGCTTGAAAAATGACCTCTGCTTGCAGACTGAGAGTGGACCGTGCCGAGGAAGAGTGCATTCCACTCCCACCGTAAGTGTCCGTGCCCTGTTAAACGTATCCCATGCTGCACCGGGCTCGCTGTAGCTTCAGCAGTCAGCAGAAAGCAATGAAAAGCCAAACTTGTACAACCACCAGATGGCAACGAGCATGTCTGAATGTGACTGTAAAGAGCTTCCTGTTCACAGACCACACACCTTTTGAAACAATGACAGGTCTTTCAAAGCTAATTGTACAGGGAACATGTGATGTCCATTGCAGACAACTACAGGCAATTATTGCTCGGTGGTTGCTCTCGCTTGGCGCACAAGACTTCCAGAACTCAGTAACGTGTACATGCAGCAGTTATGTACCCTTTAAGAGTGTTTTTCTTTAACAACTTTGATTTAAATGTTTCCCTTAAAATACGAAAATAGACATTTGGGCAACAGAAATAAATGACATGAATTAGATACCTGACCGATTAGTACTGACTTCTATTTCTAAAAAACAACAACTTAGCTTTGTATACTTTGGTAGGCTATTTGAGACCAGTTTTACTGCACTATTGCATTTTGTTGTCCTTATGTTGTTCCAATTGCTTCTATTGTTTACCTCATTTGTAAGTCACTTTGGAAAAAGCGTCTGCTAAATGACTAAATGTATATTTAAATAATTATTGCCAGAGTAAAAATCTAGAGGTATAGATTTTAATATGTAAATAACATATATTGTAAAAAACGCCCCAAATTTTGATTCTGTCATCATTTACTCACACAAAAGAAGATATTTAAAGGAATCCTCTGCAGCGACAGCACCCATTCGCTTGCATTGGTTTTGTGTCTATACAAAAGAACTGAATGGGTGCTGCCACTGTTCGATTACCCACTTTTTTTCGAAACACAATATTTTAGGTTCTGCAGAAGAAAGTCATACAGGTATGTAATGACAAGAGGGTGAGTAAATGATGATGGAACCTTCATTTTCACCCAAATAATAGAAAGCTTTAAAACAAAACATTAAAATGACTTGTGCAGTCACTATTTGATTATACTCAAACATTTAAGGCTTATTTCAATTTTGTACTTCGTGTTGTTTTGGTTTTAGGATGCATAATATACTTTATATTGAAATCATTGATGACCCATAAGAAAGAAAGACTTCTTCAATATCTCAATTATTTCTCCTAGACATTAAAAAAGATACTTCACCCAAAATTGAAAATTCTGTCATCATTTACTCGCCTTCGAGTTGTTCCAAATCTGTATAAATGTCTTTGTTCTGATGAACACAGAGAAAGATATTTGGAAGAATGCTTATGACCAAACATATTTTGCCCCCCATTGACTCCCATAGTAGAAAAAATACAATGGTAGTGCCCAAAAACGGTTTGCTGTCCTACATTCTTCAAACAGAACTCAAATTCAGACTATTTTACCTCAACCATCTAGATTCATTGTACACCTCCAAACTCTTCATGGGCTTCAACAATCACACTCTCATTTCTGCTTTGATTTCTCCAGAGCGATTTTGAAAAAACACAACTAAAAACAACATAGGATGTCATAAACCAGAACAAAAAACATTACCTCTTGAGAATCCTGATGGCAGATTTTAGAAAGATCTCATGTGTCATTTAACTATCATACTCACTGAACTCAAATCATTTGCATTTTAAAGATTCGTCTTATTTCTCTTTGTCAATCATTTTATGTAAAGCACTTTGAATTGCCCTCGTGTATGAAATGTGCTATATAAATAGACTTGCCTAGCCTTGAACGCTGAACAAGGTGTCACATTAAATATGTCTAACAATCACAATAAAGGGTGATGAACTTCAAAACGATCTCAGTGTGGGGTACAGTACCTAACAGCTGGTTGGATTCACCCGTCAACAGAAGAACACCCTATCCCCCCCACAGCCACCACCATCTACAGACTTCAAAGACCTCGCAGGGAAGTTCCACAGAGGTGACATTTCTCCACAGTGCGGCCTGACAGGATCACACTTGCGAATGCTAAGTAAACCCAAGTTTGACTTTGTCTTTAAATGGTCTCTGCACTTTCAAGCTGTCACGACCTGAGAACAAAAGCACAGTCAATATCTACAGTGGAAAGTAAAATGTAATTGAATTGCAATTGAAAGGCCGCTTCAGATTTCAGGAATGTCTTCGCTAAGATCTGCCGTAACATTAGGGTGACCATAGGTGCCCTTTCTCCCGGACACGTCCTGGCCAGGATTCCAAGTACGTCGTCCAGAGGTCGCATTTGTCCACCGCTTACGTCATTCAAAGGTTCATTGGGTTTTATTTCAGTAAAGCAACTGTTATATTTCAAGGTAAGAATGAAACTAGGAGAAATCAATGTTTCATTTATGTTTTTTTACTGAAATGTGAGAACCTCAATGACGTTTGCGGTGAATAAACGCGACCTCCGGAGGACACATCTGGGAAAAACGGCACGTGTGGTCATCCTACGTAACACCAAAAGTGAAGTGGCTTTACCAGCTACGATAAAGCAATAAATTGTTCCGCCGAGGTCTCTATCAAGTGCACATTTTTGTGAAATCCTTATCTGCTGTTTTAATAACCTGGAATGTTCTAAGAGCACCCTTGATAAATAACGACCTGTGATGACAAGTCTTGTTCGTTTGCTAACAAACCGCTGTGGAAACGCAGCAATAGCCTCTTTTATAGGTGTGAAAATCAAGTAAAGTAGGTGTACCCGGGACAAATGGACGGACAGCCTGGAATATCATTAAGGGGCCGATGCTCAGCAGATGCTTAGGAGCTTAATATCAGGACATCCTACGTGTACCCACATTTCTAGAAAATGTCCACCGTTTTCCGCAGATGTTTTAAATATTTGCTGCAATTACTTCCTAGACCATCCTTCAGGAACCACAGTCTACGTTTTACATTCACAAAGTCAAAGTGGGCTCACCCCCCACCCCCAGCGTGTGCCTGTGTGGTCACGTTTGACGCCATTTTGTAGAGCGTCGGCTTGAGCTGATAGTGATCCAGGTGGCCAGCTGTGTTTGCTTCTGTCTGATGGCTAAAGGAAACCCAGAGTATCGAACTCACTAACACCGTCCTGCGAACACACGTACACCTAACGCAAGCGAGCTCGTGGGGAAACACCCACCCTGAGAAAGCTTCTATCCTAGCCAACAAGTCCTCCGTTTTATGCATGTGAAGTTCTTTGGTCGTCTCGATTGACGCTCCAATTAATATAATTGCAATCTAGGAGAAACAACTGAGAAACTAAAGAGACTACTTCCTATCAAAACGTCCCTTTGTGATGCTTTTAGTTTCAAAGATTTCCCATTTAGTTTGTAAATCTCACGGGATAGCTTTGAGTTGCATTTCAAAGTGATATTTAGGAAACGTCTCTGTTTGCTTTTCAAGAACCTTTGGCTGAATTGTGATGGCGTTCTCACCTCGGTCATAAGGAGGTCTGGTGGCGGAGTGCAGGCTGAGCCATCTTTTCTGGGTCGGTTTCAATGTAAACAAGCCGCGCCGAAGTGAGCGAGATGAGGAACTGCTGTGCAAATAATCAGAAATCTGGGCCGAGTCCAAGTTTGGCATTGCTGAACTGAACGTCTGTCTGGCTCGGTCTTTCTCGCTTCCTCTTTGAAAGTCTCCCGTTCTATCGCAGGAAAGCGTGAGGACATCACTGATGGCCACGTTTGAGACATTAATTCAAAGTGAGAATTCAGTTTCCTTTGTTCTGATTTGATATGCTTAAACATTGACCTGCTTTTGTGTTTGCAGAAAATAAATAAGACGCATGCTATCTCGCCAGACTTGGAAGGGGAAATGGGTGAGGAGGAATTGCGTTCTCAGCCGTTTGTAGTGCATTTCAAGTCAAGTATAGTCCGAACACATGAAACGACAACAAAAAAAATGGACCGCCGAACCCTTTTCGAAACTCAGTATTTAGTTTTGCATACATTCTTGACCAACTTTGCCCAGGTTTGGGAATGTGCACCACCAAGAGTACTTCTTAAATACACAGCAGGACACATGCTGACAAAACAGTTTCGCAAATGGAACCAGGTGCTTTAAAGACAAAATGCTGAAACAAAGTTGCAGACTATGAATTATAACTGGAACAAACATACATGACACATTTAGAGGTAGATTAAAACAAAACATTTGGGAAGTATGAAGACAAGTCACTGAACATTCTTTGGTTCCCTGGAGAGTAAATTATGGTCTCACAGCTTTCTCCACTTTCACTAAAAAAAGGACAAAGCCACTAAGGTTAGGTTTCACTTAATTTACAAAAGTTAACATTTGATCTGAATAAGATTAATGACCAAATGAAAGTGATACTTCACCCAAAAATGAAAATTCTGTCATAGTTTACTCACCTCCGAGTTGTTCCAAATCCGTTTAAATGTCTTTGTTCTGATGAACACAGAGAAAGATATTTGGAAGAATGCTTATAACCAGACAGGTTTCCCCCCCATTGACTCACATAGTAGGAAAAAATACAATAGCAATCAAAAGTGCCCCAGAACTTGAAGTATGTTTTGGTGAAGTATCCCGTTAAAATGGAATCAAAAGATCTTTTGGGGCTGATGCTCTGTTTGAACATAAGATAGTCTGTGAAAAAAGTCTCACGCAGTGGATTTTGTTATCAGGAGTGGATACTTAGCAACCTTTCGACCTTAGAGAAAGGTAGATGAATCGTCAGCTTAGCAGATAGGTATTTAAGGGACCTTAAAAACCACATGAAACCTTGAAGGCATCATACATCACGCCTGGCTGATTATATTGAATATTTAAAGTTCAACAAAAAAGGAAGGAACAACGATAACTTATGACAGTTCATGCCTTTAATTCCTTAAAATAGTTCATCACATACAGGTTTGGTACAGTTGTGCAGTAAATTCCTGCCGTTTCTTAAATTCCCGTAAGACGGAATGTTTTATGCGTGTTTGCGAGTCAAAGACACGGTACATCTGAAATCCATTAGTAAAGGGTGCAGTTTGCAAACGGACCCCGCTTGCAGCTCAATTGGAATTCCACCTCATTGCCAACTCTTCCTAAAACCAACATCTCTGCCTTTTCTGTAGTTACGAGCGCCACAGAATTCCTCCAGTTGCCTTCTGGGAACTCTGTGCCTTTCCTAAAACTCTGCGAACACTCACCTTTATGTATAAAGACCCTAAAGACACGTGTCGGGTTGTTCTTCTGTTTCTGTTTTTCATGGGATGACACAGTGTCATTGTATGAAACGGTTTGAGTTTGTCCTCCCATTGGCCTTTGAAGTCCTGCATTCCTCCCTCGCTACATCATTGGAGGTCTACAGCTGGACGAAGATGAGGTTAGCGGAACAGACACAGAATGATAAAAATACAGGTGACGGAGTTTTAACGAAACGCTTGTGAGATGTAGAAGGACACAAACAAATGCCGTAAGAGCTCCCTCCCTAAATATACTGTATATGTGAGCTCTGATATTTGATGTTGGAGGAAATGAACGAAATAAAAGAAAAATAAAAGAGCGGTCTGTTCCAACGGACTTTATGGGAGAATTAATGGGGGAATAATTTCAACAGATGACCGCAAAGTTCTTCTGTTCTCACCACGCGGGCATCTAACAGGCTTCGTGCAGATGGGGTGAAGTTTGCTAAAGGAGCAGTTCGCACAAAAATGAAAGTTTTCTCATTCGCTCACCCTCGCGCTTGTGATGTCATCTTCCCATCTTCTAAAGAACACAGAAAAAAACAGAGAAAATACAGCGACCAGAACAAATTAAATATCATAAAGTATTGAATGTCTTCTGAAGTCAAACAATTATATATGACCCCCTCGAAGTGCACGATTTCCGGTTTCCGATTTAGTTGAAATGGTTTCTTCGACAGCCATGACCTGGTGCTCTCCTCTGAAAACACTCCCTGATCTAAAGTCCGTCCAGACTTATGCAGTACAACTTCTCTCTCCAAACCAGAGGGACTGTGCATCTGTTCTGTGCGTCAAGGCTATAACATCACATTCAGGGTTTCTCTCGACTATTGTACACATGCCAGACAGAAAAGAAACTCTTTGTCAACACGAATCTATACATGTGCATGCTTTTAGTTTCTACGGCACTAATGTGCAGAACATTCCCCATGTGTCTGACCATGTAACTTTCATACTTAATGGCTTTTTCAGCAATGTTTGCGTTTAGTGTGAGCTTTGACTTAGAAATCAAAGTTTAACGTATACAAGAAAAATCGGTTAGACATCTGCGGAAATTATACAGGAGACATTCCCAGAATTTCATCTCAATGTCCCGGCCAAGGTTAAAGATCTCAATATGAACTAAAATGAGTCTCATCCACGACTGAATGATCAGTTCTGTGCTGTCCATGTTAACTTTATAGTTAGCCAACATCGTCTCATTTGTCTCCATGTCTATCTCTCCTCGTGAAAGGTGCAACATCTGAGACGAAGTCGATACCACAATGAAACATACGTTAGAGCTCAACGTTGCTTCTGGCTTTCATCGGAGTCGAGCAAATTCTTCATTTCCCTTCTTTGATGTCTACAGGAAACGGGTGATAATTTAAGATTACATCATTTGTGATCTCACTGCATGGCGATTTGTGAAACATTAATTGGTTTGTCTTTCTGAAACAAACATGAACTGATGCTTATTTAACAAAGAAGCCGAAGATAAAAGTAGCAGTCACAGAACTAATAAAGGGGCGAAACAGAGGCTTTGGTTGGATGAGAGCCATATTAAAAACAACTGGATCTTCATCTGGTTTGTGTAGGATTCGTCCTCTCCTGTCAGCTCTGGAGAACTTTTAAAAAAGTAGCTCATCACATCTCCGATCATGTTGGTCATTATTTTCCTTCAAGACCTGCCAGATTTCGAACAAACATGATTTAGAAAATGCTTTTAGGAGTAGTTTGACAACACAAATGGCAAGTACTCTTTAACAAAAACTCTTTAACTAGTCCACTCTAAAAGAACTTAAAAGTGTAATAAAATATACCTGTGCAAAGTTCCTGAGATACGATGCTACATGCTGTGGACGGTTGCCAGGGTGTCGCTGTGCTGTTGCTAAGGTACTCCGAGTCTTAGAGCACTCTGTTGTTCAGAGTGGTTCCCAAGTGCCCTCTGGCTCACGTCACAAGACCACACCCATACATTTCTATGGGATTCTGGTCACTATGGATTCATCGGAGTTTCGTTTGATTGCTTGAATCACAAGTCACAATTCGAGGACAACAACGCAATAACACGAGTTGTTCTAGTAATAAATACTTAAGTATGGGGATTTGTTCAAATGCCATAATAATAAGCAATACTAAGTGATATTGGCCTTACCAACACCACTTAGTAATAAGAAAAACAGTTTATTTATCCAAAGAAGACACGGATTGTGATCTTCAAATGTTTAGTCTTTACAAAGTAAACAGGGAGTGTAGTTCTCAAGAGATAGTCACTTAAAAGAGTCACATTTTTACCATTCATCTGGAAAGCCTTTTATTGAACATTGCATCCTGAAACATACTGTTTAACATGACCTGTCAGATGTTGAGGGGGAGTTGAAAAGAAAGGGAAAGCATTTTTCTCTGTGCTCCACGGACAATATGGTTCTGTTTAGGGGTGAGCGGAGCGGGTCTTAGGAGGCGGAGTCCGGCAGAAACGCAGCCTACATCCAATTTCACTGCATTCACTTCAAGGACATGGGAAGGGGGGATGTCGGAAATCCAGCAAATCATTTCTACGACCATGCAACACAGAAGATCCCTCTACCATTTTTACATGACATAGCGAACCGGTGAGACCTACTCAAACGTGCTGATTTCTTCAATTAACTTTTATGACATTGGGAAGTAGCTTAATTTGACAGACGCACTTAAACGCAAGTGAGAAAACCTTTCACAAAACGAAAAATCTTGATCGTTTTTCACTGCCGAGGGGTAAAATATACACAATCAATACAAGAGCTATGGGGGCGGTTCCTTAAATTGCTCAGACAACAAAGGCATCTATGTTTTCCAAACCTGCTGACTCAGTTTGGTAGTTTCCACTACGTTTTACCGGCATTTGGGTTCCACTCAGCTGTCTGACCACCCAGCTGGCGTGTCTCTACTAACAGCCAATTAAAATTAGGCAATTAGGGGCAGACCGTGAGCTTTTGGGCTGTAAAGATTTAAAGCGAGAAAGCAAACTGCTCATCGTGATTAGTTTAACACTGCCGAATTCTGCATTTCAATATGACAAAAACATCATAACGATACACATGACACCAAAAATCTAGTGGTGACTGTTTCGATTGTGTTGCCAGATATTCCTGAGTTAAAGGAAAAAAGTTTTTTTTTTGAGTTGACATAAGATGAAGCATTAGGACTTGTGATGATTATCAAAACATCTTATGTGAATTACTTAATATGCATTAAAAGCATATATTAAAAAATGTTAGTACATTTCAATTGAATTAGTCAATACAATAAAAACATATTGCTCTTAAAATGCAATAAAACTACTGGATGAACTGTGTGATTTATGTTTTATGTAAATTATCTGCGAGACAAAAGCAATGTTTTTATATTATATAAAACTGTATTAACACAAATTATTATGACACAGGTAAACTGGCGACTCAGTTATTCTATTGCATAATCCAATGACTATATATTTCCATTTTATAATGTAGTAAAATCATAAATGTATATAACAATAAAAAACTTTTATGAAACTCCTTAGGAAAATTCACCATGGTTTTACTATTCACCACAGTTTAAGCAAGATAGTAAAACTGTGGTATTATATCAATAGCAATCAATCTTACCCCAAAAAACATTTACTTTAATAAAACCGTGGTAATGTTTCCTAAGGGAAGGCCTAATAGTCTTTCTCTTTGACTCTTGAGTTTCTGTAAATGGTGGCAGATTATTCCAGGGTTTTGAGGGACAGTCAGGAGGTGCAAACCCCCTCCCATCTCAAAGAGAGCACCTCCCCTCGGCCTATCAGGGCAATTCACTCACTCTTCTCCCCCTCACAGGGGCAACAGTGCAGTTTTCCATTCAGTGGATCATATCCCGTGACAATAACGGACTCCTCCGGGCAATCCGACACATCTGAGGTATTTCGCCTTTTATATCCTCATTATTTGGTCATGATTTATTTGCATTGCTTTCGACGCATCACCGACATTCATTTAAAGGTAAAAAAGGACGTAAATTACGTCAAATGTGATGTTGGGGATCTTGATCTGAGGTAAAAAAAAGTTAGTAAAAGAAAGTTATTGGCTCAGTCATACGGCGCTTCTTCTTTGCTTCAGCTTTGCGATCTGCTGACCGGCAAAACCATGAAAAAAATCATGAATGTGACTGAAATTTTAGGTTAACAGGTTTTAACGTTGAAAGGCTTTGCTGAAAAAAATAACGTGTGTAGAGACGTGTGTTTTTACAGCTGTCTTAATACATATTAAACGCGTTGCATTTGCAAGTTTACCTTCGTGAAACTAAACTAAAATAGGCAACGCATGGCAGAAAAACCACAAGGTATCGCGTTTATTCCCTAAATCTGTCGTAAAGTGTGCCGTTATACTGTTCGCTCGCGAGCGCGTTTAACGTTACCTCAGCAAACTTTTCCTCTCCGCTTTTTTCCTTCTCCTCACGAAGGAAACGCTCACGTGCCGTCATTTAAAGTCTTAAAGTCACACACATAAAAGTTGCAGATGTTCGGTAGTGACACGGTGTCTAACGCCACGGGAGCGCAGGGAGTCGTTAACGATGATGATATACATGAGATCGATGATGGTTTTCGCTCATTGATGTTTTTTTTGCTTCATTGTTCGCGCCGCGATTAGACCCGCCCACTTGAACACGCCTCAAACTTCCCCTCCCCTATCGGAGCTGTCATCCAACGTAACGCACTGTAATTCAACAAAACGTAATATTTATTTTAAGATGATTTCCAATAGAGTAGTTAATGCATCTCTGTTTATATGATACGAATAATATATGTATATAATTATGACGTAAAAAGTCACTATTTTAATCTTTATGTCCGCCATTTCTGTGGTGTTTTTTTGAATCCACAGTTGTTCCATAATACGAATATATCATCCTGTGTTGTTTTGCCACCCGCTCTCAAAACCAATTTCTGCCATGTTTAGAAATCTTTTGAGGGCCATTACTTACCCTAAAACCATTTTTAATGAGCCGGTTGAGGACAGAACCATAAGTAGAGTCATGGCCAAGACTTGGGTTTTTTTCTGCAGCGAATGCATGCAATGGCAGTCTTAGCGGGCCTGTAAAATATTGCAGACCGATGTTTAGAGAACCAAAGCATTTCCCTGGAATAATCATATACTTTATGAAACGATTATGAAATTTGGCTGTTGATTAATTGTCTAATATAGCATTGCGATTATGACAATTAATTGTCTGTGGGCTTTGACAATTAATTCTCATGCATTTTTTAATCGGCTTTGAAACGACCTTATTGTTCTGAATATAAGACTGTTTTATTGAGGTCTAGGCTTTTACATGTCAATAATACAGCCGCCAGTTTTATCAGGAGTGAATTGAAGCCACCATTGAAATGCTATCAGTCATAGAAACGTTTCTAGTCATTTTTTTTCCTCACTTGCAAGACTACAGTCAAATTTTACTTCTTTGTTAATGAAATTTTGGTAAACTGGTTGGTTTTCACATTGAGATTGGACTACAGGTTTTTATGGTATATGCTTTAAAGTTTTTTTTAAGTGATTGTTGGTACATTTTACCAGTATTATCATACTTAAGTGATATATAAAGGCACTGCAGCTCCCTCTTATGTCTTGCAATGATCTGAAACCATCGCGATGAGGTCAAAGAGGTCAATGAGACGATTATTTAATAATCGTGACAGCCCTAAATGCAAACTAGCACATTTGAAGTATTTCTGTATTCTTTCTTTCAGCCCGGAGTGCTTTTACATCACACGCTTGAGGGGACACGTCTGAAGAGCTTATTGAGGAGGAAGAGGTTTATTACGGGCGAGGCACATTTAACAGGAGGTTTTTAGGAGTCGCACAGCAGGGGCCAATGGGAGCCTGGAAGCTGGCCAAGGTGGTGCTTGGATGGGTCGCAATCTGGTGGGCTGCTGCGCATTCGGTGTTGGCACAGGCTGATGGAGATATCCAGGCCAGCCGATTCACTGGAAAACCAGAAGGGGAGGTGCAACTGAGGGTCCGTCGGAGAGGCCAGGAGTCCCTTAGGGGGTAAGAAGGTTTTTTTGGTCTTCTGTCAGCTTTTCTCTTGAAGTAAACATGCTTATGGTTTGAGAATAAGTGACACTTCGATTTTATTACCATACGTATATTCATGTGAAGGCTGGTATATCTTTTTTTAACTGTAGTGGCACAGACGCCACAATTAATAGTTAGCATTAGCTTCTCCTTTTTTGGCAAACGTTAATTGAATTTGCTGCTGTAGAATTCTACTGCTGTGGAATTTCTCTTACTACCTGCTGTGATGTATGGGTTGAAGCCAAACTTCTGTCCAGGTTGGTTGCCTGATTGTTTCCTAAAAAAGCAACATATGTGGCGGAGCAAGCTGTGATAATGTTTGTCAAATGTGTGTGAATCTGCTGTGAAGGAATTTTAAGTACTGGGATGCCTCTGTATGTTGGTCGTCTCAACAGGGGTGTCATTTCCTTCAGATTTTCAGACATGTTGAAAGACAGTATAGTTTGGTTATGGTAAACTTTACTTCCATGTCTCTCAGAAGAATGCATGATGTTTGAAGTTTTTGTTGAGGTAAACACACTTACATACACTAAAAAAGAACGCAGAAGGATTTGATGATGGATGTGTTTTCCTAGCCTTCCAGTGCTTCTCAAACTCAGGGTGGGCATTTTTTTGTTCAGAAAGCCAGAGCTGAGTATTTTTCTCATTTTTGTGAAAACAATGGTTGGTTTGTGCTGCGCTCATATGTTTGAATCGGTTATTCCTCTCATCTGCGATGGCTTATAACTCCCCTGCAAACTACGACAGGAAATGAGGTATTCTGATTACCCAGGGCTCCAACAAGGCACGTTTGTTTCATAGTGCAGGTGAGAGAATATGTTAAAACAGACATATCTCCCATACAAATTCTGAAGCAAGGTCAAACAAACGCTTTGGGCAGTTGGATTAGCTCTGTAGTTAGCAGTACTGCTCTAGCAGAAACAATGGGGCTATTCTGTACGTCCAAATCGGGCACCAAGTTGAAGCATTCATAGTTGACCTATAATGCACAGAAAGAAAGTTAATTAGCTATTTTGTCCAAATTTTCAGCTCAGAGGGGAGTTTGTGATGCCGTCATTGGAGCGAAACCTGCTGTAAAAGCAACTGTTCCAACACAAACTTGCCAACTCCAAGACTTTCCTGATTATTTCCTTGCCAAAGCAAGACATTGAACTTCACAATCTCCCCCTTGACTAATGTTGTAGCCGTTGCGTCATTTAAAGAAAAATCTAATTACGAACTTTCACTGTTTGCCATCCATTTTTATAGAAACTTTGATTATAATCACCAAGTGCATATTAGCCTAAGACTGCTGTTGAATGTGCTCATTTATTCTACCATTGACCAATTAAGCCGAGTTATCTTAGGTCAGATGGTTTAAGTGACTTGCAGTGGGGGATTTGGAGCTTATTGGCTCTCTGTGCTAAGCACAATTTGGCTGTCACATGATCAGGTTGTGTTTTGGGGCCCCTTAAATGAAGGTAAAAGTCTGGGAGACTGCTGTAAAAGAAATGGTCTCGGGGTAAGAATATGATTATGTGGTCCTTAGTGGTTGATGCCAAGCAGAACCTGAAGTGTTCTGCAGAGCGCTCAACTAGAAGTTTGCTGGCGTGGCGCGGGTCCTCAATGCTGAAAAACCTTTTCTTTCGTTCCATTATGTCTTGAAGGCAATGTCAGTTCCATTCGATTCCAAAGATGGTCTTCCGGAACAATTGATGTTTGTGTCCCCATAGAGAGTCAGCTCTTTGTCTTGGATATGCACGTCTTAAAACAGTTGAAAGCACATGCCAGTCTAAAGGAAAACAATCGTTCTCGGATATCAAAGAGTTTACTAGACGCCAGCAATGTTTTGGATTTGTGGATTGTAGAAATAAATTCTAAAGAAGAAATCTTGGTAAAGGACTTGTTTCCCCAATATGTGATTAATAAAAGCATTGAGTGAAACTTTCAAGATTTTCAAGTATAAATCATCACTTATGATTATGGCGAACTTTAAATGGTCAAGAGGGTGCTTATATGGAAAATCATATAAGGATTTGGTGCCAACTTGTTTAATACATCTCATGTGAGAGGGACCCTACTGAAAAGAGAAAAACATATTGCAACGTTTCAGTGCGACGTATAACCAAAAGAAAGATGCAAGTCATTTATAACTGTGCAAGTCACAGTTATAAGTGTAACCTTATGTGTCCATAATAGCATGCCCAGAAAATCTTATCGACTTATCAAATGGACTTGTTTCTTGTATTGTTCCACACAAAAGAAAAAACATAAAATGGCTTTCTGTTGTCTATTTCAGATACCATCAGTTGCTCCATCACTCCAAAATGTCTCGTGCAGCAATCTTTTCAAGAATGCCTCATTCCCACAGGAGAGTGTGCATTAAATTGGGATTCAGGTTCATCAGGGTCAAGGGCTTGAATCAGGCCAAGTTGGACACAGAAAGACCTTGCAGATCCTTGTGATCATTAAATCTTTATAATGTCAAAATGAACAAACTCATTAGCTTTGGGCTGGAGATCCAACAGTACTGGGGGCTGGGGTCTGAATGCCATTCAATTGACCTTTAACCTCTTTAGGAGTGGTACCCTGTGGGCCAGAATTGTGCTATCTTTGTCTGTGACCTCTCCAAGATAACCGACAAGCCCTTACGAGAGCTCCTGTACAAGTTTTTATGACCTCACCGAAAGTCGGCCTGAGGCCGTCAAAGCATGTCCTGATACCCTATCTCAGACTGGTTGTTGACCTTTTGTCTTGGAATTTGGTTCGTGAGGGGTCCTTTGTGCTCCCCCTCCAAGAACTGTATAGTTAATCTGTTTTTCCAGAGATCTTCAGCAAGGAATTGATGCAAATCTTTTGGTGGATCTTGTAAATGTAAAGTTTGTAAGTTTTTAGAAATGTTCCAGTTGAGGAGTCACGTGGTCTTTCTTAGGTATTTTGCTTGTAGCAGAAAACCTTTTACCAATTTATGTGCTGGTTTGTATTTGAGAGGCTGGGTCGGTAAATGTTTTTCATTTAGCCGTGGTAAACACACGGCTCTTTTCTTTGGCTCTGTAAAATTAAACCCAACTAATTTTAAGATTACATCAACATTTTTGTTTTTCAATACAACTCAGAGTTGTCTGCTGGAAGTGATGGCCATCCATCTTGTGCCGCTTTTCCACTGCATAGTATTGCACGGTACGGAGCGGTACAGCTCACTTTTGGGGGGTTTTCCACTGGTACAGTACCTAGTACCTGATACTTTTTTTAGTACCAGCTTGGTTGAGGTTCCAAGTATAATGTACCGATACTAAAATATGACATGTTTACACACAGATCACTGATTGGGCAGAAAGAATCATGACCAGCGTCATTGGATTTGCAACACATGAATAGGCATTTTAATACGTAATATTGGCAATTTGTTAAATGCTTCGTGACAGTAATATAGAGATTGAGACCCTTAACGCAATGCTACGTTAGCCTACCCTAGTGTGCCGTCGAGCAAACCAATGCCAAATGTTGTACTAAACCTGACGGTACTACCATGCAGTGGAAAAGCGCCATTGGTGTCTCCCTTATCTCTAGATGTGTCTTAATTTCTTTTTAAGAAGCAAGGCTCCTTGCTTCCATGTTACTGATACTTACTCCATCATTTTCTGGTTTAATTTCCTTTGCTGCTTTTGTTTTCAACATCCCACCCTTCCAACCCCCCGTCCACTTCCACTTGTTTTCTTTACCTCCCACTGATTCTTGCCCTTTTACCAGCATTTTTCCGTTTCCATTTTCCAACATCTAGTCCTCTATCTGCCCCAACTCCCTCCAGCTCTCTGTCTCCAGCTCTGCAGTTAGCAGTCATGTCATCTGGTATTGAAACTACAGCTGGTCGTCCCCATGTGAATGACAGCAGTAAACATCTTGCCTTGTAGAGCAAAGGAATTTGTGTGTGTGTTTAGAAAGACAGATGTCCAAGGTTTTTTCAAAGCTCTTTTTATGGCAGACTAAACTGGGTGCTGATAGAAATAAAGCTTTTTCTCAGTGAGTGTCCAGGTTTAATGGAGATCCCCTGAGCTTGTTGGAAAGGAACCGTGAACATTAACCGAAGGTGTGGTACTGGACCACAGTCTGGGAAGTAATCCTGAGCACTTGGATCAAGTCTTATTCCTTAAACAGTGGCCCCTAAAACGTGGTCTTACTCGTGAGAAACGGTACTCAAGCAGAGAAACGTTTAACTTTGGACTTGGCCTTGTAAAGTATCTCACATACATCCGCTTCATTTCTCTGGACTAATTCTTGCTGTTGGTGAGAAAGTCTGTACCAAAAAATGCTTGCGGATAAGTACATTTGGGAACATTAGAGTAGCTAGTAAATATATCTGTCTCAGGATGTTTGGTTAGGATCCTACTCAAAACAAACTGCCTATTTTCAATTTGGTCCCTGGAAAGATGTTTAAAGTCCTTCGGGCCACTCAGTGAGCGGCTTTATTTCGAAAAGGTCAGGAGGTCTTTGAGACTGCAGATATTTCATTCTGAGACATGCTTCATTATTAATTTCATTGGGTTTGTTTTCTTTGTTTCAGGCCCAATGTATGTGGTTCTCGCTTTCACTCCTATTGTTGTCCAGGATGGAAAACGCTTCCTGGAGGGAACCAGTGCATCGTTCGTAAGTATCTGTCGCAGGATGTTCTTGCTTTTAAAGTTGGGGTCGAATGTTTTACCGTACACAACTTACAATAGCTTGACTACAGTCTCAGGGTTCACTCATAGGACAAACTGGGGAAACGGAAGTCTTTCAGAAATGTTAAGGCTAAGACGTGTACTGTATGCAAAACCTTTGTCTCCAATAATTTTCTCTCTCCAGCGATCTGTAGGAACTCATGTGGCGATGGCTTCTGCTCAAGGCCCAACATGTGCACTTGCTCTAGTGGTCATCTTTCCCCTAGCTGTGGAGCTGCCGCAGGTGAGTTCGGTCATTTCAGCTTTCCTGCACCTTATGACACTTCCAAAACATGTGCTTAAATACATAATGAACTCTGTGACCATTTGACAGTAGTTCAATCGAATGGGCTTTTTTAAAACAAGGGGCAACGCATTTAAATGTCTACTTACCTATAGACCATGGTTCCAACATGTTTTCTAATTGGTTAAAAGCAGGGCTGGCGCTACATATAGGCATAGCAGGCAGTTGCCTTGGGCCCCGGGCTGGAGGTGGGGCCTCCATAACTGTAATGTGTCTCAAACTTTTACGCACATAACATCAAACTACTGCAACAATGTTTCGAAAGCATATACACAGCAGTGTACTTAAGTTTTGGCTGCGCGCACCTGTCCTCACATGCAGCTCGAGTTCTGCGACGCATGTAACCCCTTATCTCTTTTACAGTCTTTGCCTTTGTTTGTCATCACAAAAGATTATTCTTTTTACGCGTTTTAACTCTTGCCCATTTAAACTTTCTATCGATTTCTCATTGCGTGCACAGACGCCAGTTCTCAAACAGTCTTTCTTACTTTGGAAGGGGAACAAACTTACAGTATCCCTATACACTTGTCCACCAGCCATAACAAAAATTATTGCAAAAATTGTTTAATCCCGACTGCCCTTAAATTTTGTTTAGAGCATTTTCAAATTGAAACTGATTTTTTTAATAATATCATTAACTTGTTTAAATTGTACATTGTTTTTACAGTGGAATAAAATACTTTATTTATTCTAAAAGGTGGAGGGGATGAGGGTGCTGTGAGTGGCCTTCAAAATAAATGTTGCCTTGGGCCTCCAAATGTTTAGAACCGGCCCTGGTTAAAAGTCTTAGTCATATATTTCTTGAACGTTTTGAAGGATTTATTAGGTTAAATGTTGTCTCGGTTGAAATTGAGCAGAGGTACTGCCATTCAGGAAATTTCTTCAACAGCGTATCACGTTTCTTTTGAATCCTCGGCCATGAGTATTTTCTGTTGAGATATGTTCTGGCCACCTAGAAAGGCTTTTTTATGACTAAAGGGTTTTAATTTAAAATCGTTTAGATTTGGTTTTGGTCTTTTCTGGATAAGCTGTTGAACATAAATGCAGGTTTCTGTTTCTACACCTGCCAGCAGTGTCCGTCCATTTTACAGCAAATGCCAGGAATATGCGGTCACAGACAAACAAACCCAAATACACCTAACCATAGGGTTTGGTCTCGTAAGCAGTAAACCCACAGTTGATTTATTCTGCTGTGAGAAATTGACCATCCAGTTGCCTGTTTGAAAGCAAACACTAAACATACGCTCGTGATCTGTTTGGCCAGCCTAATATGATTTGTGAGATCGGTTTCGCTGTCATTACACCCACCCGACCGCGTAGCGTCTGCAGTGGTTGGGAGCGGCCGCATTTATGAGTCAGCCGTGAATCTGCACTCGCTCCATAGATAACAAGGATGTTAGCGTAGCCATAAGCGTCCAAATGTTGCATGGTAAAAATAACGCCTGGAAATAAACTGCTTAACCAAGACTAAGGAGGTTAACTGAGCCCGGCCAAGCTGGTGTTTAGCTGGTCTAGCAGGTGTCCAAATATCCAAACCGCCCTAGGCTGATTTATTTTACCAGGGTCTCATGTCTGGGCATTTGTGCCTAACTATGTGTCTCCATTTTCAGCCACAAAATCAGCTGTTAAATTGAACCCCTGGATTTATACACGTGGTTTTTAAGATTTAACAGCACAAGAATTAACACTCAACACCAACGCTCCAGTAATGCAAGCCACCAGATTTCTTCTTAAGACCCGCAACGTCTCGCAGTGAACTTGACGTTGACAGGCTGCGGATTCCCATGCTAGACGTGTGAGACAAACGGTCATAAAGGACCTCTGTTTCTCAGCTTTGCTCACGTTTCCTGCCTTTGGCATAGCTTGTAAAAAAAGCGGACAGATGTGACTGGTGGATACAGAGGTACATTGTGGGGCTGGAACCTCAGGGAACCCCGTTTTTGCGTGGTTGCGCGTGTTTGCATGTGCGGTTGAGCACGTGCAGCTTTCTTCGAATGGGTTGGCAAGCTACAGCGCCCCCACCTATTGGGGACCGCCAGCAGGTCTAGCCGATTAAGTCATTTCCTGTTCTTTAGGAAAACACGACCCTACTCAAATGCTCACAGGCATAGCTGTTGAAAGCATGCCATCACCAAAAAAAAGAAAGAATTGGACATGTTTGATCTCTCTCTCTCTCTCTCTCTCCAGCTCTATTTTCAATGTAAAGACAAACAAAATGGCTATGTTTTAGGCTTTTTGTAACAAGACAATAAACTTTCTCTTTCATATTTTTTTTTAGACATTAGGTCATGGCAAGTTGAGATCAAAACCAATAAAGAATAATATGATATATGTTAACAATTGTTTTTGGTCTGGAAAGAATAGTAGTTTGAATTATTTTTTGGGCTGAAACTATATGGCACGACGCCTGTGTTAAGACAGAATAAAGAGTTTGGCTAGGATCGCTTTGACGCAACCGATTGGAAATATCGCATCTTAACATCGCATCTAAGATGATTTGTTGCTCTTTTGACAGCGTGAAAATGATCCCTGAGGAAATGCTATTTAAAATGACAATGTTTTTTATCTCAAATCATTGCTCAATGACTCTGTTAAGATCTTTGCTAAGTGATTTTGTCTGCGCCAAAGAATTTCTAGTTCTTGGAAATCATTGGAAATGAATCACACAAGCTAACTGTTTGAAATAATATTTTTACTGCTGTACAAGTCTAAGACGGTGGTTAAAAATATTTTTACAGAGTGGAAATCTTTCAAAACAGTTTTGCGGCTATTTCCGTTGTAAATAAGTTCAGATGAGTCACGGTTGGCTGGATGGAGAGCAGAATTGACCAATCAAGACAACATTTTCATTATCTCCTTTTTCCCGGTTTTCCAGTCCAGTCCTGCAGTGTTCGTTGTATGAACGGAGGAGCTTGTAATGAAGACGCCTGCTCGTGTCAGAAGGGCTATACAGGAACTCACTGCGGACAGCGTAAGTGTACTTCATCTTAAAGATTTAATTCATAAAACCACATGAAGATGCATACAGTAGATTCTGTATGCAGTAGACTCAAGAACCCAAAATAGCATCTAATGTCTTTTTTTAAAAAACGATATTGACAATTTTGTTTTCCGCAGCTGTGTGTGAAAACGGATGTCAAAATGGCGGCCGCTGCATCGGTCCCAACAGATGTGCCTGCGTCTACGGGTTTACCGGGCCACAATGTGAAAGAGGTAAGATGCCACAACCCTTTCAAAGTTCCTCTCATTTCTAAATTGTTGTGGCACACTTTAAGATGTCTTTAAAATATGTGAGGTTTGTTTACTGTCTCGCAGCTGTTTTCAAAATGCGGCCACACAGGGTGCCAATGCGACGCTATGACCCAGAAACGCTCGGCAGAATAATGCACAATGCTACGCTTTTGACATGGCTTTAATAATGCCCTCTAGCCTTCACCGTAGCTAGTGTGAAATTAATAATACAGTTTAAACTGTGGCCAAGTCTCCCTCGGCACTGGAACAATGAAGTTATCGAGGCAAAAGGACGACAGCCTCCCCTACGCCTGCCAAGGCGCTCTTGAGGTGAAATCCTTGGCTGTAGAAAGTGACAGAGCGACGTGATTGTAAAGACAAGGTTCCCATAAGGCCGTGTGAAATGTGGGAGAGAAACGCCCCAGGCACGCAGGACCGAATACCTGACCCCTTTTGGGTTACTTCACCCTCCTCCATCTGCCTTCCCGTCCAGCCCCACCCCGTCACGAAACCCCTTGCGCAATCGCGGGACGGTTCCCTTTGAAAATACAACACAGGGGGGTGGTGGAAAACTTTGGGAGACATCTGGCAACAGATAAAGTAGGGTGTAAATGACAAGGGAACATTTCTGCGTTGAGCCATAGACGTTTTCTTAGTAGAACTAGGGGCGGTGGATGGAGACCCCAGCTGTGTATACAACTAGCACAAACAATCTGCTCTTCACACTGGGAGTGTCGTCCACCAGACACCAGCTGCCCCCCAGCGACTTGTTCCCCGGCCACCCGACCACATCCGTTCAACTCCGAGCCGTCTCTTATAGGCCTCCAGACGCACCCTCAAGGCTGTTGGGCGTCTGGAGGATGCTGTAAAAAGCTCACAGCAAACCATTAGTTACAGCAGCTTATAAGATGGGTTGAGAGATACACAGTTAGAGAGAGAGAGAGTCCAGGTCCACTTTCCTGGCCCATTAACTCGGCTAAAATCCAAATAGTGTCGGCCAAGTGTGCATTTGTTAGCAATACCAAACTTACGTGAAGTTTGGCAGTCTACTTTCTGGTGAAGTGAATGAAAGGGGACATGAAATTTATTTTCAGCGTATTTCTTTGGACAAGGAAACGTCTAAGTGAATTTAAGCTGAAATCAATTCATCAGGTTGTAAACCTGTCTGACTTGCATTTATGTGCTCCATTAAGACACTAAGAATTAAAGGGGTCATATGACACAGCTAAAACGAATAGTATCATTTGTTTTAGATGTAATGCAATGTGTATACACGGTTTAAGGTTCAAAAACGCTGTATTTTCCACATACCGTGCATGTTTGTATCTCCTCTTTGCCCCGCCTCTCTGAAACGCACAGATTTTTTACAAAGCTCATCGCTCTGAAAAGCAAGGAGTGCTACGATTGGCCAGTTGACCAGTGCGTAGTGAATGGTCAAATACTGCAAGTTTGGTTTGTTTTCGTACAACGACTTGGTACCAAAGAAAGTAGACCAAGTACATGGCTTGTGATTTGGGAAAGTAAGTTGTATACATGTTCTGCTAGCAAGAGGTGAGCTCAGCTTGGGTGCGGTTTACAGAAAGACATAAATGAGATCACTTCAGAAATGGTGTCAGACCCATTCATCTAAGAAATTTTCCCTATAGCACGTGTACTTAAGATAGCATTTGAAGAACAATACAAAGAGTCATATTTATGTTGCAGCGGAGGGTTGAGTTTTCCCAAATTAAAGTTGATGTAACTTCTAAAGCCGTTGGCCTTTTTGGAACTCATTACTTGCTGAGAACAGATTCAAGAGAAAAGCAATGTTCAGAGCAGTAAGACATGTACCAACATGAGTATAAATGGCGTAGACTCGTTTGTGAGTCATGTAATGGTTGAAATCATGGCTTGCTGTACATGTGGGGGATGGATAAGGTAGATGTAAAGCCAATGTTTTTGTCGTACTGTAAATCATTGAGCAGTAAAAGTGTTTGTTGGTCAGTCAAGGCAACATCAAAGCTTTACACAGGAGGGCTTGAGCGTATAATGTTTCTTTCACCCTCATCTCATGGTGCAAAGTTTTTTCCTTAAACCTTCATTCCTCCATGTGCATGAACTTACGCTTTAAAGCATTTCTTTGCAGATTCCATATCTTGATCTCAACTCTGGTTAAACCAAAATAGGTCCAGACGTAGCGAAGTCATTGATTCCTCAGCATGTCTTTGGTAGGATGTCAAGGTTCCACCTCTGTTATTCAGTGTGCAGCTGGTCCCCCGAGGCTCCGCGTTCCAGACCAGATTAACTTCCATTTTTTTAGAAGGTCCATCATGACAGGCTATCCTCTTTGGTCCATTTGCATTAGGTATAATGAAAACAGGCCAAGTCATCGGAGTGTGAAGACGGCTCTCCATCACACACAATATTGTCCCGATCCCTTGAGAGGCCTCTTGTGTTTCCTTGAGTTCGACATCATGATTCATAGTCTTCTCAGAAAGAAGTAATACTTGGCAGACGTTGTTGGCAGGGAAACACCGTAGTGACTAAACGGAAAGACGAGGCGAGTAAGCGTTTGGCGGGAACGAGATGTAGGTAACTGGTTTCAGTCTTACAATCCGAACCGCAATCATGGCAAAATTACTCCAGAATGATGGCTGCATCATCAACACTTCACCCCTTCTCAGCTTCCTTTGTACATGGGCGTGCTTGTTTCTGGGAAACGGGGTCCGCACGTTGCCGTCAGCGTGACCTTGCAAACCTGAGACCTAGTACCAGATAATGATGGCCAAAGAATAACAGTGTAACGTGGTAGGACGTGTGTGCTTACAGATGGAGCTGAGCTGAACTTGGCTCGAAGGGTAAAGTCTTCTGAACGATGTTGGCCAGAGTTTCCAGACTTTAGGGCTCCAGCTTCCATGTAGATCAAAGGACCCGGCAGACAGACCTCAGCGGTGCACTGAGATGGTCTTGAAGCAGTTGTCCTTCGCTTTTGGACATCAAGATCACAGGTTGCTCAGCAGTGTATGGCTGTGGACTACGGTGTTGTGTTTACTAGTTGAAAGTTAGTGTATACTGACATGAATGACTTGCCACCCATCATGCAATGTTGTTTTTGGTCACTTCAGCGTTGTGTTAACGGAGCAGATAAATGGTGTGGACGACTAATGAAAGCATCCCTATGTCTGTTGACAGATTTTTTTATGCATGCATTGTCATGAACAGTGAGGCGATCGTGTCACACTCACTTATAGTTTCTGTCCGCCTATGAGTGACTTTTGGGTTAGTTTTATGGGCGCTACTCAAGAATTTTGGCTTGTATGTGAAAACTCGTAAATGAACCACATTCTGTGTGGTTGCTTTGTTAACCCAGAGCGGGTTTACTTTGTTTTATTATTATTCTTTTTGGATCAAGGGAACAGCGGATTAAAAAAAAGGTTTAAATTGGGTGTTTTTTTTTACTTTGCTAATTCAAAACATTAGCTAAATAGTCATCTTTTGTTTTATTTTATTATTATTTTGGGATCAACAGCACAGCGAATTTCAAGATTTTGTGTTAATTTATATTATACAATTTTATTTTATTTGTTAAATTATAACACATGTTTTCCATTAAGCAACTGCACAATTCTAAATTTGAAAAGAAATGTAACTAAATTATTATTTTTGGATATGGCTATATATTGCTATAGTTCCCATACAAACCACTTTGAAAGATATGTGAAATTTCCTTTAACTGCTTGCCATGTATAAAACAAAGGCATGTGGTCCGAAATTACTTGACACACAGGCAACGCGTCAACCCGTGAATCACTGTACTTATAGACACCTTTAACCCCCAGTTCATTTTTCCAAGCACATTGGTCTCATTTCATTAATCCCAGCATGGGAAAACGAGCAAGTCCACAAATCAACAAGATCTCGATTTTATAGATACGACCCGAAAGACTTTTCCCGCGGCTCCCGTGAATATCGTCGCTTGCTGATGTATTGTGTACTGGATACGCCCGGACACATCTGGGCCCTGTCTTATCTTTAGTCCCAACCAAGCGCAATTAATCCATCCCAGATGTGCACAGGATTCTCGCTGTGGGTCGCCTCCGCTTGGAGAGAGGGCCTGCATTCCTCGACTCAAATTGTCCAGGAAGAACGGTCAGGTCAAGGGGGGGTGTTGAGGGGACAGCGAAGGGATTTTGAAGACACGTGAGGTGGAAATCTCTATAGTTTTTCTCCTTTATTTGCCTTCCCTTGACCTACTTTCTTAATGCCAGTCTCTCTTGGGTAGGAATTAATGATCCATCTTTCGTTTCACGTGAAATATTACCAAGGACTTTGAACGGCTGGGGAAATCAATGGGTCATTTCCTATTCTAGTAAACCAACGTTTTCAATATACCTTTGAGAAATACAAACTCTTTTTCTATTGTAGCATTATCCATCACTTGCAAACTAGCAAAACGAAGCATTTGTGAAAGGTTACGGCTTTGAGTTTTATTGAGTACAAATGACCAGACATTCAACCGCTCCGTTTACTCTAGCATCAAGTTGGTTTATTTGTTGCGCAAACCCTTCTTAAAGAGAGTAAGTTGTCTCAGTTGGCCATCGGCGCAAGAATGTTCACAGTGAAAGTAGAAACAGCCCCAGTACCACCTACATCTCAATGCACGCTCAACAAGAAGGCTTCTCATGGATTAGGCCAGTATTGATACAATCCACCAATTTCTTAGTCATTATCTCATTATCTTATTAAAGAAATGTGAAAGACATCTATTGTAAGAACATTCCCAGACTGACCACCAGCCTAGTGAGATCTGGAGAAGATCTGCTATCATTTTTTGGTTGCCTGTGGCTTATTTGTTGTACTTGCTTGCCATCATTTTTTATTAGTGTTTGTCTTAATTCTGTCAAATTGACTTTTTCTTGCTCTCTATCACATGCAGACTACCGGACGGGGCCTTGCTTTACGCAGGTCAACAACCAAATGTGCCAAGGTCAGCTGAGTGGAATCGTGTGCACCAAGACCCTGTGCTGCGCCACCATCGGACGAGCGTGGGGACACCCATGTGAGATCTGCCCCGCCCAGCCGCACCCCTGCCGAAGAGGTTTCATTCCCAACATCCGTACCGGTGCTTGCCAAGGTGAGATTGACCAAGTGTCTAATTCTAGAAGCAAGGTTGTTGTTACTACATCGCCATTCCAACCATTGTCTGAACAAATAGCTTAGTCTTTTCTCCCTGAATGTCTGGTCACATGTTTGTGGAATTCTTGCCCTAATGACCGGCCTGACGGAGCAGATGAGCGTAACAGATGTCGTGACCTGTGTTTGGTAAACCGTACCATCCGAAGCGCCGTCATTGTATGACTTAGCAATGTCAAATATTTAGATGACTTCCATTAAGAGACGGGTCTTGCGACTTTAAATGGGATGATATTAGGCATACGTTGCCTTTGTTTACCATTATGTGGGCTTGTGTATTTATAGAAATGTATATATTGTATATATAATATAAACAAACATATAGACTCACAAAGTCAAGTTGCTTTGCCTTAGGGAACATTTTGTGACTCAAATACCACATCTCAACTAAAAGACTAGAAGAAAGAGGCTCCTCTAGGCTTGAATATCCTTCAATACCAAACACAATTCTGATCTGGATTTAACCAAAAGTCTGTCTGGATGAACTACAAAGCACACATGTGCACGTTTAAAATAGAAGCTTTGTGTGCTGTACGTTGAGCCTTCCAGAATCTCCGCGCTCGATGGCAAGAAGTTATTTTTTGAATATATTAAAGGACAGATTGGCACAATCGGATGCAAGCTGAGGATTTACAGATTTCGGTTTGGCAAGTGAGGATGTGCATATCAATCGGGATAAAGAAAGTGAGATAAATCAGACGCAGACGTTGGATGATGGACCTGGTTTGATGTCTGCTGGGTCTGTGCGCAGGCTAGACACGTTACCGCTGTCCAAACTCATCCAGATGTCTGTCCGATCTAGAGCGAACCAAAGGTCTTTGGTTGGGTTATGAAGCCCGAGGGCTTGAGTTCTGATAAAGACCTCAGATGCTCAGACTGTGAGTTCACAAAAAGCAAATTTGTAAAATGTCCGATGCAAGACTGCCCAAGAAAAACACAACTGCACGTTCGGGCACGTTGCAGGTCAACAGATCCATACATTTACATTTAGTCATTTAGCAGACCAAATCCAAAGCGACTTGCAGGGAGTTCAGGGAGCAATAAGCGTCGCTGTCCTTTTGAAACTACATTGTCCAAATTTGCTGTGTTGCAAAAAATTAAAATCATGAAATATGGAGGTACGAGGTTTCAGAAGGACAGGAGCGATATACTATTTTAATACTATCTTTAAGTTGTATTGAAGTTTTAATTTACTTTTATATAGCAATCATTGCTATTTTTTTAGTGCTTTTGTCATTTTATTTATTCATTCACTCACATATTGCTATTTATGTTAAATATGTTTTGATTTCAGTTGTTAGTTTTAGTTTAGTTTTCATTCCTTTCAGTTTTAGTGCCCCAACTTAAAAATATTAAGGTTTATTTCTAAAGCAACATGTCTATTTTTGTGTATTTTTTAGGGCTGTCAAAAGATTAATCACGATTAATCGCATCCAGAATAAAAGTTTGTGTTTACATAATAATATTTATCTGTGTGCTGTGCATAATAATTTTGTATTTATTAACACATACACATCCATGCATATATTTACGAAAATTCTAAAAATTATTAATTGTTTATATATAATTTAAATTGTTGGTAAATATAAATAAATACATGTAAATATTTGCTAAATATGTATACATGTGTATGTGTTTGTATTTATAAAAACATAATTAATATGCACAGTACATAGACATATATTATGTAAACACAAACTTTCATTCTGGATGCGATTCATTTTTTGACAGCCCTAGTATTTTTTATCATATTTATATTACATTTATGTTTATTTGATTTCAACGAACAGAAATGTTTAAATAGTTTTAATTGTAGGTAACACCCTGCGTGCTACACTCTTCTGCACTGTTTAGTCAAATTGTGTCAACACTAAATTAATGGTCGTGATGTGTTTTTGTGTTGTTAGATGTGGACGAATGTCAGGCTGTTCCCGGATTGTGCGCTGGAGGAAACTGCATCAACACCGTCGGATCGTACGAGTGCAAATGTCCCGCGGGCCATCGGCAAAGCGAGACCAACCAGAAGTGCGAAGGTACGGCAAAACCAACATGGTAATATATCAAAAAGACAAGCTGACGAAGAAAAACCAGTACTGAGTGCCAATTAAAAAATATTAAACAGTGATGATGTCTGCACAGAGTAAAAAAAACATTCTCTCCAACATTTCAAGCCTTGTTACGTGCTTGTTGTTACTTTCGGGTCCAAGTATGCGGTAAACACTGGCTCTGAATCTCTGTTTTGGGATACTATCTCAAGTCTCACGTCCCTCTGGATTCGTCTCGGTCGTCTTTAACATTAGATAGAGCCGCTTGAGTGGAATTTAAACAATGCAGAGTGAAAATAAACTTGTGAAGGGGGGGTCGGTCGTTCTTGGACTCAATCCGGCATTTGGGCGTATTCAGATAAAACTCACAGAGAGAGATAGTGGACTAATACCAGTAGGGTTGTTTTATTCCTTATCTAATCTAATTGCGTATTAGAGACGTTTAATGCACATTCGTATCGCCAAATCGACCATTAGCCATTGCAAAATAGGTCAACATTACATTATTGTATTAAGGAAAACAAATGGAATAAGATTTTGTAAAGGATATTAACCAGAGAGAATCGGACCTCTGGAGGTTCTTAGCTTAACTCCTCATAACATTTTGGTCGTAAAGGACGTGCTGCGACTGAATGAAGGTTTAAAGAGATGGAACTTTTGTCTGCCCGGTGAAAGCAGACGTTCGCTTAGGGTCAGAAACGGAGAACGTGAAGAAACCTGTAATTAGATGCTCGGGTTCAGTCGATGAGACCTGCCGTGCGTTAAACTCGCCCAACTTTGAGTGCGAACGGCTGGATTTTGGCAGGAAAGTGCTTCTCTCTTCTTTGAAGCCGTGCTGAGGGCGGAAAAACCCAGGTGCTAGATGTGCTGGATGGAAAGGGGGGTAATTACAGGACAAAGGGGTCTTGCCCCGGGCAAGGAGGTAGGCCAAAACTTTTGGTGCTTACAGGACAGTTTCGACACAGTTGCTGAAGAGATTCTTGTCTTTATAAAGAACGTTATGCAGTGTTCCTTTGCCCTTATAAGCATCATGTCATTTTAAAGGCACAGTGGGAACCTAAATATGCTCTTATAGGACATAAAACCATTTTGACACATTTTATTTTAATGCACGATCATGCTGAATAGTATTCTTAGTCCAGTCACATTCCCCATACAGGAAACCCAAATGATGGACGTGAGAAAAAACAATGGGGCTATTGTTCCATGAATATTACATTTTCATAGTCTTTCCCTCCATTGTATGTACCTCCAGACTTTACACACTAGCAGATGTTGATATTCGCAAAAGTCACACGGACGTCTAATGGCTTGAACACACATGTGACGCTTTTAGCCGATGTTTCTCAATTTGCAAACGTCCCTGTGGCGTCTTCGCGTTTATCCAGGTGGAAGACGTTGCCCTCGGAACGTGACATCACTCATGAAACGTCTGGCCGCTGTTTTTAGGCCTCGCTGAAGGGGTTGATTTGAAAGAGGTTTTTGTGACCACAGCCGGGCGACACACGCACACATATATTCATCAAACACGCAATCCACTTTGCCATGTTTTGCCCACATCCTCGCACACAGCGGCTGTATATAATTTTACTATAATTAATCTAACTGCACGTGTGTATAAATATAAGAGCGACACGCAATAAAAAGCAAGTGAACGGTTTTCCATCTGTTCACTTTGAGTTTCAGTTTGAGTTTGCGCTTTCGAAGGGTTTCTTTACTGTACTGCAAGCGGACAACCCCAATTAAATCTCAGTTTCAGTTTCAGGTCAAACTGTGCTTATTTTGTACACACTGTGTCTACCATTTTCTTTTATCTTTAACTCTATGTAATCAGAAAACCTCGTTGTGTTTTGTTTCAGATATCGACGAATGCGCTACTATCTCCGGAGTGTGCGACGGTGGAGAATGTACGAACACGGCCGGCAGCTACGTCTGCACCTGTCCGCGAGGTTACGTCACCAGCACAGACGGGTCCAGATGTGTCGGTGAGTGTCTAATGAACACACAAACACACGCGCATGTAACCGCACACTTGACCTTACGCTCATCAACCACATCTGGCCCGTGATGACTGTATGACTTGAGTCGCTCTGCGGTCAGCCTCTTCAAGCAAGCCCAGATAAATGTGTTGCCGTGTGTATGAAGGTCTGTATTTTTGCCTGTGAGCGGGAAATGAATGTTGAAGTTTTGAAACCTCTTGAATTTGAGCAGTAGTTCACAAACTGTGGTACCAGTATGGGTACCAATTTGCATCCATAAAACATTCAAAACAGCTGGTAAATAAAAAAGTGTTTGTATTATTTATAATACATTAGAATTGGAGGACGAGGTGAAAAGATGAAGATTCACAGCTCTACTATTAATTTGAGTGTTTATCCCTGTGGTTTACTATGCCGGTCATTGGGTGGTACTTGGAACGACCCATTTTATTAAAGGCGGTACCTGACCTGAAAAGTTTGAGAACCACCAGCATAGAGTGACAAAGTAATATTAACCAATAATTTATCATTCCAGCCAATCAGATCCACATAACTTCCTGTTAAATGTACTTCATCTTAGAAATACGTCATTAAGGATGTCGAAAGCTTGACAGAACGCTTCGAATCCAGATCGGCTCCTGTTTCTCTGTTCACACACCTATGAAGCAAACCTGTAAGGTTTACTTTTCTCAGAAAGTGGTTTGAGAACGGGTTTCATTGGCTGGACTCGGGACAGTCTGGTCTCGTCTCAGGGCGATTAATCATCGGAAGACAACAGAGCCAGTTGGCTGAAACAACTCCTCACAAACATTCCAGAATAGCAGCACAGATACTGTCGACTCTGTCTGGGGTTTTTCATATATACAGTATGTGTGCGTATGTGTACTGTATGTTGTACTCTCTTTACATGTCGTCTTGAATTTCTCACTGCTGCCTCCTCATCTGTCTTTCATAACCTTCTGATCTGTTGCGTCCCCGGGTGAGAATAAAGAAACGTGATAAGTTGGCCCCACACTGACGTGTCCTTCGTATATTCCCAGAGACCTGTCTGGATTATTGACAGTCTCTTACTGTACATGTGGATCCAGTCAGGCTGGAGTCAAGGCTTGTTTTCAGTGTTAAACATAAAGGTTTACAGTGGTTTAACAGCCTGGTACCACAGGAGAACCTTTAAAGTTCGCTTGAAAACAGCGTTTATTGTTTTAATAGTGGTTTAACTATGTACAATATCCTGCAATTTCATGTTTCAAACAGAGATGGCGATAGAGAGGCAAACATTATAAGTCTCAACTTTTCAGGCGGGTCGAATTTTTGGGGGTTATCGTGCGTGTTTGTCCCACAGCTGGTGCTTTGTGTCTCAGAACCAATCCGCCGGGATTTACTGAGCGTGATGCTAATCAATGCTAATGTGTTTTCGCTCTGTGAATATCAGGGCTTTGAAATATCTACAAACTCGTGAGAGCCCAGATTCAGAGAGGACGTCTGGTTCCAATTGAAACCGCCGTTACCATCAGAGAGCTGTTGCGAAACCCACCCTGCCCCCAGCCCCAAACCTCAGAGTCGATCCCAAGGGTTTGGGGGGGATGCAGTATGGAACCTACAGACGAATGGCCTCTTATGTTCAATGTAATTGGGTAGATTACTCCACACGGGCTTGATTTATGGCAGACTGCTGGCTCATTAGCCGAGTTAATCGACTTTCACCCCCTTGGTATCCATGTACGCACCCTATCTCAACCAGCTCTCTCCCTTCGCCCTAACGTTGACCTAGACCTGGTAAAACTTCCAGTGCCATTCCAGAAGAATTCCCATTTGAAGCACTGTGTCCAGTGGCTTTCCTTACCTTTCCAATTGCCACCTCGTAAATTAGCTTCCGTTGGGACGGAGCACATGTAGCGCACGGACCTGACATCCTTTGACTGCAACTGTACTCGCGAGAAAAGTATTTGTGGTATTTGAAAACGTCTGTTTTAGGCATCTGTCTTCCGAGTGAAGTCTTCGTTTAAGTTAACGTGAAATGAGCGGTTGCTAGCAGATGCTAGCACGTTCTTGAGGTAGCAGTCCGTATGTTAGTCATGTTTCTCTGTACCTGTGATATAAGAGCTATATGTGAACTTAAATAATATAATGTATTCCAGTCATTATAGGCGCAGGCTCCCCGTGACCCGAGGTAGTTCGGACAAGCGGTAGAAAATGGATGGATGGATGGATTCCAGTCATTTCTTTTACAAAAGCAAAAATGCTACACAGTCATTTGTCAAAATTTGTATAGCTCCAATCGTAAATGTTGTAAACTCTCGGTAATGCAATTACATCTTTATTGTTAAAAGATACTACAGCTACACTTTTAGTATTTTCACAAATTTCTTTGTGAAATATGTTTATATTTGGCATTATTAATTTCAATTTGTATAATTTTTTAAATTGTATTTATTATGAATTGTATAATCGTCAATACTATATTTATTTTTAAAAACATTTTTAAAAATCACATTTTGGTAACAAAAAGGTAAAAAACGTTCTACATTACAAGTTTCTTTTTTGTATTATTGTGATCATTTTGATTTACTTTTTTTTGTTGTTATTTGTCATGTTCTAGCACTTTTGAGTATACGAAAGGCACATTACAAATAAAACGCATTATTATTTTTTCTCTCCATCACAGATCAAAGAGTTGGTACTTGTTTTTCCTCTGTGACGAGTGGGCGTTGTGCGTCCGAAGTGGCGGGGCAGTACACAAAGCCGCAGTGTTGTTGTGAGACGGGCCGCTGCTGGGCCCTCGGACACATTCCAGAGATGTGCCCTGTCAGGGGATCGGGTGAGTGTGTAAAATACACGGCATGAACACGGAAAAACGCTTTCATTCATTAGGAAATCTTGGGTTGTGAGTAATGCTAGGGCAAATGTTAAATGTAATTTAGTACTAAATCATTTGTTGACCCTAAAGTACACCACAAACCTGTCAAGATACGCCCAAAAGTAGTGCCGTTATAAATGACCCACCTGGAACTGTATTACAATACAAACAACGTCCAGAGAAGGAATTTCTTTAGATCTACAAGAGCGTGACCTTCACGCAGCTCTCTAGGAAGAGTTATTTCAGACGTACCTCACAGAACGAGTTCAGGACAAATACAGTTCAGGATGAAATGCTCTCTTTCATTGCCTCCCCTTCACACCCATGTGTTCCGCGCTCCTCCGCCCTCTCTTACACTGCAAGAATCTTTTGCCAGAAATAAACAAAAAATAATTCTGTCATTGTTCGTTATTTGTTTGCAGATGAATACAGGCGTCTTTGCATCCAGAGGCTTCCGTTCGCCACCGGTAACGGAGGGGGAATCCACGGGGGGACCATCAACGGTGGCGTTGTTTATAACGGTGGCGGCGTTTATAACGGCGGTGGCGGCGATTTCAATGGTGGTTTCAACGGTTACGGCGTCAAACACCCAACGCAGAACGGAAACGGAGGCACGTACATTACCGGTGGCATTGGCGGCGACCCGAATGGAAACGGCAACGGAGGCCCAAAGATCAGTAAGTCACTGACTGTGTAATTCTTTCACAGATTGGCCATCTTAAATTCTGAGTAGCAAGTTAAACATGTCTTGCGTGTGTTTTTTAGGCCAGTTAAACGAGACCACTATCGACGTGTGCAAGCACTTCACCAACCTGTGTCTCAACGGCCGCTGCATTCTCACGCCAACCAGCTACAGGTGCGAATGCAACATGGGGTACAGGCAGGACGTGCATGGAAAATGCATCGGTAAATATTTCACATCGTTATATTTGTGCCCCTTTTTAAGCTGTATATTTTATGCGGATGTACACCGTCCTGGGATTCGAACCCATGACCCTGGTGTTGCTGGTGTCATGCTCTACCTGTTAAGAAAAGAATCTGTATACCAAATAGCTGTGCAATCTAATGTGAGACGCAAAAATGGTTCAAGGTGGCCTCTGCTACCATCTGTAGGAGACTGATGGTATTGCACGACCGTGCCACAGAAGGTTTGATGGTTGATTTTTGGAAACATGTTTGTATTTGTTCCCTCAGATGTGGACGAGTGTTCCAGTAACCCTTGTATCAATGGAGACTGTGTCAATTCTCAAGGATCATATCATTGCAAATGCCATGAAGGATACCAGAGCACCCCCACCAAACAAGCTTGCATTGGTATTATTCCTTGCTGTTTTACTGTCATTCCATACTTCCATTTTGTTTGCTTTCAAAATGTTTTGGGGTTGTTGAATATTGTAGGTTATTTTCAGTGCAGAAATAAAAAATTGGCTGATATGAAACAAAGAAACAAAAATTATTAAAAGAACAAAAAAATTTTTAGTTAAACAGTCTGGAATAAGTTATTCTTTCTTTCTGAACACAAATGAATAGTCAGTATGTATACTTCAGAGTTATAGATTTGTTTTCAGTTTTATTGTAGTTTATTAATAAGCTTTTAATTTAATCCTTTCATTTTAATTTCCGATTTTTAGCAATGCTGTTATGTGCTTTTGTATTTTTTTATTGTAATTTTATTGTTTTTTTGTTATACTTTAGTTTTTTCATTGAGTTTTTACTTATTTTTATAATTTCAGTGCCCTAAACAAGTTTATTTCAGGCATCATTTCTAATTTTTGTTTATTTTTTCCAATAATATTTAGCTTGCTTTTTATTTATTTTCAGTTAACACATTTTTGTTGTTGTATACTATAATAACCATGGATTTGCTTATCGCTCATTCAGACATTGACGAGTGTATCGTGAATGGTGTGATGTGTCGTAACGGCCGCTGCGTGAACACAGATGGAAGTTTCCAGTGCATCTGCAACGCTGGTTTCGAGGTCAGCCCTGATGGCAAAAACTGCATCGGTAAGCCTTTAAACCCCAGCTTAATCCATCCGTCCATCCATGAGAAATGATTCATGAGAGCGCTTGGTCTTTCCCCAGATCACGATGAATGTGCCACCACCAACATGTGCCTTAACGGCATGTGTATAAACGAAGATGGAAGTTTCAAGTGTATCTGCAAACCTGGATTTGCTTTGGCACCCAACGGACGCTACTGTACCGGTGAGCGTCTACACAAGTTTCACGTGTGAGTTGTTTCAACAAAAACATTCTTTAAAGCATTGCTTTATCGTTTGATTTGAACAGACATTGATGAATGCCAGACGTCAGGCATCTGTATGAACGGCCGCTGTGTTAACACTGAGGGCTCGTTCCGCTGCGAGTGTCCTCCCGGTCTGGCCATCGACATGGACGGGCGCGTGTGTGTAGACACCCACATGCGCTCCACCTGCTACGGAGCAATAAAGATGGGCACCTGCTCTCGTCCGTTCCCAGGGGCGGTGACCAAATCGGAGTGTTGCTGTGCCAACCCGGAGCACGGCTTTGGAGAGCCCTGCCAGCCCTGTCCTGCCTTAAACTCGGGTAAACCATTACTAATATTTAATGCTGAATACGGCGCTCGCCTTACGTTTGAATTTCGTTCAACATCTTAGATCTTTTGAACATTTATATATTATGTTGATGCCATCACGCAAATAAATTGGTTTGTTTGCTCTCAGCTGAATTTCAGGCGGTGTGCAGCAGCGGGCCTGGGATTACCACCGATGGACGAGGTGAGGGTCTGTTTATGGCAAGATTGCTATTACTTGATCACAGGCGTACGTTTGTATGCAGTTAACTGCGATTGACCGTGATCTGTTTTTTCGCAGACATCAACGAATGCGCTTTGGATCCGGATATCTGTCAGAACGGGATCTGCGAGAACCTGCGCGGAAGCTACCGTTGCATCTGTAACATCGGCTATGAGTCCGACGCTAGCGGCAAGAACTGTGTCGGTGAGTCAGGCTAGCTACATTTTTTAACGCAAGATGTCCCTTCAACAAATTTCACTTTATGTGGAAAACCTGTGTAATGCTTTTTATTTCGGTTGTTTGTTAATTGGAATAGTTTAGTAAAATAGTTTGAACCTATATTTTTACGTTTCTTTTTTCAGACATTAACGAATGTTTGGTAAATCGCCTATTGTGCGATAACGGCATGTGCAGAAACACGCCCGGAAGTTACACATGCTCGTGTCCCAAAGGATTTTCCTTCAAAGCGGACTCGGAGACATGTGAAGGTGATTTGTACCCGAAATATCAATTTCCTTTAACGGAAATTATTTTTTTTGCGTTTTTCGCAAACGAAACATCGTTTATTCTTCAAATACCGAAAATGTCTTAACTGTTGTTTTCACGTTCAGACATCAATGAATGCGACTCAAACCCTTGCATCAACGGCATTTGTCGCAACGTGGCGGGATCCTTCAACTGCGAATGTTCTCACGGCAGCAAGCTGGACTCTACCAATACCGTCTGTGTGGGTAAGCGTACCGACTTTTCTTTTAAATTAAAATCTTGCATTTATCAGCACCAGACAACCTCAGGCTCGATCTGTCTTGAAAAATGTGTTAAAGCAAGTTTCTCTATCAAGAAAACGAATACGATTTTCACTTCCAGAACCCCACCGTTCTGCTACATTAACGTTCCTCCCGCCTCTCATGACTTAAGAGCAAACGGACGACACCCATAAGAAAGTATTACCCAACATTAACACAGCGACGTGCATGTGGGTGTTTATTTCCCCTTTAGATGTGAACGGCTGCTCTTATTCGTTCGGGAGGCGTGTTTCATTTGTCTAAAGCTGGTCTGATTGAAATTAATGGGCCGTGAAGGCAATAGGTCGAGCGTTTATGCGTTTGAGATGAATGCCCGCTGAGATTTCCTCCCGTGTTGCTTCATATCTGCAAAAATGCATCGATTCCCTGCGGGGGAGGCCTTCCAAATGTCACAATGTCCATTTCTTGGATGTCACGCTCTTTAAAAAAAAATCTTTCTCTGGGTTTTGGTGCGTTTTCTCCATGCAGACAGCATGAAAGGAACTTGCTGGCTGAACATTCAGGACGGCCGCTGTGAGGTGAACATAAACGGGGCCACGCTGAAGTCAGAGTGCTGTTCTACTCTGGGTGCGGCCTGGGGAAGCCCCTGTGAACGATGTGAAGTCGGTTAGTTTGGTTATACGCATATACACACGCATTCACAGTTTTGCCCAGCTATCTACACAAAAAGTGTACTTTTTTATTGTTTACTGAAACTGTTGAAAGAAAACGGTTCATTATTTTTTCCATATGTAAAAAGTTACGTTAATGTTTGGTACGTCCCAAAATACTTACATTGATAATTACGTCCTATTCATATAGTTACATTTCTGTTTATTTTTTGCCTATGTAGACTTTATTTATAAAACTTAGATTCGATAAATGAAAGAATGAATAAAAATACATTTAATAAAGAAACAAAATCAACTTTTATTTTTTTTATATATGTAATGTAAATGTTACATTAATGTTTGGTACGTCCCAAACTACTTACATTGATAAATACGTCCAATTCATATAGTTACTTTTTTTTTGCAATTTAGATTTTATTTATAAAACTTAGATTCGATAAATGAAAAACCGAATAAAACTACATTTAATAAAGAAACAAAATCAACTTTTTATATTTTTTTCCATACGTAATATAAATGTTATGTTAATGTTTGGTACGTCCCGAACTACTTACATTGATAAAAACATCCTATTCATAGTTACTTTTTTGTTTTTTCTTGCAATTTAGATTTTATTTGTAAAACTTAAATTCGATACATGAAAGAATGAATAAAATTACATTTAGTAAATAAAAAAAATAACTTTTTATTATCTAGACGTTTTCCCACAACTTCATAACAATGTGGCTCAGAGAAATTTTTAAAAACTTTTGCATGTATTCTCTTCGCACAGATACAGCCTGCTCCAAAGGTTTCGCTCGAATGAAAGGACTCGTTTGTGAAGGTACGTTACCCATAATGCATTGCTGCATTTACTTCACAGAATATCAAGTGCACGACATGACCCAATGTTACATTGTTTTTCAGACATTAATGAATGTGAAGTGTTCCCCGGCGTGTGCACGAACGGTCGTTGCGTGAACACGCAGGGCTCGTTCCGATGCGAGTGTCCTGAGGGACTCACGCTGGACGGAGCCGGACGAACATGTGTCGGTATGACAACAGAGCATGGATTTTTGCATTTTGAAGTTTTATTTCTTAAGTGATAACTTACCTGAATTTAGTGTGTCCAAAACACGAAAAACATTTTCTTTGCTTCGAAGAGGACATGTTGTTAAATTAAAAACCGAAAGTTGAACTGTAAATGTGCGTTTGCCTCGTAGACATCCGCAGCGAGCAGTGTTACATGAAATGGGACGAGGACGAGTGTGGCGAACCCTTACCGGGCCGGTACCGCGCGGATCTATGCTGTTGTACAGTGGGAGCGGCGTGGGGGGTCGACTGCGAGGCGTGTCCCAAACCCAGCTCACCCGAATTCAAAACCATCTGCCCACGAGGACCTGGAATCGCCAACCGGGGGGACATTCTCACAGGAAGACCCTTCTATAAAGGTTCTTTGATTTTTACGAGAAAATCTTTTTACACCAGGAAATGCGAATCTAGATGTTTTTGGGAACTTATGTTGGTGTCCTCTGTCTCTGTAGACGTGAATGAATGTAAGGTCTTCAGAGGTCTGTGTACTCACGGAACGTGCCGGAACACCATCGGAAGCTTCAAGTGCCGCTGCGAAAGCGGTTTCGCGCTCACCATGGAGGAGAGAAACTGTACAGGTGCGTGGTTCACCTGAGAACAACATGAATACTATAGTAATATGCACAAAAACATATCACACCGTTCGTGCCGTTCTTGCAGATATCGACGAGTGCACCATCTCTCCTGACCTATGCGGTCAAGGCACCTGCGTCAACACGCCTGGAAGTTTCGAGTGTGAATGTTTCGAGGGTTATGAGAGCGGCTTTATGATGATGAAGAACTGCATGGGTGAGACGCACACACACACACGCTCTTCCCCTTGACATAGACCTGCAGTGCAGAGCGGCATCGTTTCTCTCTCTCTTTCAGACATTGATGAGTGCGAGCGAGAACCCCTGCTGTGTCGCGGGGGCACGTGTCTGAACACGGAGGGCAGTTATGAGTGCGACTGCCCCCCAGGACATCAGCTCGCAGAGGGATCTGTGTGTGAAGGTAAAGAGTGCGACACACTTCTGTCTTACTGACCTTTATGTCTTGTGGTATAAAGCAATCGGAGTGCACATTTGAAATATTATTTTCAAAAATATGTAATTATATTTTTCACATGTTATACAGTATATATGATTTGTTTATAATATATGTTTTTGCAGTAATTTATTCTACATCCTTTATACAAACATGGTATATTTAAACAATACAATTACATAATTACATGATTTCCCATACCTTTATATTTTAAAACAGCGTAAATATTATTGACATTTTACATATATTAAGTATATATATGAAGAGCTATGAATAGTTTGGTTACTAAATGAGATGACTCTTTTCAAAAATCATGTTTTTTATTATGTTATCCAGTTTTTCTTGTGTTTTATTGTGTTAGTTAGCTATATTTTTTGTTATTATGGCTTAAATCAAAACAAACCAACTGCAGTTTGATTGACATTAATTGGAATGCACAATAAAAAAAACATGATTTATGAGTTATGTCATTTTGGAACCAAACTCTTCATATATATATATATATATATATATATATTATAAAAACCCTATAAATTATTAAAAAAAATTAAAATATTAACTTTTACATTTATACTTTGAATTGCAAAAATGATATATAATGTATAGAATTGAAATTATATATATTACATTACAGTTTTAATTACAAACAATTTCTGTATATAATTGTATTTCTTTATTTTATTATTTCAAAATAAACCCAAACAGCATAATTCAATTGTATTCTTTATTTATTTGCTTGTTGGCTGTTATAATAAAACAAAACCCCAAATTGATTTTGGTTGTCTTTTGCAGATGTGAACGAGTGTCAGTTAAGCGACACCTTGTGTAGGAATGGCCAGTGTGTTAACATGGTTGGCACGTACCAGTGTTCCTGTGACACGGGTTACCAGGTCACGCCTGATAGACAAGGCTGCGTGGGTAAGAAAAAATCACATGTAGACTTCAACAAATATGCATTAACATGTATAAAAGCTAATCTATAACCGTCACTAAATGTGTTTGCAAGAACTCGCTACTAAAACGCGTTAATGCCATAGAGCTGTTTTGTGTCTGTACAATTTGTATCTTCAGCTATCTGTCAAAGCAATAATAAAAAATAGTATGTGCATTACCTGTAACATGATTGGATTAGAACTTCAAACAATACTCTAAATACAAACAATGCGCTGCAGATATCGACGAGTGCACCATCATGAACGGAGGTTGCGACACTCACTGTACGAACTCCGAGGGCAGTTACGAATGCAGCTGTAGCGAAGGTTACGCTCTCATGCCCGACCTGAGGTCCTGCGCTGGTAAGAGAAACACGCGCAGACTACACGCAAAAATGCTACATCTTGAATTATTCCTCACGGTCTAACGCATCCCTCGGCAGACATCGACGAGTGCGAGGACACTCCAGACATCTGCGACGGGGGCCAGTGCACGAACATCCCTGGAGAATACCGCTGCATCTGCTACGACGGATTCATGGCCTCCATGGACATGCGGACCTGTATCGGTGAGAAATTGAGAGCGCCCCCTATCTGTACCTCATAAAAGAGCTTACGTCACGAGAAATCTAACTTACTGTATATGATTGTGACCAGATGTGAACGAATGCGACCTGAACCCCAACATTTGCCTTCACGGAGACTGTGAGAATACCAAGGGTGCTTTCATTTGCCATTGTCAGCTGGGATACTTCGTTAAGAAAGGCTCCACGGGCTGTACAGGTAGATCTTTCAATCTACATTTGGACGTATGTATGTATTGAAACTACCAATTTCGGAAATTTTGTTACAATTTATGGTAACATCACAGGAAACGTCAGTTTGACGTCATTTGACTTCAGCCCACTAAAATGTTTTTAGAAAAGAAACTGCAATTTTATGTTTCAAACAGAGATGGCGGTAGAGAGTCAATTGCGGCTAAGTTAAAGAACATAATCATGATGTGGTTAATCAATGTTTAAATAAAAATGTTTTCAGATGTTAACGAATGTGAGATTGGCGCTCATAACTGCGACATGCACGCCACTTGCGTCAACTCTCCCGGCAGCTTCAAGTGTCGTTGCCGAGACGGCTGGGAGGGCGATGGAATCAAATGCGTCGGTGAGTGAACGACTAATCCTAAATATTACGTTAATGAGATGCAGCTATGTTTTGCGAACGATTTGTTCTTTCCCTCACTTCAGATGTTGACGAGTGTGTCGGCGAGGACCACAACTGTAACCCTAACGCTGAGTGCATGAACACGCCGGGGTCGTACCGCTGCTCGTGTAAGGAGGGCTTCAACGGAGACGGATTTACCTGCTCTGGTGAGAGAGAACCTCGTGTTGCTCAATTCTCATTTATTGAATTAAAGATGTCATTAGGTATGCATCTACCTTGCCATGTCTGAGAAACTAAAGAAAGAGACACATGCGGTATTACTTTTAACGTGATTTGTGGCTGTCTAGAGAAGAGATATTGAAGAGATCCCGTGTGTAATTTACTCCTTCTTTCTCCAGATATGGACGAGTGTGCAGACAATGTGAATCTTTGTGAGAACGGGCAGTGTCTGAACGCTCCGGGCGGATACCGCTGTGAATGCGAGATGGGCTTCACGCCTACTGAGGACAGCAAAGCATGTCAAGGTAACCACGCACACACACACAAACGTGTACACATTTAAACACTCCCATACACACAGTCACATCCCTCTGTGTCATTCACCAGACATCGACGAGTGCACCTTCCAGAACATCTGCGTGTTCGGGTCGTGCCAGAACTTGCCCGGAATGTTCCGCTGCGCGTGCGACTACGGATACGAGCTGGACCGCAGTGGAGGAAATTGCACAGGTGAAAACACACGTGTCATCATGTGTTTGTACATGCATACTACACTTAACATGCAATCAAATCAAAGACCATTAAAACATACAGTATCAAAAAGGCTAAGTCTAACTTTAAAATGTACGCTTTAATGCAGGGGTTTTCAAACTGGGGTCTGGGGACCCCCAAGTGGTCTCCAGAAGGTTGCAAGGGGTCCCCCAGAAAAATGCTAAAAATCCACAGTGTTAATCTCCTTTTTTTGCTCTTGATAGTTTTAAGAATTGTTTATATTTTAATCTTTTTTTGATTTTTTTTCTCACAATAGTTTATTTTTTGGGACTCAAAGTTAAATTGTTGCCGACTATTTAGGTTTAGAAAAAACGTGTTGTCTTTATAATATCCTGTTTACTATTTATCTACATTTTAAACGTTTCTTTACACAGAAAGATATAGATTGATATATATTTCATAAAAGGGGGTCCCTCACAAAAGGTTAATCATATTTGGGGGTCCTTGGCATCATAAAGTTTGAAAACCCCTGCTCTGACTTGTATACTTTGTTCGGTTAATAAAAATAATTGATTTAGTTATTTAATATTTATTTGAATGAATGAATGATTCAAAAACAGCAAATATTGTGTTAATCTGTTAAGATTATCTTGATGGAGAAAACGTGTAAACATCATTAACCTTTGTTAATCACAGATCATATTTTTTGCGACCTTCCAAAAGTCTATGGCTCTTGCTTCCGGGTTAGCCTACAAAAATACGTCATCTCCGAGCCACTGCGTTTAAAACACAAACCTTAAAAACACAAATATTAAGCACCGAAACTAAATTTGCAAACTCTTCTGTTTTGCAATAATGTCTCGTTTTTGTTTAACGGGTCTCTATGATTATGCTTTTCTGTCGTAATGATATCTTTCTCTCCCAAGACACTGGAGAAACCTGCTTGAAAGTGCAATGCTCATTTTGGCCTATTTTGTCTCATTTTCGTCTCGTAGACATCAACGAGTGTTTCGACCCTGTGAACTGCATCAACGGCCTGTGCATCAACCTGCCCGGCAGCTACCTGTGCAACTGCCCCCCAGACTTTGAGCTCAACCCCACCGGAGTGGGCTGTGTCGGTATGTACTCCATGAGCTGATAATGAGCTTAAATTGAGATTTACAGAACAAAGCCTCACTTTGTGTTGTCTGACAGACACGCGCGTTGGAAACTGTTTCCTGGACACTTTGGACCGTGGCGATGGAGGGATTTCCTGCAGCGCTGAGATCGGTGTGGGCGTGACTCGGGCCTCCTGTTGCTGCTCGCTGGGCGGAGCTTGGGGCAACCCCTGTGAACTCTGCCCTCCTCTTAACTCCAGTATGAAACCTAAACCTTGTTAAATTCTTCATAGATAATCTCTGGAGTCCAGAATGTCTATTTGGCTAAAAAACAATATTGATTGCTTTAGATATCTGCATTTATATCCGAATTATATCGGTCTGCAACTAGTAAAACTACTAAAATCTCTCTGATTCAGGGCACCTTCTGATGTCATTGGTAGGTGTCACACTCCACTAACGGCGCAATGAATTTTCTCTCTTTTCAGCTGAGTACAAAACTCTTTGTCCCGGAGGAGAGGGCTTCCGGCCGAATCCCATCACCGTCATCCTAGAGGGTGAGGACAAAACCGCGTCTGTGTGTTGTCCGACTCGTCCTGGGCGTGAGGTCTGATTGTCTTGATAGTGACACTCTGGTGTGTTTTACGACTGCTCTTTTTCTCCTTCGGACACAGACATCGATGAATGCCAGGAGCTCCCGGGGCTGTGCCAGGGGGGCAACTGTGTCAACACATTTGGCAGCTTCCAGTGCGAGTGTCCGGACGGCTACTACCTCAACCAAGAGACGCGCATCTGCGAAGGTCAGAGGAGAGACGGCTACAGCTCAGAGCCAACCGAAATCTGCAACTAATGCGATTTTAATTAGGATGTATTTAAGCACCGGGCGCACATTTATGGGACCAGTGAGACAAAAAACATTTACGGGGAGGCCTGTCTTACTGTCTATTGTACATTTCAAGCAGTTTTCTTTTATCTCAACTATGTTTTTTACGTAATGTTTATCGTTAGATTAAAAATTTCGTTAAGACCTTCTCTGACCCAAACAGAATATTGCACACAACCTTCACAACTCTGGATAACATTCACATTTTTGCCCACAGATATCGATGAATGCACGGCTCACATCGGCATCTGTGGACCGGGAACATGTTACAACACTCTGGGAAACTACACATGCGTCTGTCCGCCGGAGTACATGCAGGTCAACGGAGGAAATAACTGCATGGGTAAGACATTCACTACCCTTCAATCTACATGACTACGGTATGTTCTCGAGAGTATCGAATGGTTGCTGTGAAATCATTCGTGTATTATAGATATGAGAAAGAGCGTTTGCTATCGGAACTACAACGACACGTGCGAGAACGAGCTTTCATTCAACATGACGAAGAAAGTGTGCTGTTGTGCGTATAATGTCGGCAAAGCCTGGAACCGACCATGTGAGGCGTGCCCCCCTCCGGCTACCTGTGAGTTTTTCTTCGACTGTGTTTGGAATACTTGTGTATTGCCAATACCTTATTGCCAATGAGACATAAAACAACATAAAAGACAATCATCATGAGTGGTTTGTTATGTCGATCTGTGCAGCTGAGTACCAGCTCTTATGTGGAAACCAGGCACCTGGATTCATCATCGACATTCACACCGGAAAACCCATCGGTGAGTTGACTTAAGTCGTGTTTTTTTCCCATTATAGCTATTACGAAAGATAAAACAAGTGGATGCATGTGAAAAATGTATTCAGGCGTTGATTGATACTCGGCTCACAATTCCATAAAATACACGAAACTTTGTTCACCATACTATAGTATCACGATATTTGGGAGTGCAATTTTATCGCTGAAAATGTTATTTACAAAACATTAACAATTTTCAGTAAGATTTTACGAAACTTTGTTCACGGTACTTTAGTATCACGATATTTGTGAGTACAATTTTATCGCTGAAAATTTCATTAACAATTTTCAAAAAGATTGTACGGAACTTTGTTCACGATACTTTAGTATCACGATATTTGGGAGTACCATTTTTGCAGAAAGTGTAATTTTCAAAACATTAACCATTTTCAATAAGATTTTTGTTGTAAGTACAACTTGTTTCAAAACATTTATCGTTTAATTGAACGTTCTGTATGTAAAAATTTAAAATACATTTTCATAGCCTAAAAGATAAACCTGAATTTTAACAAAATTAAAAAAAGGAAGTAGGAAAGCTAAATGCAAATAACAAGCTTCTTAAAGTAAAAACAAAACCTAGTAGTACAACCAGTAGAATCAGACTGATGTCATATAGTAAAAAACACTGTGGCGTTACGATACATATCATACTTTTACCTCCTCTAATAAAGTCTTTTCTGTATCATCTACTCAGATATCGACGAGTGTCGGGAAATTCCAGGCATCTGCGCAAATGGAGTGTGCATCAACCAGATTGGAAGTTTCCGTTGCGAATGTCCAATGGGCTTTAGCTACAACAACATTCTGTTTATATATGTGAAGGTATGATACACACACACGCACATATACGGGTCACTGGCCAACATTCTGGAAATGTCATGCATATGAGAGATGTTTGCAGACGTCTTGACGTCTTGCGTTTTTATTTGAACTTTAGACATTGATGAGTGTAACAGCGGCGACAACCTGTGCCAGCGTAACGCCAACTGCATCAACATCCCTGGTAGCTACCGCTGCGAATGCTCGGCTGGGTTCAAGCTGTCGCCTAGCGGAGCTTGTGTGGGTGAGTATTACGTAATTAGCATAATAATTTTGCTATATCCTCAATTTGCGTAAAAACATAGTTTGACATGAGAATTGTAGTTATTACATTTGTTTGCGTTATCCTCTTTATTTCTCAGACCGTAACGAGTGTCTGGAGATCCCGAATGTTTGCAGTCACGGCGAGTGTATCGACACTCAGGGAAGCTATCGCTGTCTGTGCCACAACGGCTTCAAGACGACGGCGGACCAGACCATGTGCATGGGTGCGAATCTGTTGCTAACAAATGCATTTTTACTTCACATTTTTCCAACATTCCGATTAAATTTAATTCTCTTTCATTCTGGCAGATATCGACGAGTGTGACAGACAGCCGTGTGGAAATGGTACCTGTAAAAACACAGTAGGTTCCTACAACTGTCTGTGCTTCCCCGGTTTCGAGCTCACGCACAACAACGACTGCATGGGTAAGATAAAAAATAAGAAGCCGTTAAACGTACTGATTCTAATTAACAACGTTAAAACCTTTTATCCGACATGTGCTCTTGCGCAGATATTGACGAGTGCGTCGTGCACGCCGGTCAGGTCTGTAGAAACGGCCAGTGTATCAACAGCATGGGTTCCTTCAAGTGTCTGTGTACTGATGGATATAACCTCACGCCGGATGGAAAAAACTGTGTCGGTAAGATCAAAGAGTCATTAGCCGAGCTAATAAACACAATGTCTGATGCTATAGATTTATACAGACCCACACTTAACCTTGTTAAACGGTTACAATAGGTCTTTAAAGCTTTCTATCGACCAACAAACCTTTCTAATTTAATCAGAAAGTGTTTCGCTAGATTTGCTTTAACAGAGTTAATTCTACGTCTAAACATCCATACGATTGATCAATAACGTTCTACTGGAGATTTCCAGAAAAAAATCGCCTGCTTTCTTAAAGTAGCATCTAAAATAGCTTTTCCAGACATTTATATTAAATGTATTTATGCGCAAAATAAAATACGTTATTTAAAAAATATTTTCGAATTTGAATAATACGTATATAAAACATATAGAATAAGTATATTGGATTGATATAAAATACGTGTAATTTCTCTAACATAACATGCTATATACTGTATAACGTATATGTTTCTAACTCTCTAAACTTCAGATATCAATGAATGTGTAATTTTCCCGGGTGCCTGCCAACCCGGAACCTGTCAGAACCTGGACGGCTCGTTCCGCTGCATCTGTCTGCCGGGATACGAGGTTCAGAACGACCAATGTGTCGGTAAGATTTCACGCCTTACCCAGAACGCACATTTCATTGGTTTAAGGTCAAAGGTAATGTTTGATTCAATGCAACAGCAGGATTGACTTTGTATTTACCCACAACCCCAGATTCGCAAGAAAGACACGTGTGCATGACCCGCGGTGACCCATTCCATCTGTCGCCGGGGTCCTGCGGGGCATAATCTGCCCTCCGGTCACATGCAGGTTGCGTCCTCTGATGTCTCTAAACCTCATTTCTGTTTCTTCGGCAGATATCAACGAGTGTAACGTAGAGCCCAACATATGTCAGTTTGGCATCTGTAAAAACACGCCGGGCAGTTTCCAATGTATCTGCCAGCCTGGTTTCGTGTTGTCTGATAATGGCAGACGCTGCTTCGGTAAGACCCAAATATTACCAAAATACGTTTAAACATATTTTTTTATGATTGTCTTTCTATAAAGTGTGCTACAGTGTGTCATACAGTATGTCAGGAATTAAACATCTATATTAGCACATCTGTGAGATTTGTAATAGTTGTATTAAAAACGACTTGTTTGCCCTCAGATACCCGTGAGAGCTTCTGTTTCACACGATTTGAAGCTGGTAAATGCACCGTACCCAAACCCCTAAACAACACCAAAGCCAAATGCTGCTGCAGTCTGCTGCCGGGCGAGGGATGGGGCGACCCCTGTGAATTGTGCCCACGAGTCAATGAAGGTCAGTTGTACGATCAGAGATGGTTTGCTTACAATAAATGAAAAAAACTATTTTATCAGATTTACAGTACTTTTATGGGAAAATTTTGCTCCATCACATAGCCGGCATGGATTTGTTTCCTTTTTAAAATGAAAAAAATTCACGTTTTTACAAAATCAAAGAAGAAAATAAATACTTCACTAGATGAAATAAAATATATATTTTTAAATAAATGATATAATAAATTACATATTTATAGGTTGAGAATATAAACATTCACATAATAATAATATTTTTCTCTCTCCCACAGCGGCGTTTCAGACTTTGTGTCCTTACGGTCACGAAGCCGTGCTGAGACCCGGAGAAGGTCGAGAGGGTGAGAAATCCCTGTAACATCACTGTGTCAACTAAAGCTCATCTCTGTGTAATACGTCACGCTAACATGCTCTCTGCCTGCACAGACATGAACGAGTGCATTGAAAACCCCGGAATCTGCGGCAACGGCTTGTGCATCAACACGGACGGCTCGTTCCGCTGCGAGTGTCCGTTCGGCTATAACCTGGACTACACGGGCGTCAACTGCGTCGGTGAGTGCAACATCAAACACTTGACACATTCCCGTTAAGAACTTTACAATAACTAAAAGGTTGTAGGTTTACTTTGGTTAAGAAGTCTCGTTCTTGGTCATATGCTTCAATGTACATTTTCTTGTCACAGATACGGACGAATGCTCCATCGGAAACCCTTGTGGAAACGGGACTTGCACGAATGTTCTGGGTGGGTTCGAGTGCTCCTGTCAGGAAGGTTTCGAACCCGGGCCCATGATGACCTGTGAAGGCGAGTTGAAATCCCCAAATCTGGAATAATGCCAGATGTTTTTAATTTCAATAGACCTATAATTGATTTACAATCTGTCTGTACGAACGTTTTTGTCATCAGACATCAACGAATGTGCCGTAAACCCTCTGCTCTGCGCCTTCCGCTGCGTCAACACCTTCGGCTCTTACGAGTGCATGTGCCCGACGGGATACGTGCTCCGCGACGACAACAGAATGTGCAGAGGTGAGAATATGCCACCCACGTGCCTGTCCCTTCAGTAATGTTCTAGTTTTCATGGTCCGTCTTAAAGATAAACAGAAAATAAACATTTACAACATATTCTCTCTCTTTAGACCAGGATGAGTGTGCTGAAGGTCTGGATGACTGTGCGTCTAGAGGCATGACCTGCAAAAACCAAATCGGCACCTTTATGTGCATCTGCCCGCCCGGCATGACCCGCCGCCCTGACGGAGAGGGCTGTATGGGTGAGTAAACACCCCTCTAAGGCTACAACAGAGACGGTTTAAAGACCGAATGACGCCTCCGTGTTGTCATCAACAGAATATACAATGATTCGATTTTTGGTTGACCCCGATAATTTTTTCCACAGACCTAAACGAGTGCCGCGCTAAACCTGGAATCTGTAAGAACGGTCGCTGCGTCAACACCATTGGCAGTTACCGGTGTGAATGTAATGAGGGTTTCGAGCCAAGTTCCACTGGCACTGAATGCATCGGTAAGACCGACCGCCCGGCCAATCAGAGCGGCTTAACTCATATCACTGCATTAAACTCCAGCCTTGGAACAAAATTAAGCGCCAGCAGGATGACGCCCGTCATTTACAGTGCATTCCCCGATAACGTTGCTGTTGTTGATGGTTTACAGATAACAGGAAGGGCTTCTGTTTCATGGAGGTTCTGCAGACGATGTGCCAGCAATCCTCCACCAACCGCAACACCGTCACCAAGTCGGAGTGTTGTTGTCACGGAAGTCGCGGCTGGGGCTCGATGTGCGAATTGTGTCCTCTGCCAGGCACCGTACAGTATAAGAAAATGTGTCCCCTCGGCCCCGGATACACCACAGACGGCAGAGGTGTGTGCGCTCATTTAGAGTGTTTATCTTAAAGTGGCCCTAACACAAGCGGTTCCTGCCAATCTTGATTATCTATAGAGTAGTATTGCATACTTCATATCTTCAAAGAGTATTTAGTTTGATCACATTTATAAGAGATAGATACAGCTGTACGATTATTTCCGAAAACATACGGCAAGTGCGGGGGTGAGGGGTAGGCTGAACTAAAGCACATAGCCAACAAAACACAGACATCAGTTTCACTCACCGCATGTGGTTCATGTCCTGCATCTTTTAGCGCTGGGACGGCTCCATATATCAGTTTCAAACGATCTCCAAATCCAGCGTTATATCCACCGTTTATATAACATTCATCACCCAAATGCAGTGAACAAACAAACACCTGAACTTCGCGAACGTATGCTCTCCCTTACACAAGTGAAAGTGACGTCTGTGCATGCTCCTTCTCCAGTTCTCCATGCTGGCGCGTGCTTTTCTGGAAGAACTGTCCAAGAAGGGACTAAGAAAGATTGTTTTATATGTTTGAATAACACTTTCAGAAACCTGTACGATCGCTGGGGGAGTGTATCGAGCACAGAAATACTACGTAATACGCCCAACTCGTTTTTTGACAAGTTGACCATGTTAATCATGAGAAGACAGCACGTTTAACATTGTGAAGAGTCAAAATGCATGAACCATGCATGTTTCTTTTGTTGACTTTAATATTTTCATTTATTTACAGTTATTTGATAATATGTATTGCAGATATCAATGAATGTGAGGTCATTCCCAACCTATGCAAGAACGGCCAGTGTATCAACACCATCGGTTCGTTCCGCTGTCACTGTAATGTGGGTTACAGTATTGACTTCACTGCCACTTCCTGTGTTGGTACGTTTTCCTGATTCAACTCTTATGACTTGAGAACTAAAGCTACTTTTGTCAAAGACGACAAAATGTTGCAGTACCTCATTCCGAAATTTGTCCTTCTCATGTTTGGTGTTTAGACACGGACGAGTGCTCTCAGTCGCCCAAACCATGTAACTTCCTGTGTAAGAACACAGAAGGCAGCTACCTGTGCTCCTGTCCCAGAGGATACATCCTTCAGCCTGATGGAAAGACCTGCAAAGGTTAAATCTGCTGTTGCGTTCTTAAATTGGCTCTCTATACTGCGATGTTTGGTTCCTGCGTTTGCTAATTTGAAAAATGTCTCCTTTCGCTCAGATCTGGACGAGTGCTCGAACAAACAGCACAACTGTCAGTTCCTGTGCGTCAACACCATCGGTGGCTTCACCTGTAAATGTCCCACAGGCTTCACGCAGCACCAGACAGCATGCATAGGTAAGAGATGTGTACGGCACGCTAACACGCCGAGTCGAAATAATTGAGGGTCATTTGGTCCTGAAATCGCCTGTGTGCTTCATCTTACAGACAACAACGAATGCAGCGGACAAACGAGTGTGTGCGGTTCACAAGCCTCCTGTTCGAACACGCCCGGAAGCTTCAACTGCGATTGTCAGAAGGGCTTCTCATTGGACGGCACAGGGATTAATTGCGAAGGTTTGTATATCTCGCATTAAGTCCTGAATGTTTGTTTGTGTGATGCTTTAATGCTTTTATTTACACCTTTTTAGGCCGGGCCATTTTTAAAAGATCTGTTTATTGAATTTTAGTTTTTGGATTTGTTTTACAGATGTTGACGAATGCGGAGGAAACCACCGCTGTCAGCACGGCTGCCAGAACATGATGGGCGGTTTCCGCTGCGGCTGCCCGCAAGGCTACGTTCAGCACTACCAGTGGAACCAGTGTGTGGGTAGGTGCTTGTGCACACTTGATTCAACGAGAATTTATTTCAATCAAACAACTTCTCATTTCCATCTCTTCCTTTTGGCCAGACGAGAACGAATGCACCGGGAACCAAGTATGTGGTGGTGCATCTTGCTACAACACGCTGGGGCAGCTTTAAGTGCGTGTGTCCGTCAGGGTTCGACTTTGACACCTCGGCCAGCGGGTGCCAGGATGTTAATGAATGCTCCATGGGCAATAACCCCTGCAGCTATGGCTGTTCTAACACAGATGGCGGGTACTTGTGCGGATGCCCCGGGGGCTTCTACAGAGCAGGACAAGGGTGGGTATTCGGTCCGCTGTAAAGTGTGACAAACGCTGCTTATCGTAAACAACCATCATTAATAATAGTAAAAATGGTTTTGTGTTTTTTTTTCTAGTCACTGCATCACAGGAATGGGCTTCCAGGGTCAGTTTGGCTCAGAAGGCGAAGATGAGGAAGATGCCCTCTCACCTGAGGCTTGCTATGAATGCAAGATTAACGGTGACCTTGGAAAGAAAGGCCGTCATAGGCGTAATGCTGGCGATAATGAACTCAAGGTACATTCACATTCTGTCTCGCAGCATTATGTTGTTGTCAGTATGACGACAAAAGTATGTTGTAGCTAAACACAATTTGTCGATTCACTCCTGAATGCTCAATTTTGTCAAATTTACCCCAGCTAACATCTGCTAAAGCTAAAAACTGTTGGTATTCGTTTTGAGGCTGCCAAATGTTGTTATGAACATCGTTAAACAATGTCGCTGTGAAAGTAAAGTACTTTCGAAAATGTCCTAACACATCTTACCTTTCCGTACTGACCTAAGGAGACTGTGAGCATGGCCAGCATGGACGTTCAGACTTCCATCCCCATGAACCTGAGTCTTGCGCAACTCCAGAACAAAGAACCCTTGCTGGAGTTGCTTCCAGCTTTGGAGCCACTCGAGCACCACGTGCGCTACGTCATAACACACGGAAACCAAGGCGAGCACTTCCGCTTGCTTGAGCGACGTGATGGAAAGAGCATGTTGCGCGCTTGGGCCGGAGGCCGCCCCCTCCTGGACTGTACCGCTTGGAGATAGCCAGCTTGCCCCTGTTCGGACCACGCAAACTCCAGGAACTGGAGGACGAGCATGACAGCGACTACCTACTGGGAGAGATCGGCGACGCGCTCCGCATCAAGCTGCACATCCACCTGCACTGAGACTGCTTGATCCCTGACCCTTGACCCCATACCCTTCATTATAGGGTGTTAGCTCTGAAAGACTGTGTCCTATTAGCGCCATTTCTTTGGGTTTTGTTTTATTTACCGACTGATTCCACCATTATATCAAAGCAGACTGAAACCAGGTTGGGTGGAAAACGTACACGCGCAGCTTTTATTCTGCATGTGTTTGTCAGCATTATTCGTTAGCCTTAGCACCCACGTTCACTGGACGGACAATCAGAAATATTTTCTTACTACAGTTGTAAACTGTTACAACTTTCGTTATAACGATTAATACGTATCAAGTCTTTAGTGCACATAAAAATTTGCATTGAATAGACAGCGAAGCAACACAATATGAAATTCCATTCGCCGTGCTGTTGTCTCTGGGGTCAAAATGTAAACCATTCAGTATTTTGTGTCGTTCATCATGTACTGTTTTTCAAGAAAAAACTAAATTACAGCATTAACTAGCACAACATGTTCAGGTTTAAACAAGTTGAGTGTTGGAAAACTGTCAAGGAGACAGCTTACGATCCTCGAAATGCAAACTTGCACACGAGAGATCTGGGGCATTTGGAGTGCCACACGTGTTACCTCATTTTACACCCTTACACAAATACACACATATATATGCAGCAGTTGAGATAGCAGAGGTCCTAAACACTACATATTTACTGGACCTGCTCTGTGTACTCAATCAGGGAATTTCATTCCAAAAAATAGCAACAAACATCCAAAGAATTGGTCCGAATTTGGACGAATCGACCAGTGGTCATTCCTTGATGGTACATAAGGACTGTTTGGCAAGCCATCCTCCAAAATACACTCCAAATGCGGGCACAAAAACACACTTTTAACCTCGATATGGGAACGACAAACAGGTGCTAGAATTCCAACTTACGCTGTAGACGAAAATGCTTGGTTTGTGGATTGCCGACGTGACGTTTTTAAAGGTTTTTTATTTTGTGTGTGTGTTGGTCTTTTGTACTGTCTCAATGCTGAAAAATCAATACTATCAAATTGCTTGTTGAAACTAAATTGTATATTTTAAAGTGATATGTAGATTTTGTTTGTTCCTTTGTTTCGTTTTTATTCTTGAGCATCAAGACCGAACCAAATATTTACATGTAAACTTTAGATAAATATCCTTGCTGTTGAGTTGTACTCTGAAACATGAATTAAAGTAACGAACAGCGTCAGTGGCGAGCACAACATGCGACTGTTTACATGAGACCATTAAGCTTTAACTCGACATCGAAATACTGTTTTTTTTTTATTGCAACGTCAGGCTGTCTTCCAAAGCTGTGTCCTGACTTTTGTTTTATATGAGTTAACTTGGGCATGGTAACGTGTTTTTGTCTCTGGTGCTACAATGACGAAACTCTTGATCATCTACGTAACTGCACTGTACGACAGCCTGAGCTCTATTTATGCATAACCATTTGTCTAACATGGGATCTTTGTATACTTGCATATTTTTGTTGATGCCACTACATGTAAACGAACGAATGTGTGTGTAACTGTACTGTTTGTCAGAAACAAGCAACAAACTTGAAATATTACTGTCATCAAAACTACAGTGTCGTTACGAACTTCAGACCAAAGCAACTGTACTGTGGGTGCTCAGGATAACGCTGAATAGTCACTTCTGATACATTTCCAATGTGCCTTGACAAGGCGTCTGTAGGGATCTTGTGAGCCACGAAGATCCATGACAAAGACGTCCTTGAGTAACGATGTTACCAAATAATTCCAAATGCATTCATTTTCTTATTAAAAAAATACAGTTATGTTGTAATGCGTTCATGTGTCACACCCCAGTGCGCCGCGCAATTTTTTTGTAAACATCTGTAAGAAACAACGATTGCAATAAAACAACATGGGTTATATTTTTAAATCTGTCTTTTCGTTCTTTGTGTCCAGAAGCCATTTTTAGCAATGTTAAGGACTGAATGGGTGTATCAGAGTTGCAATGGCTTATTGATCGCGGGGGATTGGAAGGAGGCCAGTACACTTTGTCTGCGGAGGACATTAGAAACCTCAAGCGAATAAACCCTGTTTTATTGTACAGAATTGCACCATCTTAACAAAAACGAATTAGGAAAATATCCAATTTACATACAAAACTGACAAAGTAATGCAGATAGTTGCGTCGCACGATATTCTTGGCACATCACATACAGCACATTTTGTTGAATTGGAGAATTTCAGAGCTACAAATTGGAAATGGCACCCTAGCCAAAGGGAACTCTAAATCAAAATACAAAAATAAAGCGTTTGTGTCGCATATCTCATTACTTCCCAAGTTTCCGGGGCTTGGCACAAGAGCAAACAAGAGAACATATGGCATACATACAGTACTTATAATCCTTAAAGACAACATAGTCATGAAAGAACTAAACATAATACAGACTGACACTTAGGATGTGAAGTATTAAAGGGTTTTTGCTCCTGTAAACATCTTAAGGAGGAAAGATCCAGGACATCTTAAAGAATATAAATCACAGAAATGCTCTGTGAAAGGCAGTAGGTACGTGAGATGTATGGCAGAGGTGCATTAAGTGTAGATTTCTGCTTTAAATCAAGCTAAACACAACATTAACACAACATTAAATATGCCATATACCCTGATTAGCTTCTGTATGGGGTTGAAAATCTTGGATTCATAATGTCCACAATGATGATATATCTTGAGTTATTATGAAGTATTGGAGTGGTCAACCATTGGAAGAGCTCACAGTGAGTTTCATGCAGGGCAGCCTTAATTAAAAGACCACCTCTATCTATATTTTGTACGGTGCTTGTGCCCTGAGTAAATAGCTACATCGTAAATTGAGAAATGGTCAACCCTGTTCATTTCAATGTGGTGAGAAAACAGCTACCAAGAGCCCAGTTGTGCTACAGGCTTAAGGCGAAGGGTTAAGGTCCCTGGGCGTATTTACACCAGGGCGTAGTCGAACTGGCCCCTCTCGAATCCGTCTTTGTGGTCTGTCCAAGATGAAGCGGGCATACGGCTGTACGGATCCAGCAGAATGCGGAAGCATCGCACCAACAGGAAAATCAAAAAGAGCATCAGGAGGCCTACGAAAGCGAAGCCCGTCCTTTGTTCGGAGTCCACGCCGTGAGGTGGGCTGCTGGGGACCCCTAAGAAAGAAGGCCCCGAAGAAAGCGCCTCATAGTCCAGCGTGGAAACATCGCTCATCCTCCAGGGAGGGCGACGGCAGAACTTGCAGGCTGTCTGGAGGGTGGGGTGGACAGAAAGATTGGCCAGGTTGGGACAGCGATCCCAGTGTAGACGAATGAGGTCAAAGTCAACCCTCTGCCGTGAGACGGACACGCAGCTGGATGCAAATTGACACAAGTGGGCCAATCCGGACACAGCCGGGGTCTCTCAGCTCCTGGAGGGGTCGAAATGACGGGCCTGTTTATTTTAGACCTGTCAGATCTAATCCGGCCCTCGACCGCTGTGGCGTGAGGAGATGGAACATGACACAACAGGCTGCCACAACGAATAAAAACAGCCGACGTGTGCAAGGCCACACAATGGAGTACTTGCTTTTTGCTGCAGAGATGAGGCTAATTGGCTCCAGATGGGATTTAGTTTAGTAAGTACAGGTGTTGTCCGTGCTGGATATCACTTCACTCTGAAGAAAACTTCAGCAAGCCGAGAATGTCCCATCGGCACATTTCCTATTCTTGGTTAGTGCTAAAAGTGGCAGAATATGTGCGTTCAAACGAAGGAAGAGGGACGGCGACTCAGATCAGCAGGGTGCTAGATCAATATGTGAGTCTGAGTGGACACTATGAGCGTTAAATAATCCATTTGCAAGAAATGGTTTCATTAGTGGGCTGCTTTTGCTGTGCATTAGTTTGATGAGTCAGAGATGGGCTGTCCTTTTCCTGCTTGGCTTTGTATGTGTTTTCACAGACGGCAATGTTGAGAAAAGATCTCTTAAGGTTGGTACTATCGATCAGTTGGAACTAAAGTGTGGATTCAGAGCCTGGAGCAGATGTGGGTGGACAGCACGGAGTCCAAGAAATCTCGGTTCGCCAACACTAGGAGGGCCTCTGGTCATCTTGTGTATCGATGATGTTACCCTGTAAACACAAAGAACACACATATTCCACATTTAATTTGGTTTACTTGGTAAATACCATTGATATACAATGTGCTACATGACAATGCTTTGAGTTTGTTAAATCAAATTGTGTGCCAATCGAAAACCATTCCTGTTATTGCAAGCCACTGTAATATACATATTTGCAATCTTTAAAAAATAATAACATTGAGGTTCTTGCATTTAAATGGACAAAAAATGATTTCACTTCAACTGAACAGAAATGTTTCAATAGTTTTATTTTAGTTAACAATAACAGCTTTCATATATCCAATGTAAAACTAAACCATTCATAGTTTTGACTGCTCACCATCAATCCAAGTCTAAATTTAAAAGAATGTTTCCATTAATCCAAGCAGAGCTCCAATAATTACGCTGACATTCTCCGTAATGACGTAGTTTAGAAGACGATTATGACATCGAAATACCAGCAGTACATGATGTTGCAAATGTTGCGCTGTTTTAACGAATCATTAGCCGTCCGCTGGAGGGAACCAAATAACTTTTGGTGAATAATACGTCTCGCGTCCCACCGGTCTGGGATCACAGAGTACGAAATGTCACCAGGCGATTATCTTAAATTTGTGACAGCCGCAACGCAATTAAAGCGATTGTGGAAAAGCGTGGGGTAAAGATGGATGGCAGGGGCAGAATTGCTGGTGCTGAATAGATGGGTCTAAGCGTAGTGATGGATGTGAATATGATGTGAGGATCTGTGTGGTGCGCTGAGCCCGTTCCAGGCACGAGGACACTGACAAACAATCTCGCACACAGCGTGCGGGCAATCTCTTTCTGTCCTGATCTGCTACCTGCCAGCGCAGCCCTGGCCACTTCATCAAGGGGACTTAATCAATCAGGTCTTCCCTAAGACTGCCTTTTCTGAAAGCCAACATCAGACTGCTCCTTGAGAAGGGAAAACGTTCACCAGATACATGTGGTGTATATAAAACAGCTTGAATTAGTCAAGACGCATTACCCTTGAGTGCATGCTGTAATTCTACTTCTTTCATTTTCTTGCTTACTCAAACTTGATTAGAGAATCTAACTGAAGAAGTTTCTTTCCAAATCCAGCGTTATATCCACCATTTATATAACATACAATACTGAAATGCCTTGAACAAACAGACACACCTAAACTTTACTGTCGCAAGAGTAACAAGCTGCAGCGCAGCCGGTCTTGACGCAGCGCAGATAACCGTGATGGTAAGCGGGTCTCGCTCGGCGGTTGGCTCGTGGGCGGGCTCTTTCACCTCCGCCTCGCTGTGCAGCCGGCCAATAAAAGGAATAGGATCTCTGATGACACAGGGATCCAGAATTAGAAAAAAACTCTCAGAAACAAGTTGGAGTGCTGGGGGAGTGTATCAAGTACAAAAATACTACGTCATACGTCCAACTCGGTTTTTAACAAGTTGAGCATGTTACAAGATCTTTGATTTGCACATTTTTTCATGTTTTAAAAATGTATAAAACAGAATAGCAAAAATCATGCAGTTATAAAATGGTTTTCACTATACCCAAGTACTTCTTAAGCTTCACTTACTTACCATATATTTACTCTATAAGTGCTTTCTCTGTACTCTATAAGTTCTGTATATGTGCATCTCCTATACTAACTCTATAAGTGCTCTTTCTACACAACTCTACTGGTGTTTACTCTATACTTACACTATCTGTGCGTCTCCTTTACTTACTCTATAAGTGCTCTTTCAATACTACTCTACTGATGTTTACTCTATACTTACTCTATATGTGCGTCTCCTATACTAACTCTATAAGTGCTCTTTCTACACAACTCTACTGGTGTTTACTCTATACTTACACTATATGTGCGTCTCCTATACTAACTCTATAAGTGCTCTTCTACACAACTCTACTGTGTTTACTCTATACTTACTCTATATGTGCGTCTCCTATACTAACTCTATAAGTGCTCTTTCTAAACAACTCTACTGGTGTTTACTCTATACTTACACTATATGTGCGTCTCCTACTCTATAAGTGCTCTTTCAACACAACTCTACTGGTGTTTACTCTATACTTACTCTATATGTGCGTCTCCTATACTAACTCTATAAGTGCTCTTTCTACACAACTCTACTGGTGTTTACTCTATACTTACACTATATGTGCGTCTCCTATACTAACTCTATAAGTGCTCTTTCTAAACAACTCTACTGGTGTTTACTCTATACTTACACTATATGTGCGTCTCCTATACTAACTCTATAAGTGCTCTTTCTACACAACTCTACTGGTGTTTACTCTATACTTACACTATATGTGCGTCTCCTTTACTTACTCTATAAGTGCTCTTTCAATACTACTCTACTGATGTTTACTCTATACTTACTCTATATGTGCGTCTCCTATACTAATTCTATAAGTGCTCTTTCTACACAACTCTACTGGTGTTTACTCTATACTTACACTATATGTGCGTCTCCTATACTTACTCTACAAGTGCTCTTTCAATACTACTCTACTGATGTTTACTCTATACTTACTCTATAAGTGCTCTTTCTATACTAGCTTGCTCTATACTTATTATCTCCTATACTAAACTCTATGTGTGTCTCTCCTAAACTTACTATATAATGCTACACTATCCTATGAAACAAAAAAGCCAAAGCAAAGTGGAGATGAAGATGGATATATCTTTTGGGCTGAACATCACTGGGTTCAGTTCATATCTCAAAGCAGATGGCGTCCCTGCAGGAGCTCAAAAACTTACAGGTCACATGTGCTCGTGTGAGGAATTTAGACTCCATCGCCAAACGTTAATTGCACAGGCGAAAAGTGCTTACGTTTCAATTTTTAATAGAACTAATTAACATTAAAAGATGCCATAAAATACTGCACTCGTTTTAACACAGCGCAGGAAAGGTTCTGATAAACAACACTTACTATGAAAATACATCAATGTTTTGTAACAAAAAAGTAATCCATCATAAAACCGGCAAAGAATTATGATAAAATATTATTGATGATGAAATAATAATGCATCCAAATAATCTCACTGCAAGCTGCAACAACCAATCACATGTGACAGCATCCGAGCGCTAACGCTTTCTAAAGATCAGCTCTATTCATCCTTCAGTTTGATTGAATTCATTCGGGCACTAAAGATTAACAAATCGCCTGTCAGGACGTTCCGGCGTGTGGCTGCAGCCTCCGTGCAAAAGACGGAGAGGAAAACAACACAGACTTCAATCCAACATTCATCAGCGGGTCGTTTATCAGCACTGCTTAATATGCAAACACATCCTTGATCAAATAACAAGGCCACTTATATGGCCGGATGCCACATGCTCAGCCCGCTAAATCCACCTCAATGACATCAAAAGATCAATTAACAAGTATTCTTTGCAACAAATCTGAAATCTAATAAATGGAGACAATATAAGCGAAGGAAATACAGCTTTGTCTTAATACTGACATGCTCATCAGTTGCAAGACAAGGTTTTAAATAATAAACCTTTATTCGATTCGATTCTTTCTTTTAGACAGCAATCAAACTGAACAGATGTTTAATTATTTTATCAGGTTATATGAGCTGAGATAACATAGACTTATGAGACAATATTGATGCTTAAATGGTAAACTGAAAACGCTGACTAACAGTGGCCTTCGGTACAGTAGTTACAGTACATAGTAACCGTCTGTTTGTGTGTGTTCATGTAATGAAAATGAATCAGCAATATTCTGCCCCCGCTCTTAGTCATCTTTTTAATTTCTCCATTCCTTCTGTTTTCTCGGTCTAATGATTTTCGATAAATCCACAATACACCCTTTGGGTGCTCATTTACTGGCATTAGGACGCCCCCGTCACAACGCATGGGGGAAAGGAACAGAATCGTATTAACAGGCTCCTGATCGGGTCCTCGAGGGACGGCCGGCCTACAGTCACCGGAGGAAACGTCAGGCTCTTTTTTCATTAAGGGCCATTTCGAACTCCTAAAACGAAATTGACCAAGCAAATCCCATTATTCACTGACCACGCGAAATGGTAACAGGCTAAATGCCCGAATTTGTCATTATTTGTCTGAGAAGCCTCTCCAAAACTAATTAGAAGCCACAATTGAATGACAAATGCAGGCGGTCAACATCAAACCGTGATCTTGCTGAGGGCTAAACTCTTTCAGAATTTGGTTAACCCCTGCCAACTAGGTTTTTATAGAGACTAAATGATTAAATCTGATCAAAACGTTGAGCCCAAAATGTGAACGTGGACCCCCGAAAGGCCCCAGAATATGAAGCTATCCATCACGGCGGTTATTGATGGCATACTGCGATTTTTCTTATACAAGACGTCTGTATGTCTGAGTTCATTCATCAGATTACTGTCACCATAGCTGCAGATTACATGTCAGGGTCACCTTGAAATTGAGGACAACCTGAAAAATGTCAGTGGTGTTTCACATAGGTTTCTAATTTTGAAATGTCAACTTTGTCTTAGATATTTCTCCCGATCAGAAAAAAAGACAACAATCACTGACATAAACCAATTATATAGATATACAAAAGCAATTTTAGAGATATATGAGAATAGTTTGGTTCCTGTTTTGCTCCTTCCTTTATTCTTTTCAACAAATTCTCATTCGAGGCAACAAGAGCAGAAAGATTCCAGCCCGCGCATTTGCTGAGACACGCAAGGCATCTTCAAACTGCTGACCTCTGGGAAAACGCCACGAGAGGAGAGCACGAAACGCTAGTTTCATATTCACGCTCCTGTCATCCGTCCGCTCTGGTGTAAATATGTAGCGCAGGCTTGCTCGCTCGCCCCCGTACACTTGAGAAATGGGGCACAGAACACGAAAAAGTGGCCATTAACGTTTATAAATTGCATGTCAACTTTCTGAGTCTTGTACGTCTCTACGTTATTCTGATACATGATGTGTGTCTAGAGGGCACAATTCGTCTTTCAGCTACAGTTGAGACTTCTTACTCAAAAAATATTAATTTGTAAAGATTTTACAAATTAAAGATTTTACAGGTGCCAGGATTTCATGATCAACAAGTTTCATTTTTTTTTTAAGTAAAATTAGTTAATTGAACAATTAGGACTTTAAATAAGTATTACATAAAACAATCAAATAAGTAAATTAATAAAAAATACTTATTCCGGTTCATTTCGCAGATTTAGCCATACATGCTAATTTTCACCTATACTTCCTAAAGGTGCATAAGGACGTAAAACATTAAGAACTATCTGCACACATTTTTAACAAAGGCTGCTTTAAAATATTAAACTCTGAAAATGATCCTTATAATTCAGCGCAAAACCCACAGCGATGTACATTTCTGAACGGCGGGACGCCACGATATTTCAGATGCAGCAGGCTGCTCATGAAAATGGCTGTGCAATTTTCCCTTAAGTGCCCGTATCACCAATATCTGTCAGAGAAGGAAACCCTGCGGTCCTTTATAAAGACGCCGGGCTGCTGATGGGCCCTACTGCATTCACTGTCAAAAACAAATGTCTCTCTTCTCTCCCATTTCAATAACTGCTCATTTAAAGCAATAAAAAAACCCTTGACGTCTGCTCAATGCTTAAGAGCAACCATATTGGCAAAATCCATATTATTAAATATACTGCAATCATTCTTAGCATTCTTGGATGCTTAAAACAAAATGAATTAACTTAAAAGCAAACCCGTATCTTGAATTCATCTATTGGTCTGCTATAAAGGAGAAATCATACAAAATACAAAAACGTCACATCATAAAACTACACAGCTTTGTTAAAGGGGATACAGGGTTTCCATAAGGACCGCTGATCCTAGATCAGTGGGTAACCGTTAACCTGGAAGTTTGGAAGTTGCCCCCGGAGAGCAAGGAAGTGATCTGTCAGGACTCTTGACGTCTAAAATTCACATCCCCAATCAAAGCATGAATTATTAAGCCATGTGGGAGTTTGATTGACAGGGTAAGTGGAAGAGAATGAGCGAGCCGGACAGCGCTGGTCCTTAGTGAGGGGGTCTCAGCAGAACAATGTGTCTGAATGAGTAAGCGAGGGGAGTTAGTCAGGACGGGAGGAAATGGGCTACTTCTAAAGCTTAAGATCAGCTTAAATTGAGTTCAAACTGGTTTTAGATGGTCTTTTGATGGTTCTAATGGTCTGTTACAGATACAAATAACATACAAAATGTAAAGGAACCAATATTTGGCTAATGTTAGGTTCATTGTATTATTAACTCACGTACACACACAACTATATATATATATATAGTATAGTATATATGTGTGTGTGTGTGTATGTGTATGTATATATATATATATATATATATATATATGTGTGAGATTAAGAATGAAACGGAATGAAGGTTGCAGATGAAGGATAATAGAAATGAAAATGCTGATACCTAGAATTTATTGCCCTGAAACCTCAAATTCATCTTTCAACCATGTGCCGAGCAGTACTCGCGGATAACGTGAGATTTTCCTTCGTCCAAATTCTCCAGCCTCAACAGAACAGCACACTAAACAAATTTAAGACACAGTAAAGCTTTCCTGTAGCTGACTTCTAGTCAGCAGAATTTCGGTCCAAGATGACAATCGGCAAATTGTACAAGAACAAGTTTTAAAACCGAAAGGTGAAACTGGGTGACTTTTAATAGCACCCAGATATAAACTAAACCAGCTCTGTCACAGTGACCAAGCCACTTTAAATGACTTCGAATTACAAATAAAGGTTTAATATCTTGAAATGTATTTTTAGTGGATTAAAAACCGACAGCTTTAATTCAAAATGCAAATCAATCAACGGCTCGACATATTGGATAAAACAGTCACGTTGTGAAATTCTAATGTCATTAAAGTCACGTCGTCAGTCGGATCAAGACTGCAGATATTTATGCAGATGCTTACACTTCAGATGGCATATCAAGATCCTCCTTAAGTGTAAACTGCCTGGTGCTGTGGTTAAAAGTACCTGACATGGCACAGAAAACCTTATGGATTGTCGCCGTCACATACTTGATGACTAAGACCAGCAGAACTTTGCATACTTGCATCTTTAATACATTTATGGAATTTATTTTCACGTTCCTGTATCTCATTTAGAAGAGCATGGCCTATGCCTACTAATATACAGTGTATATAAGCTACCGGCTGTAATGTCCAATATACCCTATAGCTTTTTTTATCGTAGCTCACGGGGGAGAATCTGATCTTAAATCAAGTACCTGATGTAAAGCCATAATATTTCCAGCAGTTATATAAAAGGGGTTTAATAAAGCACTTTTTACCCAGTTTTTACTTTAAACTTGATACTATATTCATGATGCGTCATGGTTCTATAATGTAGGTTTGTCACAATATGGTCTTATAAAATGGGTTTGATGAAATAAATATGAAAGTATAACGTGTAGTGTGTGAGAAAGCTTGTAAATATTTTATGAAGTATATTAACATTATTCTAGATGCCATACAAATGAAGAATTACCACCTGCCATTCAAGTCAATGTGGCAAAATAATATTAATGCAACATATGAGCATATAAATGGACAGAAATTGTGAAGCATGATAAAAAATGCAGATAAAAATACATACTGAATGATTTATTACAATAACTTACATATTGAAATCATGGTATTACAATACTCTTGCACAAAGTAGGGCTACGCTGATATTACAATGGCACAGCGATGGCATGTGACGTCACTTACAAAAATGATAATCACGATACAGCGATTATTAATACCAGACTGTAATACCGCGGCACTTTTATTTACTTTTTGTTAGCGCTTTGCGAACGATGAAGTTAAATACCAAAATAAACTTCAATTTAAGGAAATAATATTACAATTTAATCTATTATAAAGTATACTTATTTCGAAGTTCCTTTCAGTACATACTCGCTTTAAAAACCACTGACATTGACTCGTTTACGTGCCTCAAAACGCGCTACAACGAGTAAACCGCTTTGAGACGTTTAATAAATGCTAATGAAATGAAATATACTGTGTAAAAACTCACCTTTAGGATGTTCTTTCTCATCTGTGTGGATTCACTGCCGTGTGTCACACGCCTACAAACTTGTGCGCGTTTTGCCAGTGCGCGCACCCGCCACCAACCGCGCTCACTGTTCTTAAAGAGACAGTACGCAGCACAGCAACCACTAACAGAAGAGGTTGAGGCACAAATAATTGTATTCTTGTTGACAAATGTTAGTGGGTTTACGGTGATTGTTTTAGATCGGGTGAACACGTGTTAAAATGTGTATCTGTCACAGATAAAGACGTAAAAATAAACATTTATTTCAATCCAAACCTGCATCTCACTCTTTCTTTAGTGGAACACAAAATAAGATATTTTGAGAAATGTTTCGGTGGTTTTGTGTTCATACAATTGAAGTCAATGGCGTTCAATGTTTGGTTATCAACATACTTCAAAATATCTTCATTTGTGTTCTGCACAAGAAAGAAAGTCATACAGGTTTAGTCTTTGACAGGTGATTGATTGACAGGTCATAGTTAAGAGATCGTACTAAACTGTTTATAAACTGTTTGCCTTCATATAATCTAGTTTAGTTTTATTGTCTTCTCTTGTTTACTGAAAACTGCAATTGCAAACATATGGTATTACTGACAAAGTAAACAATAGAAAAAAAACATAGATATAGTCATACATTTGCCACGATTAAGTACAAGGTTCACGTGAACTGACATAAATATTGTGTTTTGACAGCTCAGAATTGAAAATATAACAAGCCCCTCTGTGATCATTTCATCCCCCCATCTGTTCATGGCACCATCGGCCATCTGTTGGCAACGATAACAACGTGTACCCTAAGCATCCACCCAATTACATAACAGATACCAGACAACTAAATTTAAACAAACATGGATGCAGACAAAACAAAATGAGATTAAAAGAGCTTGTCAAAAAGTAAATGTACAGAAACTCAATCCTTTGTGTAAAAAAACTTTAAGGGGGAAATCTTTAAAAAAACATTTTTTAAATATGTACCACAAAAAATTGACATCTTAACCTTCAGAAATGAGTCCCTACAAAAAGTGTCATCCAGCTAAAAGAGATAACTCGACAATCTGTCCCTCCTGCTGCCATCCACCCCACATTCTGCCCGTCCTCGCTTGTGCCAACCCTGTGGACGCCAGCCTGTCCCTCAGATCACAATGTCCACAAACAGCGAGATAAATCTCCATATAGCCTCCAGACCGTTCTCAAGCAATCCAATAGATGCTGCTTTGGCAGACTCGCAACTAATATTCTTAAATCTTGTCATCATTTTTTTGTTTAAGAGTCTGTTCAAAACACAATTGAATCCAGCTCGGTTTCATATATTTTTGCTGAAAGGATCTTATAACTTATGTATTACAGAAGACAGATCAGAGCGTTCTTCACAAAACGCTTCCCTCAAAATCGCTGACGGGACAGCCGGGATGAGATTCATGATTCAAAATGTTGTTCATGCCAGGTCAATGTCTGACTAAAGGCCCATTCACACCAATAATGATGATAATGATCACATATTGTAAACGATAAAACTTTAAATGTGAAACTGCAAAATGCAAGCTTTCAATAAACATAACATTATTGTGTCCTTCAAGCAAACGATATCTTAATAAGCATGGAAATATAACTGTGTGGGGGTCAGAAGAGACACAGAGAGGCACTTCAGCCAGCTATGCCCATCCAAACCAGAAACCGTAAGGACCGTCAGGGTGAAAGCAGGTGGCCCGATCGAATCAATAACCTTGATAATGAGATCCGTGGGGCGTCATTATCGCCACCCCCTCCGGCCACAAATGCCCTGTCTTCCGTAAAGAGCGTTGTCTTCGCTGAGCTCCAAACACACCTCATTAACCTTTACGGTGATCAGAAAACTCTCCCCGTCGTGATACTCTGCTGTGTTTGGTTTGTTTTTGAAATTTGAAGGGACACCATTTGGAGAGCAAAAATGTGTACCATTTCAACATCTGATGCAGTGGAACTCATGTTAAATTAACATAAAATCATTTCATTTCATAAAATCCACTTCTTTATCAAAAATAAAAAATTCATAACAGCCAATAAGGGCTTTGTTATAAAACAATTGCTTTCTCTGAGCAGTGAAACCGAACGGCTCCGAGCTCTGTGAATTGAGTTGGACTACTCATTTTCCGTTCGCCAGCAGGTATCGATCAATATCCCATAGACATTCATCAATCCCAATATTCCAATGGGAATGGTTTTATTATGAGCGAAACAGCCCGGCGGTAAACACATTACGCCTTTAAATGACCTTGGGAATTGAGTTTGGAGGATTTATGCGTTTTCTTGAGGCAAAACAGAGGCAGCCGTTTGAAGGCATAGCCAACTGCATTGATATGCATAAGATCTTAATATTACATGACTGCATATGGATGTAAATCTATACCTGCATTACAGTAATGGAGTTGAAGTGTGTAAGAAATTCAATTAGTTAAAAACGCCACATGCGTAACAAATAAAACACAGTTACGCAAATTGTGTGTATGGATGCTTTAATTATGTTAAATGCATGACACGATTTTTATCTGTATTAGTAATTCTTGTGTGCATCTGAAATAGTAAGACATCGAATTAAGTTTCACAGCTTTCGCTGAAAAATGAGGCTTAATCTAAACCATTAGCATAACCAGCAGGTTAAATCCGGAAACATTTACGATGATTGATCATATTAATAAATGAATGAATGAAATTATGGGAACTGCATGCTTCCCAAGCACGAAACTAGTCTGTGCATTCAATAAAATTTTCTGTGATTCCAGTTTTCCATTTGTTGTTTCTTAGTTTTGGTAGGCTACGTGAGCTCAGAAACTGGTTATGGATTAGCGTTGGGTTTTAGCGTCCAAACCTTGCTACAAAGTAGCTTATGACAGGAGCTGATTAAACCCGCTCAAAGCAATTTATTCCACAAACTTTAAACGTCCAGCCAAATAATAAAATGACATTTTCTGGGTAATTACCTTTACTTTCAGAGCGGCATCAATAATGTACGGAGGCGTCGCTTACGAGGGTTTCGCGCCAAACCCGCTACGGATTTTATTGATCGGGTGTAATTTAATTACATACGAAGAGTCATCGACTTTTGAGTAACGTGACCCTGGAATCTCTCGGGACACGTTAGGATCTCCCGACGAAAGACGGGGTCACAAAACGAACCGATTTTACGATGGCAAAGCAGATCTTTATTTAGCACCAACCTGGAGGTGGGACATTAAATATTAAAATCAGATTTGCATCGGTAATTTCGAAAGAGACAGGAGGAGTTGATTCCGATATTTTCGTCTGTGCTCAAATTTCCTCATATATTATACAGACTTCCTAAATATGACAACCTCCTGTTATCGATCATGCAATTGGACTTTAATAAGCTTTACGGACGGAAGTAATTTATTTATCGTACAGAGAAAGCACACGGGGGTAGTTTCCCGGACAGGGTTTAGGTTGGGCTTAGACTAAAATGAAAAGTGCTTAAAACACATCAGGGCCAATTTTTTGCCTTAACTAAGGCCTCATCCTGACTTAAGATAACGTCCGGGAAACTGCCATCTATTAAATGTTTTCATTCACATCTCCAAGACAAATTTTTTGTATGTTTGCTCATCTGCAATAAATCTCGGAGATTGTTCCTGTCAGATGTCATATAGACACGATTCATCTAGATAATGTCTGTTAGATTATTTAGAATGTAGGTAAAACGTTTAAAAATATGTTTATCAAATGAATTTTTACACAGTAGATCTTCTGCAGACATCTTATGTACAAGATTGATTTACCAGTTGTGATTTATTTTTATACCTTAAGGGTAAGTTAGAGAGGTCAATGTACTTAAACACTGCATTACGGGGACATTTCGGCATGGGTGAGCTTGCAATAAAGCACCCTTGATGTCTATTTCCAACGAGAAGTTGCGAAGCCATTAAACTCCTAGTGGCTTTATGCTATATGAGAAATAAGCAACTTGAGGTCTCATTGTACCTCAATTTTGTGACGTAATATTGGCGGAAATAAGGCTGCATTACTATTATAAAACCATGATAAGGTTTTGTAAAGGATTGCTCAATTCGAAACGCAAGTCGGATGTTATTTAGCTGTTTAATGACTTTAATTACGGCACCATATTGCTTCAACGCAAATATTAAAATATAAGGAAACGGTCGTTACACAAGAGAAATTTAGGACATCATGTTCTCAGGTTCCCATGTAATCTGGACCTCACCGAACTGTTTCCATTCCAGTAATTACCCTCATACACTAAACGTCACACCCTGCCATCAAAAGCAATACTGCAACCAAAATCTCAATTTCATCATCGTTTTAGAAGTTCACAGCGTTCCCCATATATGTCGATGAACAGCCCGAACCAATCTTGCCGGCTTGATTTAGCACGCCATAAAGAGTCCCCTTTAAATAAATTATTACCTAGCAAAGAGGGAGACTCTTATGTTACCACATTCCCAACCTCCAGCTGTCTGATTTACACCTATAGATTAGCCGTCACTTCCACAGAGCAAACAAACGCCCGAGAAGGCGTAAGTAACTGCCCTGGGGGTAATTGTGGAGGGCATCAGTCACGGCTGGACGTTGAGGATATATAGAGCCGAACACATTACCCACAAGGTTTGCCAGCCCATTAGACTTGTTTTTCATTAGACATAATTTCCTGCTTCTTGTCTGTTTCTGGCATCTGGCAGTCGGTGGTATGATTCAGAGAGCTTTCGCTCCGATCTCAGAACTCCTGAGGGGTGTTTGTTTGACCTTCTGCATGCAATGACGTCATCGATAAACGAATACAGTAGCAACTTCCTCAAGAAAAATACGTCAATCTTAAGAAACTGTCCCCATGTTGACGACAATAAATGCTCTGAAGTTGAAATTTACACCCAGTTCGGTTCCCCAGCTGATATCCTATCTTCGTGTGACACAAACAAGTCTTCCTCTGCATTAGTACCGCTGACAAATGGCCTTCCTGAAAGCCACTAACAGGGAAACCGCAGGCAGAAGACGTGCTGATCAATAGAAAGCGGATTTGCCATTGTTTTCATCCTCCAAAACAAAGCAATAATTTCTGATAAAAGCTGTGCCGCTGTGGGCGCGGGGCTAATGCTTGTGTCTGGGTACAACAGTCTTTTCATTTTGATGACCCTACCAAACTTCTGCAGTCATGACTGTATAGTCATGTGAATCCATGGTTACCACAAAATAACCATGGTTACGAGAACCATGTTTTTTTCAGGAACCATCGTAATTTGCAAGTTGCATTGCAATATTATTTTTTAAATACAACAAAGAAGTGATTCTCATTAGACTTTACTGTAACGCAATGGTTTATGTTTCCACAACAAATATTATGTATTTATATCTTTTAATCTGAATGATCTGGGGTAAAAAACGACCCTGACATGTTCTTCAGGTTTCATGGGGAGTGATTGAACCCATTAATTTTATTTTTGTAATATGCACCAGTACTTACTAAGCACCCTTAAGGCCTGATCAATACATACAGGGGGTTTCTCATTAAACAGACACTAATTGCATCTCATTTGCACACATTAAATGAGTACGCCCACCAGTTCTGTGAGGAGACATTGAGAAAATAATACACGAAACACAGATGTATAATGTAAAATATTACTACATATAATAAATATGAATATGTTTCGTATGAATGGAGGATCTATATTGTTCACAACCAGATCGCATATCGTACTTTGATATGCATGAACAATATCAAACTTAATGGCTCCTTTAGAAAACCTTACAAACGCATCTCACTCTCTGCAGAATACTGCCTAGTAGGCAACAAAAAAAACGTTAAAGTTTAGTATAATTTAAGATGAGACTACACCATATTTGCTGGGACTGCATTTGACATTTTTTAAGGCTCCACTGAACCGAAGCTCCTGAACACAATGTGGCAAACGTATGAAAAGTCCAGGAAGCCTTCCGTAAGCAGAACTACACAACTCAGCGCTTTCCTGAAGCTGTGAAGATCCATCATCGAACTGACGATCTTGTCAATGGCATGTATGAACGTATGAACCAATGCGAAGGCTTGTTTATCAAGCATCGCCTGTGTTTCCAGAACCCAGGTGATAAATCTATCCGTGTCAAAACCGATGTGCCCACATTCAAGAGTATGCATGGACAAGCACTGAGTGTTGGCAGGAATTTCATTAAGGCCATTATATAAGGAAGCATCTACTTAAATCACTGTGCAAATATATATCTAGGGATGTAGCAATATATATAATATCGCAATGGCAAAACTGTCTCAATATTATGGTGGTCATAGGACTGTATGAAACATAGAGCCAAACATAGAGAATGTTAGAAAAATAATAGATGTTACCTTTGTCAAGGTCCATCTTGGTTATTTGACCCCCCCAAAAAAGTGTGCGTCATTGGCTGAGCCAGATGTTAAACGGACGAATTACATAAGCAAACATTTTGAAAGTGCAATAGAGGCAAAGACACAGCATTGTAAACTAAGAGATTTACTTTGTTTTTTACTTAAAAAAATTTACTCTAGAGCTACAATATGCAACTTTTTTTTATATATATATAAACCAAAATCTGTTATCGAATTAATATATAAAATCCAAAAAATAAAGTACTTTGACTCACAATGGTATGCTTACAATAGTTAAAAACGATGAGCCGTCAGGTCTGATTTTGTGGGGAATGTGAGTTTGATGCAATTTCATGTTTCAAACATAGGTGGCGACAGAGAGGCAAATGCTTCGAATAACAGCTCACACAGAAAGAAACCACACTTATCAACTTGAAAAGTTCTTTAAAGTTTTGTATATTTGTTAAATTTGAGTAAATCGAGTATCATTTCAACACATTTTTTGAATGCGTGGGCAAGCGTGGAATAGTTTTAATTTGCATTTCATTTTTACGATTCACCCAAATCTCTTTACGTTTCAAAGGGAATGATGAACAATATTTTTTTTGGAAAATTTTGAGAAAAGCTCCCAAGGTGAAGGATCATTTCAGGGCCCCATGGAATTGAGGTGGAACTATATAAAATTATTTGATGACTCAATAAAAGATGCATTGAACACCGTCTCTGGAGGAAAACAGGTCAACGATACAAACTGATAAAGTAGCACCAGGACCAAATCTGTGGCCGCAGGTTTACATGTAACAAAAAAATAAATAGAGACACTGTATCTGTTGCTCAAACACATTTGCGCCGACCTGACGGCCACCACAAATCCTGACAGTCTACACTGAAGATGCACAGGGAGGTCTGATTATCCAAACTCAATACAAATGAAGTACTTTCATTATAATTATCATTAAACCAGTTTACTGCAACTTTCTGGATTTCTTAAACATTTTAAATGTCATATGACAACCAACGGACATGACATATTTCATTCAGCACAGTTAAACAGACGGAACGCAAACAAAAATGAGTCTCTAAGTCTCTTAGCATGACTGAAGGGGGTTTGGGTCCAATGGCGTGCATTCGTCCCAAGGGTCACGTCACCGCCCTTATCGTCACCCAGTATGGTTCACAACCCTGAGGTCAAGTCAGGGTTCCTGGGTGAGCTCTGGGGCCGGGTGATGCTAATGTGATGATGTGTGGCCACGCCCTGTGGCGGAGTCTCGCCCCTTACCCCTCCCACACATCCCCGAGGCTGTAGAGCCCGTTCTCAAAGGATCTGCTCCGTGCTGGAGGCGGAGATGTCCAAGAGTCTCCAGGCGGCGTACGGGTTCAACTCCTCCTGATCTCGACATAACGCCCATACGTACATCATCCTGAGAACCTTTTTCTGTTGAACACACACAAATGCAACTGGGTGATTATTAGAAGTAAGAAATTTGGTCAAGAGAGAATATTTAACCGAGTTTAAAGCTGCAATCCGTGACCTTTCTAGGTTAAAAAAATGAAGAAAATGTTATTGAGCAAGTAGATAAAAAATGATGTTTCATGGGAAATGTCAGTTTGACATCATTTGTCTTTAACACACGATAAGTGATAAATAACCTGCAATATTTTATTTTAAACAGAGGGGGTAATAAAGAGACAAGTTACGTATTATAACTTTAAGCTCACTAAGATGTTTACCATTGCACTTTTTTACAAAATTCTCAATCGAGAAATCATTACTGCAACATATTTTTGATCAGCATAAATGCAGTAAAAAATAATTCATTATAATTAATATATTTGCTATGCTAAGCTAAAAACATTTGAGAAAAACATTTAAAATGTCCCAAAAAATTCATGGCTCATTTTCTTATAGTAACATAATTTCTTATTTGTCAGACACTTTGCAAGCGCGTGCGGAGAAAATGATCCTTTACATCATCGCATTTAATCGAGCACATGACACTAACATCAGCCGTGGGAAATAAAAGCAGTTTTTTTATTTCTAGCGCTCTGAAACTGCCAGAACGAAGTGTCGGTAGATACCCGAGCGCAATAATTAACTACAAACTCCATGCACAGAATCATCCCCCGTGTGCCGTTACCTTTGGCCCTTGAATAGAGATTTATAACCAGTCTGTTTTATAAGCTGCTCAGTCAGGACGGCTCCGGGCTCTGCTGGGTCTCGAGTGATCTCATACGGGGGCCGCGAGAGGTGAATCACACCACTGATTCACAATGAGATGACTTGTGAATCAGCGCTTCCAGATGTTAATGGTGATTTGTAATGTGATGTGTTGGGAGGCCGTTACTCACCGGATCGCCCTCCACGACTTCGCCTTTCACGTTGCGAATGACCATCACCAGTTGAGCCTGGAAAGTGATGATGAGGACGGGACCTTGTTCCATCATTTTACCCATCGGCAACTAGAGCAAACACATGAGAAAACGACACGTGAAGGTAAAACTGAGTAAGTAATAAACATCCAAGTAATAAATATTACAAATCTTTCCTTCATGCTTACATCAATGTTATCAATGTCGAGTATTTTGGAGTGGAACTGGAGTCCCATGGCTTTGGCCTGCTGGATGGGATGAGCGAGCTGACTGTACGTCTAAAACCAAGAGAACACGTCAATAAATCAGTCGATATGTCATTTCCCCTCAAGCTTCAGATTCAACACCAAAGTCTGTGATGATTCTCAGTCATCTCATTCACTCAATGTTCTTTCACACATCTGAGACGCGTCTCTGATACACTTACAGCCTCGTAGCACCAATCTTTGAGGACGTCCAGTTCTCCTTGAATCATGGCCTACAAATGGAGCAAAAGTTCAGCTGTTGGCATTTCTGTTGATATTTCAGATGAATGGATTCTGGGATGACATGTCTCACCTCTAGAATATTGGGAATAATGTCCTTTTCGCACTGCTTCAGGAACGAATCCTTGTCGAAATTCGGATCCGCTTTCAAGATCTCGGTCAGAACCTCAGACATCTCGGTTTTGGAGAACAGCCCACCTGAGAACATCAGATAATTTGGAAAACTGCAGTCATATGCATTAAAACTTTTATTTTATAACCACTCACACACACACACAATATGTTTATTAATATGTGACCCTGGAAAGCTGAAACTCTAAGCTTTATATAGATACCAAATTTGAGAGGGCGATTCCCCCAAAAAGCTCATCGCTCTGAAAGCGAGGTGTGCTATGATTGGCCAGTTAACCAGTGCGTAGTGATTGGTCGAATACTGCAAGCGTGTGACGGAAATGTAACCATATTTGGAACATCAGGTTCCAAAGCAATTGTACTGACAATGGCTTTGGAAGGTGCACCTTACGTATTTATTAGGGTGGTCTTACTCAAATCATACCACGAACTGACGTGGATTTGTGGGGGTGTGGTTGCACGAGCCGTTTCAGGCAGGTCTGGGTGAGCATTTGCTCTTAGATAGAACGCATCTTTTGTTCTGACACTTTATTTTTTGCGGTATTGTGTCTAATACATGCATGGGCAACTTCTAACACACCAAAGACACAGAAAAACACGTCTTCGCGCCATATATCGCCATGCTTGGGCGAAACATCCGTCAACTCCTCCCCTTCAACTGTCAGTCCGCTGCCACATTAATTTCAAAATGCAATGGCTGTTTTTACACATCCAATCAAATCCCAGGGAAAACCGCAAGCCACGCCCAATCATTTTCTCCCTTGAAATTCCTTTTCACTCGGAAATGTGTCAGAATACGGAAGTAAAAACGACCGCAACTTCCAGTTCACAGGGACTTTAATACTGGTTTGGTGTTCCAGGGTCACATATATTAATTTAATTTATAAATTCAGATTGTAATTGCCCCATAACTAGTAAAAGCTTTACCGATGATGTCTGTCATTTTTTCGGTGACGGCGCGAGACGCCCGGATTAAGGCGTTGTCGCTCTCGTCATATTTCATCTTCATCTCAAAGAATCCTGAGAGGCAGAAAGCAAAATAATCAAATAATGCAGCACACAACCAACTGACAATATATGGAGTGTGGCGCCATCTATAGATCACACTCACTGTTAAAAACCACATTGTTGTCCTTGAAGTCTTTCCACTGCTGATACCATTTAGAGTCTTTGTGTAGAACGACACCCATTGCGTCCCTGCGTAAGAGAATGATGTTAGATCGATATTCAATGCATCTTAGAAAAATGTATCAGAAAGATCATATTATTATAAAAAACATTAATTTGACACATCAAATGTAATGCATATTGCTATTCAACTGTTATTAACGCTTAATAAAAATTGAATGACGCTTGTAAATGTTCTCATCTCATTGTCTGGCGAGTCGACTTACTCGTTGGCTTCGAAGACTTTAGCTTCGCTGCCGCCCACCTTCGATGAGAAGTCGCTTCTCTTCCTCAGTGTGCTGGGCGGCCGGTACGGTCCGCTCTGACCGAGGTCACCGATCTCCTTCTTGACGCTCTCGACACTCTTTAGAGATTCAGATTTAGTACAGTTTTCATTTACAGTTCTGAAACCGCTTCACAGAGACAGCAGATTTAACATTGCAGAGTCTGTATTCTGACCTGTGAGATTGCCCGGAAGGCTCCCGTCTTCCCGAGTTTTTCTCCGCCTTTAGACATCGACTCCGCCGACTGCTTGGCTGTTTTGGCAGCTTCTTCCATCCCTTCTTTAATTTTCTTTCCGATGTCTGTGCGACTCACCTCTTCAAAACCCTGCAGGAAAAATGCAGGGTTAGCATGTTTGTCATTAATGTAAATTGAAAATTCAAGTGAGGTTTAACATACATGCATTTAAATGCTCTCTAGGAGCTGTTTTTTTATATTTTCAGATCATACCTCCTTGACCGTTTCTGATATTGAACCGAAGGTTTTCTTGAACACTTCTGAGGTTTTGACTGTTTCTGACTCGATGGTTTTCTGAAAGACATTGACAGTGTTTGTGATTATATCCACGATACAACATGACCTCAAATGATACCGCAGCCCATCATTCGCTGACAGACGTACATATTTCCTTCTGGCTTGCTTGAGGGCATCCGATTCCTCCAGCTTCATGGCCTCTGCGCGAAACTTCTTGATGTTTTCCTTCATCTCTTTGTTCTTGTTCAGATCCTGTTTCAGGTTGTCCAGAAATTCTCCCAAGAAGCCTTTGCGACCGCCACTAGACGACATAAACCTCGCCTGCACATCGTCACACAAGAACAACTTGTTTAGACAGCAGTTAAATCTTACCTAGCCAGTATTTACTGATCGTGACATTCTATTTTCAATCAATCCTGCAGGCGGCAAGCAAGGTTTTGGAAATCAACATAGTGTTCGCGATTCAACAGACACTCACCTGTGATGTAGTGATGGTGGATGCACATATCCTATACACACTCGCTCTGTCATATAAAGACACATGCTGACGAGAGGACAGCAGCACACAACCTCTTCTGACACACAGCTGCACACACACAAAAAAACATTTAATCATAAAAATACTGGTACCATGGTAGATTTATGACATCAGGTGGCATTTATGACATACCATGGTACTTGGATAAATACACAACAAATGTGATCGGTCATCATATTCAAATACATTGATATTGACATAACAACATGACATAAGCCCAGAACCCCCTGATGTTGTTACCATGGTACATGTCCATACAAACACATGGTATTACCATAGTACATTTGTGTCAGATGAACTCCTACAACCATAGACTATGCAAAGATATTTTGTTTTTAAAAGCAATATTTAAATACAATCGTAAACAGCGTATAACGAATAATATTTCATAATTAATTTTCCATCAAGGCCAAAAACATGTTTCATCAGCATGACTTACTAGATCTGATCACATTTCCCCACACAAACCCACAGGAAACACACAGCGAAATGACGAATCAAACACGCGACGTTGATGACTTCATCGCAAACATTATACTAATAATAATGATATGAATCGCGCTGTTTAATGTCATGTTAAAACAGTTAAAACGATAAACTCACCTGGTAACACTGACATAAGGAGGCCGCCATCTTGGTAACGCTGCGAGTGACCTGTATGGCTGGTGACCTTGTGACTCACTTCCGTGGGTGGAGCGACGACCGAAAAAAATATTGGTACTTTTCATTTAGGAAATTAAGGAATTAATATGTTATCATAATTAAATTTGGGATTTGAAAATTGTTTGTAAGACTATGAGAAACATTATAGTAAACCTTTGGATGGTGGTATATGTACATAACTTTTTTTATGTTTACTTATAATTTATTAAAATTGTCTCTTTAAATTATTTATGTAGTTTACTTTAATGTAGGCAATATCAAAATATAGGGATGCACCGATACCAGTGTTGATATCGGGCCGATATAGCTCATGTACTCGTACTCCTATAGATACACCGACACTAAAGGCCGATTCCACACGTTATGTACATGACTGAAATTTGTTCTTTGAAAGTTTGTACATAAATTTGTCTTTTTTCATAATGTGTTTTATTATTAATTTCAGTGTTTTCAGTGTGTGCTTGGAAAATTACCACCTCATCAAAAAAAGTACCAGAAAAAAATATCGGTACTTGTCTTTAAAAAGTGGTATCCGAGCATCCCTATCAAAAGAGATTTCCGAAACATTTTTTAATATTATTATTATTGGAAATGAATTAACTATTTACAAAGTATGTGTATATGTACAAAGCATTTATGTTGTGAACATCACACTGTCATCCATGCAATAAATTGTATATCAATTTAATAAATAAACATTTTGTTTCAAACACCGTAAATATAAGACATTCTTTGGGATGACAGACAGTGTTTTGATATAGTTTAATTTATTTGTACATTTCCACAGATTTTTGAATTGTCACAGCAAAACTAAAACATATGTATCTGAAAAATACCCAACAAACATCTCTGATTAAAAACACTATTTTGTGAAAATATCAATGAACATTATAAATATGAGTTTCCATATTTTTATTGGAAGGACGATTAAGGCCAGTCCACACCAAGAGCATTAACTAATCAAATAAATGTAGTTTTTCTGTCAATGTTTTAACATTCACATCTAAAAAAACAACACTCTGAAAGTGATTTCAACTATATTGTTCTTCTGTGTCTGTAATGTTGAAGTCGTGGTGTGAACTCGTGAACTTGTAGTTGTGGTTCTTGGTGTGAACGGGCATTTAGGCTAATGTGAAAAATCATTAGAATAACTTAGAACCACTACCATATCAAACAATATTCCTACAGAGTAATAGCAACTTTAATCAATCATCTTCTTCTGAGCTGTGTTGAACATGGTCGATATTCATCGTTGAGTTATTTCCGATCATGACGTTCTGCGCGTTTTCAATGTGGATGCACGAGGGCTGCTGCCAGGCACCTTGTTGAGAGTCCGCGTGCATTGGCATCGGTCCGCGGCCTTGATCCATAGCAGCGTGATATACAGGCGTCGAGACAGATTGTGCATAAAGCATGTCAGATTCGAATCTCAGCCGCGCCAACCTTTCTGTCTCCCGTCTGAGGTCCATATTTCTACTTCTGTCCTCTTGTAATCGCTTTCGTTCCTCCGTCGCCTTCTTAATTTGCTGCTCTTTCATCCACACCTCCCTTTGGCTCGCCACCCTCATCGGCGCCATTGCTCTCAAAGCTGAGCGTTCGAACGTCCTGCTGCTCTCGTCCAGAGGGACGGTACCGCGGAGCACCAGCCGTCGCCGGTCCTTCGGCAAACAGTTCTCCAGAGGCAGCAACGGGATGACCGAGTGCCTCTTGTGATGCTTTTCCAGAGAGTTGAAGATGGCCGAATCAGTGCTCGTCGTGCTGAGGTTGGTGTTGAAGTTTCGGGTGAGCAGCAGCAGAGTGAACGCCGAGTTGTTGATGGCGTCCTCCATGCAGCACAAGGTGGACTGGCCGGGTTCTTCGAATTCAGAGAACGTCGCTCCTACCCCCGAGATAATTCTTTCAAGTTTGTTCTTGAGCCTTTGAGCTTCATCCGCGTCTTCCGGTTCGTGCAGTATGACGAAGGAGTAAAACTCGTCCTCGACTTCGCTCACGGCGGGAGGGATGAAGTTCGTATGGGGGTGTTGCGGATTGGTATATCGGTTAAAGTTTGCAGGTTGAGACTCCACTTTGGATGCGCTTGCTGGGTTGGATGAAAAATCAAAACCTGGATCTGTGTTTTTGGACGTTAAGAGGCTTCCGCTTCGATCGAAACATGGCTTGGGTTTTGGACTGGTCGATCCATTTGCGACGTCTGATGTGCGAGGTGTCTGTAGTGCGGTTGCGGGAATATTTGTCGGTCCATCAGACAACGTAGTGCTTGGTCTCGACGGGTTTCTCTAGTTTCTGTGTGTAGATTCAACGGCTTTGTTTCTACCAAACAAGACTCCGTAATGGTTGGCGAGCTAATTTCCAGAGTGTGCGAGCTACATACCGAACTGGATCGCAGCGAGGATGGATGGCTAACGTTTCCAACCGATACGTCTAGAGATTTCAAACCGCCATATTCATAACTTGGAAATTCATCACTAGGCTGAAACCCACAGGAATTTTTTATCTCCTCCAAGATGTTTTCAACATCTAAAGATCGCAAATTTGCCCTCTTGCCAGTTGCAAGGGCTGCCCTATATGCTTGATTTCGGAGCGTCGCGTCACATAATCGTTCCTGCACCAATACAGCAAATACTCTTGCAACATCCAACAGCGTCTCAACGTCGGGGCCTGAGATCTTAAAACCCCCAATGTGGCTCCCGTTCAGACTTTCTCCATGCACCTTGATCATTTCAACCAAGAAATTCAAAACCTTACTGTCACGGTTTGCCAACAGCTTGGCGTGAGCATCTTCGTTCTTCTTCAGAAGAATCAAGCACATCGCATGAACCATCACCTCTGCACAGGTGTTGCCCATTTTGTAAGTGAGGCTGAGTAATCGCTCCTCGGTGGCCTGAGAGAGAATCTCGAACGCCTCGGCCAGACCGGACCCCTCTGCATATCCATGCTGCGTAAACCGTACGCTTTCCTCTGCCATCGTTTCGAACAAGTAGGCGAGATCATATGCGGATGCGTGTTGTCATTTGACATATTCAAGCCATTCCGTTCGATCCGAAGTGAATTACTCGAGTGTCATGGCTAAAGAAAAACCTGCAAAACAAAAATAGTTACAGCATGAGCCTCGCAAGGAACAAAAACAAGCACAGACCAAATTGCATTTTACAGTTTAGATCTGTCTAAAATCAAATTATTTCTATTAGACAATGAAATGGAAACTTTTGCGTCTCAGAAATTTCGTCTGCGAAAAATAGTCAGAAATGTCAAGAGTTTCAAAAGAGATGCCAAGCCATGTCTCAAACTCTCATATCTTAGATTTGTCAAATCTTGAATCAAAAATGTATATTATTGAAGATTAAATTGACCCAAATCCAGATTATTTTACCTCTAAAATCTACATTCATCATTTTACACCTACATACTCTTCATGAATTTCAACAATTACAGTATCATTTGTTTCTATTGTTTCTCCCAAAGAAAAAAACAATTTGGAGGAAAAACATCTGCGACAAAGTTAAAACATAAATTAAACGGTATCAGAGGTCCTAAATAATAAAAGTTCGCTGAAATAATCCTCTTGGATCTTTTCATATGCTGACGTCACCACAAAGGTGACACGTTTAACCAAACATAATGTGACAACTCAGTGTTTCTGTGTTCAAACACCACAAAAATAAAATCATATATACCTTAAATGTAAACAATTATGAATAATAAAAAAAACAATAGTTAATCTGTAAAAACAGATCGTATAATATAAAGAACAGTACGGTGCTCTTTAAGGTCGAGGTTGTCAAATAACAATCTTGTTTGATCAATAAAAGAAACACTGCTTTAATAAACACCACACACCTATACTACATATTATATAAGTATTAAATGCAAACGAAATGATCATGTCTTACCATAGCAGCAGTTGAGAAGCAGGAAGTATGAAATATATTATATCACGCTTTCATTGATCAGAATCAGCAATACTTTATAACATGTGACATGATACGTTCACGAAGCATCTTTTCGTTGTTTACGCATCGAAATCGTGGTAAATACGTGTTGTTGTTTTTAAGTTTCACAGTCAACTCTTTTTTGCACTTAAAATGCGGAAGGAAAACCCTATTGACTGAAGTTTAAAATAGCCAGAAGATGGCAGTACAAAACACACTTCAATACGCGATTGCTTTTAAACCTTTATTAAATAACAAGTCATATGAGCCAAACGATGGCATAATATTCTTTACTTTAATTCGTGATATTTTATTACATCAATAACGATGTAAAAAAGAATTTCCATCCACTTTAAATCCACAATGCGTCAGGCTCTTATTCTGTCAGCCCTCAAGTCTCGCGACATCACAGTTGAGGGGCAAACATGTGCGATAACGAGAGCAGCGTTTCGCGCGCTGAGCCTAAGCTCCGGTAGTAGGCGTGATTGACGCGTCTGTCAACGAATCGAGGCATAGATTGGAGACCCTCTTAGCCAATCAGCAGCGCGCCGTGCCCGCGGCAGGAGGAGAAACACGTTGTTGAACAGTTTTATTGATTCGAGCCCGTTCCAGTGCGTTTCGCGGCAGCATTAAACTGTAACAAAAGTGCAACAATTTTGACTGTTTTATCTCATATATTTACTTACAATTACATCTTCTGTTTTCAAGAGGAAGTAAATTCAGGTAACGAGCTGTTTTTAAATGCTTTATTCTTCAACTTTTGTGTAGAATGCGCCTTATTTATTGCTTGAATCATAGTATGTTTGCATTCGTATTATTTACGTTTCAAAGTTTATACGATATTTACGGATATTAACGGTTTGTTTTCTTCTGCACGAATAATCCATTTATTTAACTTTGACTGTTCACTTCAAATGGACTTTAAATACGCTTATTCGTCTTGATTATAATACTTTTTGTCGGTGAATCGGCTCGTAATGCTTGCGTTTGTCTTACTAATGTTCGTATGTACAGTAGAAGTCAAGTAAATAAATTCATAAGAGTCCAAAACAAACCCATCAAGGGCTTGAAAGTGTTTTGCATGCATGACTAACGTCAAAGTAATGCAGGGCTTCAAAAGAGCGTTAGTTTCAAATTAATTTATTTTTGTTTAATTAAATATCTTGATATAACGTTATTTCATCCATATACACATGTTTGATGTTTAAGTAGCTATTTTTGATAACAGACCACCCACACGATGATCAGCTCCGAATGAGTCATTTATGTTTCCATAAATCACTTCAATTCAATAGTTAAAGGTAATTTTGAATAAATAAACGTTAACTTAATTGAATTATAGATTTTAGGCGATCTGTTTTTCTCCAAAAGTCGGTTTGAATGAAGGTTGAGAGTGATTTATTTTACTCATTGCTGTGCTCTTGGCCGATAGAGGGCGCTCGGGTGTATTTCCGCCAGTAACAGGCGTGGTTTGGGTTGCTGACATGAAAACAAGGGATTTTCACCCCATTATACACGATCACCACCCTTAGGAATGAAGAGCTATCTCTCTTTTTAGGTTGAATTTTGATCAAGCCGTAAAGGCACCACGTGTTTAAATATGGTAATATTTTAGTAAAATAAGGCATGCAGGGTACCTATGATAAAGGAAAACCTGAAATAATTTTAACAATATAATTAAGATTACTTTTTACGTGACATGATGTCAAACTGACATTCCCTGCGAAATATTACCTGACTGCTCAATTTATAAATTATTATTGCTTTCTTAACTTAATCTTGCTCAGTATCTGATGTTTGTTTATTTTTTTAACCTAAAATTTTTTTTGTTTTTGTTATTGCAACTTTATTTAACAGTTTCGAAAGCAGAAACAATAGTTGCACGATGAGTAAGAGTGTGCGGACTTTTAACTTGCAGCCTCTATCAAGAACCACGGTATTGCTGTCTGATACCGTCTCTAGAACCATATAACCGCCTTTGAAATATTTATTGTGGTCAATAACGACTCGGTTATGACTCAAATTTGGACGGATGAACGATAAACTTCATTTCGCGCAGGGTCGATTGTTGCAAAGCAGGTTTGCGAAAGCATCAAACAGCCAATGGAAAGCTCAGGGCAACAATGTCAAGAGGAAAAAAACAACGCTTGCGTCACACAGAAACGAAACACATTTTCCTGCTGGTTTGCGAGTTCTGGCGCCGGGCCATTGTTTGACATGAAATAAAAAAAGGAAGGTGGGCGAGTTCGGTAATCTTCTGCGTCGTGCCTTTTCAGGTCGACCGCCATGTGGATCCAGGTGCGCACTATGGATGGCAAGGAGACCCATCGGGTCGACTCCCTGTCCAAGCTCACCAAGGTGGACGAGCTGCGGGGGAAGATAATGGAGCTTTTCAACATCGAGCCGGAAAGACAAAGACTGTTTTACAGAGGAAAACAGGTATTAAAGTCAACATTAAACAGTGGTTACACAACCAATGTTAAATTTGTAATTTTGGAAAAAGGAGACTGGAGGTGATACAAAATAAAAATATGAAATTACACATTAATACACAATCACAAGGTCTGCATATCATATCAAATCAAATTAAGCAATTTGAGATTTTTGCTTATTTTAGTACGTTTGGATCTTGATTTGATCTGTTTGTAGCGCTGTACAACAAACAGTCTGTTTGGTTTAATTGTCGTCGTTTGCAGATGGAAGATGGTCACACGATCTTCGACTACAACGTGGGTTTGAACGACATCGTTCAGCTGTTGGTACGACAGGCCGTCGCACCGACCGTTCTGTCGAAGGACAAAGAAGCCGAGTTGTCCGACTCTGACTCCGGCTGCGGATCGGCCAGAGCGAGTCTGATAAAGGTTCAACTCACGGCGAGAGCGAAGGGCAAAGCGCCGGAACCTCGGGTCAAACGGACACGCCGGACCTCATCGACCCAGGCTTTGGGTTTTACAAGGTAAGAAACTGTCTATGAATGACGGTCTTTTTCTCAAAGACTGTGTGATCGTGAGATGGAAGATTGTTTTGCAGGTCAATGAATTTGTGGACGCACGTGACTTGAACATGGGAGCTTGGTTTGAGGCGCAGATCAAGAACGTGACCAAGGCGCCAAAACCTTCAGGGGATGATGGGGAGCTTGATGGAGGAGAGGAGATCATGTACCACGTCAAATACGAAGAGTGAGTATAGATTTCGGCTACTAAAATATTCCACGAAGACCAATCTAGCATGCACAACACATTTAACTTCAGATCACGACAGGATATCCCGTGAAAATATTTATTGGAGTCTATATCAGGATTTAATTTAGTAGGTTTTTTATATTTTTGGGGTTTGGTAAAGTGAGCAGTATTCATGCGTGCTGCATTACATGCAGAACACCTGGATTCATCTCTAAACGCTGCCTGCAGCTGTTGGCATCCAAACTCTATCCGTCTTTGTGTTAAACTGTGGTTTCGATCAAAAGCTGACTTAAGCGCGTCTCACTGCAGCTGAATGATAATTGCCCCTCCTCTACCCCCTTGTGGTCTATACAGTTACCCAGAGAACGGCGAGGTGCAGCTGGGGGGTAAAGACGTTCGCCCGAGGGCGCGCACCGTATACCAGTGGCACCAGCTGGAGGAGGGCATGACCGTCATGGTAAACTACAACCCGGACGAGCCCAAGGAGCGCGGATACTGGTACGACGCTCGGATCCAGAGGAAGAGGGAGACCAGGACCCAGCGGGAGGTTTTTGGCAAGATTCTCCTGGGGTATATGGATTTTTCTTTTAGGTTTGAAACTAAAACGAGCAAAATTAGCTTTCTGAGGCCATTGCCGTGTAATATTTAGCAGAATATTATAATAATATATTTGGCATGATATGATATGATATTAATATTTAGCACTAACATATTTTTGCTGTGTAAATAAGCAAATAGTAGATAACCATCTATTTAAAAGTAAGCTTGATTAAATAAGCTGTACTGTTTGATTAAAAAACATGGTTTAATTTCGTTAAATGTGTTTTATTTACAAAGTTTTTCTTCTCTTAGGGATGCCGGCGATTCTCTCAATGACTGTCGAATAATGTTTGTGACCGAAATCTACAAGATCGAGGAACCGGGAAGTTCAGAGGGACCAGGGGCCTCTTCCGATAGCCCTCTCAAGAGTGAGTTCACCTCTCTTTCTAATACATTAGATTGAATTTGACAGGAAATAAAAATTAAATTAAATGTTAACCCTTGGTTTCTTCAGGGTCAAACGGACCTGAGTGCAAAGTCTGCAAAGATGACCTGAAGAAGAACTGTCGCATGTGTAACTGTCACGTCTGCGGTGTGAAGCAGGATCCTGACAAACAGCTGCTTTGTGACGAGTGTGACATGGCGTTTCACATTTACTGCCTAAACCCTCCGCTGACCACCATCCCTGCCGACGAGGACTGGTAAACTAGATCTCGGTCACCATTACCCCTTTTACACGAAAGGGCCTCGCAGTGCATTAGTAAGCTGCACAGATTCCTGCGATGCATTTGCATTTCAAACCCTCCGTGTTTTGCAGGTACTGTCCAGAATGCCGTAATGACGCCAGCGAGGTGGTCCTGGCCGGAGAGAAGCTGAAGGAAAGTAAGAAGAAATCAAAGATGGCGTCCGCGAGCTCGTCCAGCCAGAGGGACTGGGGGAAGGTGCGGCTTAGCTCGAGCGTTCGATGCTGCGTTTAACCATGAGCAGCTTGTTTTTCTCCATTACAATTGTCCGACGTTTGTTTGAGTATTTCTGACGGTTTGTTTGTCTCACAGGGTATGGCATGTGTCGGCCGCACCAAACAGTGCACCATCGTACCTTCCAACCATTACGGCCCCGTTCCTGGAGTCCCGGTGGGAACCCTATGGAAGTTCAGAGTGCAGGTGTGCATCATTTTTATATTGACAACAACTTAGTCTTTAATCTTTAATTGGTAACTATGGACACTTATAGATTTAACTTACTGTATCTACGTATCTTGTTTAATCTTGTTTGCAACTACAAATTTGATATTTGAAAATATGAATGTGATTGTAATAAAGTGTGATTCACAGGTGAGTGAATCGGGAGTCCACAGGCCTCACGTCGCTGGAATTCACGGCAGAAGTAATGATGGTGCTTACTCTCTCGTGCTCGCCGGAGGCTACGAAGATGACGTGGTACGCTAACAGATACACTCGGCCGCTTAAAACTGAGTGCGAAAACTTCCCATATGTTCATCTTTGTTTATTTTTCGTTGTCGTAGGATGATGGAAACCAGTTCACCTACACTGGCTCCGGGGGTCGCGACCTCTCCGGAAACAAGAGGACGGCCGAGCAGTCCTGCGATCAAAAGCTAACCAACATGAACAGGTCAGAAGATCCCCATTGTGGTTTTCGTGCTGCTAAAAAAGCTGCTATCATGGTCGGAGTATTCATCTGTTTTTGTTGTGTTTGTAGAGCACTGGCTTTGAACTGCAACGCCGCTGTCAACGAGAAAGAAGGGGCGGAGGCCAAGGACTGGAAGGCGGGGAAACCCGTGAGGGTCGTGCGGAGCTCCAAAGGCCGCAAACACAGCAAGTACAGTCCTGAGGATGGCAACCGCTACGATGGCATTTACAAGGTATACTATTAGCTAATGTTTCGGAATAGGAGATTTGTTCTTATTCTCTTAAATGTTTGGTTGGAAGACATTTTTGCTCTGTTTTTCAGATTGTAAAGTACTGGCCAGAGAAGGGCAAGTCAGGTTTCCTTGTGTGGCGTTATTTGCTGAAAAGAAATGACGACGAAGCGGCACCATGGACCCGTGATGGGAAAGAGCGCAATAAGAAACTTGGCCTCACCATGCAGGTGACGTCTTGAGATTTTGTTTACCTTCCCACTTAAAAAACGAATGCGTGACTGGCAAAATTCTCAGATCTGTAAAAAGGAAGTTTGTGGCTTAGTTTGAGTTATTGAAACTGTTTGTTTCATATATTTGGTGATAAATGTGCACAAGAATAACATCATACAGGGGCATTCTTTTTTTGTATTGCTCATTAAATTGAGTAACAAAACAAACAATGAGTGGGACACAATTTTGTGACGTTTATCTTCTGTTCTGTTCATCAGTATCCCGAGGGTTATCTGGAGGCCGTGGCTGCTAAAGAAAAGGAGAAAGAGAATAAAAATGAGGATGACATTGAGGAAACTCCCACTAAGGGGAAGAGGAAGAGGAAATCTCAGACCGGTGGGTGGAACGTTGCTACTGTTATACATCAATGTTGTAGTAATAAACCGAATGATTTTCTGCATCAGTTTGTGTAACGTCTTTCTTCTGGCTGTAGTGGATGAGAAGAGTTCTCCATCAAAAGGCACTCCAAAGAAGATGAAACTAGAAGCGTATAAACTGAGCAAAGAGCAGAAGGCCTTGATCAAAGACGATGAGTTCAATAAGAAATTGTGGGATGAAGCTATGGAGTCTCTGAAGCTCGGACCGGTACGTACAAACCAAACGTCTGTATCGTAGCTTTTTAACAGCTGCCGTTTTCAAAACGTTTGCATTACTGCGTTCTGCAGCGCTTCCTGAATAAAGTGGAGGAATTTTTTCTCTGCATCTGCTGTCAAGAGGTTGTTTACCAGCCCATCACCACAGAGTGCCAACACAACGTCTGCAGGGTAACGCACAAACACACTCGCCGCCCGGATGATTTTAGTTCGTCTGTTTTATAGTTTCTGAAAAGTTCCCGGCGTTTAAATGAAAACCGTTTTGTTGCTACAGGAATGCCTCCAGCGCTCTTTCAAAGCCGATGTTTACACCTGCCCGGCCTGTCGACACGACCTCGGCAAGAACTATCCAATGACCGTGAACAAACCTCTTCAAGCCATCCTCACCCAGCTCTTCCCAGGGTACAGCAGCGGCCGGTGATGTCACAGCAGCACAGAATTCCACTAGAAACTCGGATTTCCATTTTAATATATTTAACGAATGTTGCGACGTATCAGGTTGTAGAATCGATCGGAAAATCTCCTTGATGTTTGATTTGGCCCTGTTTTGCGGCGTGCTCCTACCTAGGCAGTGCGCTTCTGTCTGTCGTAGGCGTGTTCCCAAAATGCATCTTGGCATTTAGGATAAAAAGGTGATTTTATAACATTCTAGTCCTATTTTAGCTATAGCAGCTTTCCAATGTATTTTTGCCGCCTTTTGTACCGTGTACCAGCACAATGAACTGTAGCTATGCACAATAACGATGTTCACAACGTTAGCGTTCCGATTGAAATCGCTTTTTCTTTGCAATGATATTTTTGTACCGATAGTTTGTTCGAAAGCACTGCGTCTTAAATCCCGTTGAAACAGGTCATGTGTAAAGCTGTATGCCTTCACTGACGTTCTCAGTTCGGCCAGTGTAATAATGATGTTCCCAGTGTTCATTTCACGCTTATTGTAACGTTATGACGTTTAACAAACATCCAAAGATCCGTTAACAGATTTTGCGCTAAGGTCCCGGAGTTGTGGCGTAGCTTTTTCTAGCTTATTTACATTCGGCTTTATAAAATGTTTTAATCGTCTCGCCTTAATTGGTAACTAACTAAATTGAATCTAAAATGGATGTTTTAACCCTACTACCTTACGTAAAAACACTCTGTTTGTTGAACTTATTTTTCTATGTCCAACTAAATTTTAATACATTCTAAAATGAATAGAGATATTATCCCTCTTTTTTTGCTTTTCTGTGTAACTGCTGTGTGTGCTTCAAGAAATCCAGTGTCATTTTTCCGTCACGTTGCCGTTATGCAAACAGTGGTCATGCTTGTGAAGCCCTCTGAAGTTGAAGTACTGACCCAGGATCTGTATTTTAGGTCCTGTTTTCACTTTATAGGGTTGGCGTGTTCACCGGATCAGGTTTTATACGCACCTGGTCTGACTTTTCAGTGGTAAATCCTCAGACCGTTTTTCGCACAAACCCGACAGTTTGACTCATTCAGGAAGTATTTAAATGCATTGTCTTCTCGCTCAATGACGTTCTTTGCTTGTTGTAAGAGTTATTATAGTATTTGCTAAATAAATGCCTATGGCTGCAGATATTTCGTTTTTACGTTTTCTTTTTTTTTTTAGTTTGACCTCATCTGTTTCTAATATCTGCGTAGACTGGAGCTGTATATTCTGAAATTGAAATTGTATATTTTTAGCACTTGTATTTAGTCATTGTATGTAGTGGATGATGGTGCATAGCTATTTCCTTGCACTGGGATGAGTGCTATATTTTTCAATAAACCTCATAGAACTTTTATATAAAATAAACACTCGTGCTTGCTTGTTGAATTGTGTGTTGTGTACACTTCTGCCATTTTAGTGTGTACTGCTGCTTTTCTTTATTTAATAAACAGTAATGTTATACCTTTCATTAAAAGTGAAGGTTTGTAATAAGGGCGATCATATAAAGACTTGATTGCTAGTTGGCAAACATTTAGGCAAATGGCTTTAGATCAAAAGGTTCAAAAGAGAAAGTCAAGAGAATAAAATACATTATAGTTAATTCTGATATACTAGAATAGTGTATACTTTAAACACGCCTCTCAACATTTGTGTATGAAGTGTGAATGTATATTGATTACAATGTACAGTTTGGGTTTTCGAGCTGTTTGTGTACAATAACATAAAAACATAAACAAACTATAAACTTGTAAAAACATTAACAAATGTTTATAAACACACAACACAAAACGAGTGTGACGAGGTACGTCATACCGGAAGATACGTTACTATTACGTGCAGTACGTGATTTCCGCGATAGTAATACCGCAAGCACAACGCGACTGGCTCGTCGAGCCGTCAATCGCTCACGCGGGCCAACGGTAAACATCGCTTCACATCGCTCCGGCCAATCAAGCGTCACGTCGCGCTGCAGTGGGCGGAGCCGCGGCCCAACGCTGCCACTAGATACTATCGAGCCTTTGGAATCCCGAAAACGGAGAGAATCGAAAATAAAACGGCGAATAAAAAAACTAAAACGACCAGGAGAAGCAGGTAAAGCGATGAGTTTGCCTCGTATTGCGGTTTCGCTTCGGGTCCGAGGGGCAGCGCGAGGTTTTATTGTTATTAGCGTTGTTGTGAAGCAGCTGTTGATGTGCTTGTCAAAGCTGAAGCAAGAATGCACGAGCTGCGAAATGTAACGATGTTAAAGCGCGTTTATTTGAACACAGACGTGTGTTTATTGCATACGACAGCGTGTATAGTGCAAATGCATTAGTTTGTTTGTTTACTGTGTGTTTTTAACGCATTATGCCCCAGCAGCTTTGATGTGTTCAGCTGTGGGCAGCACGTATACACAAAGGCCATTTAAATCCAACCTCAGTCTCGTGCTGTCTGAACTTGAGTTCGCCTCGAGACTTTTTGAATATTTGTTATGAGTTATTTATTTAATGCATTGCTGCTGTGTATGTTAAAGCACCATTTGTAGTGTGATTATTCATTTATAATGTTTGATAACAGAATAAGGCTGATATAGAGAAATGCACGCGTTTTGTTGCATGCATGCATGCATGCATGCATGCATGCTTTTTGTGTTATTATTAATATCAAGTGACATTTAATACAGCCATCAAATAAAGTTTTATAATCTGTATAAATATGTCCAATGGTCCATCCAGTTTAGATTTGGACTGGGGTGTGTTTTGCAACCAAATGTTATTTAATTGCATTCATGCATGTTTCTATGTAATAAGGGAATAAGTAGTGCGATTGTTCAATTATAATTATGTGACATATAATCAATCAATTAAAGAAAAGTGTGTCAGCTATACAAATGTATGTCCACATGGGATGTCATTTGATGGTTTCGTTTTTCCATGCATGCATTATTTTTGTGTTGAGCATCATCAAGGGTGATTATTAATATCTAATCACATAGAATACAGAAAGAAAAAAATAATGTAATCTGATAGAAAGGTGTGTCCACTTGGTTTGAATTTGTGCTTGGATGGATGTTGGACCTGCTTGTTTATTTCACAAATGCATCGTTCGCATGGAAACACGCTGGATTTAGTGATGTAAAGTGCTAGGGAAATCTAATATGGTGATTTCAGGACTCTCTAGGAAGAGCGTGTAATTGTGTTTTTATGCATGTTTGCTTGGTTTTTATATAAGTCAAAATGTCATCCCCACACCACCAACATTTTGATTTACCTTCATCATATTATTATATTTTGTATATTTGGTTGCCAGTAGTGTACTGTAGGTTCTTTACTTGAAACTTGTAGAAACGGACTATAGTATCTTAATGCGATATTAAACATTAGTTTTCTAAGCATGTGCAATCTCTGGGATCGAACCCATGACCTAACCACCGAGCTACAGGAAAGCTATTTATCTTTTAAGTTTTTGTTTTATAAATATTTTTAACAAAAACCTTTTTGTTATGACCCCCCTTTCCTAATTGTTTTTGATAAAATGTTAGATTTAAAAAGCAAACTATATCAATATCAAATAAATAATCATACATGGGTAGTTTTGATTCTGGCTTGGTGTTTATTTGTGCCATTTTTGTATTTTGCATTTACAGCGTTAGCTGACCTGCAGCTATGGATTTCTCTCTACCCCCCGACCCGAACCCTGAGCCTGAACCTGGCCCAGACATGACTTCACCAGCTGCTGCTGCTCAGGAATTACCCCTCGAACCCTCGGATTCAAATCCACAATGTCCACAACTTTCCGTTCCAGCACAAGAACCATGTGCAGATCCATCTCTACCCCCACAACTGACCCCTGAGCCGATTCCCGCGGCCAACCTCTGCAAGATCATGACCTTCAGACCCACCATGGAAGAGTTTCAGGACTTTGGGAAGTATATTGCATACATGGAGACGCAGGGAGCTCACCGGGCTGGCCTGGCAAAGGTATTGCGTGAAAAACATCATATTTATGTGACAATCGTGAAGATAATGACCATGCTTATTAAAGTTACGTGTGAATGTTTTTTCCTCGCTCAGGTTATCCCACCGAAAGAGTGGAAACCGCGGCGCTCTTACGAGACGATCGAGGATATGGTCATTCCCGCCCCCATCATGCAAGTGGTGACGGGCCAGTCGGGACTTTTCACGCAGTACAACATCCAGAAGAAGTCCTTGACAGTCGGCGAATACCGCAAACTGGCCTACAGTAAAAAGTACAGCTTGATTTCATTTGAGTGAATTGCAAATATTATGGTAAACAACGGAGTAAAGCTGGTTTTATTGCGGTGTACTGCAATGTAAAGTTGTTAGTCTTCGCTCTCACTTTCTGTGGTCGTTTATGATTTGAATAATAGTGTTTTTATTTACTTTGACCAATAACAGATACTGCACCCCTCAACACAAGGACTTTGACGACCTGGAAAGAAAATACTGGAAAAACCTGACGTTTGTGTCGCCCATTTATGGCGCCGACATCAGCGGCTCTCTTTATGATCCGGTTAGTCAGTTTGACAGTACAAGCGCTTTGCTTTGATATATTGTTTTCTTTGATCCCAGCTACTGTTTATTTAAACTATTGTTTCAAGTTAAGTGCAAGTTAAGGTATGTCAAAAGCATTTTTTGCCATAATGTCCACAAATCTACTTGTGTTAGAATACTCCGGAGTAAATAAATGTACAATTAAAGTTATGTTTGAATAAACATTGCACATGACAAGAAGCGCATCTGTTATATTTGTTTGTCGTGTCCATTAAAAAAATCTTTTTTGTTAATTGTAAACAAATCCTCCTGCAGGACATCACGGAGTGGAACATCGCTCATCTCAACACTCTTCTGGACATGGTCGAACAGGAGTGCGGCATCGTCATCGAGGGCGTCAACACGCCCTACTTGTACTTCGGCATGTGGAAAACCACGTTCGCCTGGCACACGGAGGACATGGACCTCTACAGCATCAACTACCTACATTTTGGACAACCAAAATCCTGGTGAGCATCTCATAAGCCGCATATAATAACTTTTTAAGCAGTGTTGTAATGTAACAAAGTAAGTACGGTACTTAAGTATTTTTTGGTAGTATCTGTACTTTACTTGAGTCTTTATATTTCTGCAGAGTTTTACTTTTACTCCACTACATTTCCTGAACAAAATGTATACTTTCACTCTGATACATTTCCACTAAGCATGTTCGTTAATATAAAACAAAAGCGTAGAAAGAGAACTGAAATAGACAAGTCGGCGATCCGGTCACCATGACAATGCTGAACTAATCGTTGGTTAAAGCTCAATGTGCAAGTGCAAAAAGGTGCTCTCCATGATTCATTTCAACACAAGGTTTTAATGTGCTGCTGCTTTTAAAGATAAACAGCAATCTTTTCAGTTTCAATAAGTGATGAAATGACTGCCTTGTTTTTGATAGTTGAGCAATTTGGTAACACGTTGTTCCAGATAAAACACTGAGCTTGAGACAGAGCTTGTAGTTGTACATTTCTATGTAAGCACCATTTTTTTATCTTCATGCTAAAAATATAAACACGTTTGCTTGAACTTTAAGTAGATTTAATATAAAAAGTACTTTTGATACTTAAGTACAATATTTATCTGTTACTTTAAGACTTTTACTCAAGTCATATTCTAAAAGGTTACTTTCACTTCTACCAAAGTAATTTTCTGGCAAGATATTTGTACATTTACTCAAGTATTTCTTTTACGTACTTTATGCATCACTGCTTTAAAGTACCTGTGAAGCGGAAGTTGCGATCGTTTTTACTTCCGAATTTTGACTCATTTCTGAGGGAAAAGGAATTTCAAAGAGAAAATGAGTGCCTTGGGTTTTCACTGCCAATTGGTTGGATGTGTAAAAGCTGTTTAATTGATTTTGAAATGGAACTGGCAGCACTGACGGTTGAAGGGGAGGAGTTAACGGATGCTCCGCCCAAGCCGCCTAATTTACGTCATTTGAGATGGATAGTCATTTCTGGGCGGAAGTTCTTTCTCAGATGTTAACTAAAGATTATGAGGGTACATGAATTTCAAAAAGAAAATGATCCACATTGATAAGCTATTTACTACAAACGCTGCAATATTTCATGAAAAAATAAGAATTGTCATTTTTAATTTTGGGAATTTGGATTTGTGGGGGTTGTTTTTTTTTTTATTGATTTGCTGATATCATGCCCATAGCCCCGGAGCGTGGCATTTCATTGGTCTGAAAGTCAAAAAAACTCCGCCCTCCATTATCCTATAGATTTGTGTATCTCCCTCAGATCTCTGAGTTTTTATGTCTTTTTACCATCTGCTAGGTACATTTTTTAATTTATAGTAAAGGCGGGCACGTCGAGGGTTCTGTCTCATTCTGTTGCTTCTAGCATAGACACAAAAATACCTAGACGCTAAAAATGTCCATATTAGGACGCTGGGCATCGGGAAATATCCTGGTAGGTCAGTTTGAGAGGCATTCAAACTCGATATCAGTCTCTCATTAAGTAGATTTCATGCTTGATTTTGTAGTACCAAAGCAGCAATATAATCTCTACGTTTAGACAATATGACCAATATTAAAAAATTAGGCAAAATTAGCATTGAAATACCAAAAAAACTAGTTCATTTTATAGTAAATAAACGTTTTTCAGCTGTACAATATTTTATCGAATATTTTTTTTTGAATATTGTTGAATACAATTCACATTGGTGTGAAAAAGGCCACTTGGGGGCGCTGTTGTCATTCACAGCTGTGTTGGACATTCAGGATGATGTCATCGTGGAGAGAGACGCGTCCCGTGGCGTGTGCTTTTGTCTCAGCGTCCTTCTGCTGCATTTAAACACACTTCATTTTACAGGCACTTATGAAGAGCTCTGAGGGCCGTCCGCAGGGAAGACGTACATAAATGAGTTTAATCGTTTTCAGTATTGTACGGTAATTGCATATAACTGATGATACCTCTCTTAATTAACAACTGTATGCAAGCGTGTCGTGCAAGCAAATAGCTTGACTTGTCTTTGTTTCGTAGTGCAGGCAGGAAGTAAGAAAGGTCGACTTAAAAATGTGTTAACCGCTCACAGCGTCCTTTATTCAGAAGACTAATGCGTTTGAAATCATTTGGTATTCAGGCAGGTTTTTTGTTTCCCTGCAGTTCTGCCACAGTAAGACGTTTAATACTGTATTTTGATGTTCTGTATTCAGTTTTCCAGCAGGTGGTTTGTCGCGACTTAAAACGATCAGCCAGCCTAAATTGTCCCAGGCTTACAAAGGCGTTTCTTTCTTCTCGACTTCTAGTGGTTCTTTCCAACGTTCCCTGGTGCATTCTGTCATTTCTGTAAGGGAGAAGTGTGTACTGCATACTGCATGCTAGTCCTTGATGCCCTTGGCTTGTGTGCTCTTAAAGGGACGGCGTCACATTTAAACTACGAAGCGTTCATTCCGAGCGTCTGTTTCGACAACACGTTGGATTTGAGGTCCAAAAGATATGAACACTGTCAGCTTGGTTTATAAATATGAATTGGTTGACGTATCTTTATGGCAAGCTGTGAAAACTGGTTTTTAAACTTTGAGTATGGCAGAACTGAACTTGACCGCCAGGCGTAACGGTTCATATGTTGGCGCAAATCGAGAGAGGGACATGATGGTTGTGTTTGAGCGTTCTTCAGACGACCAAACAGTTGAGTGTTCAAATACTCCATTCTTTAAGAGTTCTTGCATACTCTTCTCTGTAGTCTCTAGGGTATCTTTCTCTCTTTGTGAAGTGTTCGCTCTTGATGTTTCTCGCTAAGAAGCGCTCTCGCTTTCTCCAGAGGCCTCATCTCAAGTTAACTTTCCGCCACTTCTCCACATAGCTACGGATTACAGGCCACTTGTTTAAAAAAAAAAAAATTTACTCACCCTTCAGCCCGACTTAATGCGACGGCGCACGCGTCCGCCGCCCCCTTCCTTTTTTGAAATTGAATCGGTTTTACTTTTCCGGTAATTACAGTATGTTAAAGTGTGTGTGTCGGCTGTTTGCTAACCCTCTGTTCAGCCACTGTGAAATTAACTTCATTCGCCTCCGACTCTCCCCACATCAAAGTCATAATTCTCTGTACCTCCCGAGATCTTCTGTCACGTTCTTAAAGATTGCAGAAAGGCCGGAAAGAATCGCGGGGGGCACGGAGACGTGGCGATATCTCGATTGTTATTGCTTGTTTTCATGTTCTCATTGATGGCAGACAAATCGTTGGCACGGCTCGACAGGTGATATTTCAAGTGTAGGAGTGTTTTATAGACCGTAAAGAAGGAATAGAGTTGTATAGGAGTTTTTATCTTTAATACAGAGTCAAAGTGCTAAAAAAGAGTTTTGAATCGTATTCCTGTTGTTTGCCGTCGCTCGAGACGTGTGTTAAAATCAGAAGACCTCTCTAGGTGGGCGTGTGTCGTCAAATTAGTCTGATTTGGCTTCACTTGGGTTCTCGATGCCCCGGTGTGATTCCATCAATACCTGCCTTCATCCCCAGACGGATTCAAATGAAATCGAGCGTCTGCAACTTCGGGTTGCCAGATAGTATTGCCGTCAATTTGATGTCGGGGGGCAGGAAGCATTCGTACCGTAATTACAGTAGCCCATCAGATCCGCTCTTTTATCGGCGAGAAGAGGAGAGAAGAGACATCTAATTATTATTGATCGGCGGTGGCACCTCTTTCTCCAAATTAAATTTACTAGCGCCGGTGTCTTTAGAGTTGTTAGAGGCTCTTGTGGGCAGATGTTCGATTTGTGGGATTTTTGTTTTGCTTTTTCGGGTCCGTGTTCATCAAATTCAACGGATGCAAGATGAACTGCATTATGGGATCGGATTAAAAAGATCATTCGCCAATAGATGATAATTCTCTCATCGATTCATCCTCATGTCATTCCAAACCAGTCTTATTGTGTTAAGTCTTAAAATAGATATACAGCCAAAATGACATTGTACATCCTACAAAACGCATGCTTTTCGTGGGATGTTTAGAAGAGTTTTTGTGTGTAGGGAAGCTTTGATCTTTTTCACCTGAAAGTGGCACTTTGCTGCAAAACTCGTTTTCTCAAGCCTCCAGCAGGGGGCACTGCAGCGCTAAACCACCCCAAAGCCACGTTCCCCCTGTTCTGAGCGTGTGATTTCGAGTTGGATCCCACTGGGAGGGTGACATGCCAGACTTACATCCGTGCTTCAGAGCCTCAGGAGGGATCGGCTTTCCGGAAACTTGAAGAAATAATTAGCCTAATACAGACAATGTCAATAACAGCGTCAAGCGAATTGAACTTTCAAACGAACAGAGGATGATGTAGTTTCCCCTTCAGAAAAATAATTTCAGCCCAAATTGCGCAGTTGACGTTAAAACCCCACGTCTGTGGATTCTTCTAGAATAATAATAATGAGAATATGGCACGCTTGAGCCGATTACATGAAACAAACTGGCATGCATAGTTGTTTTCTGAGCTTTGTCTATAAAGCTCCGTATGAGTTATGAATGTGAAATTTGTGCGTGTCAGAAGGTAGATGAGGTGTCTTGAAGTTTTTGAGGGCTGAAGATGTGTGTGATGATCGTATTCTCGCTGAGATTTCTCGCTGTAGCCTTCCCTTGTCTCTTTCTCTATTGATCGCATTAATCGATGGTTGTTTTTTCTCCTCCCTGCAGGTATGCGATTCCTCCCGAGCACGGCAAGAGGCTGGAGAGGCTAGCGCAAGGTACGATCTCACATCACGGATGCAAAAACTAGCGGTAGCCAATTATAGAAGATTATAGGCCAATGGACATATTTAAAGATGATTATAAGATACGACAGCACCTGAACGGTTCAGCTTTGGGTTATGATGCTCCCTAAGAAGACAGAAGGCACTTTACTAGATTTAGAATTGAGCTTCTGTACATATTCCTGAGTATAATTTATTAAAATAGTAAAGTCACGTGTGTTGTATAAATACTCAAAGAGTAGCTCGGTAAGTGCTCTCTGCTTCTACTTTAATCGAACCTCTTCTCTTTCTTACATTGTCTTCTCGCTCTACCGATCATTGAAGATTAGCTCGTGTCGTATGTCACCCTCAGTCACTGCGTAAACGACGTGGCACAAAAGACAACCCGCTGTAAATAAACCCCACCGCTGAGAGGAAAAGAAACAGCCGAAGTATAGACCTGCGATCGTGTGTGGAGAGACGCCACTCTTTTCGATAAACTCTAATAACGCCCATTAATGGTTTATCCAAAATTCATGTCATCCCATCTTTACGTAAGAGCGTGTGATTTGGCGCTCAGCTGATGTAATTTTAAGTTTCAGCTTTTTGTGATAAATGAATCAGCACGCGGCAAAAATCGCACCTTGCTACGAGGTAGCCAGACTCCGTCTGTCTATATTGAAAGTACGAAATTGATAAAAAGCATCCCACAAATAAAATATAATACTTTTGTTGACATATTCAGTTTTGAATTAGGAAGGTAAAACATGTTGAACAGCTGTTTTTGATGCATAAGCTTTGCATCACATCGTTTTAAGGAAATGGTCGGCTAAATGAAAATAATCCAGAGCCTCACGCACTTATGCGCGAATCCGCAGTAATGATAGACAGCTGGCGTGAATCAGCGACTGTCACGTGTCCGCGTTTGCACCGTCATCCAGCCGTCATGCATTTTTGCAGCCCATGTCGTAATGACCCGTATTGTGTTCTGTTCGCTGGAATGAGGGAGATGATTATAATAATTAAGGGCTTTCAGAATGATTCAGCAAGCGGTTGATGTTCTGACCCACACTGGCCCAATCTGACGTACAGAGAGCTTTTTACCGATAACCTCCAACCGGCAATTATACGTTACATTCATAATCACGGCTTTCTCATCAGCCATGACAATCTCTCTCTCTCTCTCTCTCCATCCTTTCTTAACCTCCAAAGATGACTTCATTGTAATGACTTCACAAACTCTCACTTTTTTGTTTCTCTTTGACTGTATCGAAGAGTAACTAACTCAAAGTCAACACTAACTTACACAGTTGTTCTATTGTTTTAATATTTGTTTTTGTTATGTTGCAGGTTTTTTCCCTGGAAGTTCTCAGGGCTGCGATGCGTTCCTCCGTCACAAGATGACCCTCATTTCTCCGTCGATCCTGAAGAAATACGGCATCCCGTTTGACAGGGTGAGTTCTATCCCGATCACTTCCTGTCAATGTGCAGGAATCCACAGCCCAAGTCTATTTAAAGTTTTTTTTTATATTCCATTATACAAACTTGTTGCTTTAGAATAGTTTAAAATAGCTTTATGTCTGTAATAATAGCCATTTAACACGTTCTGTAATCTTATTGAATTGCCAGAAGTTTTTAATTCCTCCACGCAATAATTTGACGCAAACCTTCTGCGCTGTGATTGGCTGGATTAGTTCCACAGTGTCACACGCAAGGAGATCACTTAGCGATAATATCAAACAGGTTCGTAACAATATCGTAGCGTCTGCGATAGCTCGAGACAGGTCCGGATGACGTTGCACACTGCGTATGAGTAATGAGCTTCTGCGACCGAAATGAGCTTATGCGACGGAAACGAGAGCAAAATCAAGCGCAAAATCACGTAGTGTGAGCTTTCCATTAGACACAAATTCCTAATCAACAGAACCTATATTAATAGGTTGTCGGAAATTTATGAAGAATGGGTTCAACCCATTGTTTAGATATTGCCTTTAATTTGCTTTTGGATATGATGGTATAAAAAAAGAAAAGGTGACCCAAAAAAGTAGCCGATGTAACCAGCAATTTCATGTTTAAAACAGAGATGGCGACAGAGAGACAAAAGTGAGATATTATGTTAAAAACGCATTTAAAACAAGAAGAAATGTCCTTGCATTCTCTTGTGCGAACGTGCTGTGCGAATGTCACGGTCCGCCAGTGGGCAGAAACCGTGCTGTCCGCGCTTAGCTGCATACTGAGATGATGAGAGCGCTTAACCAAAGATATGTTTATTCTCACCCCTTCATACAGTGACAGAGGACATGCAGGACACTCCGTTTACATTTCAATTTACGCCGCTGCGAAGATTAGTCAGCGTCGCTGTATTTTAATCGACAGATAATTCCCATCGCCAGGGACCCGAAACCCTGGTGGTGATTCTGGACTGGAGATTAAAAACAGAGTAAGATGAAGTTGAGCTCTGATCCACTGCAAGTGTCACGGTTAGAGTTTGTCGTCATTGGTTGCGATGTCGTTCATGTGTCGGGTGAGGCAGCTGCATTTCTAGATGGTTGAAGTGTTGATCTCAGCAGGAAGATCTCTCTCTCTCTCTCGGGATGTGATTAGTGCTCGAAACCCCTTGCAGGAAACATCAAGACCCAAGAATGGAAGCAGAAATTGAAGAAAAATAATTAGTTTTTTCCAGTTCACTGTTGTGTTAATATTTAATTATACCTTTGAATCGCTACAAAAAAAATTAATAAAATAATAATAATGTTTTTTTTATATATTACCACGGTAGTACCTCGAGTTTAATTTATCCTCTTTAAATTCATTTTTTATTTATTTCATATATTTCACGTAAAATTGTATTTGATTTCACGTTACATTTTATGTGATTGTTTCATATTTAATGTATAGCTTACTTTTTTTAAATTAGAGGAGGGTCACCCTTTAGGATGATGCTACAAGTGTAAAAGAAAAATCGTTAATGAATCTAACTTTCTAATGGACGGCAGCGATGTGTTGAAGCGTGACTTCAGAGCGATCGCACGGCTGAAAAATGGACTGAAATGAAAATCTTCATTTGCCAAGGCTGGATAACCCCCCAGACATGCTTGGCGTCTTCACCTTAATTGCGCTCGCGTCGCCGTCGCAGCTTTCTCTCGCCACTAGGCAGCTGAGCAGCGAGACAGATTCCTACGAGAAAATGAATGAGGAGAGAGTGTTGTGCGTGTTGGTACGAGAGGGGAGAGCAAATTTCTTTGCCCATCGGCGGTTAATGGCTACAGATATTAACGGTGGAAACTCAACGTGTTGATTTTCCCGCGTCAGGTTTTTCTGCTCTCTGAAGTGTCGTTTACAGCTTAATTCGGACGTTATTGGCTCTTTTATCAAAGCACACTTCACTGAGTCCTGTAAATGTTTCCCGCTCGAAGGTTTTCATATTAGAGCAAAGCTCGACAGAATTAATAGGATGAGGGGTAACGGAGCAACATGTATATTAAAATAATAAATAAAGTAAATCTACATATGTACAGTGTTAATTTGCTATTTGTTTACATTATTGTAGAAAATAATAAAACTTGTGTACGGGAAAGATGTGAATGGATTAATGATTTGTAAAGAAGTTTAATGGTAGATTTGTTTTCGTGCAGATCACTCAAGAAGAGGGGGAGTTTATGGTCACGTTTCCATACGGCTATCACGCCGGATTCAACCACGGCTTCAACTGCGCAGAATCCACCAACTTCGCAACACTGCGCTGGGTCGACTACGGCAAGATGGCCACACAGGTACAGAATCATGAGACTGAGTTTCTTTCTTCTCTCTCGCTCTCTCTCTTTCAACCAGTTTAGGGGGCCTTGTATAAGTCACCATTATTTAAGAAAGCTGGTGATTTACAATGGAGGGTACAGCTTGGTGCTATTGCCTTCAATGCTTATATTTCTGTAATGAATTGTGATGGTACCGATGGTTGCCCTTTTGTTTTTCAGAAAGAGACATGCATTTATGGATTGTGATAGGTTAAAACATTTATTTGAGAATTTAGGGATGTTTTCTACTTCTCTTAATGTCATTTTTTTCAATGGAATTGTTTATCTGGGGTTTTAAATATCTGAGAAGCCATTGTCAGCAGTCTCAATTGATGAATTTGATACTTGGTCAAGCAAAGATGGCAATTTATGTCACAAGGAAAGAGACAATTGAGAATAATACTCATAGTTATTTAGTATCTGTTTTCCTAAGGCTTGTAAAACGAATTTTGATTGATTTTCAATTTTATAAACTAATGCATGATCTTTTAAAACTTGTAATGATTTGGTGTTTTAACGGGACTCTCTGTGAGATTGTCCAAGAAGAGTTGGGTTTTCCTCCTTTAAGAAAATATATACATAGTATTTTTTTATGTTGTGTAATATGTAAATCTGTCTCTCCCTCTTTGTCTCTCTTTGCCTCTCTCTGTCTCTCTCTGTCTCTTCGTTTTCCATCTGTCTGTCTGCCTGCCAGTTTTTCTTTCTCTCTTTCTTTCTTTCTTTCTTTCTTTCTTTCTTTCTTTCTTTCCTTTCTTGCTTCCTTGCTTCCTGTCTGTCTGTCTGTCTTTCTTTCTTTCTTTCTTCTTTCTTCTTTCTTTCTGTGGTCTATCTGTCAGTCTGTCTGCTTCTCTTTTTCCACATATCTGTCTGTTTTTCTTTCAGGTCGGTCTGTCTTTTTCCATCTGTCTGCCTGCTTGTTTGGTATTCTACCTTTTTTAGCTTTCTGTCGGTCCGTCTGTCTCCCTCTCTTTCTCGGTTTTCATCTGTCGTGTCTTTTTCTCTTTCTCTTTTCCCCATCTTCTTTCTTCTATGATTGTATTTTTGTTCACGTGTTTGTAGTTTAGTTTTTTCTGTTCTCCTCTTTTTTTCAGTTTGATGTAACGTTCTAGACACTCTGTATACTTAAAATTCAGCTTTTCTGTTATTTTCTGTTTATTCCTCCAGCTAGTTTCATGCCTGGCATTTTAAAAATCCACAGCATGTGTGACGCGCACACACACACACACCACTACACACACACAGAGTGTGCTGTTTGTGGATTAAGGATATCTGAAGAGCGGCGCTGGTAAATATCACAGTAGCGTTGTGAGGGTCACAGTCGTGTGATGAAGACTCGCGCTCGCTGCTGTCTAATTAAACCAAATCACCAGCATTCACAGCTGTTACTGGAAATCCAAGTCATTATTTGACTTTTCTCCTCACATGCCTGTAATTGCCCATCTCATTAGTGAAATATCTTAAACACACACACACACATTATAAAGCACAACGACCGCTTGTTAGTCCACGTCTGCATCACTGTCTAGATTCTGATTATTGGTCTGTTGCGGGATGTGTCCACATAAATTTGCTTCTCATCGGGGAGGTCTGAGCAGAATATGCTGAACTCTGGAGTTATGAGACATTTGTGTGTGAACTGTGAAGTCTGGGACTTGTTGTGGTTATTACACACACACAGTGATATTGTTGTTGACGCTGGCGGCCTGTCTTCACTTCAGCTGAAGAATGTTTCTGGTAATTGAACATCGGGCACAGAAAATAACGCTGTGGTGTAATATATTGTACCGCCGCTCAGGTTGATTTTCATCTGTTGTGTGCTGATTGAGAGATGGGGGTTTCTGCTTGCGTCTGCAGCGCGTGAATAAAAACCCTCAAGTGATTTAATCATCTCAGTTTTGTACACTTAGAGGAAGAATTATTTCATCTCATCATGTTTGTCTCTGTTGTCTCATCATTGATCTGGTAAAAATGATATCTGAACTTTATCAGCATTTTAACCCTGTATTTAGATAGTGTGCATTTATCAACACAACACTCTTTCTTTCTTTCTTTCCTTCCATCTGTCTCTATGTTTCTTATTCCATCTGTCTGCCTTTTCTTTGCTTTCTTTAGTTCGTTCGTTTGTTCTTTCCACCAATCCATCCTTCATTCCTTCCTTGCTTTCTGTCTGTCTGTCTGTCTTTCTTTTTTTCTTTCTTTCTTTCATCTACCCCTCTGTCTGTATGTCTGTCTGTCCGTCCGTCCGTCCGTCCGTATTGTATCTATCTATGCATCCATCTTGTATAGATAGATCCATCTTGTATCTCTCTCTATCCATCCACCCTATCTATCCATCCATCTTGTATCCATCCATCCACCCATCTCTCTCTCTCTCTATCCATCCGTCCATCTCTCTCTCTCTCTCTCTCTCTCTCTCTCTCTCTCTCTGTCTCTGTCTCTGTCTCTGTCTCTGTCTCTGTCTCTCTCTCTATCCATCCGTCCATCTCTCTCTCTCTCTCGCTCTATCTATCTCTCTCTCTCTCTCTGTCTCTCTCTCTCTCTCTCTATCCATCTATCCATCCGTCCATCTCTCTCTCGCTCTCGCTCTCTCGCTCTCTCTATCTATCTATCTATCTCTCTCTCTCTCTCTCTCGCTCTCTCGCTCTCTCTCTCTCGCTCTCTCGCTCTCTCTCTCGCTCTCTCTCGCTCTCTCTAAAGGTATTAATATCAGTATATCTAACAAATGATTACTTACACAAATGCACTTTAAATGGTTTTTGAGCATATTTGAGAACCTTGAACAACCAGTAATGTCTGTTGTTAACTGACCTTTGTTCAGGACCTTGCATGAATTCCGGGGACTTTCCACTGTTTATGAGTATCAGTAGTAATGGTCTTGGTCCAGCACTCTTGGCAAAAACATGTTTTTCTGTAACAATTGGAGACATACTTTGTTTCTTGGCAGACGAAAAGGGATTGGCTAAAGAAAATAAGAGATAACGGGACCTTACCTGATTGGTAGAGGTGTTGAATGATGTGTTCTTGTCACATCCCTCTGCAGTGCACGTGCCGTAAGGACATGGTCAAGATCTCCATGGACGTGTTCGTGCGCGTCCTCCAGCCCGATCGCTACGATCAGTGGAAACAAGGGAAGGACACCACGGTCCTGGACCACCTGAAGCCGACAACCCTCACCAGCTCGGAGCTGGAGCACTGGAGGAAAACCAGAGTCACGTTCAAAGAGAAACTGCTGCGAAGGTCAGACAGGGATCTGGGTGATGATGGAGATGTTGCTCATCATATGTATATATTATAAAGAGGCAAAATCTCACGTGTACTTGTCTTCCAGGACGCAAGCGAAGGTGAAACAGTTCCGCCGTCTGAAGCTGGAGGAGGTGAAGATCCTGGCAGAGGAGGGCATTGAGCTAGACATGACCGAGTATATGAGGAAGGTGGAGGAGAGGGAGGAAGAGAGACGGAAACAGAAGGACGAGCGGATGGCCCGCGAGGCGCTCCTGACGCTGGAGGCGCTGGAAAGAGAGGAGCAGGAACAGGCCGAGGCGGCGCTCCGGGGAGCAGGTGAGGAGAACCGTCTTGCTTTAATTGGCTAGATTTTGCTTTGTCAAAACATGGCTGGAACAGATTTTTTTAAACACGACATCATACAAGCTTCAAACGTCTTGTAATGTAGTATCTTGTAGTTTTTTTTGTAGTAACTAGTATTAACTAGTAACTTGTGTCTTTGCACCAGGTGAAGATGGCAAAACAGATTCTCAGGATCCTCCGTTGGAAAACGGCCAGCAAAAAAAGAGAAAGAAGAAGCAACCGAGGAGTCCAGACGAAATCAGCTTCCAGGATGCGTTTGAGCAGTTTGCTTCGACTGAACAGGTATGATTACCAACTCAGTTTATTTGACATACAGTGCTAGTGCGTTGTTTTTACAAAGAATTTGTAACTTTAATTGAACTTTTTGTTAACATGTAAATTGTCGTTCGCCCTCAGATGAGTCCCTTCACAAAGCTGAAGAAGAAGGTGGAGGTGAAGAAGAGCCGACGACATCCGTTCAGCAAGCCACCCATGAGGTCGCCGCACTCCATTGTCAAACAGGAGGCATCCAGCGATGAGGGTGGGTGGAGCCTTGATGATGTCATTAGCATGAGACGCTGTCCAACACAATCAAGTTAATTTGCATAAATTTGAATAAGTGTGTCCCAAATTAAGATCCATAAACGGATGATATTACCCACAATTCATTGTGAGAGGTAAAATGACACAAAAAAAATGAAGAAAAGACAAAATGCAAGAGGATCTAATTTTCTGATATATGTGATTGTCAATGATCACAATGCGTATCTAGGCAAACCACATTGAACTTCCTGCATTTCAGAGTTTTCTAGTTTGTTGGAGAAAAGTTGGTTGTGTGTGTGTGCGCACAAAAAGCAGAAGCAATAAAAGTTTGAAGAAAAGCGGTCACAAACAATCAGAGGTTTATAAAACCGAAGAGCAGGAATACAGTTATTGATTTATCTGTGCTGTGTGTTATGAAGAGACGCACAGCTGTAAACCTTTACTGCCGTACCACACAGAGACTGTCACTGCGGGTGGCCAAAAAAATACAGGATGGAGGACATCAAAACAGAGCAAAAACATCCGTACACTCGGCTTTACCTGCTGTCTGTGTACAGAAAACAAAACAACATCTAAAATATCAAAAATATCACAATCCCCTATAATCGTATATGCTTAATTTTTTCTTCAATTTGCATTGTTTAGCATTTAAGAAACCAATGATGATGTCATTAATGTATACTGAATTGTGATCGGTTCTTCAAAACACATTTTTTTCATTTTTAATGTTTTCATCTTTGTTTGTGTATGGCTGTACTCTGGGCTTCATGTAGATGGCGGTGCGGAGCCGGTTGTCAAGAAGACGGAAGACAGCGATCTGTGGCAAAACCGCTCGCCGAACCTCCTCTCCGAGAAACAGTTTAACGCCGCCATGGCAACCATCGAGCCGTTCTGTGCCGTGTGCACGCTCTTCTGTCCGTATACGCAGGTGCTGACCTGACCCCTTTATAAATAACACTATTCAAACTTTTTACCTTTAACTTTTCATGATTTCTTAACTTTTGTTAGGTAACAGTTTATCTAACATATAAAAATGGGCGTTGCTTATAATGTTTTCGAAAAATCTAAGTATACTTATTTAAACTTATGCGTGTTTTAGCAAAACAATTTGCAGTTGGTCTTGAACCCCAGGCTATTTAATGAAAGACTTTATAAGTGCACTTTGTTTCCAAATTTTCTGCGATTTAACCCAACTCTTACAACTGTCTGTTTGCGAATAGCCTCTGAAGTATCCCTCCCTCCTCTCGGACACGGCCGGGCCGGCCTCCAGGCTGGGCTCTCGCACCCGTCCTCTGGTCCCGGAAATGTGTTTCAGCGCTGGTGCAGAAAACCCAGAACCTCTCCCGTCTAATTCCCACATCGGTGATGACGGTACCAGCGTCCTGATGTCCTGTGGAAGCTGCAATCTACAAGTCCATGCCAGTGAGCTCAAACCCTTAATATCGTCTCTCCTGATTCTGGGATTCTTTTAGTTTTTCAAACAATAGTGACGTTATGCGTAAGGCGTTGGTTTGATGAAATCGACACGTTTCTGTGCGTCTAGCAGGGCCCACGTTCCTAAAAGTTCAGGAAAATGTCTTTATCTCCTGACTGGATACGTCGGGAGTCGACGTTTGTAACTCCGGCCAATTTAACGTCGGCGAAGTTGAGCGTTGTTATTTATTTAGAGAGCGACAAAAATCTCTGAGGGAAAACGGACGGGAATGCGGTTTGTTTAGTTGGTTTCTCTCCTCTGGTCGAGTCTAAGCCGCGTAGCCAATTAGTCCAGGAGTGTGTGTTTGTTAGAAAGAGAGAGAGATTGTGGAATTGGACATGCGTGAGTGTCGAGTTCACTGAGGTAACAACACTTTCTGATTGGCCCCTTATGCGCTCTGTGTCCGTTTCTTCCTGTAGACCAAAATAAATGTGCAGGCAAAAGTTTTTACTCCACAAATCCAAAACTATTCGTCAATATGTTTTCGCTTTGCCAAAATCACCCAGCTGTGTTATTTAACATCAGCTGGTGACATGATTATGTTTACGAAGAGGTTTTCAAACGACTCGGACGAAAGACGGACGAACTTAGCAATTTACGAAAACTGAATCTTTGTTGTTGCGTTCAGAAGAACGTGTCTGTCAGCTCGGCCGGCTCGCGTCTGAATTTTAAGTTCATTAGAGCGAGCGCTCGGCAGTCGTTCTGTTTGCTTGACTGATTTATTGAGTGTGATTGCGCTCGGATGAGTCGCTCTTTATTACTCTGCTTTTAGCTACACTAATCAGTTTAACGTCACCGTGTTTCACTTTGTCAAACTAATTCAAGTCGTCATTTCGTCATAGGAACACATGCTCACGTTTTCCTCCGCGTAGATCTTCCTGTGCTTTCTTCGATGAAATAAGTGGTTTTAAAAACATCGTTCTGGTTCAGCCACTACGAACGGAGCTACTCAAACGTTTCCAGATAAAACACCACCAGCAACTTTAGCCCACTTCTAGTTGTTTCTTCCAGGTTGTTTGCTTCCTAAAAGCTCGAGGCGAGGGGCGTGAAGTGACGGACAGCTTGTTAGTCCTGCGGTTGTGCAGTTCTCCACACTGTTTTTCCGCCAGCCTGGTTTCACGAGAACGTTCACGCTTGAACTCGCTAACATTCTTCCAGCGCTTATGAAAATGAGACAAACACGCACGTTTACGTGTGCGGCATTTTAAACCCGTTGCCCGTGGGCCGTTTTTTTGGCGGCAGGCTTGCTGTTAGTGTTTACCTGACTCGTGCGAGGTGACCACAGCAGGTGAAAGCTGGTGATTTCGATAAGACTGAGATGAGAGGCAAATGACAGTGTGTCAAAAGAGCTTTCCATTTCCTCCATCAGGAGCGGTTCTTGAAAGGATCGTTCCAACAATATCACAGTCCATTTCTGTGACTCACAATGGAAGAGCGTCTTGTGTAATTACTGCAAACAGCAGGTTCTGGATTGTAGCAGAACGCTGTGTACTGACGGTCTGACCTTTGTTTGTATGGGTTTATAGTAAGAAATAACTTTACTTTTTATTTTACTGCATTACTAAAGTACCATTTTATAAACGTGTTATTTGTTTTTTATTAAAAACAAAATTTCAGCCTTAACATTCTGTTATTAACAAATTTCATTTTAGGAATCGCTTAACATGATTAATATTTACGAAGATGTTTTCAAACGACTTGGTTGTACCGAAAAAATAATTCAGGCGTTTGTCGTTGCATTCAGAAGAACGTAGCAAGGATGAATTATAGTATATATTATGAGTATAGAATGGGTATGAGTAAGAATTTATACGTACTACTGTTTTGTTTTTGCTAGTACATTTTTCATCAGTTTTCTACGTTTGCAACATTTTCTTGAGTTATTTAATTGGTTAAAAACTCTCAGTTGGAACGCATTTCGCTATTTCAGCGTGATTTTGGCGTTTGATCGGATCATAGAAATGCCCAGTTAGGTTATTGGTTTATATTGTTTTGACCTCACCCACTTGAGCTAAAATGTTTTGAATGTAAAAATGATAAAAAAAAACATACATAAATGTAACACTGATATATTACGTAAAAAAACCTGAATTATTGAATAAGTTCAATTCAATTAAAACAATTGACTTTGAATGCTAAGTTTACGTCCCTCTTTCTCCCCAGGTTGTTACGGCGTCAATCCCGACACGAAGCAAGAAGGCTGGACGTGTTCGCGGTGTAGCGTGCAGGCGTGTGCGGCTGTAAGTATCTGCACTTTAGGAAAAAACTGAGGTTGTGTCATTGGTTGTGAATATTTAAAAACGCGTTTGCTTGAGATCAGATTGACATCCGAACGAAAGTCTTACCATAGACTAGCTGTCAGTTCAGTCCTCTGTAAATCACTACTCCGCAGGTCAACATTAATTTTGTGTTCAACAAAAACAGAAATGCTGTGTTTTATTATCAGTTTGATGATGTTTTTGTCATCGCTGCAGGCGTGCTGTTTGTGCAGTTTAAGAGGAGGAGCTTTGAAGAAAACCACAGATGACAGGTTCGTATTATAAACTCTCTTTCTGGTAGTGTGGAGGCATCTGTTCATGTTCATTTTGTATGAAGTGTGAAGTTGTGCCGTCCATCTGCAGGTGGGTTCACGTGATCTGTGCCATCGCCGTGGCCGAGGTTCGATTCGTCAACGCGGTGGAGCGAGAGCCGGTTGACGTCACTGCCGTCCCTGATACCAGGAAGAGTCTGGTGAGTAAAGACAGAGCTGTGACCTCCGACCTCTCGTCAGTATCCACAACCTGTACGTAAAGATGCATAAATATCAACCAATCGTTGTTCAGTCTCTCTCTCGGGCAAGCGAGGAAATGATGCATTATTAATGATGTGGCATGTGTGAATAATCAGGTGTCGTTTCTCACTGTGCTAAATGAGCTGCATTGATTATATACAGGCAGGTTCTTTCCCCTCGTCGCACGTTCGAACGCACACAGACCGGCCCACGACTCGACTGACGCTGCCAAACGCATCATTACACAAACTGTACAGAGGTGACATGAAGATCAGATGATCGTCTCTGATGTCGTTCGAGCGATTGCTTCATAGACACTCCGTAATGTTCATAGGTCTGATTCCTGTGAGAGTTATCGCCGGTGACGCTCGCTGTGTTATCACGTCATTATAATCTTTCATCACGCATGTTTCTTCAGGCGTTTGTATGAATGTTTTTTTAAGCTGTTGTCTCATCTGTGGTTTCACCAGCACAACCGAAAGTTAACATTCAAGAAACATTTATCGTACGCATTACGCTTGACGTTCAGAGCGGGAAGGTTAGAAATCATCTCATTATAGGAGATGTTTGGACAAATAGCACGAGCTAAACGGCTCAGAAATGTCTGATGTTTGTCGTGCGGTTCATCCGTTACAATAAAGGGGATTCTCTGTTATATCAGTTCTTCTCGAAATGAAGCCCAGGTCTAGATATAGCAATAAATAACCATGAGGTTGACGTTCGTAAATCACCTTTTCTCTCCTCTGTCGGCTCGTCTCGTGATCAATCCGTGTGGAATGATAAATCAAAACCTCTCGCAAGCCGGTGAAATATTTCCGAGCCGGCGCCGCATCGTACATTACGGCTCCCATACACAGGGGGATGAAATGAAATATTGACAATTTAATAAAGAATTTTTACTTCTGTCGATATCCCGGTGTGTGTGTGTTGTTTTCCGACGTGTACTTTTGTCTTATCGCCTTTAACATTATCTTTTACACTTTCTTTACATTATATAACAGTGTCTAAAGGTGTTTTCTGCCAATGTGATAGAAAAGAAGACGGAAAGAAAGCTAAGATTATGAACATACGAGAGAAACCAAACAATGAAACGTGAACGCTGTTGCTCTTTACGAATTTCAGAAGTGCGTGTACTGCCACAAGACGACCAAACAGATCTTCGGTGCGTGCATCCAGTGCTCATTCGACAACTGCTCAACGTCCTTCCACGTCACCTGCGCCCTCCTCGCCGGGGTGACGATGAAACCTGCTGACTTGCCGTACGTGGTGTCCGTCACCTGCCACAAACACAAACAGGCCAATCAGAAGGTACGTGAAAAATGTACGATAAAACAGATCGGCTTGTTCGATATGTCCGGAGACTGACGGCTTTCCCGACGCAGGTCAAAGGTGGCTCTCGTGATCTGTCTCTGGGTCAGGAGGTCATAGGCAAGCACAGCAACGGCTGGTTCTATCGCTGCACCATCACTGGGATCGGATGCCAGAGCTTCTACGAAGTCAATTTCGACGACGGCTCATACTGTGATAACGTCTTCCCGGAGAATTTACTGGTGAGCAAGTCAAATGTTGTGGTTGCGTTAATTTCGTATCAGAATGTGGCTCGACCAATCTGAATCCAGAGCTACGGCCGTTGGTTTTATATGTTACGGTATTTTCTTCTAGAGTCACGATTGCTTGCGGAACGGCCCTCCAGAACTTGGAGAACTTGTTGTCGTCAAGTCGTTAGACGGCAAGGTCCTCAACGCGTCTTTTGTTAAAGAACACATTCACAGCAAGTACCAGGTAACTTCATTTCGATGCTACTAGAAGCTAACATTTTGGTATCATTCCCATTATGTAATGAAAACGTTATCGCTCTGAGTGTTTAACAATGTCACATGGATTTTAGCAACGACATATAATGTGGGTAAAACGCTCTTTTTTGCTATAGCATGATCATTTTCTGATAACTTTGGGGAACACTAAAGCATAGGCAGTTTTGATGATTATAATGAATGTAATGTAGTATTTTTCGGGAAGCGACACCCGACTGCAGACTGGATTGGCCTTCTTGACCTTGTTTTCGTTGTCGTCAACCAAACTTTCTCATTAACACCTCACAACACACTCTTTCATTCTCCAGCCAAACTCATGAGACGGTCTTTGGGGACAGAGGTCTCTAAACGAGCTCTCAGCTTTAACAAGCCACCACATTCCGATATATATCAGATCCGAGTGAGCGACAGCTCTCGGAATCTTATCCTTGGTCCGATTTAGCCTCGCCAGACTCCTCCAGTGAAACGTTTTTTTTCCCACATAGCAGAAAACCAGAGACAAATGATGAGCGAGCAGATGTCAGACGCATGTGTTGATTACAAACTCTTTTCAACTTTGGTGGTCGTTACGTCTGTGTTGCTTTCATGTTATAAAAGTGTGTCGGAGACTTCTGAAAAGTTTTAAAGAGTCAGAGGAGACTAAAGTTGAAATTACATGACCTTTCTCTCTCTCTCTCTCGCTGTACAGGTGGAGTTTCAGGATGATACTCAGCTCCTGCTGAAGCGAAGTGAGATTCACTCTCTGGACCAGGACCTGTCCAAGAGGGTTTTGTCTCGCCTGGTGAGCGATTTAATTTTTTTATCGAGCGGTCGAATAAATATGAAGTGTAAAGTGTTCTGTGTCGTTCGGGATGCCAAAAAAGCACATTATGTTTGTTTTAAAAAATTGGCTGCCTTAAATTTTGAGTACAATCAAACTGGCATTATAAGTTCTTTAAAGTCGATTGTCTTTTTTTTTTTCGTATCGCGACGTATACCCGAGTGAAACGAATTCTGAAATGAGAAAAAAATGTAGGGTGAGACTTGCTCCCAATCTGTCAGTCATTGCAGCCCCGCCCTCCCGCTACTCCTCGTGACCAGAAGTGAAGAGAGGTCTTTTCGAGAAGGGGAGGAGGTTAACGTTAGCTACGCAATTTACGCAATTTCCACTTAATTTGATAAGTTACAGCAATTAAACATTTTAACTGGTATGCTATATTGAGTTGCAAAGTCAGTTTGATTGTACTTAAACATTTAAGGCAGCAAAAATAAAATTGACCGTGTACAAGTGATTTTAAATTTGTATTGATTTTGACTCTCTTTTGTATTCACCTTTTTTTTTTCATGCTAACCATGAAGTTGAAACTCTACTGACGTGATTAATTTTTTTGGACAGGCAACTACAAACCAACCGCAACCTCAGGCCCAGCCATCCGATGAACCTCTGGCCGCAAAACGCCCACGTTTGCCGACCCCTCCTCCTACACTAGCTGCCGAACTACCAGCGCTACCTCCCGACTTGGTCACTCCTTACCTGCCCAGCAGTATTACCCCAAACACCAGCAATCCCCCCTGCTTGCCCCCCGCCACCCTGCCCGCCCCAGACCTTCAGCCAGAACTCAGCGAGACCTACACGCACAGCTCCAGCTACGTAGCCTACATGGAGTCTCTACTCAACTCAGACTTTCCAGAAGAGGGCGATCAAGGCAGCGAGCTGATGTATTAAAGCCCTGCCTCTCGCTTTCGACTCTTAAACAACTTTTCTGCATGTCTTGTGTCATTATTCTCGCTGTTGTGCTAAGTCTCGCGCCCACGAATGAATGCAGGATGCGTGATTTCTGAAATTGGCGTCACTTACGGGACCGCCACGCTCTTCCGACCCTTCGATGATCCCTCGCTCTTTCTTTTGGAAGAAGACGCCACACGGTTTTTTTTTTGGACCAAGTGATCACGCTGTATGTGCTTTTTACTTTATACCTGATTTTCTGTACTAAATATTTTTCTAATTCAAGCCAAACTGTCACGTTAACCGGTCATGTATCAAATAGACAGTTTATATCTGTACAGTTTCAGGTATTTTTCTCAATACTCGAGGGACAGGAAGGGTTCAGCCGGGGTTTAACAAGTATTTAAACGTCTTTTGTCAGACATAGATTTAATATTTGTATAAAGAAATCGCAAATACGACAGCATCAGAAGCTATGGCTTTCAGCTAGCGTAAACCTTTGTGTTACGATAGGTCTTCATGTATTTTGTCGACTATAATCAACGATTTTCGTCAGCGAGTTGATTGGATTTGTTTTTGTAGCATACGTGGTAAGCGTAGACGTTAATATTGAATACTATTCACCTGTCTGTTTTTATTCAAATTACTGTTGTTGATGTTGTTGTTATTATTATTATTTCTATCGATTTTTATTTGGTGAAACTTTGCAACATAATGCCGAAATATGGGGAAAAAACTTTATGGTTTATATTCAAGAGATTGAATTCACTTACATTGGATTGTATAGACATGTGAGCCGCCTTCTCAAGGTGCTATGAAGTCCTAGACTACTGAGGGGCGCTTTGGATCACACGACCCGCGATGAGGTGTACATACTAGATGTCCCATACATGATGAAATGCCATGTCACCATCAAATTAAGGGTCCGAAACTGGTTTTGGTTTTCATAATCTGCCCATTTTCCTGTTCTGTCTGCGAGCGAGAAAGCTTTTTTGGCTTTATGGCTGAAGAATCGTCAGAGAGGTGGAACAGATGTCGGGATTTTGTTTGAAAGGAAGTTGGGTAAAGCCAAACATCTTTTTAAGTTTAATGTGTCAACATCATCTGGAGTCCTTTTGGTGGTCGATATGTGTCGATTTCATTTGGACTGGTATATTCGTGAGGTTTGCATTAACACAATAACTTCACAAAGGTGGGAAAATTCAACTATATAAGTCGGGAAATGTTTATCTGTGCAGAAGTACTAGGAAAGATTCTAATAAAATGTGAAGTGAAAGTGCGCCCTGTGTCAGAATAGTTTTATTTCAGGTTGTCGTGTATTTTGGGAATTCCAGGTCTGGAAACAAGATATTTGACAAAATATCAAAAAACACACATACGGACAAAAACGTGTATAGCTTAAATACACTGTAAGTCACTTTTGCTAAAAGTGTCTGCCAAATGCATGAATGTAAATCAATTAAAATAAATATGATTTTTGAAGTCTTTTCCAGTATTCAGGAAAACATCACAAAGGTCATGTTCATCCTCCACACAGGCATTTATTATTTTCCACTTGTATAACACACAGTTATTATCATTTCTTTCTGTGAAACGAGCGTAACTGTCCACTCCAGCAGTCGGCTGTAGTTTGGAGGTCGGTAAATTGCTGTTCATTAATAGCGAATGATTACAATGTAGAAAGATTAAAAGCTTTTCTCAGACCCAGGCCATTAAATATATACGGATGAAAAATCCTTCCGGTTATGAAATGCAAAATAGTATTTTGGTTTGATTGTGGTGCAGGCAAAATTGACATTTAGCTGCTGTGAATAAGCTTTCATTGGAATAAACAATAATAAACCACTGAAAATATTGTGCAATTATTTTGGCAATCCTTTCAATTGGGATAATCTAGGATGTCATCTATATCCCATAATGCATTTGGTACACGCTTTTATCCAGAGTGATAAAACAGAAACATCCAAAACATTTCATTTAAGCTATACAATTTTTCAATTTTGTATGCATTTTTTAGTTTTATTGTAGTTTTATTACCATTTTGAAATAGCCTTTAGTTTTTATTTTTCATGTTAATTTATTATTTATTTGTTTATTAGTAATATTTTTACACAGCATTGTTGTTGTATTTCTTTATTTGTGCAGCGCTTTACAAGTTATTTGAGTTTTTTGTTATATTCAGTTAATAATTCTAGTGCCTCAACTCAAACTTGACATTTTTCTAGTGGTATTGTCTTAATTTTGAACACTATATCTGATTTGCTTAAATTGCTTCATTGCATTTCAAAATAAATGTCAATTGCGTGATATTGTTATAAAACATTAAAGTGTGGCTTACATTTTTTGGGCCGCTGTATATCCATAATGCCACGGATCATTAGACAGACTGTAGCATATACGTGTGGAAGGTAAAGCTCCTCATTACCAATCATTGTGTGGGAGAATACGGGAGATATTTTGAGACACAGCTGCATCTGGGGACAGAAATGCAATGTGAAATGACATCTGCATTCATTAACTGCTGTGCATCTTCATTATCTCTCTCTCTCTCTCTCTCTCTCTCTCTCTCTCTCTCTCTCTCTTTGCACAAAGATGTTAGCTTTGACTTTCCTCAGTGTCTTTAATCTACTTGTTCAGATCTTCAGGAAGGCGATCTTACATCATCTTTTATAACAGATTTGACTTATATAAATGTCTAATGGTCTGTCTGCCTGCCTGCCTGCCTGTCTGATTGTCTGTCTGTCTGATTGTCTGTCTGCCTGTCTATCTATCTGATGGCCTGTCTATCTATCTGTCTGATTGTCTGTCTGTCTATCTATCTGATGGCCTGTCTATCTATCTGTCTGATTGTCTGTCTGTCTATCTATCTGATGGCCTGTCTGCATGTCTGATTGTCTGTCTCTTTGATTGTCTGTATGTCTGTCTATCTATCTATCTGTCTGTCTGATTGTCTGTCTATCTGTCTGATGGCCTGTCTATCTATCTGTCTGTATGAAGGTCTGCCTGCCTATCTATCTGTCTGATTGTCTGTCTATCTGTCTGATGGCCTGTCTATCTATCTGATGGCCTGTCTATCTATCTGTCTGATTGTCTGTCTGTCTATCTATCTGATGGCCTGTCTGCATGTCTGATTGTCTGTCTCTTTGATTGTCTGTATGTCTGTCTATCTATCTATCTGTCTGTCTGATTGTCTGTCTATCTGTCTGATGGCCTGTCTATCTATCTGTCTGTATGAAGGTCTGCCTGCCTATCTATCTGTCTGATTGTCTGTCTATCTGTCTGATGGCCTGTCTATCTATCTGTCTGTATGAAGGTCTGCCTGCCTATCTATCTGATGGCCTGTCTTTCTGTCTGCATGTCTGATTGTCTGTCTATTTATCTATCTATCTGATTGTCTTCCCGACTATCTATCTGTCTGTCTGTCTATCTGATGGCCTGTCTATCTATCTGTCTGTCTTATTGTCTGTCTCCCTGATTGTCTGTCTATCTATCTGATGGTCTGTCTGTCTTTCTATCTGTTTTGTGCCTGCCTGTTTATCTGTTTATCTTTCTGCTGGTTGGTTGGTCTGCTTCTGTTTATTTATCTGGCATTATTTCTGTCTGTCTGTCTGTCTGTCTGTCTGTCTGTCTGTCTATCCGTTTATCTCTGTGTTTGCCTCTCTGTCTGTCTATCCATCTGTCCGATGGGCTGTCTATCTGTCCCATCTTATTTGTCTGTTTGTCTATCTGTCCAGCAAAAACAAAAATGGGTTTAAGAAAAAAAGCCAACATGAAATTCTCTCTCTTTCTCTCTCTTCAGCGTTGCTCTGATACGTGATGTGAATGTGGCTCTTCATCTTTGATGCCGGTGGAAGTTGTTTTGAAGTCAGCGGATGAAACAGGGCTGGCGTGTTGAGAGTGGGTTCTACGTGACCCCGGGTGACCCCGTCGCCACAGAAGACCCGTTTGACCGGGTGTGGACCCCCCTAATTACATCCACCAGACCGGCGCCACCTTAGACAAATTCTGCCGGCCAAACGGAGAAGCATGTGACAGTATCCCTCTGACCCCTTCTCCTTGCATCTCTCTCTCTTTCCATTGATATTCCAACAGAGTTTCTTTACGTCTAGAAAAGGGCAGTGGGATCCTGCCAGATTTGCAATTACAGATATTAAAATGCATTTAGAGGACGACAAGACAGGCTTTGATATTACACATCAGGCCAATGAAATATTATAGCACAGTTTAGTTGGCCAAGTGACATCACTCAGCATGTCGATGTGATGGCTGTTGTTGCATTATCATTGTATTTTGGACATGTACTATGATCTACTTAAAAATAGTATGACAGGTGTAAATGTACCGTATATGATATGATCACCGTACCACACATACTTTTATGTGAGTGATTTGTGTCTGTTTGGCTGAAAGAACATCTTGACTGCAGTTTGTGTGTGTGCGCGTGTAAGATAAGTCGTCCTCTGATGTTTAATGAAAACAGTGTGCTGAGTTACTGGCATCTTAATGAAGTGCATCTTTGTCCAGTCAAAGGCGACAAACAAATCGCTTCTCTCCTCCGAAAGCTCCTAAACGCTCCATTAGTCCAGAAGTGGATGAGGGATCTTTTACTCTGAGCTCGGCTCTATTTATCAGCGTCTGCAGCCTCACCACACACACGGAATGGTCTTATTAGCTTTAGAGTAAATAATGCTTTAGCTAACTGTTAAATCCTCCCCTTGATCCCTCCTTCTTTCCAACCCATAAAACCCACCTGTCCGTCCATCCATCCATCCATGTAAAAATTGGTTTGCTGTACTTAGTTGCTCAGTTATCCTGATTTAACGTAAAAATATTCGTTATTACGCAAATGTTATGCTAAATTGTTATGTAATATGTTAATAAGTTGAATTAATTAAACATTTTGAGGCAGTCAGGTAATTTAGTTTTGGCCACAAAAATAATTTGTAATTTTGACATACAAAAACTCGTTTAAACTTTGAGGGGCGGTTTCCCGGACAGGGTTTAAAACTAGTCCCAGACTAAGTTAAATATAAATGTTAGAGGTGTCTTGATTGAAAACAATTTGTACTAACATATCTTAAAATATATCAGTGTGATAGTTTTGCCTCAAGATGCACACCAGGTATATTGTTTTGTAAAGTATGTTTTTAAAAACTTAAATATCCTAATTTAACTAAAGCCTAGTCCTGGTTTAAACTAATCCCTGTCCGGGAAACCGCCCCTAGACAGCTATTTTCAGCCCAGTGTGGGTCAAAAACGGACAAACCCAACCCGTTGGGTTGTGCATTCATTTATGTTGGGTTGTTTTAACTATTGTTTTCTGGATTAATTTAACCCAACAGAGTTGGGTTCGTCTCTTTTTGACCCAATGCTGGGTTGAAAATAACTGCAAAAAATAAAACTGTAAAATTGAAATTGATCACTCGTCTTTCAGTTTTATTAGGGAACGTATTATACTAATTAATATTTTATAAATAATATTTATAGAATTATTAGGATTATTTGTTATATCAATATTAATATTAATATCATTATTTATTGGTTATTTATCTGAAACAAACAAATGGCTAGAGGTTCCGTTTCAGGCCTCAAAATAAGGGAAGTTGAGAAAAGGCCAAACTTCGCCGACTCAACATTGTTTTAATTGAGTTTTTTCAGTCTAATGCAGAGACGAGATTAGCTGGAATTGTTCTTGCATACACAGGATTAACATTCAACTGAGACACAAAAAGCAAATGAAAGAAGAATGACCCATGATGCATCAGGACAGCTTTTAAATGACTCCATGAGTCAGTGAATATGAATCTTAACCATAACAAATGAATGGACAGACAGGATGATACACTTTTTTGAAGATCTGTTCATAATTCATAACTTTTTTATGAGGTAAATGAGACCAGAGACATACCCAGATAGCACACTCCTTCTGGTTTACGTCTATTTGACATCTGCAATACATAGTTTGCTCATCTGAAATACGTCTGTTATACGTCTGCTAAAGATCTGGAGATTTTTTTTTTTAAAAGAGCAGCTTTACATCAATTCTAAATCATAATCACCTTACAGACATCTTATAGATGTCTATATGACGTCTGACGTCTGTATTGCAGATGAGGTGTAAATGCAGACGTCGAATAGACGTAAGCCAGATGAAGAGTGCTATCAGGGTATGTTTTTGTAAAGGCTGTTTTGGTGCCAGTGATGGAAAGGATGGAACAGCTAGGACACGTTTTACAACTTTTCTTGCATATCATTTGTTTTTGTATCGTAATGAAATATAATAAAAAAAGAATGAAACATTTCTGTCAGGCTTCGCACGTGCCTCAGTTTGTTCTCCAGACGGGGCTCTGAGGTCTCTCTGTGTACGGACCTCAGTGTCTGCTTGACACGAAGATTACGCCGTAATCATAACCAATCACACACGCAGTTATTACGGAGGAAACCTTCGACTTTGACACGATTTCTTCGGCTGTTATTTCTCACAGGAATGTAATTAGAGTAAAGCGAGGACGCGCAGCTTCCCGCCTGTAATTATCCGAGCATGCGTGTGTTTGTCTTTGCCAGCATGAAGAGGGAGATTTCATTTGAATAAAATTGAATTTAATCACCATGTCGCGCGGGCGAGAGCAGGGGAAATATTTGCAGCCCTCGGGGTCAACATTACACGAAAAAGAAATTAAAACAAGTAAACATATTTCTCCTGTAATGTGCCGCGGAGCTGGAGGGGGTGGTGAGAAATTGTATTAGGTGCTGTTCGAACAAATTTTTCACTCTGTACCGGGAATATTGGCTCTCGCCTTTCTTTGACATCTGCCGCCTCGCGTTTTGTCCGCGTTTATTCCCCTCAAATTAACATGAGGGTGCGCTGATTGGAACCGGAGCGTTTCGGTTGTGTCGTGCACGTGCTTCGTGGACAGTTTCGGGACGGTGACTATAATCCCTGAGGGGAAAAAAACGTCGTAAAGGAGCATGTCATCATCTCGATCGGGCTTGTTTTGATTGGCTTTGCTATGCAGTTAGCAGTTTTCTCAAAATGAAAAGGATAGTTCATCCGAAATGAGAATTCTGTCATCATCTATTCGCTCTAACGTGGTTGTAAACCTGTATGTGACTCTCTCTTTTCTGGAACACGCGAGAAGATATTTTGAGAAATGTCTCTGTGGTTTTATGTCATACAATGGAAGTCAATGGGGGTCAATGTCGTTTGGTTATCAGCGGTCTTCAGAATATCTTCTTGTGTGTTCTCCAGAAGAAAGAAACTCATACAGGTGTTTTCAGAGTTTGTGTTTGGTTTCTTGTTCATTTGAAAGAAAAACAGCACAACCACGCGCCTCTTTCCTTTATCGGTTTGTTGAGCATTTTGAAATCTCATTTAAAACCTTTACTTTGTCAAGTGGCTTGTAAATTCCTCACTGGCTGCAGTCCGCAGACGGCACATGGACTGTCTCACCGCCCTTATAAATGGACTTACAGGACGAGTAATTCAAACCACGATGCTCTGACATAATTCTCCATTTAGCAATCATTTGATAAGGATTATGTGTGAATCCTTGGCTTCTTTAGAGATGTAGCGTTGCTGGAGATCAGGTAAAAAGCTTAGTTTACATTATACGTCACTTTGGATAAAATAATGGACTAGTGTGACGTGACGTTGTCAGACAGAAACTATTGGTCACCATTCATGTTTTTTTGTAGGTTTTGCAAATATTTATCCAATGAAGTTGATTACAAAGAGCTAGTCAACTTTGACAAGACAGTGTCAGTGCTTTAAAAGTAGTGAACTTGGACATATGAGGTTTCCGTCTGACAGTGAAAACATGTAGATGAACAATTAAGAATAAACCAATCCAATTGAAGAATCAATCAATCCAACACAGTTTTTTGCTTATCTTTTACAAATCAAACAATTGATCAAACAAAAATGTACAAATATGATAAAAAATTAAGTATTAAGGCATCAATAGAAAAGCAGATCATTCGAAAACGCACAGATGTGATGATATAAATGAATACGAATTAGCTGTTTAGCTCTTTGTCAAAATGTCAATTTTACGAGGTCTCTAATTTGTATGAATTTGTATGATGTGACTCGAAAAAAAAAGTATTATTGAAAACAAAAGAGGGTATGCACGTGTCTTTTTCAGTTTATGTCAAGCGCTGAAATAAATGATTGGGTAGAAATTGATTATTGAAAATAGTAGGGGCCTTGGAGTCAAAAAGGTTGAGAACCCCTGCTCAATATGGAAGCCCATCCCCTAACTCCACCCCTAAACCTAACGACACGGCGTGAAAGCGATTTACACTTAAAGTAACCAACCAGAACATACAAGTTTACGAGGTTATTTTGTTCACTTGCATTAAAGTGCTAAATGAATAAATGCAAATTAAACAATTTGTAAACCGTAAAATAGTTACGAACTGTCATGTGACTGTTCCATTTGGTTGAATCCACACACAACCAAATAAGTGTTTTCAGGTCGATCTGGACTCTTCTTCCAACAGGCAGAAATGTGAACAGCTTGCAGAGAAAGAGCGTTCGAGTCGTGCCAGAGAATGTCCGGGGTCGGTCGGCTGAAGGGCGCGTGTTGTCGGTCCCTCTGGCTGTGCTGTCCGCAGCAGGCATATGTTCCCGGCCTCCGCCCGGCTCCTGTCTCAATGTGATAGGGGTCGCGGGCGCTGCTGCATTTTAATCCTCTAAATGGAAAGTTTGGAAATTCTATTAGCTTCCATCTGTCGACCCCCTGCTTACGGGGGGCCGGAGGAGCTCTGCTCCAACGCTTGATGGGGTTTGTTCTGCTGTAAAAACAAAAAGACATTGCACGTCACTGCGTTGTGTTCCCCGCACGAGAGGGCGGCCAAGTTCTGCATTAACTCCACAACGTGTCTTTAAAAGATTTAATGATTCAGAAAGACATTTTACATCTAAGCCTGAGATATTCAGAATTATTTCCAAGATGTGTCTTAAGAATGAAAAGCATCACATGAAATAAGAATCAAATATGACATATTTTTTATATTTCCCAGCTAGCACAGATACGTCTGTAAGACGTCTACTAAAGAGCCGGAGATCTGGAAAACATCTGCAGTCTAAAAACATCTGCTAAACATCTCAGAAAGAGCAGTTGTACATCCATTCTGAATCAGAAACATCTACAGATGTCTTCTTGGTTTCTATGATATCTGACAGCAGACGTCGCCGAGACGTATAGCAGACGAGCAAACTATGTATTGCAGATGTCAAATAGGCGTCTGCCAGATGTATGTGTGCTATCAGGGTTATTTGTCCCAGACATCAATGAGATTAAATCGAGAGCAAACAGAAACGTTTCTTCAAAAATGTCTTGAGTGTCTCTCCTGAGAAAGAGGCTAAAATATATTCTTCCAAATTGTTACGTTTCACGTCAACAACCGCAAGTCATTACGAACCGAAAGCTTCACCTATTGCAATATACTGTAATTTTGTATCATCATTGACCGTTACACTCACACATCTCAGAGCTCAAATGTCAACAGGCAAAATGGGCGACGGCTAACTCACGCAATAAATTGCCTCTCACACATATTCCTGCATATGACAAATTGATTTGTGGAAAGCGAGAGAGTAAGTGCAAACACACAGACGATTGTAATTGAAGTCGCCGCAGCCCGAGGGCAAAGCCTGCGTTTCCGTCCCCAATTTGTTCAGATAGCAGTCGTGTTTCTCTTTCGATCAATAAAACAAAGCTAAATTATATTCCATCTGCAAAGATTATTATTCAATACCAAGCGATTTTGAGATGTTTGCTTACTAATACACTATTTGCTCTCAGTCAACCGACGACACGTGGCTGCTACGCCAGAAAAAGATCTTTAATCTGCAGTTGCGAAAATCCATTTATATTGTGACAATGAAATTGGTTTTTGTTTCATGATGGGACATTTCTCATGGATTTCTGGACGGTTGCAATTCTCACTCAGGCGCTTTCCTAAGTGCGGTAAGTCTGACAACAAATGTGAATGCAATAACCCACCCAAATAGCACAGTTACGTCTGTAAGATGTCTGTTAAAGATCTGGAAAACATCTGATAAACATCTTAGAAAGAGCAGTTTACATGGTAAATTACAACCCTCTTACGGACATCTTCTAGATGTTTATATGACATCTGACAGCAGACGTCTCTGAGACGTTGAGCAAACAATCAAAATAAATACTTTAAATCTTACTTACTTTTAAGATCTTTAAGTCTTGCAGATGTAAATGCAGACATCAAATAGACGTCTCCAAGATCTATGTGGGCCATCAGGTAAGCAGATGTATCGCTGTTATTCACATAAAGCACTGAAATACAACACGTGTGCATTTGCTATTGACTTTTTATGTTTTATATGTTTAAATACAACATGTCCTTGCGAGGAAAGTGATGTCAGTGCAGACTCTCGGGAGTGACGTTTACTGAGGCCGTGAAACACTATAAAAAGAAAGCTATTCATGAGGATAATGTCCAAGTTACAGGTTCCTCCAGCACCTGGCTTCGAGCCCTCGACCATTTCCCTCCTCCCTGTTCTCAAAAGCTCAGGTGATGATAACATTGGTTAGGCACATTATCTCTCCTAATTGCCGGGTTGACACAAAGCATTACGGATGGCTTGCGGTCGCCTCCGCTCCGGCCCCGACGTGCGCTGGGCTTCCTCGCCCAGAAAGGAAGCGGCAGGCCTTTTTAAGAACTGCTGATGGCCTTATTTTTCTTTTTTCCCCACACCAGGGATAAGGTTATCTGAGCAATTCGTCATGGAGTTTGCAGATAATTAGCTTTTTAAAGTTTCCCCCCAAGTCAGGACTGTCCTTGCAAGGGCGAATCTGTCTCCGGAAAAATGATTCAGCTACAAACAAAAGTTTTGAGGTGGAATCCTGAAATGTCGGGAAAAGACCCATGACGCACACACGCACGTATAAATCAAATTACGTTGTATTGAAAACAGATATATAGTCATATGAAATATATTACTGCAGTTAAGGAAATATTTGAGGATAACAATATTTGTATTATTTTTAACCATTAAACTAAATAAGCAGGATTTCAGATGAAAAGATAAACACATTTATGTAGGAAATCAATGTCTGATTTGGTTGATCAGGTGATCAGTAAAAGCACGAGGACTGACTTCCTGTCTCCTCTGGCACAGGAAGACACGCCACACCGGCACACACAGGTCAGCCATCTTGGATTTTCTCTTGCTGGCGTTTTAGTGTCTGATTCATGTTTAATGTGGTTTGTTTTTAACGTTTACTGAAAGTTACTTTGTTTGGAAATAACAGTTGTTGTAGTAGCTAGCGAAAGCTGGATTAGCAAGTTCATGACGTTAAGCGGTTGTTTGTTGCTATCGGGCTGTCTGGTTGTGCATTGCTTATTGCTTATTAATTTTATTAATTTGTAGAAATGTTTTTAATGCTAGATAAGTTTGCTATTTTTGTTTGTTTTATGATAATAATGCTCAAAGACATTGAATGCTAACTCTGTGGTGTTTGGTCAAGTAAAATCTAGCGGGTGCAATGTTAACTATCGAATGCTACAAGAAAGAACTTTATAAAAGAATATATTTTTGCTGTTCAATATATTTAAAGATATACCTTTTTTATATAGAATAATGACATTATATTTACAAATACTGTATAACGTTAATACTGTTTAAATATTTTAAAACAGTTTTTTTATTTTAAAAGTAGCCTAATAAGATTTTTTGTGGTGCCTTATTGGCAAATTGTTTAGCAAAAGATGATTTATTAAAAACAAAAGTCTTCTATCAATCGGTTGACCTTCGGAGGGCGATATGCCATTTGGAACGCACCGAAGAGGTCACCTCACCTTTCCACATGACGTAATCCGCGTCTCCCCATAAGAGCCTTGGACTCTTTATCGTGGTGCAAATACGAAAGTGTCGAGCTCCTACCGTCAGGCCGGCCGTTGTTTCATTGACTAGCTCATTTTTCCGCTACGGTGAGAGCTCAACTGTGCACGCGTGTGAATAACTGAATGCCGTGTAACCTGGGTGTCGTTTGACCCGTGACTGTGGGGACACGGATACCGCTGCTCTCCCTACAGCAATGAGTCACGGTGTGGACCACGCTAGCACACAGCAGTGATGGATATCTTCCAGAAACATTGCTCATCCTCTAGTTTATTTATAATGCAGCCCCAATTGCTGGATTTATTCCTGAGCGTGGATGTCATGGTCTGAACGATGCTAACAATCTTGACAAGAGCTAAATCTACTTTACCATTTATTTCGTAATTTATTTTATGATTCCTTAATGTAAACACAAAGCCATGTTTGGGTCACCCTGTGTCAACTCAACTGGAAGTCCCTGGCAAATATTGTTTTTATTTCGATCAAATGTTTTTCTGGTGAAAGAAATTCATGAATGCATAAGTAAGATGAAATATTAAATGTCATGGATGAATTATTGAGTGATCCACTATTTGGTAATGCTCATCAGAGATTTTTATTCATCAGGGTTAAATGATTTCAGAATGAAAGCCGCATGATTATTTTGCTTTTACACAGAGATTGGTATATCTGTTAGTAGAATTTGTTGACTTTAGCTGTCCTTATTGCATTACATGCCATTGGTGGCAGTTCAAAAAAGAGAAAATGCACTTTTTGTGTTATTTTTTCAGTCTTTTTTTCAATGTTTGTGTGCCTGTATCTCAAAAAATTCTCAAGATATCTCCATACTCCTTCTAATTATGGTTCTTAACTAACTTTTCTACTACTTACTATATTTTTACATTCCTATATGATTCAGTCCCAGAGATATAAGGATCTACATATGGTTGCAAATTGATCGATTATACTATATATTAGATTTGAAATGGTCAGAAGGTTTCCCCCTCTACAAAATAGTGGATTATTCATTCAAATTCACTCGTGACAAATATTATTTTTGTTTTTATAACGTTAGTCTTCAGAAAAAATATGAACAAAACAAAAGTTACCAAACCTTGGTTGCTTTGACACAGAATGACCAATACTACGCAAAAATGCAAAGAAAAAGTACCTTGACGTTACCATGGGTCTTTGGTTCCAAGGTTAACTTTAAAGCAAACATTGGCCCTTTGTCTCTCAAGATACTCAGATCACACGTTCACAACCAACCCATGTAAATTCGTGTAAGTCTGTATATTTTGTCTGCGTCAACTATATATATATAAAGTCTTTTATACGATATCTTAAAAAAAAAAAAAAGTTTGTGCTCTGCATTCTTAATGGTCGAGCATTCAGAGTTGATGAATTGAATCGCAAAGAAGCTCGTCAATTTTGCGCGGCCTAGCAACCCCTTAGCAACCAACGTGCTAAAACACTTCGAACACCCTAGCAACGGCGTAGCAACCGTTCACCGTAGCATCCCGACGAAGTAAATAAATGCTATTTAGTATAAAAAAGTCAACTTTCACATTCTGTTGAGTTCTCTCTCTTTTGCAGTGGATTGCAACTGTTGCCCATTCTGAAAACCAACTACAAATAATGACAGAGCACCAGAGTAAATTTACAATTTTCCTCCGCGACCTGAAACAAGCACTCAGCAGATCGAGAAGCAAACATACATACAGAGGAAAATTGTCTCATCAGAAAGAAATTCCTGATCTCCGCCCGGAAGCTGACAGATACAAGGCAGGCTGGAAATGAGTAGCGTGTACGGGCGTGATGGCGGTCTCCGGCGCTGCGCTAGTGAAGGGGCTATTGATTTCCTCATCATTCGGATGCTTCTCACGGGGCTTTTCTGCACTGTCAGACCGACACGAGAGCCACAAAGAAACAATTAAATCTTTCCTGTGCTGGATGGCAGCGTTCGAGGCAACTGTGGGTTAGAACACGGGCGGCCCGGGTGCCGATAATTTTTGAATCCGATGATGTGCAGCAAGCAAAACTTTTGATAGTGAATGCAAGCAGATATTTTTGCGTAGTTGAGTTTGTTTCGCTGCTCAATGCAGATCTTATTTTGTGTTGCATATTAGAAAGAAAGTCATTCGAGTTTGAAAGTGATGTTTGGGTCTGGGATTACAAATTAAGTTATAATTTCGTCCAATCTCACGTCACGACGGTGGGCGCTGTCCTACGATTTATGACGTACCACCACATACTTGCCAGCCACGATTGAAGGTGACTGGATGGGAAAAAGAATGAAGAATGTCATTTCTTTTAACTTCAAGTCTTTGCCGAATTTCTAAGTCCTTGTTATATTCCGGAAATTTTACAGTGCATTATATATTTGTTGAATGTAAAGACTGGAAATAGACTACAGATACAACGTGAATTATTTCTTTATTCTGCAGGCGTCCCTTTGAAAACTAGATCTGCCGCCCAGATTTACATTTCCCAGGTTATCCTGTTCATTACTTATTCACAACACCCCCGTTCATAATGGCACCATATGTTCCGTCCTCTTTATGTCGGATTCATTCTCTTGAACTGCCCCTGATTGACAGAACATCCATTTTCTTGTGACCTAAACATATCTGGGATGCTTGTAACCTTTGTGGGATACAACAGAGAATGCAGAAGCTGTTGTTTGTGCAGTAGTTCAGTATTCCCTGAACCCATATCTCATGAGGTTCAGTGCCGCATGTGTCATGTGACCGTTGTGCTTTCAGGTTAGGCCCGTGAAACTTGTTCTGATAACATGCGCATGTTATTTTTAAGTTATGAGCGCGGTTTGAAAGGTGTCGAATGTGTGTTGCCTGTCGTAGAAATAGAGATTCACATCTTATGGTTGATATGAGACAAATGAGACTTGTTACTTCTGAACAGATTGTGTTTAATGCCATTGTTGCGTGTGTATGTGTTTCTGTGAATGCGTGCATGCGTGATATATCTATATATAACACATTCACTGCTAAATGGTTGAATTCAACATGGATGCGCTTTTGTTAGCACTGTTGCTTAGAAACTGTAAACCGCCTTCAGTACTGAACTTTATGACTTAAATCGCTATTAAAATGTGATTGTGACATGCAAATATTTATAGAACATTGAAAAGGTTTGAGTAGTTTTAGTCTGCTATTGGATTTGTCTTTTGATTTTATTATTAAACATCATAACTCTTCAACCCCTCATGTCATTGTATTATTTGGTTTATAAATCATTAAAGCCAGCGCTTGAAGTGGGCCGTTACGGAGTCTATTTTTATCTTTAGAGGACCTTCACTTTTTCTTGCGTACCTGCACTTCTCATGTTTTGCTGGTACTTTGCCACTCCGAGTCAAAGCGTCATTGTATGGGTGATTTGATAGAGCCACGGCGTTAGCATTAGCGGTTACGCTTTTTTGGGCTAAAGATTGCAGGGTTTCTATCTAGTGTCTTTGGCATGGAGCTACCCAACTTCAACAGATCGACCAATCAAACAGGGTTATGGAATTCCAGACTGTCAAACTACAGCATACAAGCAGAATTTCAGCCAATAAAACTATACATAAAACTAGCTTTTGTTGAAACTAGTAAACTTTGTATTAGCACCTATTGTATTATTGCTCCTGTATGACATATCGCTTATTGCTCCCTTAACTCTCTGTAAGTCGCTTTGGATAAAAGCGTCTGCTAAATGACTAAATGTAAATGTAAAACTAAAGAAGACAGAGCATTCAGCCAATCAAATTGAAGAAGACAGTCTGCAGGCGGGTGGTAATGACTGTGAAGTGAGATGTGAGACAAACATAACAAAGCCAACGGTTTTACCATAAAAATGATACTTGGTAAGATTTCAGGGATGCATACTACCTATCTTTCTTTGTGAATTCTGCTGATGTAAATGAAAATGTAGGTGGTTTGTCACGTAATGTGTGTTCGACTTGACATGCCTAAAAACACAGTATATATGTTTATAGCATATAAGGCACAAAATATGACTGTGTGTGAATGATGATGGAAAATTCAATAGACAATTCCACAGAACCTATTGTCACAGCTAACAGGTATAAAGGTCTAATTTGTTTTAACATTATTAAATCAGTTGTTGGTTCCTTTAGTAAATAAATAGGTTGTACCAGCAATTTCCAAATACTGTTTTTCGTTCTAGAAACTTCAAATGTTGTAATAACTAGCATATGCCGACGTGCACAAGAGAGAACAGGAACTTTTTTTTCCACTTCAAGCACTGAATACAGCCATAAAATGTATGTGTATATATACTTTAAAGCATGCAACACGGACATCATATGGTTAATATTTGTTATTTACATTTGTTAAGTTACAATTATGTAAAATGCTGTTTGTTCATCTTTAAGGTCCAGTGTATGAAATTTAGCGGCATCTAGTGGTGAGGTTTCTAAGATGTCGTCACATTTTTCGCATCTTTGCCGAAAGAGATAACGTATTTAGGAAACGCACTATGTGTTGTTTTCTACATCGCCCATGCGTGTATTAGACACGTAAAATTGCAAAAGATGCATTCTATCTAAAAGAATAGAATGCTCTGAATGCTCACCCAGACCTGACTGAAACACCAAACCCCCACAAATCCACGTCAGTTCGTGATATGATTTGACTAAGACCGCCCAAATGTATACACAAGTAAGGTGGGCGTACCTCTCAGTACAATTGCTTTGGAACCTGATGTTCCAAATATGGTAAGAGGCGTTACTTTCCATCACGCGCTTGCAGTATTCGACCAATCACTACGTACTGGTTAACTGGCCAATCATAGCACACTTTTCGCTTTTCAAGAGAGCATACTAAAAACGCTTCGTGTATATTGCAACAGCAGGAGTTTTTGATCTTTGAATCGGTGTTCGATGTGCACCAGACATAAATGCTTAAGGTTTGTGGACAAAAGAAGCTTTTAGCGGCCGGCTGGCAGTGGGTTTTATTCAAAATGAAAAGGTTTTCTGTGTGGAGTGAAAGAGTTTCTCGCAGTCCAGATTTTTTGCATCTTTGGTTCTTCATGGCTGTCAGCGCTTTCGCAGATTTTTTAAAACTTTTTTATCATTTTGCTTTGACACAGTCCTGTGCAAGCATGTGAACTTGTTGTCAGATCGTGCATTTATAATTGTAAAATTGTTCTGCAATCACTGTAGCGTTAATATCTCTTTTAAGAATTACACCTCCAGTACATCTGCTTTGTATGTTTGTGAAGTCTTCATCAATTTGTTGTTACAGCAGAGAGGGAGAGAGAGAAATCCTGCAGTTGCTCTTGTAGTTCCTGTGTGACCTGTAGGGGTCAGTCATGATTCAGTTTCGTTGTGGGTCAGGTCCTGCTTTACATTTCCACTGTGAATGGCCGGTCATAGTGATATACCCACTGTAAATGTGTGCGTGCATGTGCTCTCTTTCTGGCTGCGTCCAAATACCCCCACTTGCCACTCGAGAGCGCGTGCATGCGACATGAAGTAAGAGCGCAAGTGTGTACAATGTCTTAAAGGGATAGACATTCTGTTATCATTTACTCACCCTCAAGTTGCTCCAAACCTTATAAATGTATTTTTTCCTGATAAACACAGAGAAAGATATTTGGAAGAATGTTTGCAATTTTCTGTTCTGGGACATCATTCACTGCCATATTAGGAACAATCAAAATGTTAGTCAAAGGTCCCCTTGAACTGTTCCTAAATTCTTCAAAATATTTCTACTGTGGTAGTGAATGATGTCCCAGAACGGAAAACATTCTTCCAAATATCTTTCTCTGTGTTGAACAAAACAAAGAAATGTGTACAGATCTGGAACAACTTGAGGGTGACTATACATGATGCCAGAATTTTCCCATCATGCATCACAGGTTTTTTCCCGGGTCTCGCGAGATGTTGCTTTTAAGGTTATATCTTTATTTCTTCTGTGTTTGGCTAACATGCGTTTTGTTTTTGTTTCTTGGGTACAGCTGCTTTGATACAACACAAATAAAGCGCAATAACAATTGATTTGACTTGACTATATAATTAGATACCACACATCATTTCGTAGTAAAACGTGGTGATACACATTTTATTAGTCGTTTTTTTTGTTGTTAAACTGCTTTTATCACATAAATAGAAACACCACATGAATCAACGTTATATGTTTGCACTTGCTAAGCGTGTCCCCTCGGGTTAGAAACATGACATGCTCACCTGGGGTCTTCACGCCCTCTAGAACACTTGGGCCAAAAACAGGAAATACGTCATGAAGTGAGGGTATTTGGACACAGCCTCTCCCTCTCTCTCCTCTCTCTCTCTCTCTCTCTCTCTCTCTCTCTATCTCTCTCTTTGTACTTTCTGTGTGCGCTTTTTCTTTCTTTCTTTCTTTCTTTCTTTCTTTCTTTCTTTCCATATCTGTCTGTATTTCCATGGTCTGTAATTCTGTCTGTCTGTTTTTCATTTCTTTGTTTGTTCATTCAATCGTTCGTTGTTTATTTTGTTCTTTTTCTTTCTTCTTCTTTCTTTCTTCTTTTTTCTTTCTTTCTTTCTTCTTATATCTGTCGTATTCATGGTCTGTAATTCTGTCTGTCTGTTTTTCATTTCTTTGTTTGTTCATTCAATCGTTCGTTTGTCTTATCTTTGTTCGTCTCCTTTCTTTCTTCTTTCTTTTTCTTTCTTTCTTTCTTTTTTCTTTCTTTTTCTTTTCTTCTTTGTTCTTTCTTTCTAGTTGATCTGGTCTGTAATTTCTGTTTTATTTCTTTTCATTCCCTTGTTGTCTTTCCTTTTTCTTCTTTTCTTCTTCTTTCTTTCTTCTTTCTTCTCTTTTCTTCTTTTTCTTTCTTTTTCTCTTCTTTTCCTTTCTCTTTCTTCTCTTCTTCTCCTTCTTCCTCTTCTCTCTTCACTTCCTTTTTCTCTTCTCTCTTTTCTCTTTTTGATCGCTTATTTTTCTCTCCTCTGAGTCTCTATGGTAAAGAGAGGCTCTGTGTGTCCTTATTTGATTTATTTTCCCAATTTTTATTGAATTTTTTGGATGTTTATATTAATTGACGTGTACGTGATGAGAAACTGTGATTAAAGGTTTTGTTAAAAATACAATTTTTATTTTTAAAAATAAAAAGCCACGTGTGTGTTAACATCAAATTCGAAAAATGTAATTAGCATACAGTACACATGAAACGTGTACTGTAAAAAGGACGATTTTTCATTTTAGTTTGCGAACATTTTCTGATGAAACCCAGTTCTGTTTGCCCATAATGCAAGTGTGTTTTAGGATGTTGTCCTGGTGTTGCTATGCAGGCGCTAAGGTGTTTAGGTTAGTCGCTTGTCCTTTTTGGTGGTTGTTGGGTGGATGTTTACTAGCCTCTGTTATAATGCGCTCGGGCGGTGATGCTTTTCATTCGACAGGTTGACAGCAGCCGCTCGATGTTTTGCAGTTTACATCTGTCTACATTCACACCTTTTTCTTATCTGTATCTGGCCCGGACTGTTCGTCTAATTGGCGTCCTCTTCGAACCAGCCTGCTGTGTGTCATACAAGTGCGAGAACATCTGCCGTGTTTAATTGTCGCTGCCTTAACAAATTGGGAAAAGTCCTTCTCAAGTACGATATAAATAACACAAATAGTAATGTATTTTGCACATTTGACCCTTTAATAATATCACAGCATGTGTTGTAGAGGGTGTGCTCTTCTTTCTTGTACAGAACGTGTCAGCCGTTACCAAGATCCACGAACAGGATTATAGTGATGGATCGACTGCCACCGGTTCACCGGGCCGTCCCGGGACCCCGGGTGCCATTTTCTGACAGTGTTTCAGCGTTTTTCACGGCTGCTGACCTGCAGAAGATAAATACACTACATTTTGTGTCGTGCTAGCAATGCTGACCTAAAGATGTCCGGGTAGACAACCTTAAAATACAGCCGACCTGATGTGATAAGAGCCACAGGGAAAAGACTTTACGATTTGGTCAAAACTTGTACTTGAAGTGCGTAATCCTTTTCATTGAGAGCTGCATGAACGCTCGGCCCCGACTTTAGCTCGAGGAAACTGATCTGAGAGCAGCTCAATCGCACTGCGTTTGCCCGTAGCAAATCCAGAGCCGCTCTGCCAACTTTTATTTGCTGAACGTGCCGAATTTCCACTCTGTTGAAGCACTCGTCCGTCCTTGTTCTGCACAGATTGTGCGAGTCTCTCCGGCGTTATGAGCAAAGGAAATAAGACGCAGGCGTTTCTGCGAATCCGTCAGGCGTACGTTTGATTAGCACGATGCAGGAAGCCATTAAACAAACAGCGTGTTGGGGTGGGCACCTTCCCTCCTTTAAAGAGCAGATTCTTACAGCTCTGATAACAAGAATGTAGGAACAGCTTGCAGTCGTGACGGACTGTCTTTATGCCCTTAGGCTTTCATTCAGGTTTACTTGTATAGCTGCTTTTTTCGTGGAAAGCAACGTTGAAGTGTTAAGTTGCATTTGTCAATCGGATGGAAACAAGTGCCATTATTGAAAATAAAACGTTTATATGTTTTTACAAATAAACATGACGTTTTTTTAAAACATTTTGCGAACACAAATAAAATAACGCTACCAAGTAATAGATCAACAAAAAGTTATTAAACAAAAAGTATTATTGCAATAAATATTGACATATATTTTGCATATATTTTGCTTTGCTGTACTTATACATTTATTTGCAGTGTTCTTTGTATTCTGTAAATATTAAGCTTCTTTTATAGCAATCGTTGATTTTGACATTATATGTTTATTTCTTTGCGTATTACCAAAACTGTGCAAACATATGTTCTATTGTTTTCAAAAAATGTTTGCACATGGCCCTAAAAACTCAAAAAATGGCATAGTTTAAATAATTTGGTCTAAGAAGATTTTGGGGAGAAATGTTTGAGATTATATCGAGAAAAAAAGATGTACATTAATATTCATCTTTACTGTTATATTGGTGAATCTATGAAAATGATAACGGATTGTTTTGTTGAGTGTTTCACATAAACCAGATAAAGCCGCTCTGAAACAGTCAAACAATGGACATTTATTGCATTTGTTCCAGCCGCCTGGCCCGGAAAACCTCCACTTTAATTTCTTCCACGTCTCCATGGCACTTACAAAAGACGCCAAGTGTGATATTATTCTCAAACAAGCCGTGCTAAACCAACCCTCTCTCTCGCTCGCTCACTTTCTCACTTCCTGGTTAGTTTGTGCCTGTGTCCTGTATCTCGTTAGATGGAGATGCTGATACAGTTGCCGTGGCAACATCCTTCAAGTGTAGATCAGTCTTTAGATGGGTGTTACCCATGCGTCCATGTGTGTGTGTGCAAGTGTTAATAAAGAGAAAAGATGTTGATTAAATGAGGTCCGAGATGCTTCATCTCTAGATCACGGTGCCGCTGTCGAAACAGACTTTTCTGGCACGTTGAGACATGCCGTGGAGATGTGCAGCTGTCTGGAGGCTGAAAATGAGTGCTAGCCACCCCGCAGGTCTCCGGCGTGTTCGCTCAAAGCCTTCCAATCTCTTTTTTTCACCTTACAAACTCTGTCGCACCATCTGAAATTCTGTCTTACTGTGACGTGAGCCAAATTGTTCCAGGAATGATGCTTGTTTGTGTTTTGTTTTGTTAATAATGAATCCGTTTTTTCGTGGCGTAATAAATGTCTTTAACAACTGTATATGATTTTGTGGAACACAGGAGAAGCTATTTTGAGAAATGTTTAAGTGGTTTTGTGTTCATATGGAAGTCAGTGTTGGATGACGTTGAACGTTCTTCAAAATATCTTCTTTCGTGTTCTGCAGAAGAAAGAAACTCATACAGATTTGGAATGACATGAGGTTGAATAAATTTTTTCTTGAACTATCCATTTTAAGTCCTAGTGTTACTGTAGTAAAGCCATTGTCATTTTTTATGGGGTGTCACTGGTTCTGTTCACGGGCACCCCGGCAGGACGACAGATCTCGCACATTGTTCTGCATCACCCGCTGGTTCTCTTTGGTGGGACACCCCGGAGCGATCCTGACCCTTCTGCACGAGTGCGAGTGCAGAATTCAGGTCCTCTCTAAAGTGAGACCCCCGGAGTGATGGCATGCTGTGACGTATTTAGAAACACCCCTCACGTCCTTCACAATAATGTCAAGGACTGCAGATGAAGGCTAGAGATTTCTTTCAGCATCTCTTTATGAGTTTAAGCTGTCAAACAGCTCCACCGTGGCACATTTCGCCGTGTGTTCGCTTGTCTCTCAGTGGTCGTTACTGGGCAAGAACCAGAACAAACCCTGCAGATGAATGGATGCCGTATTTAGCTTTCTCGCCATCTTGATCATAAGTCAAACCATCTGTTTGCTGTTTCTCTGTCCTTCGCTGCTTTTATAGGACAAAGATCTCGAAGTGTTACACGGCTGCTTTCTCGTGACTCTGAACACAGAAGGACATATTTGGAGAAATGTCACAGTGGTTTTGTGTTCATACAGCGGAAGTCAATTGGGGTTCAATGGCTCAGTGGTTAGAGCATGGCGCTAGCAGTTTTTGCATATAGTCAAATACAAATGGATAGTATCACGCAATGGATAAAAGCGTCTGCCAAATGCATAAATGTTATGTTCTTCAAAATATCTTCTTTTGTGTTCTGCAGAATTATAAGTTACACTTGCACTGTACGTTAGACTGACATCATCTCATCTTTATATTTCCCGTCTGGTGTGCGTGAGGTCAGGTGAGGCGCGCAGGTACACCAGCGTCTCTGAACAGCAGCACAGAGAGCTATGCACTCGCATTTTAGCAAGGTTAACAACTCGAGCTGCACAGGATAAATGGGCTCCACTTACCGGCTGTCAGCGGCGGGACACCAGAGAACAGCAGGAAACACAGAGAGACACTCAAAATAGCTTGTGAACGCACAGTGAGAGAAGCGTCGAGCTCACGCCGCCCGTAGAATACAGAGATTAGATGCGTTTGTCAAGGGCAGTGACAATTTATTTATTCATTATGATTGATATGAACATCATTTGGTTGATTTAAGCACTACTGGTGGTTTACCCAATCGTTATCGTCACTCTTTATTATTTTCTTATCTTCTTTAGGCCTCACCTGTGTGTTTATTTTCTTACACTTTTTACTTGATATTTTTCTTTTACTTTTCCTCATATCTACAGGTATTTAATTCTGTTTTATTTTCGACTTGCTGATATTGGCCGCTTCGTCATTATTCACTCCAAGTCATGCATTTACCTTTTTAGATAACATTTTTTTAGTTTTGTCATGAAAAAAACAGTTTATCGCATGCCTTTACAAAACAAAATGAATGTAATGAATCCCTTCACGTATTTACATACTAAAAGAAACAAACAACCTTTTCATCAGAATCAAATATTCTGTATGTTAAAGATAATTAATTATTTCTCAGTTTCGTTCAATCTTGAATTAACTTAAGCGTCAAATGTAAAAAAAACGGTAATTTTACATAAATGTACCGTTTAATTTTGCAAATATGGTAAAAAAATCTAATCACAATTATTGTAAAATACCATTAAAACATGTCATTTAACATTACAAAAACTGCCATTTTACAATATTTCTCTGGCACCCCAGCTGCCAGATTATTAAAGTTTTTTTTTAACAGGTTTTTTTTACAGTGTAGCAGGAGTTTTGCGTGTTGAGAACCAATCACGGCACAGAACAGTTTGCAGTAAATACATGTAAAAAATATTGTTTGTTCAACAAAAAAAAACGCGCCAAGAACAAGATGTGAAAGAAAGTATGGTACAAATCTATTCGCATAAGTGTTTTAGTTCCACTATGCCGATTTTGTCCAACTAGCACTACCCAAATGACCAACCGCTATTTTTGTGATGTTTGAACGTCCAAATTCTGAAAAAGGAAAGATGTACAGGTATATATAAAGGCCCGTTCGCACCGTGAACAATAACTATTAAGGTAGCTGTAACGATAAATACAATGACGGTTGAAAACATTACGTTAAGCTTGCACGCTGAAATTGTACATTTTCAATGTGAATTTAAATGTAAGAGTCCTTCAAATTCTAATGGATTTTAATTGTCAATGTTTTATCGTTTATTAACTAAAGCCCTGATAGCACTCATACATCTCAGAGACGTCTATACTTGACGTCTGCATTTACATCTAAACGATGTCCTTAAGATGTTTTTGATTTAGAATTGTACTTTTTTAAAGATGTTTATCTGATGTTTTTTCACAGCAGATGTTTTCCAGACCTCCACATCTGTAGCAGACATCTTACAGATGTACCCGTGCACAAAATGTGATCCCGATGAAATTCTTCCCCTTTATCATTATTGTTATAGTTATATTGGGGTTTTCGCTAATCTTAAATTTAGAATGATGTTTCGAATCGTCCATGTGTGAATGCAATTTAAGAATATTATATTTACCAAATGATTGAAACAAAACCTTGAAGAATATCTTTCGACGCCCTCAGACTTGCCAATGTTATTTCTGTCTTGTTGGAAACTTACGCCACTTGGAGTCGTTTATATCCGACGGCTCCAAATGCATCTCACCTGTAAAAGCATCTGCCCGACAATCACTGTCAGATTCAATCTGTGTGATTTTCAGCCTCTCTGCCAACTTTCACTTTATGAGAGTCTGCAGTTACAATACAGCTCTGCCCGCAGGCTGGAAACAAGCCTTCAATAGTCACTCCGGTCATTTACCCCTCACCCATCGGCCGTCTGTTGGTAGCTGATGAAGGCGAATGGCGATAAAGGCCAGAACGCTGTTATTACTTGTTTTTGAGAGTATGAATGATGGATAACATGGTAAACGGATAAAGTTAAGTGTAAGGTTATCATGCATCCAGCTCGCTCGACGAGCCCTCTCGCTGCGTCTAATCAAAGCTCAGCACTGGCCGCTGTCAGACCGAGAGAGAGAGCGTGTGTTTGTACGAATAAGTGTGCAAGAACGGCTTTCATCCCCCATGGTGTGAAATATAGTTTTCATTAAAGAGCAGCCAGCAGTTTTCCAATGAAAGTCCAAACAGCCCAGCGTGCGTCTCGGGGGAATCGGTTGAAAACCTCTTACGCTGCTGCACTTTCATGGCCAAGAACACTGGATGGATTTCTCTTGCTACTCCGTTTGCCTTTTCTTTCCGTTTTTACCTCTAGTGGTGGCAGTAATCACCTATTTTTAGCCGGGATTGTGTTTGTCTGTTTTTTGGGTTCACATGGGACTAATGGAGATCAAGGCACAAGTGCTTTGTGATGAAGACAAGCAAGCTGTTAACTATTTTTTTAACAAACCCACAACCCTGTTAAAATTGTATTACTTTACTTTACTTTACTTTACTTTACTTTACTTTACTTTACTTTACTTTACTTTACTTTTTTCGCTTCTTCGCATCTAAATCTTATTCATCTGTATTGTGTTTGTTTTATTTTATTTTATTTATTGTATTTTATTTTATTTTTTTATTTTATTTATTTTATTTTATTTTATTTTATTTTATTTATTATTTTTTTATTTTTTATTTATTTTATTTTTTTATTTTATTTTATTTATTTTATTTTATTTATTTTATTTATTTTATTTTATTTTATTATTTTATTTTATTTTATTTTTTTATTTTATTTATTTTTTATTTTATTTTATTTTATTTTAGTATTTTAAACGGATCAGTTATCGAAGAAGGCTGTCAGCTTAACAATAAATAGAATGTGAACGAAAAATCAGCCAGTCAGAAGTAAAAAAGATAACAAATTTGGATCTTCAGCTTTAGGTTTCATTATTGATCAATAGTAAATGATGTAACGTGCAGCGCTGTCCATCATCTCGACACCCCGGGGCGCATCTTTTCAATCATTTAAACTGTTATGTTTTCTCTTTTAGTTTCTCTTTCTTTTGTGTTTTCCATGGTCTGTTTTTGCGTTCATAGTGGAAGAATTAAAATCCGCCGTGCTTATTACACACTTTTCTTTAAACAGAGCAGTTCTGCATTTGCATTTGGTTAACCGTACCGAAGGCCTCGGAGGGATACAGGAGCGCACCTGGCAAAATGAGAGGATATTACTTTAATATTTTGAAATCTCCCCAGATCGCTTCGTATTAATAGAGTTGATGTACTGTGAAATGTCTCTTGTTGCTCGGTGAGTAAAACGAGGAAGATATTCCTAAAGCTTAATGTTTTCACAGGTTTCCCCGGTCAAATATGTTTACAGTGAAAATATTGCTGGATTTTATTACACCTTGCCATTCAAACACCTGGTGCTGGGATTCCATTAAACTGGTTTTGTTTCTTGTTATAAAAATGATTTTTCGCCGTTGTACAGTAATGTCATGCTTCACGCACCAATGCCATAACTAACATGGCTGTAACATTAGGGGGTCGATCACGTCTTCTGCATGTTAACTGTGTTTTGTACTGAAGCTTTGGCCCTCTTCATCCAACATGTGTCCAGACAAATGTTATGCATCTCTCTGCTGCCCAGTGAGCCAATAAGACTTAAGATTAATAAAGTCGAGGGAAGAACAGATCTAAATCACACAAAAAAGGATTTGTTTTCCAAAATATGTAAATATGTTTGGAAGAAAATCAATTTAGTTGAGAAGCAGAGTTGCGTAAGATATTAAGACTGTTTTAAATAGTTTATTTGAATTGACTCATTGGCAAACAAATTTGTTTTGGCTTGAATAAAAGCAAAAATCAAAACAACATTTTGTGTGCTATAAGATTAAAAACAAGAAGATATTGACTTGCTATTACATATATATATATATATATCTTTTCTATAAATATGTATACCTTTGGTGGGCCCGAAAGTGATGTCCAGCTTTTGAAAATTAACATCTTCACCCTTTATTAAAATATATAATTAAAGATGCAAAAATGTAATATTTGTGTTGTGTAAGGAGGATTGACAAAAAATGACGCACATGAGCAAATCTTATCGAGTCAAGAGCCAGGAGAATAAAATAAAGAAAAAAAATATATAAATAATATTTATACATGTATATTGTTGTAAAATTATCATATATGTATATTTATATATATAAAAAATATTAATTTATGTAATTTCAAGTGAATATTTTTAATATTTATTTTAATGTTTTAACATAAAGCTCACAATTTATTTTTTTAAACATATGTTTAATTTCAATTTTACACAATTTAGTTTGATTCACAATATTTGTATGAATGTAGTATTATAACACTTTAAAGGCAGAGATCACACGCTATCTCTGCGCTGGATAACACACGTGTGTTTTGTACCGATTACCTCGTCTCTTTCATCTTGATAGCGTTTAATCAAACACATTTTCTCTTTTGTTAGTGAATTAACACGCCATTTTAAAGCGTTAATGAGACCGTAGAGATTTGAAGCGTGTCCACCAGCCCTTTAATTAACGTTAAGCTTGTTGTAAAGGATTGCGTGTGATGTTGCTGTGCCTTTTTTGTACCGTGATATCTTACAAGGCATTGTAATTGTCTTCAGTCTTCCGTCCTCGCAGCAGGAGCATGATGTTGTCTTGTTAGACAGCTCGCTAGGGTCGGGTACAGAACACTTGCGTGACCAGAGACGATGCCTGCCGACCCCTAAATCCCCGGAGCTTGTCGGAGACCGAGAGCTCCGGTGGTACCTGTGAGCATCCCTCTCATCTTCAGCTCGCCCTCAAAAGCTCCTGCTGCAAGGTTCTGCCACTTTTCTCCTCCACTCATCATTAGAGCGGTTTCCCTATGGTTTTCCCTAAATATAACTACTGTTCCCTGCTGGTGTCGTTCCTTTTGACATGTGGCGCTGCCTCTCGTCTTTGAACCTCTAAGGACGTTTGGTAAGGAGGTTCGGTTTGTGTGGTGAAGGTCTGGCACCAGAATTCTCATTAGCAGGCGCTGTAATCCACATTCTGTTCGCGCACTTTATCATCGGAGACCCGTGATGCAATCCTAACCCAACATGCCAGGGCGAAGGAATAGGGAAAGATACGAAAATAATCTGCTCTTAAGAGACTGTATTTTGAACCATGTAACATAGCATGTGTTTACTGAGCAGCAAAGAGTACATTTATAGCTGTTGTTTGTATATGTTTGTTAAAAGTGTTCGTAAAACCATTACTGGACTAGTTCGTAAAAGTTTTTGTTAAAAACGGTCTTCTTACCTTTATCATAGGTACGATAAGTAACCTGCAGTTTTGGGTTTCAAACACAGATGGCGATAGAGAGACAACATTTACGAATTGCAGCTTCATGTTTGAATTTCCTTGGGTAAACGTAGTCTCGCATCAATAAATGTTAGCGGTAAATTGTCATATTTGGCTGTAACAAGTGGAACTGAATTTGATATGAACATAAATCTGTGACACATCCAAACTGGGTAGTTAAAGATCCCGTTCCCCGCGATCCCATTTTTCAACCTTTAGTTAGTGTGTAATGTTGCTGTTAGAGCATAAATAATACCTGCAAAATGATAAAGCTCAAAGTTCAGTGCCAAGCGAGATATTGTCTTTAACAGAATCCGCTTTTCAAGGACTACAGAGAACGGCTGGATCGGACTACAGCCCTCTACTTCCCGGGTACATGATGTCACTATTCCGAGTGCTTTTAATATCCACCGCCCAAAGGAATACGCCAAAACAGGGGTGAGGTCTTCCTTAGAGAAGAGGAAGAGCCGCTGGAGTAGTGTTTGGTTCTCAGAGATTGTAAACATTTGACTGAGCTACGCGCTAAACTACTTTTACTTTCATCAAAGTCCTACAGCTGGTAGTAAGAATTCAGCTACACACATTCTTAGATAACCAACAGTCAAATAACAGCTTCCATGACTTTAACATCGGCTGTGAAAGCTGTTCTGTGTAACACACTGATATTGTGTGTGTGTGTGCGCATACCTCTAAAACACTTCTATGAAACGTCCTTTGTAGTCCTGCTTGCAAATGTCTCCTGGTCAATCTGCTTGTTTTATTATCCAACTCGGGTCCAATATAAAAAGGCAAAACTAATGTTTCTGTTATTAGTGTTAATAAATATAACCGGTCTGGCGCAATTCGGTCCGGTGTCATTTCCCTCGACATAGTAGGAAAAAAATCTGCGATCTCTAACAAAGATTGACGTTTGCACATGCACTAGCAGACCTCCGTTACACTTTAATCGATCCGCATGTTTTTAACGGATAAAGTGAAGTTGAGGCCATTGTTACTGTTTATTGCTAAACGTTTATGAATACACGTGCACTGAGAGGGCACCGACCCCTGATATGGTATGGGTGGGACATCTTCACGCACACATTTTAAGCAGGGAACCAATCACGACAGACCGGGTCTGTTTTACCGATCAGATCGTTTCGGAACGAGGGACTTTATATAGACCGGAAGAAATCCAGTCGTTTTGTGAGAAGAGGGACAGCGGTGAACAATAGACTTGAAAAATGTGAAATATAAAGCGCATTTTTTAAAAAAGAAACATGAACATCCATTGTTAAACACCCAAAAAACATAATCAAAAGCCTTAAAAACAGCAAAAGAATGGCACCTTTAAGACTGTAAAACATGACCTGACAAACTTGCTTGGACGTTGTTTGCTCAAAATGTGTTCTTAAGTGAGTCTCGAAAGATGCTGTACGTATTTCGACGGGCAGATTTAAAGTTGTAGTAAAGTGGCTCTTGTGCCATAGTGTGTTTTGTTGCAGTTGTGTAGCATTGATTGACGGTCTCCTCCCCTGCTGCGTTCACCGCTTCTCATCTCCAGCTGAACGCGGCTCTTAGTAAAAGCTTGGATTGATGTATCGATCCGTCCGCGCTGAAAGCTCCTGTTTATGAATTTATTTGTCCATCAAACAACCACGAGGAGGAAAAAGACGAATGTTGGGCCCATCAAAAGGAGGTAAAACATCACGGGTAAACAAACACACAAAAGCCCTGCAAGTCCTTTTTCAAAAAGCGTTTTTAATGAAAGATTTTGTTCATTGAAGGTTTGGACTTTGGCATGTTTTTTGATAGACTGGGGGAGGTTTGTTAAACTCTAAATTGTTTGTAAAGCCTTTGTGATGGCAAAACGTGGGTTTTATGACTATTCAAGAAAACTCTTCTTAGGCCTATGTATGATGTAAATCTGAAGTCTAGATGAAAACGTCTCAAATCTCTGCAGTCTGTCTTTGAAGATTTACCCAAAGTATGTTTGTTTGCAGGTGTCTTTGCACAATATAATCTAAACCCAGAACTATAATGTGTGTGGATTACAGCGTGCTTCCTCGCGAGATGACCCGCCGATAACAGACACGCTCCGACACAAACCCAGAGATGATAGAGCGACCTACTTTCTCCACATCTTCCCTGGATTTTGTCATATCTAAATGGAAATGTGTCCGTTCAGCTTGAACAGTATGTGTAAGAGGTAACTGTTCCGGGGTCGGCTGATTTTTCCAGCAGTTTCCAAATAGTGCCGAGATATTACTTACACTCCTTCTGGTTAGAATTGTATGACTTCCTAATATTTGATGCTAATAAGATAATTGTCAAAATAATTACCGTCATTTCAGACTATCTGTACATTTCAGGTAATCCTGAAAACTGTGATGAGTCTATAGACACATCATGTGTCAACGATGACACCATGTTGGAGAGGGCAAACCGCTCTACATTTACATTTATGCATTTTGGCAGACGCTTTTTTTGGCAGCGACTTACATTGCATTGTATTATACATCTTGTTTCTGACTATGTGCAATCCCCTGGGATCGAACCCATGACCTTGGCATTGCTGGTGCAATGCTCTAACCACTTTTCCCAAGATAAAATCATAGTTCGTTTTCATAGCAGAACCAATATTAATGGTTTACGATCAGTCTAGAGTACAGTCTCTATTTTTTGTTTGAAAATTTGGAAAAAAAATGGTTGACTAAGTTGAGATATGTTATTTTATCCATTAAAACCATGGCTCCTCTCTTCACCTCTATGTGTTATATGGCAGTCTTGCCCTCCCCAATATGGCGGCGCCATTGACACATCACAGCAACAGGCCTTCAACAGAGTGTATGTATGTCTGTTCTTATAAACTGTCTTACTGACTCATTCATGTACCTACTGTCTCTCTTTCATTCTTCTCTGTCTTTCTCTCTCAGATCCTCTAGCACAGAATAATTACATTTGCTGTGGAGGTGATTATAATCAAACACCATTCAGCCAGGTAATATATTCCTATCACATATCCGCTGATGTAATAATACCCAGCAGACTCTATTTAAAACACACTTGATAACCGTGTCGGTTGTGAATTAATGCTTTCTGAGGACTTCTCAGATGTCTTCTGGCTTTAAATTTACGAAAAACCTGCAGTAATTGGTATTGATCTGTTGATGTGGGTATGGCGTGCGCCGGTGAATGCCGGCACCGAGTTTAGCATCTGGCCTCAGAATACTGCTCTTGAGGTCGGTATCGATCGCTTTGCTTAGCAACCCACGCGCTGCCAGTTGCCGCCCCCACAGACCTTCGGTGTCTCCATTACATTTCAACCCATATTTCTAAATTGGGATCAACAAGGTGTATATACTCGCAATCTATATAGGGGAACAACCAGCTGTTGTTCTGCATATAGACCCCGTTTATTTGGAACCACCAGCGACTTTCACCTCTTTTCTATATGTTAACTTAAATGTATACATTTTGAATGTTGACAGTAGCATTCTGAGTAATAAAAGATCTATCTGCCGCTGCTGTTCCCAAGGGTCTGATGCTTATTGCAGGCGCATTCTGCATGATTCATTTCGCATATATTCGCTTGGAGATTTGCAACTGTGCAGAAACGAACGCACACATGCCGGCACCGGCTTTTCAATATCCGTTTCCCCTCATGTGCCCCAAAAACCCTACAGAGAATTCATAATTTCTGAGCAGCTCTCTCTGTAAATGTCAGCCCGCGTTACATATTTAACTATGGATTACTGGGATATGTGCTTTCGGAATAATAATTGGCAGCTCTCCTCTCTGAATCCCAGCAGCTTCGGTGTTTTCTGGGTCCACAGAAACTTGACTCAGAAAAAATCAGTCCGTCAGCTCTGACAATGTCAAGCATGCCGTCTGAATGAGTTGTTTGGGCTGTGTTGGGTGACTGCCGATCTGGGCTCTGCTTTCAGGGTACCAGTGGCTTTGATGTGGCTGGACTGATGTGCACTCAGAGGAACTTTTTTGTTGTCATGCTTTTGGAATGACCCAAGCTTCAGATTTTGCTTGTGTCATGAATGTTCAGTAAAAAGGATTCTTCAATAATAACTTGCGTAACAGGGTTGCATTTCGAGATGATTCGGCCTCATTAGAGTATGCTTTTATGGATGTTTAGTAAAGGGGCAGTGCTTTGCTAACCAAATGTTCTTCAAGAATACCTTGTGTTAACAGGGATGGATTTTGGATTCATGCAACCTCATCTAGAGTAGTTTTTTCATGAAAAAGGTTCTTTGCGAGCCAAATGTTCTTCAAAAATAACTTCAGTGAACAGGGTTGATTTTTAGAACGAGACAACATTCTCATCTTGCTTTTGTCATGAATGTTTGGTAAAGGATCTGTGCTCTGCACAGAATAACTTGTGTAACGGGGTTGAATGCTTGTGGATAAACACAATTTTTTACTTGTCTTTCTGCAATGCTGTAGTAAACATACAAATTATGTCACATCCTGGGTGTCACAGTTACACGGTTAAAAAAATTGGGAGATCAAGCGGTAACAGAGTTTAAAAAAAGCTTTATTTTAAGAGAAGTTTTGTGTAAGGTTATAATCTAGATATATTACAGTATAATCCTTCAGCAAATTGCTTATATCGGTAAATCATGTGCGTGGGTTACAGCACATCATCTTCACGGCCGTGAAATCAAATTGACCGTAAGGATTACAGATGTGTGAACGGCCATTCAGCACGAAGGTTAACACCTCATGTCTCCTCGTGCCCCGCGGACGTCTTAACACGGTCACCACAAAACCGAAGATCCCAAATGGCCCTACTGATCTAAGATTCAAGTCGACCTGATCGTCTCCGTGACCTTTTTCTCATTCAGCATGGCGAAATGGACTTCATTTGCCGTGAAATTTATTTCCATTCTCTCCTTGGTCCCTGTGCCGCCCCCCCTGCCAAAGCCCTCTGGGTATTCTTCTCAGTGGGCGGCCGTTGTGTTCCCTGATGGCCGCGTGTTTTATTACCCAGTAAAGCATTATGCTCCACTCCTTTGATATTGATTTATTTATTTATTTGTTTCTGTCCCATAAGCTCTTATGAGAGATGAGCGCGTGCTCCGGGCCTGCGACACAGCATTTGAGAGCATTAAGTATATTGCAGGCATTTGTTCTCGACCGTTGACACAGCGGGCGTTTATTTTAAGCGCTCGTGCGCCTGCACATACACATACACAAACAAATGTGTCCTCCCTTAACGGGTGTCATCCGAAGCTGTTCGTGATGAATAAACAAAAAAACAAACAGGTTTCGCCTGCCGTTTTCGTTTTGGTAGTCAACAGCTCTTTCGAAGTTTAAAAAAAGCCATATAAACTATGTATATAAATGAAGCAGCAGTCAAATATAATTGCTTCCAATTGATTGAAAGCGAATTGTTTAAATAAGTAGCAACATTCAGAAAACGTTTAGCTTTCGTTAAATGGCAAATTTCACAGATAAAGTTATCGGACTTCCTACTGGAACATTATGCAGTTAAGGAATCTTAATGGGTGAAGGTATTTAATTGATTTTCTTCTGCGCTGACATAATCGCACATGCACCGGCGTACGAAAGCACTGCGATATAAGCATCTCTATGTCATTGTTTAACCAGTCTGAGAGTTAGTCACTTCAGCCGAGTCATGTTTATTCATTTAGCCCGGAGGGAAATAATAAGTAATTAAATCTAATTTGACCTTATCACAATGTAGCAGGAGCCTATTACCACGTCAATCTCAAACAAAGCACAACGCATGCCCGGAAAAAACTTTGCACTTCAGTATAGAAAGATGTAGCTCTGCAAAATTAGATTATTTTGCAGTTTTAAGTGGTTAATATCATTCTGTTTAGTCTTGAAAGTCTGAAATATATGTTTGAATACTTCTAATGTTGCAACTTCTTTTTGTGATAAAAAGAGATTTTGGTACAGCCGCCTCATCCAGTTAGAATATCACAATATTCATGTGCCCTCGATATTCTTTGAAACTATTGCAATGCCTCGCTGAACACAAATCAAATGGAAAATGAAAAGGCCATTTAAATAACAGTTGGGTTTTGTTTGTTGTTGTCGGTTGAAGTTTCATGCGTGTTTATCCGCATCGACTGTTTGTATGGAAAACAAACGGCGTGAATGCGTCTGTCGCCACCATCGAGCTTTTGTTCCTTTTGTTGTTACAGCCATAATAAGACGTTTTTCGGGAAAAGAGACAAGAAAAACAGCTTCACAGTGCCACACTGCTGTGATTTCTAATACGCATACACACAATGCGATAACCAAAATGGCACGTTTTGTGATCAAATATTCATCAGTGCTGAAGTGTTAGGATCTTATAAGATTGCTAATGAGCAGCACAAACATCTCGACGTGAAAATCGGCAGTTGGACTGTTGCGTAGAGCAGCCGCTATGAAAAATTGTGTTTAATGCTTAGTTGTTTTGTAACTATACCGAATATTTACTATGTGACACAATGAGCTGTCAAAGTATTTTTTATTTTATAAAAAAATAAAATTATAATAATAAAATGTCTGCTAAATGAATAAATGTAAATATAAATTAGGGATTTCAACGCGTTTAATTTTTTCCGATTAACGCGTTAAAAATATTTAACGCTATAAACGCAACATCCGTTTTTTTGTCTAGCGTTAAATTATATAATCACACTCTTATTCATATAAAGGCCTTTAAACTATTTAGGCACGATTTGAAATGGTTGTATTGACACGTCCAGTATAGATTGACAGCTTCTGGCTGTGGAACAGATCTCAACGCAACAGCGGTCCCGTCTGGTGTACACATGGGCTAAAGACTGTGTCAGAATCTGTCAGACAGCGCACCAGTATTAACTTCTCTTTCATCCTTGAATGAACAAAAACACACAAGATTATGCCAGAAAGCACATTTTGTCTAGTATTTTCGCAAGCACGGTCTTCAACGAGTGAAATAAAGACTAAATTTGTTATTTATTGCAAATTGGTTGAAAGTTGGCAACCATACACGCTTCTCATGTCGGCAAAAAGTTGGCAACTGTTTTGCTATTCGGATGATTGAAATTTATAAATGTTTCTCTTCAGAAAGTTTGTTACATTAATCCCATAAACGCTGAGTTTCACTAATGTGGTGTATTTCTGTATCACACATTTAATTTCCCGTATTCTTCCTCATACAACCCGATCTAGCTGGAATTCGTAAATATTTTACGAGGTGGCTTATTCATCTGAAAAAAACGTACCATTACTAAAAAAAATCAATACTGAAGCTCCACCCTTAACCCTAACGTCACTTGCGCGGAACCTAATCGTACTAAAATGTACGAACGAGATCGTACGAATTCATACGTATTAGCCAAAATAAGCCACATGATGAAATAGTTCCCATACAGTCCCAGTATCTCACACCATAAGGATTCTTGCTCGGTTTCTGAAATACACGGCGAGGACGTTAAATTGAATGTGAGGAAAAATCCTTTTAGTTTCCTCTTGGATAAAGGTAACAGTAAAGGAAAAAATGCCTCTCTCTCGCTTTCAATCTCTCTCTGTCTGTCCGTCTCTCTCCAAGGGCTCAATAAAGCTCCCGCTTTGTTGCCGCTGGAGGAGGTCACTCTTATTGATATGGGTTTCTTTCCACGGGTGCTACAAATCACATTATCAAGAAGCCACCGCGGCTAAATCCTGACGGTATTAGGAAGTTCCTCTCTCGTCTGCTGTTCCCGAATCTGTGTCGTGAGAGAGACAGATATCAGCGCACCATAACCTGTTCCTTTCTGTTTGTACCTAAACGATAGAAACTCTGTCTACGATGTTGTTGTCCACCTGCCATGTTTATCTTTTTTGAGTTAATTCACAACCTTTTTTCTGTCCGCGGATGGAGTTCTGTTTGTTTTATACCTGTTGGCCGTGTTTAGCTCTTGAAAGCAGATCAAAGACGCTACAGGCGGAAAGAGTCCACCTGCGGCCCCCTGTGAAAGTGTCTGGAACAGAGGTGACCTTGTGTTTGAAGACCTACATTTCTTTTATTCTCATTTCAGCAGTCGTTTCACTCGGGTATATGTCACGACACAGAAAGAAAGACAATCGTTACTTCCGTTTCATGCCTTAACTTTGAACTTCATGTACTTACCGGTTGACCCAAGTTTCTCGCTTTTGGTTTCCTTTATTGTGATCTCATCATTGTTACCCTCATTTTGGTATTAGTTTCTGCTCGTAGTTCTTTACATTTGTGACTTGTAATAGTTTCTTATGGTTTCTTTTTTAGTCTATCTATTTATTTTGTTCCCGTAAACGGTGCAAAGGTGGTTGTGGGTTTGATTCCAATGGCACACACATACTGTTATAAAACATAAACGATACTTAAAATGAAAATTCTGTCATCATTTACTCGCCTTCAAGTTGTTCCTGTATTATCTGTATTAATGTCTTTGTTCTGATTAACAAAAAGAAAGAAGTCTGGAAGAATTCTTATAGCCAAACATTTCTTGGACCCCATTGACCATAGTAGGACAATTTACTTTATAATGTTTTTGTTCTGTTGAACACAAAAGAAGGTATTTTGAAGAATGTAGAACAGCACACAGTTCTGGGGCACTTGCGATGCAGTGCGTATCCTGGCATGTCCCCCCGGCCGTCTCCATGTACAAATGCGTAAACACGTGACAGACGTTCTCTTTTAAATAAGTCTCTGCATGTCTGCGCTCTAAAGCAAACACATTTTTTTCCGGGATCAATAAATGCTTGTGGGACCTCCTGAGTAATGGGCCTTCTGATAACTTATGCCATCGTGGGCTGTCGATGCAAAAACCACATTTCCAAACGGACCTCTCTCTCTAAAGCTCTCTCTCGCTCGCCCACATTGGGCCGTAATCAAGGCCGGGCTCTTAAGCTCTCGTTTTGAGGTTTGGGCATGTAACTCCTTTATTAGATTATATACCTTGTCTTTGGAGAACGGGAGATTTATACCTTTCATTATTGGGAGAAAGCATTTAATCAATAATTGTTGGGCGGGATTTATTATGGCGCAGTCGGTCTAAAATCCAAGGAGTGATGTTATTTGTAGCGACAGGGCCTGCCGTTTGGACGCCGTCCCACTTGAGAGCCGAGAGCGACCATCCGTCAAACGCTTTCCAAACGCTGGGTCAATGCTGGAGGTTCTGATGCCCGTCTTCCTGGTGTTGGCCTTTTTTGGGGCAATGTGCGAGTCAACATGACATCGAATTTGACTTGATACGTATTTACTTTATTAATGACTTAATAATTCTTGTTGTTAGGTAACGTCACTTTCAGTTTCAAGACCAAATGTCCACATTCAGGTATGACACGCCTACTTCTCCAATCACTTCCTGTCCACTTTCTGTCCACCCTTAAACTTCATCATCTGATGGTCTCTCCAGTCCAACAGTACATATTTTATATTATTTTGTGCTGTTGTTGATTTATAAAATATAATATATTTATAATGAAATCTTTTTAAGACCTCACAACCTTTTTGCATCCTTTGAAATAAATTCAGATCAGCTCCTCATGTTTCAGTCCACTGGTTCGTCTTCTCTTCGGGGTCTGTTTGCGTGCGGGCGTCTGTTCGGCACGGCCACCGTTTGCCTCCGAGCGATTGCGTTTACCCTCCGGTTGAATTTTTTCGCACCCCGGGTCCTTCATGCGTGTCCATGGCTTTTTTTGTTTCCCCTGGTACGTGGTCCTGTCTTTGGATTATATAAAATTTTCGGCAATTTTTTCAAGCACTCTACAGCGCTATCTGCTAGCATGCTTGGCCAAACCGCCCTGCCGCTTCCCCGCTGCGATCAACAGCCCGCCTTCTCCTGAGAGGAGGAAAAATATAAATCAGAATAAGAAGCTTAGAGCTCATGGGAATCGTCGTGCGGCTGGAGTTGGTGTTCTGTGAGAGTCGAGGACTGATATCTTGACTTTTTTAGTCCTCAGGGGAAAAGCCTCTGGACCAGAGACTTGACACTTGATGTAGTTGCACTTTTCATAGACAAACCTCTGTGACTGTGAATTCTTCATGGTTGTAAGTAATGCAGTGAAGTGTTTGCCACAGTTTTGTGATGCTTTTATTATTGATAACTGTGTGTTTCATTCACATCCGCTGAAAGTGGTTTTGTGTTCATACAATTGAAGTCAACGGGTTTAGTGTTGTTTGGTTACCAACGTTCTTCAGGATATCTTCTTTTGAGTTCTGCATAAGAAAGTACGTATAAAACGAATGTGTTAATTTTTTGGGTGAACTGTCCCTTTAAGGAAAACCTATATCTGACTATAGGGTTAGCTGAGGTGGTGTGTGTTCGCTTCGATAGTCATGTAATTGCTTTGTTTAAAAGTGAATATTTTTGAATGTTTTAAGTCTTTTTTTTTCTTAATGTAGTGTAATTTAATTATTAGATTCTTGTGAGACACAAACATCCGTAGGATGCTATTAACCCAATCCATTAGCTGAAGTGAACAGCACATTTGTTGCACATGCCAATGAACTAATTTAAGCAATTAACGCTACTAAATAAAACAGTCAAGCGGGGTAATAACACAATCTAACCCTGTGACCAGCGCACACCGTTTGCTGTATTTATCAGTGACACTCTCTTTGCCAGACAATTATTGTATACACACCATTTGCACTACAACTATCAATAACAGGTTCGTTTGACCAAAACCATCACCTACAACACCATAGTTACGACATAGCATCTCCCTAGCAACCCCCAGGAACACCCTAGATTGGCAACCACCTGCAACACTTGCTTTATGTAACACAACAGTGTTTTGAAACAAGCACAACGCTTCTAGCACAGCTTATGGTAAAATACTGTTTGTTTATTTTGATGTTCTCAAAACCCTGGAAGAAACCTCAAGATAAACCCGACAGCGTCTCATTCTTCTGCGGTTGAATCGTGAGGTCTGCGGGTGAGTGTTTCTTCTGCTTGTTCGTGTCGGTTGGTTTACTGTAGACGGTCACTTCTGGGTGGTGTTTATCTGCTTTTGTTCTTAAATGTCAAGCCTGTGACCTTTTTGAGTAATTTTTTTTCGAGTCAGACGTGATACAGCAAGCTCTTCAATATATATACAATATATATATATATATTGCTGTTGTCGGACTGATGTTTGTCTTAAATTCGATCTATCGTGGCCTGCCTTGCATTTTTCTAGAGAGAGAGAGAGAGAGAGAGAGAGAGAGAGACAGGCAGGGAGATGGATAGACAGATGGATGTGTGGACAGACAGACAAATATATATATACAGGTACGTAGACAAATAGACAGCCACAGATAGACAGACAGATATTTGGAGGGACAGACATAAAGACAATTAAACAGACAGGTAGAGAGACAGACAGACATGTGGAGAGAGAGACAGACACGTGGAGAGACAGACAAACAGACAGACATGTGGATAGACAGACAGACAGACATGTTGAGAAACAGACAGACAGACCGACAGACACGTGGAGAGACAGACAAACAGACAGACACGTGGATAGACAGACAGACAGACAGACACGTGGAGAGACAGACAAACAGACAGACACGTGGAGAAACAGACAGACACGTGGGGAGACAGACAAACAGACAGACATGTGGAGAAACAGACAGACACAGACACACGTGGACAGACAAACAGACAGACATGTGGAGAAACAGACAGACACGTGGAGAAACAGACAGACACGTGGAGAAACAGACAGACACGTGGAGAAACAGACAGACAGACATGTGGAGAGACAGACAGACAGACAGACAGACAGTTGGAGAGACAGACAGACAGACATGTGGAGAGACAGACAGACAGACACGTGGAGAGACAGACAGACACAGACAGACAAGACAGACAAACAGACAGACACGTGGAGAAACAGACAGACACGTGGAGAAACAGACAGACACGTGGAGAAACAGACAGACACGCAGACAGACACGTGGAGAGACAGACAGACAGGCCGACAGACACGTGGAGAGACAGACAGACAGACACGTGGAGAGACAGACAGACAGATACGTGGAGAGACAGACAGTCAGACACGTGGAGAGACAGACATACAGAGAGACAGTTGGAGAGACAGACAGACAGACAGACAGACAGTTGGAGAGACAGACAGACAGACAGACAGTTGGAGAGACAGGCAGACAGACAGACATGTGGAGGGACAGACAAACAGACAGACACGTGGAGAGACAGACAGACAGACAGACACGTGGAGACAGACAGACACGTGGAGAGACAGAGAGACAGACAGACACGTGGAGAGACAGACAGACACGTGGAGAGACAGACAGACACGTGGAGAGACAGACAGACACGTGGAGAGACAGACAGACACGTGGAGAGACAGACAGACACGTGGAGAGACAGACAGACACGTGGAGAGACAGACAGACAGACAGACAGACAGACAGACATGTGGAGAAACAGACAAACAGACAGACAGACACATGGAGAGACACAAAAACATACAGACAGACAGATATTTTGATGTTTTTAAATGAGTGTGTTTAGATGTTGTGATGCGTGTTTGTTATGTTGATTATTGCGTGTTGTTGTCTGGTTGCAGTTTGACATGTGAGAGGTGATTCTCTGTGGATCTAGTTAGTGCAGACGATTGAACTGCAGAGAGCAGACGGTGAGCTGCAGTACTGTATATCTGCACTGACACATGCACCACGCTTTCATTTCTCTGCTGAACTGAGCTGAGCTGAAGAAACATCAAGACCAACTCCTGATCCCACAATTAACATCTTTGAAACGCTTAAGCTCCAAAAAAAAAACATTTGTGAGATGAATATGATACAAATATATAGAATATTAAACGTTTATTTTATTTGTGTACAGCAGGGTTGTCTCCTCAAGTGTCTGTTTAAATAAATCATCAGGTAACACAAAAATCAGAGCTTAGATGTTAAATGTTCCCTAGAAAAGAGAAAGAAAATCATATGGGTTTGATGTAGTAAATGAAGTCATGATTTTTAGTTTTGAGATGCACTGTTGAATTCCTTGAGATTGTGACTGCTGTTGTAGGGATGGTCAGCGGGGGGCGCTGTCTGCTTTTAGTGCTGCTGTATGTGACTGAAACACAGTCTGGTGACAAGATCATGACATTCAGCAGAAACATCTCACGGCTTCTTACCAATGATCAACTTCAAACCACGTTAAGTTTTTATATGAATACAAGTGAAAGAATATTCAGGTTTAAAACTATGTAGGTATTTCTGGTTTGGGAAAAGAGAGGATGAGGATGAAATGACGTCTGTTAAAACTGGACAGGATGACATGAAACAAACACTTAACATGAATCAAATATTTAACAAATGTATTTTTTCAGTCATACCGCACAGCCATGTGAGACGGTGCTTCTACAAACCGAAGGGAAGATCCCTGTGCGTGTGCTTCCTCCATCAGCCCCTCCCATTTCAGAAGAGCTCCAGCATCATTGATGCGTCTATCAGAGAATCTCAGCGGGATGAAAATCTATAGATCCACTCAGAATAAAGATGCACGAGGAGGACGGTTCTCGTGCTCTCTGGAGTACTTGATTCTGATTGGTCAGTCAGTTGGTGTCATACATATCCAGACACACCCTGAGTTTATTTTTCAATAACAGCTGGCTTTAATAACTATTTAGTTTTTTTCTATTTTTGTGTTCTATCATTGTGTATTGTATTGTTTTGTTTTTATTATTTTTTATGTTTTATTTTATTTTATTTTATTTTATTTTCGTTGTCGTTTTGTTTTGTTTTGTTTTGTTTTGTTTTGTTTTGTTTTGTTTTGTTTTGTTTTGTTTTGTTTTGTTTTATTTTATTTTATTTTTTATTTTATTTTTTTCACCAGGAAATCATTGGATGGGGAAAAGTGGGCGTGTCACACCAGTCGTAGATGAATGTGAGTCTGCAGTTGATTGTGGGAGATATGGAGGATTTTTGATGTTCATATTCATTTTGTTGTAATTTATTTTTGAATATCAAGAACTTCTCTGGAATGCTTGATTCTGATTGGTCAGGCAGTCGGTATAATGCAAATCCAGCCACACCCTGAGTTTATTTTTCAATAACAGCTGGCATGAATAACTACTTATTTTTTATTTAATTTTTTATTATTATTATTATTTTTCTTACATATATATATATATATTTTTTTTGTGAGTCTGCAGTGGATTGTGGGAGATATAGAGGATTAAGGGGCTTTCCTCGATTTTCTTTCTTTAATACAACAGATGGCGATAAACAGAATCATCCGTTACATGTTTGTTCAAGACGCTTGGGGTCTGTGACGCGCCCATCATGCTCTTCTGACTCTCTGAGCTGTCAGTCAACACCAGACCTTTGAGCTTCTACACTTCACATAATTATTCATAACACCACATTTGGCTTTCAGGAACCGATATACTTGAGGAAATGTGGAATGGAGCTGAGAATGAAATAGAATAAAAAAGCTTTGTGGGGCCGCTGGGTAATAACTGCTTCTCTTTGCAGAACGGCATGCTGGGATAGCACAAGAGTTTGTGTGAGCGCCGCTGTCGTCTCCAGCGTGACCGAAGGCCTCGGGCCCTCAGTGAAAGTGCTGCGCTGGGCTTTTTATTCTGATGTACACGCAAGGGCCACTCTATTATTTACAATCAATATACAATTATCCTGCCCTCCAACCCAATATCTTATTTATGTCTTATAATTTTCAAACATGCACCGTGTGTAGCGCTGGATGAGAGGAGTGTGCGTCTACTCTGTGTTCTGTTGTAAGTGCTTTCATCTTTGTGTGTCTCTGCATGTCTTTGCGTGTGTGTAGGAACTTTAATGTACTGTGTATGTGTGTGTTTTTGTATTTGTGTTAATATACTGTCTGTGTGGCTACTATGTATGTTTGTGTGTACTCTTTATGTGTATGTGTTTGTTTTTGTGTGTACTCTGTTTGTGCACCTGCGTTTGTGTGTCAATTGTGTTTGTGTATTCGTGTACAGTATATGAGTGTGTGTATATTGTGAATGTGTGTGAATTGTGTTTGTCTAAGTGTGTGTGTATGTGTGGGTGCTTTGTGTGTTTGTGTTTACATTTATACTGGGTATGTATGTGATTATTTTTTGTCTGTGTTTGTGTGTACTGAGAGTGTACAGTTTGTTTGTGTGTACTCTGTTTGTGCCTGTGTGTATGTTTGCGTGTTTACTCTATAGGTGCCTCTGTGTGTTTGTGTATCTCTGGTTTTGTGTGTTTAATTGTCTGTCTATTCTGTCAACATGTGTTAATTGTGTTTGTGTATTTTTTTTTTACAGATTTTTTGGTATATTTGTATATATGACATTGGATAGAGTGTTTTGTTTTGATTCGTTTCCATTTTATTTTGTTAAATGAAAATTGTAATATTTATATTCAGTAAATATAAATACATTGTATATACATGTTATACATAATTGAAAATAAAATGAAAAGGTGAAGTGTTATTCCTAATTATGAAATATAATTATTATTTCTCACATATCCCCTGCAGTTTCGTCTTGAACCACTTGGGGGTTTTGTAAACTAGTTTAAATTCCCACATTGTGGAACTTTAGAGTTGTAAACAGAACAGTAAAAACTATCCGATGTCAACTGGGGCGCATTAGTTCGTCCTTCTTCGATTCACGTGTGGCCCAAGGTCACCAGAACCAACCAGTGTTCCCACAAATAATTAGCCGTGCGGTGGAACAGGAAGTGAGAACAGCCCCTGGGCCCGCAGCGGTCAGGTATCCGATATCGTCATTAGCCGCTGGCTCGATGTCTGGAGACCTGGAGGGCAAACACCAGCTCCCCTGTACTTCATCTGCCTCGCTCGGCTGTCTAAAAAAAGACTCTGTTGTGGTGCGGTATCGATTCGAAGTCACGGGGGGGGGGTGGGGGTTTAAACGGAATAAAATGGGGGTCTGCCAATGCCTGGTGTCAAGCTTCAATTGTCAGGCCAAACAAGTGTCAGCTCTTCAGCGTCGGTCAGCCGGAGGTTTGAGGGAAAGCAAGGCTTGCGGTTATTATGCTAAACAAGAAAGACTAGCTATCCGCACCAGCTACCTTTTAATAGTGCATGCTAACCAAAAAGCATCTGGAACTCTTATACACTGTCTGCACCCGACGCGAGCGACACGACGCAACACAACAAATGCCTTTTTTTCCAATGGGTTATTTTCTCGTGTCGCATCACGTTGTGGTACATTTACACAATGCTCACTATATAAAAATTGTTTTGCCTTTGAGCGTGATGTCATCATTTAAACAAATTTGCGTTTTATATATACGATTACTGTTAACAGTTATGTAAAAAAAAAGTTTGAAACTCGTTTTCAAAAGTTAGCATTTTTAGGCCCCGAAACATCATTGCTATGTAAAAGAATGGCCAAACTGTTAAAGAGTTTTTCATTTGTAGTTTACAAACGGAATTGCGAACATGCCCCCGTTTACATTTACGCCACTACAGTTTTTCGTTAAACAACGTGCGAAAACGCTATACAAATAAAAGTGACTTCTTAAGGAGCGCTCTACATGGAGTAGCACTACAGACCGAATGTGGAAATACATCAAGCCCAACCACGAGCGTTAGATTCGTCTGACCTCGCTCAGATTAGCGACAATGATGGTCTTCACTTCATTAGTTTAGATTAGCAGGAGCACCAGCAATTCAAACAAGAGGGGGAATTACGTCCTGCTTGGCTGAATCGTTCAAATTGGCTGAGACACAAAGACGTTTTTCCACCCAGCGCCGACGAAAGGGGTTACGAACGTGAATAATTGTCTTTCCGTTGAGTCAGCTGAAAACAGATGAATTCTGGGGAGGAAATGCAGGGCTTAGAGATTTAAAAGGGACGGCGTAATGACAAAACGGTGCGGATTTGATAGGGCGGAGGGGGGGTTCCATAACGAAATTGTTGCTGTCTGTAAATATTAGCAAGAAAAACTATTTGACTTGACTTGGAGGTCTTTGACGGTTAGACTAGCTTAGACCAGCTGTTTAGTGTGTTAAAGCTAAGATTTTAAACTAGATTAAGGAAGATGTTTTTATTCTCAATTCTGTTTATCACATCATACTTAAAAAACAATCTCACACATCTACTCCAACTGATCTTCTTCAGCATCGACGTTGAAACCGAGAGATGTGTGCAGTGACCTGTGCTCTCGCCGTATCCTGAACCATCTCGTGTACAGTTTGTACGCCGTCACGCTCCGTGCGGGCCATCAATGCGGACACCGTGAACTAATCCTCGCCGTCTCGACCTGTTCGCTTTCTACTCTGATGAGCACAGGATCAATGTCACAGCCACGAGTTCTTGCTGGGAGGCCTGGAAATGGAGCGGGAGGTATCGGAAAATGGAGCGGCTGTAATTCACGGGGCATTGAATCGGCCCCAGCAGCTCCCAGAATGCTTTTGTGATGGGCTGGCTAGACGACTGTCTTCACGGTATTGTAATGTTTTGGACTGAGACAGTATTGTGGTGAAAGATTTGCTGGCTTTGAGAAAATTGCAGCTTGCTAGCCATATTTCGCAAGTTCAAACTTAACTAAACATTTCCTGGGTTTTTAGGAAAAATGTACAAGGCAGACATTTTGAAAATGTCTTTTATTTTTTATGAAAATACAAAAAATATATATTTTTTAATTAGCATCACCTGGTAGCTATCACTTATTTGTTGCGCCGGCAGGAAATCCACATCACGTCTGACTGACTTGAAAGTTCATTTCTCACCGTCTTAATAACTCGGAAAATAAGTCGCAGCTTTTCGAATCGGCACTCATTAAAATGATCCACATGTGTGACAGTTGCCGCAGATGTGATTAAGTTTGCTGACATGTAGCCTACATGTATACGTCCGAATGTGTGACGCTGAAGTAGGACGAATAATAGAATATATAGTGTAATATTCATATTGGCAAGATATCCCAGAATTCCTTGTTCCTGCATCTAGCTTTTCCAAGAATGAAATGTCTTTATATGACTTTTTTCAATGAGTATTTTCATTTGTATCTCTTCGCAAACGTGACTGTATTATTTATTTTGGACATTTCTGCTGTAGGTGATTTAAACCTGTGAGTTTCGGGGCTGAAGGGATTTAAGTCGTGTGACATTTTAAGATTCAAATAAATTTTGTTTGCGTCTGCACAGATTTACAGCCCAAGGCTACTAAGAGTAAAATCAACATCAACTGTTTCAAGATCTACAGTGTTGCCAGAAAGTTGTATCGATGCGTTTTTACACTTGTGACTTCTTTTTGATCCGTACCAACAAGTTTATTCACTTACAAACTTTCTCTTCCCATAAATTAGTGTACTTTGTTACCAAGGAGACATCGTTGTAGGTGAAGATCATGTTTGAGATGGATTGAAACGTGATGCATGAAGATAAATAAAGGGAAATATCTCGTGATTTTGGTACATTGCTCTGCTAGTTGTGTGCAAGTGTGCCTAGTAAGTACTTCATCTTTCTGGGAGGCTGAAAGGACAGACGGACAGACAGGAAGGCGCTAGTGTACGTAATCGCTCGACAGTAAGACCCGACCAATTAGAACAAATTGGATAAAGTGCTGTCCTCCTCTGAAACTGCGCTGTTATTGGCTCGGATGCTGTCATCATTAAATTAAGGGACATTAGGGAGGGTCAAGATGCAAGGTCGCCATGGCAACAAAGTGAATTATGGGTAATAGATACATTATTTGTTTACATTTGTAGGATTTACAACTTTATGGGGCGATAGATTTTCATGAACTTGGATAAACATTGGTTGTCACACTGAACAGGTGCCTTTTGAGATCCATGTTAAAGACTTAAATTAAAGTTTTATCATTATTAAAAACGTATGTTTGTTATGGACAATCTTGATGTGGAATGATTTGAAATTATATTTCTAGCTTTTTTTGAGAGATGGCTGAGCGAGAGATGTCTGGCTAAAAGGTTGTTTCTCATTAAACATGTGCTTAAAACTCGCCGTCTTTCCATTACATCTTAGACAGACTCCTTCAGCAGCTGCGTCTCAAGGGCCTGTTCAGGGCAATCCAGTCAATTCTGTCTAGAGATTTGCTTTATAGAAATTGCCTCATCCCTCAATCCAAAACAACAAAAACATTTAAACCTTTGCAGTAGTGGGTTTCACATTGCATATGTTTGTTTCTAATAGCAGGTTTTTGTTTCACATTGAACAAGGTTGTTTTTCATTGCATATGTTTGTTTCACGTTGCATGTGTTTGTTTCTTATTCCAGGTGTTTGTTTCACATTGCACGGCTTTGTTTAACATTGCACAAGTTTGTTTCACACATTTCAGGCATTTTATTTCTATTGCAGGCATTTGTTTTACAGTGCACAAGTTTGTTTCGCATTGCACGAGTAAGTTTCACATTGCATGTGTTTGTTTCTTATTCCAGGTGTTCTTTTCGCATTGCACGAGTTTGTTTTGCATTGCATGTGTTTGTTTCACATTGCACAAGTTTGTTTCACATTTCAGGCGTTTATTTTCTATTGCAGGTTTTTGTTTCACATTGCACAAGTTTGTTTCACATTGCATGTGCTTGTTTCTTATTCCAGGTGTTTGTTTCGCATTGCATGTGTTTGTTTCTTATTCCAGGTGTTTGTTTCACATTGCATGCGTTTGTTTCTTATTCCAGGTGTTTGTTTCGCATTGCACGAGTTTGTTTTGCATTGCATTGCATGTGTTTGTTTGTCTCTTATTCCAGGTGTTTGTTTTGCATTGCATGCATTTGTTTCATATTGCATGTGTTTGTTTCTTATTCCAGGTGTTTGTTTCGCATTGCACGAGTTTGTTTTGCATTGCACGTGTTTATTTCACATTGCATGTGTTTGTTTCTTATTCCAGGTGTTTGTTTTGCATTGCACGTGTTTGTTTCACATTTCACGTGTTTGTTTCTTATTCCAGGTGCTTGTTTCACATTGCACGGCTTTGTTTCACATTGCACAGCGTTGTTTTGCATTGCACGACTTTGTTTCACATTGCACAAGTTTGTTTCACATTGTAGGCGTTTACTTTCTATTGCAGGCATAGAACATTTTTTTGCAGATGATATTTTAAATTTACTTTTCATCACATCTACCTGCTGTGATCTCATGTTACATCATACCGCTGTATGTTGAAAAGCTTTAATCACACCGAATGTGAAAAAGTCCACATATTGTCCGCCACGAGCTATGATTGGGGAGAAAATCGGCAGCTATTTCATTGATGGAATAATGTAATAATAAGTCCACAGGTAGTAATCTATCAGGAGAGTGAGAGGCTATTTGCGGCAGCCCCTGCAGAGCTCCACAATGACCGTACAACTATTGTCAGGCCCTTTAATCCTCCTGCGAATATCTTTTTGTCGGGCTATTGTCGTGCCGTTGTGGTGCCATTGGGGCCATGTTATTAGTTATTAGTTGTTCAGAGAAGTTGTTCAGAGATTAAAATCTCAAAGCTTTTGTCAAACTTAATAGGCCAAATGTATGTTGAGTGTATGTTTACTACGGTGGTTTTGTCAGTAGCTATATTACCAATGCTTGTTGACGTAGTGCACCATTAGAGACTGCTAATACTACTAGCTAGTTAACGTTAAGTTGGGCTGATTTTGGGGTTTAGTTGGGATGATTTTCTCAACTATGGTAATATTCTCTGTTATTTTCTCTCAGATTGTACACATTGACTGTCAACTAAAGAATGTCGTAAAGCTAGTTTAAAATGTACTTTCTTTTGTCGCAGTTTAACAGAACAATTTTTTTTACAATTCATATTTGAACTCTAGCTGAAAATACGTCGTTCTGAATCATAGCTGGCCTATTCTCCATTTTGTGGCTATATAATATTTCTCCTCTTTCTGCTTTGTCTCTTTGACACGTAATAAATTAACGACGCCTCAGCTCTGCACTTTTGGGAAAGTTCTGTGCGCTGTGCTTGAGAAAGCGTTGGCTTTCTGACCCTGGATTATCTTCTGGTTATTATTGGCATGAGTCTCACTCCGAGTCTCTTACTGTAATCGCACCTCAGGACTCTTCCACCTGTACATCACTGAGAAACCTTATTAAAATCTTCTCAACAGTCAATTAACCTGTCACATGTGACTTAGACCCTTACCCGTAATGCACTGCTTCACTCTATAAATAAACAGATGAGAGGAACTGACTCATGAGTAGAAGTTGCCATTAGAACAAAAATTATGGAAATGTTTTTATACACTAACATAAGCATGCATATCAGATAAAATAAAATTCTGCATGAAGAACAGTTTTGAGAAACGTAATTTATGTTTGGAGCAAGGTTAAAAATGCAGTCATGTTGGGAACTTGAGAAGCAGCAAAAAAAGAAATTCCCCGGACAGGTTTAATGTGACCTTCATGTACGTTCCCGACGTTGAAGAAACAACCAACTACTTCCAGCTTGAATTGCTTATTTACATTTTTTTCATCCTTGTGTTGCTTTTGGAGATGATAGTCGTCTGACAGATGGAAGGAAGTAAATCTGGCTGGATGGGCTCTGGAATCCTCCAACGCTGATGGGATGTCTCCTAACGCTCAGTACCTGCGATACAGTCAACCAAGAGAAACGGCTAGCAGACAACCATCTGCGTCTGATGACTCATTCCGTGAATCAGACAGGATTATGTTTATTTCGACTTATTTCGAGAGATTTTTGCATTTCACGATGTTGCATTTTGGCTCATTTCTGGTCTACATTTTTCCTTGACATGATGTGTAGTTCACATGTTTATAAAGGTTATTAGATATTACACCACAAATGGCACAAGTAGATCATATTTGGAGAAAATACCTTTTTTGGTATTGTGAATTATTGCTTAACCATTTTATTTGCAACAATCAACAGTATATACCTTTATAAACCACTTTGCATGACGTAAACAACACTGGTCCAGACCCTGACAGCACACATCTCAGAGACATTCATTGGATGTATGCATTTACATCTGTTAGACATATCTTTTTTTTTACACAAATCTGTTTGCCCATCTCCAATATGTCGTGAAAACATTTATAAATGTCTGTAAGATGTTTATGATTTAGAATGTATGTAAAACTTCCCTTTTCAAGACCTTTGTCAGATGTTTTCACAGCTGATGTTTTACAGATTTTTTTCAGACGTACCTGTGGGGAACTATTTTTTTATTTATTTCACTTATATATTTTTTTGTAGTTTTTAGTATGCTTGTTTAACAACTCAGTTAAGTTTTAAATATTTGATTGGTTCATTTGGTTAACATTTGTTCAAAAAACTAAAGAAAAAGTGTTCGCAAAATGTCTATAGAACGTAGTTTTAACCTAAATAACAACCTGGCCATAACGTTTCTTTACATGAACATGCAAACTAAAACTTACTCTAAAAAACAGATGACATCTCTTTCGCAGAATATCTCTCGTGTTCGACAGGAGAATGAATTAATGCGTGTTTGGTGAGTAAATGGTGTCCATGAACTGTTCTTTTAAAAACACTTTCTTTCAGAGGAATTTCTTATGATAAGATTTTATTTGAATCTATTGTAAAGTACAGGCCAATGGAGAACTTCCAGGGACCATCACAGCGCGTTCAAGAAAGAAAAGATGCTTTCATGTGTTGATTTTATTCACCTTAGTCTGGTGAATGGGCCTTTTTCTCTCTCTGTTAAGCGTGGGTCTCCCATTCCTCTCCATTGTACATTTTCTCAGCGATTTATTCCCGGAATTGATTGAGCGTATACAAAGAAATAGAGCTCTTGAAAGCAGCACTTTAAATCCATCTGTTTAGACTGCGTGGGTCACTCAACGATCGGAAAACACTCCAGTTAATTTCGTCTATGACAGAGTCATCGCCCGGATCCCCTGGCAATGATATACCGGTAAACTGGCCGGTCGATAGGCTCCGTTAGGTCCCCATTCTTTTTGACCCAACATTTGGGAAACAAAAACAGGCTGAGATCTAATTCATTTTTCTGTTCAAGTATTTCATTCCACCATAGTTTGCCATTTACCGGCCTAGATGCAAAATATTTTAGTTTGCCAAGTTAAAAAACCAGCAGCGTCTTTGTGTTGGGAATAGAGTTATGATGACGGAAGAGACGGCTTTGAGGTTGGAGATGGGTTGAGCTAAACCGTTGGGAAAGACGGATTTAAAAATGGCTTTTTTTGGGTGATTTTTCTCTCCATTTCTTTCAGGTCGCCCTGCCTTGCTGAGCGAGTATTTGTGTCAAAATTCATCTGCGGTTGATCAAAGCTGTCCTCATCACCGGCGCTTCTCTCTCCGACGAGACTCCTCCTGACTTTGATCTTTTAATTTGCAATCTTTTTTGTTTTCGTCTGTCATTCCACGATGTTGCTTTCAAAGAAAAGAATCATTATTTATCACCAGCAACCTTTCTGATTTGTTTTGACTGGAGGAGAATGACGGCACGGTGGTGGTAATTGATTTTCGTAACTCGAATCTGCGTCACAAGGATCTTTTTTTGGTTTGTTATGGAGGGAGAAATGAAGTACGTTTCACCCAAATTTAAGAAAGACTAAGCAGTCTGGAATATTTATTCTCATAATTTCAAAATGCACAGTTCTCATTTTCTCAAGACGTACATCGAGGCCAAAAGACCGGAGTAGCTACAGTATTTCAAAGCATTGGTCCTGGAAATTAATGAAACTAGTATTCATTTGATGTTTCCACATTTTACCATTAAACTTCACAGCAAGCTTTATATAATTTTACTTTAAGAAGTCTGTTTTTTTTTAAAGCTTGTTATTGGTACAAAACGTTTGTGTTCTGAGTGATTCTAGATTGTTGCTAAAATCGATTTTTTTTATAAAAAAAAAAAAAAATGGTGCTTTGCAATGCAGTTTCTAGATATTCTTATGGGTCGCTAGGGTGTTACAGGATGGTTGCTAGGTGTGTTGTCAAGTCTTGATGTTACAACAATGGTAACACTCATTGGTATGACAAGTGACCAGCCAAATATCGTTGTTTTCCAGTCCAAATATCTAAACATCCTTAAATGAAGAATTTACTCAAGAAGCAAAATGACTTCCGATATTACGTTTTGTTTTAACAAGAATCATAATTAGGTCAATTTATGTTTAAACAATAACAAATATCTGACACTGACGAGTGAAGAAAAATAAACTAGAATTTGAAGTTTATTTTTCCTATCCCATTGCCATAGTTTTTTTTTTCAAAAAACAAGATTTAAGTCATTTTGCTACTGATTTAATCTGAAAAGTGATTTCATGATTTGATTTTTAGACATTTTGGAAACCCACATTTCCGCAGTAAAGGCATAAGAGGAGATTCTGTAATGATGCTTGAAGATAAAACCAAAGGAGAAGACGCTATAGATAAATACCTTTTAGGATGTTCTGTGTGTTAATGATAAACATGTTTCACACAGAAATACCTCAGGTATCAAACCTGATACTGCTGCCATAGCAACCGTTCTAGTGGCGTTAATGCAGGTGTTGATTCATCTGCCATCGCATCCTTTCATGTATGTTGCTTAGAGAATAAATGTGATCAACAAGTACGCTCTTTGTTGCTATCATGTCATTTTGCAAGTTTCTTATGTGATACTGTACACGTGATTGCATTGATGGGTCTTTTAAATCTGACACATAAACCGTGTGAATCTTCTGAGGTGCCATGTACAAATCTACAGCAAACTTTTCGGTGTGCCACTGGTTTTCAATGCATGTAGCCTATCTATCGTACAATGCTAAATCGTAGAATGAGACTTGAATTTAATAACGAATAGTAACATATTATAAGTTCAGTATATAGTATATAATAGTATTCAGTATATAGTGCTGTCGTTGTTGTTGCTAAATGTTTTGTGTTGTATTATATTGCAAATCCTTTGGAAGTATATCATAAATATTGAAAATATCCTCCGGTACTATGTGTGACCACAATTCATTGGTCTGTCAATATTTACTGTTCTTTTAAAATGATGATTCAGCTAAACTCCACTGATTCAATTTAGCTGACTCACACGGCAACGCACGCCTTTATTCACTTCACAGATTCTGCTGTACTTGTACAGTATGTTGGTCAACAGTAGAGTTAATAAAGGAAAAATCTGCATTTTTATAGAGAAATTGATCATGTATGACGTGATTTGTTTCTGCAGAATATATTGTTAGTTATTTAAATGTTTAAAACACCCCAACACAACCCATAATGCTTAAGAAAGATGACGTGAGAAGCTGATGGTTGAATGCAAAGTAGCGGTAGGAAACCAATCCCATGATGCATTTTCACACTTTAAATATAAGTTAACATTAGTTTGATTATGAACAAAATATTAATCATAATAAGGCATAAGAGGATATTCTGTAATGATGCTTGAAGATAAAACCAAAGGAGAAGACGCTATAGATAAATACCTTTTAGGATGTTCTGTGTGTTCACTTTAAATATAAGTTAACATTAGTTTGATTATGAACAAAATATTAATCATAATAACCGAAGTTGATAAATGTACACTAACCCAGATTATTAACCAACAGATCTCATCCCCCATTAACTGCCCTAGAGGGAAAATAAATACCATGGGAGTAAATGTGGGATGAGATCGGTTTGGTTACTGACATTCTTCCAAATATCCTCTTCGTGTTTAGCAGAACAAAGAAACGTATATAGATTTGGAACAATTTGAGAAGGAGTAAATGATGACAGAATTAACATTTTGGGGTGAACTGTCCTGTAAAAATGTTGTTTATTCTGAGATGATACAAATAATGCAATAATAAAAATGTAATGAATTGAAACTTTTACCATAGTTTTAAAGTTTATGATCATTTTCAAGGGTTGAGCAGTTCGTAGCCTCATCAAATATTTAAACACACACTTATGTTTTACTATGATTTTTAAACACTTTACGCTTCAAATAAAACTTTGTTTTAAAAAGTTATGATTCATCTCATTGGTTTGATTCAAAAGTTTCAAGCATTAAAAAACTACCATGGAGAAAAGGAAATGAAGAAAATGCTTCGACAACAGAGAGGCTATTGGAAAAAGTGGGCGGTTACGCCACGCGATGAGTCTACTCGAGTCTATAAATACGTGTGTACTTGAGGAGGAAGACGAGGAGGTTGAGGAAGATGGAACAATGTGTCTCGCTGCGGCTGATTTCACCCCCCCCGCAACATTAGTCACTCTGTCACCTGCTGTTTTTAACACCTTCCTGTCGTTATTCACAGGTGGAGTCCGGCCAGCCCGTGTGCACCATCACGCCGACACGCCACGCTGAAAATACTCCAATTGAAGCGTTCCGGATTTGGTCCCGGCAGGCGTGAGGTGCGAGACGGGGTGACGGGGGGTCGTCAGATTTAGAGGTTATGAGGGCACATCGCCACGACACGTATGGAGCTGTCGAGGTATCCGAAAATGCGTCTCCATGTGTTTTATGATTTTGCGCATATGTAAGGTTTAAAAAAACAGCGAAACCTGTGAATAAACATGTCAGGGTGTCTTAATGAGATGCTAATTACAATCTAATGAGAACGACTCTTGAGAATAACGAGAATCACGAATAAAACCCTCGATAGTCTGAATTACTGTAAATCTCGGACGCATTACTGTAATGAGAATTCGGGCTGCAAATATGCCAGTCATGAAAATAATGTCAAGCGACGAATGAATCCCATTTTTAGTGCCAACAAGATTTTTGTCGCATTACGCCACATATAATTGACACTGTTTCGATTTCAGGACGACCTGCCACATGTTCTCGACAGGTTTCATTAGATTCTCCCCTTTCGTCTCACTTCTCCTGCAGGACTTCAGCGGGTGAATATTTCACGCCGGCTGCCCCGGGGAGTGCGTACGAGCCTCGCCACTGATGCAGGGCACATCTATAATGAATGAATGGAGTGGGCCAGACCTGTCTCATCCAGGGTGAAGAATGCCCGCAGAGGGATCACTTTCCCTGCTGTTCTACTGCCACTCGTTTTATTTATGGATTTGACATGGTGCCACTGGGCTGGAGGTCCGGTGAAACCGTTCACAGCCTCTGAGGCATGGCACGACCCGCTCTTTTAGCCGTCTCGGGTCTGTCAGATTATCTGGAGTTTAGTCCAGATGTGCAAGTCATATTGTAAAACAAATCCCAAATGAGATCTTGCTAATATCTCAGTTGTTGCAATGAGATGAAATGTAGACTTGATGTTGATAATTCTGATATCTATCATACAAACGAATTGTCGAAACCAGGTGCAGGAATTCATGACGTTTCTGCAAGTTCCAGTTCCTCAGGCTGACATTCAGCGCTAGTGTACGGACGGACTGAATTTCCACTCGACTGGATTTGGGTCATGGCAGAAGTCTTCTCTCGGTTTTATCAGTCGTTTTCACAGATGTCAAAATTCCTCGCAGTCTATTGGCAGACGGCCGTCTGGGTATCGCTACGACAAGTCCACAGGTGACAAGTGACTAGCATGCTAGCAAGTGTCATAGATATGTCTTTGGTAGCACATCAACCCCAACAGTTCTTACTAAGTCTGCATATAGTGAACTTAAATCGGCGCAACTTTCCTCAAAATCAAATTTTTCGGAGATTATGATAATGTTTTGAATTACGATAATAATAATAGTCGTTCAAATATCGTTAATGAAAAAATACATTTCATTTTGGGCTCAAAATTACCTGAACTTTTTCAACAGATTGACATTATAATGATTTTATTTCAAACCAACTGAAATATCCAAACAAACACTTCTGCGTCGCGATACTGTATCGACCGATATCGCGGTACTCTGAAATCTGCAGCTTAAACTAACCAATGATTCCATTCGTCCCAAGCGTTGACTATTTAGTTTTTATTTGTCTGCCTGCACAACAGTCTTTTAAAGTCTGTCAAAGCAATAAAAAAACCCATCATGTCAGAGGCAACTCAGTAATGTTCCTGTAGTTTGTGTTCTGTGTTGTAACACCGCTGAAAAAGGAATAGCTGAGGCCGGCAAACATTTCCACAGCCCTTGCTCGGAAAAATCTTACACCCAATATCTGACAAAGCTCTTCTCCTGTCTGCCGGCTTTATTCGTTCGTGTAGCTCGCATCCGTCAGGGAAGGAGATTAAAACCTTGTTCTCGTATTATCTGACCCAATCCTATTTTGTACCCAAGATAGAACTTCAGAATGGTTTGCGTCAAGAAGTTTGTAGGCACATTGTGCATTAAAAAACGTTTTATAGCTTGTGGCTGTAACTTTGTTCACATCAAAATAAACAAAAATGACCCACATTAAGCGGCGGTAAACTCATAATAAAGATTCGTAATCAGAGGTACGAGCAGGTATACAGCTTTGTGGTAATTGTCTGTTTGACGTCATTTGACATGAAGAAGCTTCTATAGGAACGTATCACACCTTAAAATTGAAATCAAATGTATTTCTCTTTGTAGAGCTTTGGTGTCATTCGTAAATTAAGCCGGTCTCATACAGTGAATAATTTAGCACGTTACTAGAGTTGTTCTCTTGAGTTGTACTTCGACTGTACTTTTCATATCTGTAATTATCTCTTCAGTTTAAAAAGGTGTGGAGCACGACTGCTTAGCAGCAATAAACAGCACCATCTGTTTGACTGTGCGGCGCTCAGGTACGACACGGCACACCTGTCCCCGCGTCTCTCATCGCTGTCATCGCACAGCATCCACTGTCTTCATCTCCAGCATCAGAGCAGCGCTGAGATCTGTCATACTGGGAAACAGTGGAACACATGTTTGTGAAGTGTTTGGTGGTGAGTGAACTCTCTTGAAACCTGTCTGTCTGGCTAATACAGTTTAGATAGTTTGGAAATACCTTTCCTTACGGTTTTGATCACGATATTAATATTATGGTAGTTATGTAATGCTAATACGATAAAATAATTATATCGTAGATGGATAAAATAAAATGTGATTTTGCCTGGTTGCATTTAGGGTTATATAATATCGCGGTATAGTATTTCGCTGCGCGGTTATGATGCTAGAAATAATTCCCTGTAACGGTATTATCGCAAAAATAGAGAATGCTTTCACTCAAACTCATCTTTAATTCGAATTCTTTGGAATTGTATTATTTCATGTGTTTTAAGTTTATCTTTTTTTCGGCCAATTCCACGTAAGGTATTTATGTTATGTTAATACGATAAAATGATCATATCATACAAAGATAAAATTAAATATTGGTAGCATTTTGGGTTATATCATATGACAATGTCATATTTTCGTCACACAGTTATCGTGACCAAAATAATTCGCTGTAGCGATATTATCTACGAAAGTAGAAAGAGTATGCTTTCAATCAAACTCATCTTTAATATAAATTCTTTCTAGTTTCACGTTTTCTCTTTTTTTAGCCAATACATCAGACTCAGGGAGGCAAAGAGAGCATTTTTTATTTATAAAAAAAAAAAATTGCGCTAATATTATTACCATGAATTTATTTATCTATAATTTTTGACAGGAACCGACGAACCTAGACCAGACACCTATAGGTAAAAAAAGATGTGAGTTCAGGTAGTATTGGAATCTGCTGAAATCTAACCTGTGCCTCTGCAAACCCCATAGCTGTTGTATGTCACACATGTATCCTACCCCCGTGTCCAGAGCCCTTGTTTATTGCCGTCCTCGCTTCCTTTCAATTAATTACTTCTGAGAACTTCATCATAAATGCGCTTTAAAAGTCGGAAGCGTACAGCTGCAGAGCTTTATTTCATCATAAAGGGTCACTTCATCAAACATCTCCGGCCCTTTTGGAAGTTGACCAAATGTGCAATTAACAGCAGAAGCGGGGACGGCCGCGCAGGTTGGCCAGATGTACCGCGATGACTTTGTCCTCCCAATTGCAGCGTGGGGTGATTGTAATGACTCAAGTATGGGAAGGGTAGAGGCGAGAGCCAGCGTTCCTACCTTAGGCTGTCTCCGGGTATTGATTTTGTCTGGAAGGCTTTAGACGGGATGTGTGTGTGTCTAGGGATAAAGCCAGGACCTGGGAGAAAGCAGCGTGATGACTTTCTTTGTCTTGACGTGGCTAATGCAGGTAGACGGGGTGAGTTTTAAACGCTGAGAGCTGAAGGGACGGGAGGGTGGCTCTGGTTTTATTGATTTAAGTTCACTTAAGGATATGAACTCCAGCTGTGTGGACTGTCCCCCACAGAGACGCAGTTTTCTTGATAGGCAGCCATGGTTTGAGTGGAAGTATAACACATTTAAGGTTTCAGTCTTTTTTTGGATTAAAAAATAAGTTTACCCCGATTCACTGAGTACAATTGCACAGGAAATATTAGTTAAAATATTTAAAGTTACCTGCAATTCCATTTCTCAAAGATGGAGAGACAAAACATCAGATTTTGGCCTCGGCGCAAATATTTACATTACCACCAGTTGACCTTTATTTGCAAAGGCACAAACCTCTTGCTTATCATCGGATCGGATGAAAAATAGGAAATACGTATTTTGCAACTCAACTTTTGGCTAATGGTGCGTAAACTCTGTGTAGACTATGTAGCTTTGTTGTTTTCACATTTAGACGCCACACGTCAACAACACCCGTCCGTCAGGGTTTCCTGCCAAATGTGACAACATGAAGTTCCTATTGTCTTAGTTGTCGCTTGTTGTGCAGGCAGGGCTGTTTCCTGCTGAAATACGGGAAGGCAGTATCATCTCTTCGGCAACTCAGCATTATGACAGCGATATTGTAACCCGTTCCACCTCAGCGCTAGCGTCCCGAGCAGCCATTATCTCTCGAGAGCGGCCGCTGAAGAGATGCTCCACACCCAACAATGAGATAAACTGATTCCTAATTAGCCTGGCTTGAGCTGAATCATGCTTGCGCTTTCTGTCCCGTCTTCAATTCATCTTGTAGGACGGCAGTCGCAGCTAGACTTCTCAAACCCTCGTCTACTGTCTGTGGTGGGGCCTTTGTGTTCTTCAACAAAACGTGAAGCAAGATAGGACGTGAGGTCTGATTCGAATAGCTTACAGTTTGTGATTTTTTTTAAATCGCATCCATATAAAGTTTAAATAGGCCCACTGATAAGTAAGCTTTGGTTCATTTTGATATTCAGTTTGTAATTTACTCTGATGTGTCCATTTTTACGGAACTTTTAAGGCATCAGTCCTTCTGGAATGGTTGAACCTCAGGGGTCCTACAATCATTCCCACCCATTATCTGGAATAATAATATGTTGTATGACATAAGAGCAAAATCTAATAGCAAAGTCGCGTGAAAATAAGAAGCAACTGCCGTGTGAATATCACCACCCACCCAGCAGTGGCTCTGTTTCACACTAACACACAGGAGACCGAGTGTATATATTTAAACTCTTCAGGCAGCGCTAGCATTAGCCGCTAACGCGTTCAGGCTCTCGAGCACGCACTCCGGAGACCGTCACAAACCCACTCGCCTCCCTGTCACGATTGTTATTGTTTATATTTGCACATCCCGCTACTCAGACCACCCGAGCAAAAATAGAAGCCGCCACCTGGTCCTGTCATCTCTCCCCTCCTCAGGCGGTTCGGGTGTGAACGTGAGCTTTTTGTTGTGGAGTTATATGGCTGTCAAGTTATCAGTGAGGTCCAAAGGTCCGAGACTATTCGGAATCTTGGATGCTTCTTTTTGGAATAAATTTGATAAAAAATGGACATATCTAAGTTTACGTGACTATTGTAATTCATAGGAATGTATTTAATAATATTTGTACAATATTAAGCACGGATTTTTATAATTATAATATTATATTCTAGGCTGCAGTGACTATCGTATTTCTAGGAACGTAAACCTATTTTATATTATAAATATAATATATTAAATATTATAAATAATAATATGAAATATATAGATAGGAGTTTTACAGTCATGGAAACCTAGAATATCTAATACAATATTTAAAACTAATATTAATATCTAATGTGTAATATTTTGGTGTATACTCTTTTATGTTTGATGTATTTGCTTAGTTGTTTGTCAAATCTTGCTCTGTAGCCACTTCTTAATTATTCTATTTATTTATTTATTTTTATTTGTTTGTTTTCGTGTTTAGCATTATGGTTGTGTCTTAGGTTGTTCCTACTGTAGTAATCCTAGCAAATCACTTTGCATGCACAACCAAAGCTAATGATAGAAACGATATCCAAATAAAAAGCAAATTGATAAAGAAAAGATCTACCGTCACTTTTCATTTGAAATCATTTTTATAATGTGATAATGAAATGGAAAAGACAAAACAGTCAAATAGCACTTTACATTTATGCATTTGGCTGACGCTTTTATTCAAAGTAAATTTAGGCTACCAGTTGAACCCCAAAATAGGACGAAACAATAAAATAGTTATCCAGTTTTGGCCCAAGAGTAGTTTTAAAACTGTCAACTAAGTCAAATGAGGACACGGCATTTGACGAGAGAGAATCGAGCACGGACCTTTACGACTGGGAACTTTTAAAATCGCTCACATCTCCTCTGACAGCCGCGCTATAGCGTTTTCAAAGCATTTCATTTCAATGTATTCGGCGTCACCTGAACGTTGTAGCCCGGAAGCTTTAGGAGACCTCTAATGCTCGTCAGATCTAAAAAAAAACTGAGTGTGTTATTCCTAATGGATTTCCTCCACAGAATCCTCTTACCTGAGGGGGTGTGTGTGTTCGAGTGTGTTATCCCATAGAGAAATGCTTTTGATGGCGGGGACCTGGCCTCACAAAGCCCAACTCTCATTATATTCCGTCTTTTCTCTTATGTAGCCTATAGCTTTTTTCTTTTTGAAATGTATATGGGCCTACATGCTGCCTGAGAAAGTCTCTGCTCAGCGGAGGCTATGTGAAAGTGGAGAGTTATTCGGTTTGTAAGGTAAAGCTGTTCTCAGGGGTAGACGTGCAAAGAAAAAACTTTACGTTTTGCTTTACGTTAAAAACTGAGAAGATTCGTGTACATACAATCTTTGTTGCGTTGCATGATTTTCATGTCTTTGTTTTGAATTTTTCTACATGGTGCGTTCAATGCATACAAACAAGCATGTGTGACACGCCCATTTTTCCCATCCAATCAACTCTAGATGCTTTTAATCAAGCCACACCCTATAAGATGGGTTGCTATAACTCTGTATGATCTTGTACCGAGCAAATATGATCTATATTGTGTCAATTGTAGTTTAATCCACAAGGTAATATGTTGTATTGCCAAATGCCGTTTGGACACTGCAAGTGAAGAAATTGACCCTTTATTTAAATTGTAGAAGATGGAATGTTGCACATAGAAATTGATTTAACATCAACTCTCCATTGCAGTCATTGACGTTGCAGTTGGTGACTCGCCCATCGCCAGCCAAACGTTGACGTGACCCGGCGGGCGATCCGTTTTGTACGTTGTCAGGCCTCGGTTCTGACTGGATTGAGTCAATCTGGCGGTGGAGAAGAGGACCATTGACTCACCAGAAGAGGACAGCATCTGTGTTCCAATGCAGCTAGTCTGAGTGGCATCTCGACAGCTTTGACGTGGGTGAGATGCCGATTCTGGCCCCCCACCAGCTTGACTTCCAACGTCAACTCTCACCTCTCTCTCTTTCTCAGAATGAGACGGACGTTTCTGAGGAGAGGATCTGACTTTCCTAATGAAATATATCGTCACGATGATTAACTGTTCTCAAATCACCATGCTATTATACACACTTTGACAGCTATTTAAAATATTTACATTTTCCAGAAATTCACTGATGTACCGTACCAGTAAATCCAGTATGGATGTGATTAAACATGCATTCAAAGTGCCCTTTCTTGGCTCGGGCCGTCTGAACCTCTTTATCGAGGCGTCCGTTTATGCCAACTTTCCAAACATGTAGTTGAAGCGGCATCATTCATTCATGACCTTATGTTTTATTTCTCATTGTTGAGAATGAAGCAGAACATCTCCCTTCTAAAACAGCGAGTATTGTCGAATTCAGAGAGCGCTAATGTGCACTGCTCAAGCATAAATGTTTCATGTGCGAAATGAAGGACAACTTGGTTGTCTGTAGTTTTTCCCCCATCTGTCCCAGAGGAACACCTGTCAACCTGGCTTACTCGCCTTCTTTGGCGAAGACAGTTTTTTTGTGGGCGCTTCAAAATGCCCCATGAATGCCCAGCGCGCGTCTGTTTGTACTCACCTGTCTGAATTTCTCGCATTTCAGGGATGTTCCATCGCCCAGAGCCATAACAAAACAGCAGAGAGGCGCGTGCGTCGAAGCACAGCTTGCGGTTTTTCTGAGCGTTGTGCAGGAGTTAAGTGGCTGCAGAATGGGTTCTGACAGGGGCGGGAGCTGCGGAGCGGCCTGGTGGCTTCAAAGCGGCGGGTGATAAATGATGCTGGCACGAGAAACTCCCAGCTGCTGCACTGAGATCAGGCTCCTGTCGCTCTAAGTGCTTCGGTTAAAAAGTCTGAGTCAGCCTCTTCCCTGTTCTGGGATCGGCCGCAGGTGACGTGTTGTCAAATCAACAGCACGGGCCTTTGGAGGCTAACGCTATTCTTACTAAAGACAGACACCTGAACGATGAGACGCTTGTTGAGAAACGCCGTGATGTAGACTGAGATCATGTACTGGAGTTTGTAACTCTGGTTTGCAAACAACGTTTTGGTTCATCAATTATTATTCTGTTATATAATAATAATTTTCTTCTGAACTGTTCCTTTCATTATGCCAAGTCAAACTCGCTATAGTTTTTATCCTATTCGTCATTTCGTCGTTGTCCAAAACTAATTCGAGCATTTGCCTAATCCAACCCCCTCGTCTTCCCCTCTCCAAGAGATAAAAGGCAACGCGTCGAAAAGCTGAACATTTAACTACAGAAATGATTCCGAACGCCGTTGTTGACAACTGGTAATTAAAAGATTTGTTAATGCCGAGCGTGGATAAAACCACCGGCAGCATTAAGCATGAAAATTCAGCGAGCAAATTGCTTTCTGCCGCCGGATTCGGGAGGAGAAGAGAATCGAGGCGTTATCGTAATGTTGAAGAGCCGTCGCCATGCCCGTAATGAGATGTGCAATGCGAATCATTTGCATTTCTCATCTTGTTTATGACAGAATTAGCAATTAGCCATGAAATACAGCTCTTACTTTCTGAAGAGGCCCGTGAATGCAGATGGGCCGACTTGAGGTCTGTTTTCCTCTCTAGAGCTGTGTGCGTTTGGCACAAAGGTGAATCAATAGTGTGCGGCCGTTATACGGTTGTTTTTTCATTATTTTAATGGAATTTCAGATATTGGCCAAGGCCTGCGCAGTTGCAAAGAGCTAGGTTTGAACTATATGAAGCTTGACCTGCGTGATGCATTATAAAGGCGACGTTATTTTTGAGAGATCTTTACATTGCGACGTTACATGACAATTGAGAAAGTGATTTAAAACAAGAGTAAAAGTTACGCAGATAACTTGTTTTTGTTGATTTTTAATCCAATTTAAGTGTCACGCTTTATTTTAAGGTACAATTCTCTGTATTAATAAACCATAAACTATGACTTTTGCCTCAGTTAACTACTAATTTGTTGCTTATTAATAGTTAGTAAGGTAGTTGTTAGGTTTAGGTATTGGGTATGGATTAGGGAAGAAGAATATGGTCATGTGGAATATGTGCTTTATAAGTACTAATAAACAGCCAATATGATAAAAATAGGCATCTAATAAGCAACTAGTTAATTGTGAGAATTGGTCCCTAAACAAAGTGGTACCATTTTTGTGATATTGACCATGAAAACAAAAGTTTGGTTGATCGCTTTCATTTTCATTTCACAGAAGTCTCCCATGCAACTCTACTACTCTACATAAAACACAAATCACTTTCAATTGAACAGCGGCGGATTGCCTAACCGGTGACACCGTTGTACGATGAATCCCAACTCGACCAGAGACAGTGTTTTATAACCTTTGGAATCAAGTTGTCAATATGCTGTTTTAAAACGCGGGTTGTAACCAGACACATGACATGCGGTTCAATTAATAAACAGTACAGTTATAAATAAAAAAGTTGTGAAAGTCAAAAGTAGGACATCGAGATGTTTGTTTTCTCAACATACTGACAAACACATTCCCTGTCTGTGTCCTCGTAATCTTCCCTGAGAATTCCATTACGCGTCCTGTCGTAAACAAAGGCCTCCAGCTTATCTGCAGTCAGAGAACTTAAAACGGTCTTTCTCTGAACAGCCTTCAGCTGTCTCGAAGCATTGTGCTGTAAGTTCTTCAGCGGCAGAACGCCTCTACGTCTTCATACAAACCTTCTCAGTGGCTCTCGGTGATGATGGTACATTGCTGACCCGAACCGGCCTAAAGCTCCAGCCGAGAGTCCAATGACGGATGAATGAATCAGATCCAAACACCATATGAGACGACAGCTGTAACAGAAGAAGTTTCTCTGTGACGGACAGGTTGTTGAGGAGGTTGAGGACCATAAATGAGTCACTCAGTGTGTCTAAATATGATCGGTCCAATGACATCACATTTTTTAAAAACGCAAGAAAAGTTATCAAAGTTGTTAAATTACCTTTTGTGCGAGAAATTATGTTTTTAAAGGGGTCATATGACACGGCTGAAACAAATGTTATCGTTTGTTTTAGATGTAATGTAATGTGTATACATGATTTAAGGTTCAAAAATGCTGTATTTTCCACATACCGTACATGTTTGTATCTCCTCTTTGCTCCGCCTCTCTGAAACGCGCTGATTTTTTACAAAGCTCATCGCTCTGAAAAGCGAGGTGTGCTATGATTGGCCAGTTAACCAGTGCGTAGTGATTGGTCGAATACTGCAAGCGTGTGAAGGAAATGTAACGCCTCTTACCATATTTGCAACATCAGGTTCCAAAGCAATTGAACTGACAGGTACACACACCTTACTTGCGTAACATTTGGGCGGTCTTGGTCGACTCATACCACGAACTGACGTGGATTTGTGGGGGTGTGGTTACTCGAGGCGTTTCAGGCAGGTCTGGGTGAGCATTTGCTTTTAGATAGACTGCATCTTTTGTTCCGTTTTGCAATTTAACGTGTCTAATGCATGCATGGGCAACTTATAACACACCAAAGACACAGAAAAACACGTGTTCGCGCCATATGACGTACTTAAAAGTAGAAATATAATAAAATGAGTATTGTTTCAAATTAATATTTGAGTCAAAAAGCAAAAGCAATAAGATTATTTACAGCAGTTCATTGCTTTAAAATCGAATCTATTAATTAGATTAGGCACATACTAAATGCTGTGTGCGCAGCAAAGACTTCTGGGAAGTGTACAGACTCTTTAATTGTAGCCTTCAGAGATGTAGTAAGTGGTGCAATTTTAGGGACAAAAACTATTTAAGTGAAAAAGCTGGTTTTAAGGAGTGCGTGCTCTCTGTTTAGCCGCATTTGGAAGGGGGCATGAGTGTGAATAGATGATGAATTGTCTCATTAATTCTTTAAAAAGAAGCTGAGAGAGGGAGAGAGAGAGAGAGAGAGAGAGAGAGAGAGAGAGAGAGAGAGAGAGAGAGAGAGAGAACGATGGCCGTGCAGAACAGGACTTGAGGCGTTGGTGGCGTTTTAAAGCTCTAATTACATGACAGAAGCTGTGATCGGAGAGTGATCTGTGGATTTGTGCTTTCCGATGAAATTCTCTTCACATGGACAAATCTCACACTTGTTACGAGCAGATCAGATAAAGCATCTTCTCAGCTAGCCGGAAAAACATTCCTCAAGTCAAAGGTTGTAAGAACATTTCCATCCTATGTTTTTGAAGACATTCAAATACAAAATTTCTCTCAATTTCCTCACTGCCCTGATAGCACACATACATCTGGGAGATGTCTATTTGCATGTCTGCAATACATCTCTGAGACGCTTCCTGTCAGATGTGACAGAAGATTTATGATTTAGAATGGATGTTAAACTGCTCTTTCTAAGATGTTTTAACACGGCAGTTGTTGTTGATGTTTTTCAGATCTTTAGCAGACATCTTACAGACGTAAATTTCCTGTGCTGTGTGGGCCAGTAATGTCTCTAGAAACCTGAAAATGCTAAACTAGCGACAATGCTAGCAGTTGAACTGCTTGAGGTTCAGTGTTGATAGAAATTCTCTGGGGCTCAAGGGAAATCAGAGTCGCTTAAAGTCACAATAACCAGGGTAAAAGGTCATTGTTTGATTGATGTATGGATTGAAATAGATTTTCCCTTTATTGTTGTTTGTTTAATGAAATTGCACCGGATTGATTTGATCATTGGATTTCCATTTGTTTACCTTGCGTTAACAGCTCAAATCCTGATTTCTTAAAAATCCTTTTCTGAGATCAGAAGACTCCTCGAAGTGACAGATATTCAGGCGAAACGTAGTAGCACATAGAACCTTCTCACACAATTGAATTACTCTCATAACACCTTCACTTATTTCTTGTAAGAATAGCTTACCTGGTTCATTTGTTATTTTTGTGTGTACCGTAAATGACCTGTGATTGTACAGTATTCCCCATGTTCTACGTCGGAAGGCGTTTCTTCTGCTTTTCTTCTGTATCACGAGAACATCGCGAATGTTCCTCTGCAGTTCTCATCAAGAAACGTCTTCTCTATTTTCAGGAATGTTCCAGTTAACCCGGTCGGTGTTCCGTGAGAAACCCCCGTGGTCTCGGAATGGCTGTGCAGAGGATGTTTTCCCGCCCTCATGGAGCTGTCAGATGTCGTTCCCTCTACACAAACAGTTTTTTTGCATCTGCTCATCTCATTATCCGGATCCCGCTGGTTCGGCTGGGAAACCATGCGGCTTCACCAAAGGTCACATGACTATCAGTCTCCCTCAGGTGTCGATTTCCTCAGAATAAATGAGGATGTGAGATGTTTTCTCTTTTCAATCATTTGATCGCTCATTTGTCTCCGCCGTGTCAGTTGTCGTCGTGAATATTTGGCCATTGAGCTGTCTGGACAGGATGTTAGGAATCATTAGTTTAGTGGATGAATAATTTCTCCAACGCTTGGGGAGGCTTGCAACCACCTCACCTCAGTGATATGTTTTTAAGAAAGAACAAATTGAGACAGAAACAAAAATTCACATATGCATCTGCAGTTTCAAATATTTACTTTTTAGATGAGCTGAGAATAACTCTGTCGCCCCCTAGAGGACACGATGCAATTGCGTTAGCATTGAAATACTTGTGTACAGTATGTTTTTAGCCGTGAGCTCTGTTGTTTGTTTTGTTTTTAAGCAGACACAGTTGTGTATAAGGTGCATTAATACTTTATAAATACGTCTGTGTGGATTTGGTGGAATTTCGTGGTGCAACATTCGTACATATTTGCGAAAGTTTAAGACAAACCCTCAACGTTAAACATCTATGAAGTATTTACACATGCTAGCTTCTATCCTCAGAAACGTATTCTCTCTCTAGATTTCAGAACGTCCCATAGAGCTTAACAGAAGGCAGGCCGATCCGCACAGCTTTGACCTTTTCGAGGTGACGTGTAGAACATCATTAATTTTCTTTCAGAAACTTTTATGTTTGACGTGATGTTCTCAGACCGGCAGTTCCTAGCCCGACCCTAAAATATTTTACCTAAGTAATGGCGTCTCATTCTGAGTGGGCTGAACTTGTGTAAGAGTTTGTCAGCTTGTTTAGCGTGTGATTCATTTCGGCGGGCTTCGGATAGCATTTTGGGCTCCAGCGCTATAGGCGTTATTAAAGGCCCTTCAGTTGTTTCAAAGGTTTCGCCTTTTCTCATAAGACAGTTTCATTTCTGGCTTTTGTCCTGGGCGGTATTTACGGCCGTAATTGAACAGCGTCGGGTCCGTGAGTTCAATTGCAGTCAAAGGGGCTGGAGCTGGCGGGTATGAAAAATGGGGCTCTTTTAAATGCTAATCAGTACGGTTAGCGTGTAGTCTTCCTGCTTGCCTGGCAAAAATAATTGTGCAAATATACATGAAAAACTGCAGACCTTATTTAAAGATGCTGCTGTGGCGTCTTGTTGGCTTAGCGAGGGAATTCATGCGGAAATATTTTTCCCGCCTTTTTTCTTGACAGTCAGCCACAAACTTTAAATCAAAACTGTGAGGAGTTTTTGTGTCTTTTAATACATAGTGTATACAAATTTAATTGGAAACTTTTTTTTTGATAACATAACAAACATGGCAGGCATTTTTTAACTGTGCTGTTTCCTGTTGACTAGCCGTAATACACATCGGGTTTTGTGTTTCACACTGAGTAGTGAGGGGAAATAGATACAGTATATAATCAATGGGGAGCAATAATCTGGGGAGCAATAATGAGAATTTATTGTGGAAATGCTAGAAAAAAATGAATTGAATGCTTAGCAACAGTCGCATTCACCAAATACAGCCTAGTTTAAGCTTTATCTTTTTCTGTCCGTCTCTTTCAGACGGAAACTGTGTTGCTCAGAGGTTTCTCATTCAGAGTTGCAGATCGAGGCCTGAAACTTACCCGAACAGCTTTGAGAAACCAAATGCGTCTCGTTGATGTTGCGTCTGATGTCTTTCTAACTTTTGTCTCTTTTTAACTGTTTAGCTGAATAAAATCCCTCTGCACATGTCTGTGTGAATTTTGTGGAGGTTCGGATCGTTTTTTGGCTTTACCCTTTCTGACTTTTGTCACATGATGTCTTTGTTCCGAAGCCAAAGCAAAAGTTTCGGAGGCGTTGGTGGTATGTTTTTTCGCCGTATTTCATTTTATTCTTGAAAGTATAATAAATCCAACTATATTTATGTAAGTTTAAGACGTTGTTGTACTCAAAACTTCTAATCCATCTGTGTTGCAGGTCATAAATGAAAAATATGTGTCAGTTCATGAGGACATTGTGAGTTGAATTCAGCTTACGTCCTTAAATAACTTTTTTTGTCATTACCCACACTTCTCTCACAGATAGAACAGGTATGTCTGCCAAAGATCTGGAGATCGGGAAAACATCTGTTTTACATACATTATAAATCATAAACATCTTACAGACATCCCCTATATGTCTCTGCAACATCTGATCAAAAAATACATCTTTCAGATGTAAATGCAGAAATCAAATAGTAGAAATCTAGATACACAGTTTGTGTGTTATCAGGGTGATTTCTCCTTAATTCGTTTCTTATTATTTTCTGTTACTAAATTTTGTCCTGAAGGTTATTATGCAGGCTGACGGGCAGTCTTTTGGTGTAGCGTTTCTACCAGCCAAACGTGTCCTCTAAAGGTATGAAAAATATATAATAATTGTTACTTACATTTACAGTTTAATTCAAAAGCCTATAAGCTTTAAGCTGTCTGAAGGAAGCACGGTACAATAGCACCCGACAGGCTCTCACGCACCCGTTCTGTCACCATTTCACGTGGAAAATGTTCAGCTCGGTCGAAACGCTTTGATAAATGTGCCACGCGAGAGACAACAGCTGTACGTGTCGAGTGGGCGAGCGCTGGTACGTTTCCCGGAGAACTCTAGTTTTGAGTCAAAGCGCTGGTAATGAATGGCTGTTGTATGATCAGGGAGACTAGCACGGGAAAAAATAATTTGCTTGTCGGGGGAATGTCGAAGCAAAGTAATTGTTTGTACAGTAATCGCATACACCAGCGTGTGGGTGAGCATGTATTCACACTTCTGTCATCGTGAGGTTATTAATCACGACGTGATTTGGTCTCCGCTTCAAGGAGTGCAGGTCGGATGTTTACCCGCCGTTAGCGTTATAGCGCTGTGGGGGTTTGCTGACCTAAGAAAGTTCTGTTGTCCTCAAACTCATTTGTGGTTTAGCTTTGGGCCTCTGGAGGTCTCATTTAAAACGCGTCTAGAGCCAGAAACACACTCTTCGCAAGAACGCGAGTGGAGGTGCTGCTAGCTACGCAAAGTTGCTTTCTTAGCATCGCAGAATAGGGCCGGTATATAAACACGCATTTGCATAATTAGCTGAGCAAGTTATGCTAATGTCTGTCAACGTGTTTATAGGTGAGGTACTGTAAATAATAGCACATCTGTTTAACGGCATTCGAAGATAACTCGATTGTCTCTCTTCATCATCATTCTTGTTTGCGTGCTACAAAAAACATTTTTCTTATGAGTGCGTCTGTTTCTCAGTTAAAATGTGTAGGCATCCTTTAAACGTGATGAACTTACTTGAAAAGCTAATTTGCATAATTTATTAAAAGAAATAATTCACCCAGAAATCAAAACTTTATTTACTCAGCTTCTTTTGAAATCCATTATACTTCTGTGGTACACAAAAGCTTCTGAAGGTTCTAAATATGACATGATTTAGGGGGAACATATCCTCCATCTCATAGAACTAAGACTTCCTTTGAGAGATTATTATGCATTATTATTATTAATAATCATACTATTATATCGTCGCTGTACTCGCAAAATCTCGTATGTCCAAATTTTCAGTTTTCAAAGTTTTTCAGGAAATGAAGAAAAAACATTATACATGATTACACACTTTTTATATAACTTTTTTACACTTTTTATTGGTTAGTAATTTGCAAAACCCAGTGACAAACAAGGGTGACTATAATGATTTAAGATCACGAAATATGGAGATACAAGGTTTCAGAAGGACAGCAGTAATAATTAATGTATCATAATATAAATTTATATAATTTGTATAAAATATTACTTACCAAATTGTTACCAAAACTGAATATAAATTAATTCAGTTAAAAAAATATTATTAAACAATAAATATAATAAAAATAGTTATAACACAAATACAAACAAATATCTACTGTTAAAAACTATCTGTATACCCTTATTCATAATGGTGAGCTTATAATATTTATTTAAACAAAGTAACCTACAATTTTATGTTTTAACCACAGATAAAGAGGAAATACTCATGTATTAAATCAAACTAACTATTGGCAGAGCACTAAGATAAAGTTTTAACTCAGTTTACCATAAACTGCCTAAAATCCATTCATCTTATGCATCTTACACATTCCTTTAAGTTTTGAGTAACTTGTTTCTTTGTCATTTGGATATTTCTACTGGAAATCATCCTAAAGATACTTTAGGTAAATTCTTCTAATTTCCTGCAGTGTGACAGAAACGCCAGGCGGGTTTTCCGTCTCCCTCACACAGGTGTCTCCTACTGCGTATGCTGAGGTCACAGCAGACAGTCGTGCAGCGCTGCAGTGACAGCGGATCTTTTCACAATCTTGATTCAGTGTGTCAGTAAAGAGACTAATAACCTCCCGTGATTAGCCTCACTAAACAACCCTGCAGCCAAACCTCTCCAACTGAATGTGTTTCCAGTAAAACAACCCAACATATCTGTAGCATCATTTCTTTGCATTTTATTGTAATGGGGAAACTATGTTGACATAGCTGTGCTAAAAGGCAAAAGCCCTTTTTATATACAAGAAGGATGTCACAATGTGTATTAAAATATTTTCATGACACGAGAAAATTTTATTATTTTATGACATAATAATGTTATATAACAGAATGAATAATATTTTTAGCTGATGAAAGCACGCTTTGGAGATGTTTGGGGAAGGATAATTACATTCTTATTTACATTGGGTGGCGTCTTCCACAGAAACATTAAAGAGAGAGTTTGCCTGCCAGAGTCAATTGTTCTTGACAATTCAACATCTTATGTAAATATCTGCAGAATAAAGATTCAGAACAGGGTGTGTCTATGTGTACATTTAACCCTTTCTGATGAGGAGATTTAGCACATTTCTGTTTCACAGCAGTGATAGGCTGTTGACAATAAATGTGACAAACAGTAAATAGTGGCCTATCACTTTTTCTCTGAATGGAAGACATCTGGATAGTCTAAAGCACACAGTTAAAACAGGTTCTGTCCATGCTTTATTGACTTCCCAAAATACTCTTGGCAGTTTGCTGAAAGCATAGTCCAAGCAAGATGTTAACTGATGACATTTAGCTGTTACCTTAATATACCCTTCTGTGAGTTTTTTGAAAGTGTGTACATGAAGGCTATGCAACAAGTATTAACAGAAGTAACAATTTATTAAGTTATTAAGTAGCCGAATAAAGTGACCAAGTTATAATATTGCACACAGACATTTCACATTTGGTATTGACAGCAAGTATTGAAATTGATAATTGTAATTGAATGTAGTTGAATACAGTGACAGTGATGGTAATGCACATTGGTCTTACACAATTAAATTAATGTGTATACGCTTAAAGTACTGATAGCAATTGGGGAAAAAAACTTTCCTGTAAACAAGTTGTCCATGTTCATAAAGATCTGGGGGGTTCTTAGTTTTGCCCATTTCTAAATGTTGATGACACATTTACAACATGATATTTGTTTTAAATATTTGTGTCTATAATAAAAACATTTTAAACATGAATGAAGATACATACTTAAAATAAATTAACCTGAAAACCAGACATTAAATTATTTGGTTACACTTTGCAATAAGGCTAACGTGAATAAATGCATTAACTAAAATAAGCTTATAAAGTGTTGTAAATTGTTACCCATTATTTATTAAGGATGAAGTTAATCCAACAACATCTATTTTTAACACCTTGAGACTTTATGGCAAAATAGTGTGTTTTTGTTGGGGATTTCTCGTGGAAAGACTTACTTTTTGCATCAATAAAGGAAACAGATAACAACAGCAGCAATAGAAAAAAGGATCAGAACCACAAGCGTTGCAGATCCTACAAAACCAATAACAAACAATTCCAGTGTAAATACAGTATTTCTGTTTATAGTAATGTAATTAGAAAGTAAATATAGTATTTTAATACTGTAACGGTAGTAGTATTGTTAGTAGTATTTCCACATATACTGTCACCTACAGTAAACTCTTAATAAACTAAAAAAACTTGCTGCATATTAACAGGTGTATATCAGAAATGACCTAATTTCTGCACATACGTTCATGGCTTTCACTGTTTATGGATCCGAGAGCAAGACATGTGAGTCAAGTACACTGTTTATAATACTATGGTTTTAACTTACTCTTGCGGTCTGAACTATTTGTCTTAATCTCATCCTCAGTCAAGATCTTCTGGATCTTCTCTGTCCAGCTCTTGTGCTCCACAACACAAACATACTCGTCCTTTTCCCATTCGTCTAGGATCACGTGGAGGGCCGCATACATCTGAAAGGTCCCATCTTCATTTGGCAGACATACCCCCAAGTTCACTAGCTGCGTGTTGTTTAAAGGTTTTCTATTTTTCCTCCATACAATGGATGCATGTTGGGGCAAAAAACCTGTGGCTTGGCACACCACTGGTGCCATGGGGTTCCTCTGCAGAAGAAACACCTCAGGTAGAGCTAAAAATAGATACAAAATAGAGCAAAAGGTCACGGAAATAATGATATGTCTCTGACATGGTTACTGTATGTGCATAGAATACTCTGATTACCTGTTTTGTTTAATGTACCATTAGCCAAAAGCAAAAAGTACTTTAGCATGAACGGACATTCATATCTCAAGTAGTTTGGTATAAATTCATCCTGCAGCTTCCTGGTCCAATTTTCTGCAATGGGAATCACCTGTGGTAAAGGTGTTGTGTATCTATTGTTCTTCAGGTCTAATGTAATGAAATCTTCTCCATCATAACCATACATATCAAACCCATCCGATTCATCCGTCTCACTATCCCAACTGCAGCCATACATCCTCTGGTAAGTGTGTCTACCTGAAACAAAGTAAAAAATCTAAAACGATAACTCCTCATTTTTTTCTGACAATCAGTGAATGAATCTACTAATATGACACTGTTTTAAGATTTAGTGCAAGTCTTTTAACCTACCATCCGATTGATTAAAGCGTCTAACTAGCCTATCAAGAGAGTTTTTAAAGTTGTCCTGTGCATTTCTTCTGATAACAGTATCTTCTTTCCACATTTTGTTTGGGAATAAGCGTCTGTGTAGTACTGTCATAATAATTAATCTGCTTCCCATCCAATGTAGACACAGCTACAAACTCAGGGATTCCTTCCACGCCTCTTACTCCAGTGTATGTGGTGAGTAAAGTGTGTAATTCTGAAAAATGTTAAACACACCATCAGGGTCATCATTTGCAAGTGGTGTCCCTCTACTTTGCAATAGTTATAATTCATATTTTTGTTATATTTTCAGAAGATATAGCCCCCAGTTTCATGTCTGTGATGTTACCAAGTTACAACAATGTCACCCCTAAAGTTTACACACAAAGGTGATTGCAGATGAGGGTTAGAAGTTGATGGGTGCATGGTGATGTTTTTATTAGATTTTTTTAAGATTTTAGTACATTTCTGACAATTGTATGCATCACACTATGAGAGGCGATATACTAAAAACGGTTTACCAATATTTTCATAGTCTTATATAACGTTGGTTTTTGTGGTACAGAACCCGTGGTTATCTAAATGATAATGAATGTGCCAGAAAAACGTTACTATTACTAAAATAAAACCATGGTTAATTTCGCAAGGGGTGCTTCTGGATTCGGGGAAGCTTTAGAAAACAAGCGGAATAACATAAACACGGAAGAGTTCCCTCGCATTAAGAAATGCTCTTACCTGTGCATACAAAAGATGTGCAAATGAACAAAATGATGAGCAGCATTGCGGTCCAATATTTATTTGTTTGACCCAATACAATTCTTCACGTTTAGAAAAGTTTAGAAAATCGTATAAGTCTTCCTGGACGAGAATAGAAAGCAGTGTCGTCTTCCGGGGCAACACCCTATGAATATGAAAAAAGAACAGAAACATACCTTCCAGGTACCTGTAGCGCGGTAGTCAGTTTTCTACTCCGTTCTTTTATGTGACAGTGAGCATTTTAACTGAAACTAGAATTTTGGCTGGCTCAAAAACATCAACTTTGCACGCAATGAAGCTTATAATTTTGTTAATTTGCACACCTTTTGTGAACAGAGGTAGGAGAGTTGCATAATGCAAGGCAATCGGTGCTTGTTTATCAAAAGCCAGCCGCGGTTTGAAAATACCATTTAGATTCAGATGCGAGCTTACTGAGTGGTTTACGGTATATTCTAGAAACGGTTTATGCAGTTAAGTAGTTTGTATATTATCTATAGTCTTACGAATTACCCAGCAAACAGGGGACGTCCACCCGGACGTCGCAAACGTCCTCGTTATTTGGTCCGCTCTGTAACGTTCGCTCGCGGACCTTAAGAGGACGTCCGCATTTGGTCCACTTTGTAACGTTCGCTGGCGGACCTTCCGATGACATTAGGGGAACGTTCGCTATAAATCCAAATTTCTAATCAAACCTGAGTAGCCTACCTCATCTGACACAAAAACACTTGCGCGATCTATTTGTCCATGCATGTTAGTTTTTATCATCAGACATTACATCTTGCGGCTCAGACTAAATAAAATGTATATCAAATATTATCTACTATTGAATTTAACAGTAAAGAATGTAGTTAGTCCTTAAAGTAACAGTCATAATAGACATTCCTATAACTATTTAAAACTCTAAAAAAGACTTTCCATTCAATGAAGTTGCCTTTAAATGCCTCAGTATCACTTTCTTTTTATTCACGACTAAATAGAGGACATAACAAAACGTCTCTTAGATGTTTTAGGCTACTGACCTGTAAAATAACTATTATTAGTTATATAGTATTTATATTTATAATTATAAGAATTATAATAAATCAGCAAAAAAACAATTAAGAAATAATTACATTTAAAAGACACTATTTATTACTACTTTTATGCGGGGATAATACAATGCAGGTGTGACGAAATACATATTTTTTAATGATTCAAAAATAAAACAAATTTTGCTTATACCTAAAAGCTTATTTTTATCGTGAACAAAACCAGCGCGAGACCCTGACGTTTGTGTCCAGCTCGCGCACAGACTGACTGACTGGATTGCTGCAGCTAGCTGGCTTCAAGTTTTTGGAAAGTAAAACAAATTATTTACAACAATCTTTTATACATTTCATTTGAACCGCTACCCCACTACAAATTCAATGACAGTGAAAAAAATATGTAAAGATAGGCCATTTTTAACAGGGCCACGGTTTGAGGGAAATCTGAGGGAACTGTATACGTTTTCCTGTAAAACTATATTTATTACGATAACGATAATTACTCAACGATATAACTCATAAAATCATATAATTGACTCACTGGTTTTCCAGTAAATGTAAGTCAATTTTTTCTACCTCAATCAGGCAACTGTTCAATGCGGTTAAATGTGTGTGACGTCATTTCTGTCAATGGAGTGTTGATTTCTTATGGAAATAGCGCTGTGTCCCACAGGTTTTGAGCGCGCGCGGCCTCTTTCTCTCATTTACACACATGCAGCCGTGGCGAGGGAAAGTCTGGCCTATATGTACAAGTAGATTAAATAATTAGTGTCAAAACGCACTTTTTACACTTCAAGGATTTAACTCACTGCTGAATTTTGTTACATTTGTTTCAGGTAGCAAGCGTACCATGAAGTGGACTCAAGATCCGGAGGACGCGCAGATTAGAGACACAAGCGCGCGCACACACGCACGGACACGAAATAATAACTGTTTTATGAAATAAAAGTAGTTAGGCCTTGACAATTACTTGTACGTGTGTTTGGTTCGTATAGTTTCATGTTACACTTTCCATCAGTAAATAAAAAATACACAAAATGGCCTTTTAGCGAACGTTCCCCAAAGGTCCCCGAATGTCCTTTGTAGGTCTCGTGAACGTCGCCTGCGACGTCCCGCGAACATCCCCGGTTTTGAAGTTGTCATGTAAACACACGCCATACAGTTTTCCTGTAGCTCAGTGGTAAGAGCATTGCGTTAACAACGTGAGTTCGATCTCAGGGGATGCACGTGCTTAGAAACAAATGTGTAGGATAATGCAATGTAAGTCGCTTTGGATAAAAGCGTCTGCCAAATGCATAAATGTAAATGTCAATCATATCACTTTGTTTAACTTTCACGTAAACACTACATTCATATTGCACAATCTGAATAAATTCAATCCGATGTGTCCAGGTAAATGCAGTTTCAACTCACAGGGCCAGGTGGACTCTAAATAATTGTTAGTGTGATTATATAGAGAAGATAATCCCGCATGCACAACGAATTCTGCCACCGAGATGTGTTTCCAGACCTGTAGAGGAAAATATAAACAGGTTTTCCCAGCATGCATTGCCTCACCTCTTTTCCCCTCTTGTTTCAAACAGCAAGGGTCTCTCCTCTCCTGCTCTTTTTATCTCAGCAGGCTCCTCTTCTCTCGTCTGGGGGCCCGAGTGCATTCGGCATGAGTCCTGCCACCATTAGCTCAATGAGCGAGATGGTGCAGCCTTGCACGTAAACGCACACACACACGCATCCCGCTGTTAGCCACAGGCCCGATCTGTGGGTCACTGAAGATTGTGAATCGCACCGCGCTGGAGAGGTCGGCCCAAATCACATCTTCAATTTCATCCCCGCACCGCTCTGTCATCCAGCGACCTGCAAACAGTCCGGCTTCTCATGGAGGTCTGTATTGTCATCTTTGACCTCTGGAGAGGAACCAGATCACGGAGCGCCGGACGTGAGCTCCATGGCATGTGTTTTCTGTTCATACCACCGAAAAAAGACTTTTTTTTTTATAATTCAGTGTTTGTTTAGTATGTATAGTTATTCTTCCCAGGGTTTATTATGCGAGTGATGTTTGCGTGTTTAGCGACAATGCTAGCATGTTGTGGGTGGTTGCTAGGGTGTTTCTATGCAGTTGCTACGGTGTTCTCACATTGCTGACATGCCATTTGACATCAGTGAGATTTTGTACTCTACTGTAGATATTCAACGAGTCCATCCTGAAATGTCCGTACACACCAAAACGGAAAACTTTAAAGATAGCGATATATTGGCATCTAAATCACAGACAATACCATTCATTATTCTTAACACACAAAGAGTTATAGTTTTGTTTACAGTTCAATTTTAGTTTAAATTTTTAGAAAATTTTGAAAGTTTTTTGGTCATTTTATTATATTTTTGTATTTTGTATTAATTTAATTTTTTTGTAATATTATTTTCAGCTCATCATTTTAGTGCCTTCACGTAAACATCATTTTCATAGCTGAGACTACATTTCTAATTTAAGTTTTTCAAATAGATATTTTTTTACTTGGAAACTGCAGTTTCACATTTTAACTTTATCGTTATAGTTACCTAACCGTGAACAAGCCGTACGTGTTTATCGAACGCAAAAGCAATAGCTAACTTATCCTCTACAAATTGCAGATTTGAGGCATTATTTATATGCATGAGCCTCGGTCTCAGGGTTAGTGGTTTCCACAAATTCAAAAGTGTAATGTTTGCGTTTTTGATTTAGTATTTGTATGTACTACAAAATGTCACAAAAACGCAACACCTCACACGGACATCATTTGAAAACGCCACATATTTGGCTATAAGCGTACGCATGTAGATCGCACCTTGTCATGCAGTTGTCGTGTGATTCATCGTGAAGTGTTTTTTGGCACAAGTGAACCGGCCATGTGCCCTTATCCCTGATTGGCTGTCGTCACCAGCAGTAATTAATAAGCAGATGGTTAAGGGGAAATGAAAATGATGACATTAATTATTGAAATCCATGTGTGAGAGATAACACGGCTTGCGAGGAAGTCTCAATGTTCTCGTATTGTTATGGAACCATTGTCTATTACTCTCTCTCTCTCTCTCTCTCTTCTTTCACTTGCTTCTCTCCTCTTATTCCCTTTCTTTCTCTCTTTACTATCAACCACAGCTGGACTCAACATTCCTGCATCTCTCTCTCTCTCTCTCTATTGACCACATCTGGAGAAATTGAAAGTCAGGGTGTCTCTGTCCTGTGGTTTAACAGCAGTCTTCGTGACACAGGTCTCGATCAACATGAGGTCGTCATACCGCCCAATAGCATTTGTGGTCGGGCTTAGCTGTCTGAAAATGCGAATTATTTTGCTGCTCTCTTCTGGTAAATCCTACACATGTGTTGCCATTTTAATTGTGCGGCAAAAAGATAAACATTCACGATGATGTTTAGGGCTGGAAAGAAAACATACCAATGAGATGTAACTGACACCAAAAAGTAACCTTTTCCCAACCATGTGTGTCAGGTTAAATATCATGTCATAAAACTACACGGTTTCATGAAGTGATAAAGTTCACAGAGTGGAGTGTATGTACTGTACACTGTTTTTACATTTGTCTGTAAATTCATAATGCATGTTATGCGGTGTGAAACTATATATACCAGCTGCTGACATGATTCTGTCGCTCTTTCTTTTGTATAATCTCATCCCCTCTTCACAAATAGCTTCTGACGGCGGTTTACGGCCTTGCAGTCTGTTCACGAGTTCATAGATAATAGACTGATCCTTTCCAAACCGAAGCGATAAATCAAATGAATCAAATCTGCCCGCTGTAGAGAAGACCTCCTTATTCTCTTCTGTTTCTGTTGTTGCTGAGCTACTGTGAATGCTGAGTTTCAGTATTTTTTCATGTGGGCTGAGCTAAAGTTTGTCTGCTTGCCTTGGAGTGAGAGAGAAAGAGGGAATGAGCGAGAGAGCATATGTGTGTGTAGTAAATCGCCGACCTCTGCTCGCTTTCTTTCTGGTTTGCTCTCCCACCGTGTAAATGGCAATAAGATGAAGTGGACGTGTCATTCCATATAGCCGCGCTCATCTGTGTGAGGTCGCCTCTCCCGGCCCTTCTGTCTTCGCAGACGTTTTTTTATTAATAAAAGTGTAATGGAGACAGGGAATGTATCACGGTTCCAATAAACGTAATATATTTGTACCTATCGAGGTGTTTGTCAAGCCGGCACCGAGCATGGCAATGATGTCGTTCAAACTTAAAACTCACCCGTAATGTTCAGACTTGTTTACTGTAAAAAAACGTACTCGTCTCAATTTCGCAGTGACTTGCTACATCTAAAATTTTCAGTTGGCACAACTTTAAAGGATCACTTGTGACGGCAGTTTGTTCCTTAAATGGACAAAACTGGATGCAACCCGTCACTCCAAAATTTTGAGGTTCAATCGAGAAATTAAATTCCAGTTTTCCCATCTGGAAAATAATCCCAGAATCACATCTGAATAATAATAAAAGTTTGGCTTGTGTGGGTGAGTCACACCCCTGATACATTTTGTGCACATGCTGTTTTAAGCGGTATTATAATGATATTTTGGGGGGCAGATGTGCCTAATCGTCTTAAAAATAATGTCGTGGGAAATTACGTTACGTACCGAACAGAGTTATTCTAGTTTTTATTTCAGTTTTAATAATATTTTTAATGAGCTTTAATTTTTAGATTTTTAGTTTTGGTGTTCATTTTAGGTAACGTTTGAGCAATTTTGTTATTTTATAATTTTTTGGTTTATTTTTAATGTTGATATTTTTTATTTATAATGTTGCGACAAAGTGATACTTTAAAGAAAATTCTGCCATCATTCCTCACCTTCGAGTTGTTTATACATTTCTTTGTTCTGATGAACACAGAGAGATATTTGGAAGAATGCTTATAACCAAAAGGATCTCAACACCCATTGACTCCCATATTAGGAAAAATTGCTTTATCATTTTTTTTGTTCTGTTGAACACAAAAGAAGATATTTAGAAGAATGTAGTACAGCAAACATTTCTGGGGCACTTTTGACTACCATTGTTTGGGAATCAATGGGTGTTGAGATCTGTTTGGTTATGAGCATTCTTCTAAATATCTTTCTCTGTGTTCATCAGAACAAAGACATTTATACACATTTGGAACAACTCAAGGTGAGAATTTTCATTTTTGGGTTAACTGTCCCTTTAAGTTAAGGTTTTCCAAAAATTTTTCCATCAATATTTGATTTGATTTCAATGAACAGGAACGTTTTCAAAGTTTAAATTAAAAATTTTAATTTATTAAACAACCTTGGTATAGAGAAATACTAAAGAAGCGTAAAATATTTTTTTATTTGCAATTATATAAAACATTATATGGTTACTTAGTTTTTTCTTGTTGTCACACTTCGCAAGTGTCATTTTCTCGTTTGTGTTGTCGCAGACACGAGAATGTCAAAGCTTGCTAATCCTCCGACGCACCAATGACAAGGTGCGACAAAACCCAAGAGTTCGGAAGTCAGCTCGCCGACATCTGCCATCAAACAAACAAGCATGCGGGTAAACAAACATTTGGAGTGCTCTGCCGTGAGGAGAGAGATGAGGGAGAGCAGGGCGTCTGATGACTGAATCAAAGGAGAGAGAGGAATCAAAATGGAAATTGGAGAGGAAGTGAAAGAGCCGACATCATTTCATCTGAGAGCGTTTGGAGATGAGAGGTTGGAGACGGCCATACTGTATACTTGAGTGATGGTAAATCAAAGCATCGAGAAGCCAGAAGTATACAGCTGGGGAGGAAGTGACATGCAGTTGATCAGGAAGTGGTTCCATTTTCATCTTGTTTCAGTATTTTTACTGGAAGAGACAAAAAGATTTTCTGCAGCACACCTTTCATTCTTTCTGTCTCTCAGAATATCCTATCTGTCTCCCCCCGCTAATTTCCCTGGTGGTGTTCCAGCAGGTAACCCGCTCTGTCTCCGCACGGCCCGAAACACCTCAGGGGGAAAGGGGAGAAAAACCCTCATTAGGAAAACAAACTAGTCTCTGACTAATGAGGCAAAATCCATTTGTGTCTTTCCTCTAATAATGGCTGAAGTCATTAGAGCGCCGACTGAAGTCTTCCTCGACTCTTCTACCTCCACCGCAGAAAGCTTTCATCTACTTTCAACTGACATTCGTAGCTTTCTTATCACTTTAACTATTGCCTCACCGTAAAAGAGAAATATTTAAAGTGAACAGTTCTGCTGCAGATTGAACAAGTCACGTCTGAATTGTATTTCGATTAGCAACCCTAAGTTGATAAAACATTTTTCGTACAATAGAAAACAATTACATACATTTAGACTAATTGACAAAATTTTACTTAATAATAATATTTTCGCACGCTCATTCGTACGTTCTAGTAGGATCATCTTTCGCGTCAGTGATGGTCAGGTCTAAGGTCGGGCCCTCACCAGTGTTGGGTGTAACTAGTTACTAAGTAATTAGTTATTGTAATTTAATAACTTTTCCCTTGAAAAAGTAAAGTAAGGGATTACTATAATTTTTCCTGGAATTGAATTACAGTTACTTCTGATGTAATTGAACTAAATAATGTGTAATATATTCAATAGTGGAAACGAGATCAAAATTATAAGTCTTACTCGAAAATGTATGCTTTAATATCCTTCTTACATTCGTATACATTGGTCAGTTAATAAGAATAATTTATTAACTATTTGAATGAATTATATAAGCGTTTCATGTCTTTCCTAGAATCAATTCTAATCAAGGTTGATGCAAGATATACAAAATTAATTAGTTACAAGTAATTAAATACTTTTTGGAGAAAGTAATTCGTACAGTAACTGGCCCTCACTATTGTTTTTTCCCAAAATGGTACATTGTGTATTATTCACGTTATTCAAATTAGCCACGTAGTGAAATAGTTTTTAATGTTTTATTTAATTATTGTAAGGTACAAGAGAATGTGCTATATTTTAACATACTATAGTAAAAGTATAAAACATTCTCATATTTTGAGTTTTTTGCCGCGCTGTATGACTGCTATCGACCAATCAGCATCCTCAACCAGAACCATTCACATTATAATTTAATATTTATGGATCCATTTAATCTAACGTCTCATGAATGTACATTTCTGTATTTCCCACCTCTATTTATTTAGTTATGTATTAAATGATTAAAAATGTCAGTATAGCCTCGTTTACATAAATTTGCACTGAAATGATAGCATGTAAATATGTGCTTAATAAATCCTAATGAAGATGCAATTACTAAATCCCGTGTGAAAACGCTGAAATAACACCTTAATCCAACATCTGTGCCTGAGATATTTAGCAGATGTCTCGCCGTTATTATTTCACGTTCTTTTGTTTATATTGATTGTCTAATAAGTCTTTCAGTTTTTAATAACATTATTAATAGTATTAAATGTTTAAAAAAATCCCTTCTGATGTTCCATATAGAAAATATTTTCACCATCTGCAAAAGACATCTCGTCTAGGCCATATGACAATCGAGAGCCCCTATTGTATCAACCTCATACCCATCATGTCTCCCAGGTGGACTCAAGTTCTGAGGGCCAGCCAATGAAATCAAACCTGCCAATCTTTCTCATCCGGTGGACCTGTATAACGTTCAGTCCTCTGAGATGCAGATGTGTGTCTTCTGGATTTCCAGATTCACCTGGACAAACGTCTGCCGGAGGCAGTTTCCTGCAGTTACAACCTCAACATGGAGAAAAACAAACGTGATGTCTTTTATAAAAGAGGACTGTATTACTTAGCTAAGATCATATGACCTATCATTACTTTAACAGTTAAGAAAACTACAGGCTGTAAAACAAGAAGAGGTCTATCCAAAGGCTTTGTGGCGTAATGAGAAATACATTTTATTTCATCAGTTTCTTTTCGCAAAGCAAAGTGAAGTAGGTAAAATACTCGAGGCAAAAATGTGGTTGGTAAAGAACTAATGCAAAGAACTATAACGGCCTGAATTTAGCGCAAAATAGCACAAGGGCGTTTCACACACTGCTTGTTTGACCTCGCTCGTGGTATCCGGCGGTCCATCTTTTCCCGCGGCTGTGTGTTCCTCCTTCGATGAATCGTGCAGTCGGTCCCGAACTCTTCACAGATGCTTTTGGGAGATGCTTTTCTTCTGTTGTGGGTATTTGATTTCAAGTTAAGAAAAAGTGGCCCAATTAGGAAAGCCACAGTATTGATTTGGGAAAGGTATCAGGCTCACTTTCACACGCGAACACACACACACACACACACAGAAAGTCAATGGCACGTCTAGTAGATACAGTACACGTTTATTGCTTATGCTCACAGAAGACTCAACAATTACGCAATACAATGCTACTTTTGCACATGATGTAACCATGTTTTTGACACGCCGTTATGAGAAGTAATCATGGCTTTAATGTAGTAACCATATCTTGTATAGTTAAACTGCAAATTCACCGTTGTCTCATAATAGAGGGTATGAATTGACGTCACTTTCTCACGTGCACATGTCGGTACACACAATATGAAGTCTCATATTAATCTTGAGTACCTATACAGTAGTATTGCATTTTAAAGAGTATCTAGTTTGATATTTTGAGAGTAGTCTACAGAACGTTAATGGCGTGTGCCAAAAAACTAACAAATCTTCTTTCATTTTTTCCGAAGACGTTGAAAAAGGTAACTTTGGTGTGCGAGAACATGAACGCATATGAAAATGTACACCTCGGCGTAACTCACGATGTAAACATTCGGATTATCACAAGCCCGCACAGTTTTTCGTGATTCGGCACAATCTTAATCAAAATCAATGCAAAGATAGCAAAACATTTTTTTTATCAATTTATGATGCATTTTTTTTACGAGGATAATGCACATATGTTGCCTGAGGTAAGTGAGTGGTCTGTGGGATTCTTTCTTATCTGGCTGCTGCCTCACATAAGTGCCAAGGACCGGGCGAAGCAATAATATCCTAATATATGACAGCGTAGTAGAACAATACTGCGCTGTATTCCTCATCCTTGAGCAAATGCTAAGCAATTAATGGTTAAGCAATTTCAATTATAGTTATTAAGTATTTCTATTCATATCAATATTTTTAGTATTTAAGTATTTTAAGTTGTAAATAAACATTACAAATATTTACATAATTTACAAACAAGGAAAGTCCTAGAATAAAATCCTAAAGGGACTGACTGTTAATTTCATACATTATTATCGCCCAGCTCATAAATGTGAAAGCACTTATGCATCACTAACATTACCATATGCTTTTTTTCAAAATTAAGTAGATACAATTTATTTTTGTTTATATCTCATTTTGGGGCATTCTTTTAATAGGTTTTAAAAATGTTTACATTATATTATATTATAAATTTCAAATACATTCTGAAAATATTTTGTGTTTGCTAATAAACTATATTGCATAAAAAAGATAAGCATATTTTCCTTGAAAAGAATACCCCTTACAACCTAATCCAAATGTCTTACATTAGCCCCTAATGTTTTAGGCGCAGCCCCTGATGGTTTCATATCCTAGCTACGCTACAGCACGAGCACACAATACATCATCG